>OY759273.1:33219035-33224035 GCA_963662155.1 Lamellibrachia columna | reverse complement strand
ATACAAAGGTTATTCACAGTCCGCACTAATAATCATCGAGAACAAGAGAAATAAAGTTGCCCTTGCGGGAATTACCCTAACAGAACGACGCTATAGTATTGCTACACGCTACGCACTATGCACTATGCACTATTGCTGCAACGTGGCACTGTGCACTGTGATTATTGCCACAACACAGTTTCCCGACTGTCATATCACTTGTTTGTCTCTCTATGGTCACAACATTTGACACGACCTGGGTCGAACTAAGCCACGATCGAGATTCATTAGTGAATTCTCAAGATGAATGCTTGGTCGATTCGCCTGTCACGACTACAGTGTTGTGCCTGGGTCAACATGTCGGTCGTATTGTCCTGACCGGGCGCCACTCATGCTGTGTTTGTTGAAGCGAGACGACCGTTGCTCCGGTCAGTGCAGCGATCGACTGGAGCAGTTCGTGTCTGTTGTAGTCGTTCCCAGTGGGACAACGTGTCTGTTGTGGTCGTTCCCTGTGGGACAACGTGTCTGTTGTGGTCGTTCCCAGTGGGACATCGGGTTCACTCCACTAAGGGATTTTCAGTAACTTTGCATATTGATTTCCATATTTTGTCGCAGACGATACACTATAAATATATATATTGAGCAATGCCTAAGACACGGTTGAGTAGGCACGATAAGCACTTTATCAATGTTGACATTGTTCCCGCCCTCGGCGTGTCGTGATAACCCAAAACAATCGGCAAGACCGAGCCTAGCCTATTAATTAAAGGGCCAGAACCTGGTCCTTTTATATAGCAAAATCAAGCTGTGTAGATCTGTTCTAATATCTTGATTGCAAAATGTGTTTTAATTATCCAAATGTTTTAATATAATTTGACCATTTCCTCTTTATGAATGTTGACCTAGCCGTTCAGCGTGCAATATAAACATGATATTCGAGTCGAAACATTCAAATACTCCTCGATTGGCACTACTCTTGGATCCAAGGGTCGACGTCGCGAGAATCTCTAACAATGCACCACATTTTGACTAATTATGAAAAACTCCGCGCATCGACGTCGATTATCTATGGCATGAACGAGCAAAAGTGGCGTCGGCGATATTACACTTTCTGGTTTTGCTTCCCCCCGTAGTTCCCTTAATAAACGGGTGAAAAAAATATCTCCCTGAAAAGGGTTTCAAAATACATACAACAAAATATGTCAGTGAGACAAGAAGGAAGGGTAAATTATTTCATTCTTAAATATTGCAAGCAGATAGAGACCAATTACATTTGATGGGAGATTCTGGACGTCTTTGTTTCATTTGGTAAACTCCTATTTGTTTCAAGAAATCTCTCAGTTTTAATTTCAAACAATGATACAATGGTGAAAATGTGCTTAGAAACGTAATAACGTTCGTTTAGTTTGAAACTGTGTTACTTCAATGACGTTGCCCAGCCAACCATTTCTTTATTCCACTCCGCAACAGTTCATTTTGAAATCATAATCAAGTTGTGGCAGTGGTGATATGCTGAGTCTCCCAACTGTTGGGAGTGTGGATTACCATTCGTTAGATGGCATTACGTAACATAGTTCTGTCACAAACTTCACGTCCGTATTTTCTGCCGTTATCTTCACTATGTTCGCCTGACGTCACTTTCAGACGGTGCACATTCAGACGGTGAACGTAGCGAGATATACGAGGAAAACATAAACATGTTGATTCATTCATCGTTTACCCGCACACAGTGGTTTAAACAGATTCTGGATGGATTAACGAAGCATTAACGCAGCATGCGGATTGTTGAAACACGGAATAGTGAAGCACATGTAAGGTATCGAGATTATTCCCACACTAAAGCATATGCGAATTACTCAAAAAAAACGGATTATCGAAGATAAACGAAATATATCTAATTTGCAATGTTTATTATGTTTGCATAACTGTTTTCCGAGAAGACCACTCAATTTGGATTATCTGCAACGCTATCTCTGTCGATTCATTGTCAATAAAATTATGGTTTACTGATACTTCCATGAACAGGGCTTCTTTGAACAAAAATAATAAATGTTCAAATGAATGGTTTTGTGCTAAGTTGCAAATAATTTCAAAACGGCAATGATTTAGACACGATATCATTATCTGGAAACTTCACCTAGATGT
This sequence comes from Lamellibrachia columna, assembly GCA_963662155.1. NCBI lineage: Eukaryota > Metazoa > Annelida > Polychaeta > Sabellida > Siboglinidae > Lamellibrachia > Lamellibrachia columna. The sequence goes on along the minus strand of OY759273.1, from coordinate 33,221,911 downwards.
AAATTAGGTATGCAGTAACTACAGTAAAATGACTTCTTTCAACGAATCATCAAGCGTTTTCTAGGCCATACGGCGCTTTTACGCGCCGATATAGCATGAATAGTTAGGTTACTACGATATTGATAGGAAAAATAAGGTGTATTTTGAACACTGCAAAACATCACTTGAAGTTGATAATTCCGGAACCACATCTATTCGCCCTACCCACATCTATTCGCCCTACCCACATCTATTCGCCCTACCCACATCTCCAACTACGACGAGACGAACCTGACAGACGACTTAGGGGTCAAAACTCAACAAAGCGGCTTCTGCTATCATGTTTTGTCTTTAAAGATGTGTTTTCACGACACTTTCGCAAATTGTACAAAAGGATCAACTCTTCAGCAGAAGAAACCCGCAGAAACACCACAGCTGGTTTCGTTGCTTCTACCATCCAACTACTGTGCTCAGCTTACACAACATAAGCGGATGAAGAAACCAACTCAACCAACTCAACTCAACTCAACTGTCTGATCCTCACATTCTGTTACTGGGGTTCACGATGATGCAAGTGATTCCGCCATATCTTTGAGACAACCTGAAAAGATACATATGTTAATTAGAAGAATAATAAAAATATATGTTAATTAGACGAGAAATAAAAATATATGTTAATTAGAAGAATAATAAAAAAGTATTTTCTTATATAATGTAAATAATAAAAATATATAATAATATATATAATATGACATCCAGTCTGTAGGACCGTTCAAAGCATTTTACACTGCACCCCTCGCAGACCTGTTCTTTACAACATCAACTCGACCTTTTCTGGGAAGCTTTCAGCCAGGCTACAATTACGGCGCGTAGAATGTTCGTTCACATATATCGATCACTGTCTATGGCCAGATACTCATTCATTGTATACAGCTGAGTGAGGATAACAATAAAATAAATCATGATTATTTAAAAATCAGTTGAGGATGAACTTTTAAACAATATGATAATTTGTAAATCAGCCGAGGATGTAGTTTTAAGTAACATGATTATTTGTAAATCAGTTGAGGATGGAATTTTAAGCAATATGATTATTTGTAAATAAATTGAGGATGGAGCTTTAAACAGTATAATTGTTTGTAAATGAGTTGACGATGGCATTTTAACAATATGATTATTTGTAAACCATTTCAGGATGGAGTTTTAAACAATATGATTATTTGTATAAATTATTACACCCCATTCTTAGTGCGGAACCTGAATAACCTTTGTAGACCCAACGGCTTAATTGGCTAAGGCCGTGAGACACTGTCAGGGCCCATGCAGTGCGCGTGCGTGTGACGCATTTTGTCGTTGTACCGCTGCGCATATGATTATTTGCCACCGGTTAATCAGCCGGTTCAGCATACAGCGAGCAAGACAAATACGCGAACACGAAGTCGATCTTGTAAAACACGAATACTTGTTTACTTGTGCGCGGCAGTCTCTGTACAACACGATGTCGTATGTACGAGGCGTGTGCTGCCTCATGTTCCTGGCGGCGGTAGTGATGCTGGTCGCCGCTGACGACGACTTCAATGTGGGCAAGTCGGAGGTGAAGGTAGCCGCCAAGTCCGGGATGATGGAGTTTCGGCGTGAAAGGCGAAACAAGGCTAACGAGACCGTTCAGACGCGCCCAGTGCAGATCAGGATGGCGCAGATGGTGCAGCTCGACAAAGACGGCAACGAGGTGGCGAACTGCAGCGCTCCTGAAAAGCCCGTGACGAGGAGGAGGAGGCGAAGTTCTGGGCAGAGAAACATCCAACGGAAAAAGCCGGGATCGGCACCAGCAACAGGTGGAATGGGACAAAAAGGTTCGGGATCAAGGCCCAGCGGAAAGGGAGGACAACAGGGTTCGGGATCAGGGCCCGGCGGAAAGGGAGGAAAACCGGGATCGGCACCAGCAACAGGCGGAATTGGACAACAAAGTACGGAATCAGGGCCCGGTGGAATGGGAGGACAACAGGGTTCGGAATCAGGGCACGGCGGAATGGGAGGACAACAGGAGTCAGGGTCAGGGCACGGCGGAATGGGAGGACAAGAGGGTTCGGAATCAGGGCACGGTGGAATTGGAGGACAACAGGGGTCAGGGTCAGGGCACGGCGGAATGGGAGGACAACAGGGATCGGGATCAGGGCACGGCGGAATTGGAGGACAACAGGGGTCAGGGTCAGGACAAGGCGGGATGGGAGGACAAGAGGGTTCGGGATCAGGATACGGAGGAATGAGAGGAAATCCGGGTTCGGGAGCAGGGAAAGGCGGAATGGGTGGAGATAAGGGATCAGAAAGTGAACGAACTGTAGGCTTCAAGCGTCCCCATCGTCCCTGGGCGGAGAAGAATGGAACTGGACCAGGGAAGCGATTCTCTAACTTCAACCATACCCAATTCAATATTGGTCAGAAGAAACGAAATGTGAGGTTGAGTCACAGTCGTTCACTGAAAGCTTTGGTGAAGAGATTCCACGCCAACCTGGGTGCGGAAGTCGGCAACCTGGCGATTGACATGGCACTGCCAGAAAACGACGGGGAAATCGACATCGATGGAGAGAAACAGAAGCTAAAGAAAGGAGACCTGAAGTTCAACATCGAGTTGACAGAGTGGAACTGGTGCGGGGACGAGGGTGAAGACGGCGCGGCTGCCTTCCTCGACGTCTACATCGAGGTGAACAGCACGCAGAGGCCGAAGATGAGGCGTGGTCGCTCTGCCTCAGCACCCGCCTCGTTCGATCTGGGAGACAACACGACCATGAGCTTCTCCGGAAAGGTACGTATCAAAAATATCAGTACCCGATAATTATTACCAACTTTTCCCTTGTTAACTGTAGATGCATGGTTTATGCAATTCCGAAGTGCTTTAT
>OY759273.1:33201535-33214035 GCA_963662155.1 Lamellibrachia columna | reverse complement strand
ATGAAGCATGTTTAATTAACTTCTCATTAATGCGAGAAGTCATGTAAATAATCTTCTTCCCTGTGCATAGTTAAACCATTTGTAAGTGCATGGATAATAAAGTCTATTCACGTTTGTAGATAATTTACTAAATAGCAGACATTAACGAAAATCACCCGAAAGGTTAAAAAACATCAAAAACATACTTATTGTACGTCAATCGTGTTCGAATAACATGTTCAATCACCGGGTCATTGCAACAGGCTATTGAGTAAAGAACCATAGCTTCAAACAAAAAGAACGTTATTACACATTTTCAATACAGATACTATCCACAGTTGTATCATTGTTTGCAATTGAAACTGAGATAATTATAAAAGTAGGAGTTTACCAAATGAAATACAAATGTGCAGAATCAAATGTAAGTTGTGGCATTGGTGAAATGGTTAGTGGCGCCACTGGTGGGCAGCTTTGAGTTTGACGTACATTTATATATGAATGTTTATGCTGAAACGTGTATATATAGTTGAGTAAACGCTAAGGTATGGGGTTACCTCCATAGTCAATACCACACGTCTCGATCTTCGTCATTCGCGCAGTCGATAAGGACTCCCGAAAAAGTGTGTGCCAGGAAAATGGAAGTAATCGGATAATTGGTTTTTATATTTAAGGATAAAACAATTCATCCATCCTTCTAGTCTCACTGTTTTGTGACATATTTTGTTGCATGTATTTTGAAACCCGAAATTTTCAGGAAGGTATATTGTATTATGATTACGACTGTGATTATTGTTATTAGTATTATTATTTTGGCTTCCTCTCAGTAACCTATCAAAGTAACTTCAACAGTAACGCGTTACGTTCATCAACCTACTCAAATAGCTGCACATTAACGCGGTAATCTTTATTCTTTGAAATAACGTTCTATAGCAGATTGTTTGCCTACATTTCGCCGACACGAAGCTGTCCTATAGTCCACGTGCAGCTGGGTTAGGCGCCAAGTATGACCGAGGCTACAAGTATCGAATTAGTTGATATTTGAACAGAAACAATGACCTTGTCGAACCACTGAACGTGTGAGAGCTTGTGACGGTGCATGCGTTCCTGTTTATTGTCTATGCATATGCATGGTTTGTGTGTGCATAAGCTACTCTATGACAAATCAATGAACCGAAATCACACGCGCTGGCCGTGACGAAAGTCTCACCGTTTAACGCCTGTTTTCTTGACACCTGATATTTAGCTTTCTAAAGGAAATATTTGGAGCGAATTATATATCTTAAAACTCCATCCTCAACTACCTCAAATAATCATATTGCTTAGTGTGTGGACAGTCTAAGTAACACCCGCCGTCGATTCCATTTTCATTTCAATTAATGTTTGAATAAGTATTAAACGATTTAATAGTTTGCCTGATGATTTCACAGAATCTACATACAAACGCACGCAAGCAAACACGCACGCACGCACGCACGCACGCACGCACGCACGCACGCACGCACGCACGCACGCTTGCACGCACGCACGCACGCTTGCACGCACGCAACACACAACAATACAACATCAATCGACGTCTTTAAAGTGTTCTCTTGTGCTAATAATAACAGTAAAGTGACCCCGGAGCACGTCCAAATAAACACGAACCACACGATGTCTGCGCACGTCTTCTTAGGAATGTCCACGTCAACCACGACGTCGTACCAAGGCACTCCATTATACGGCACCCCATTCTTAGTGCGGAACCTGAATAACCTTTGTAGACCCAGCGGCTTAATTGGCTAAGGCATTGAGACACTGTCACGACTCATGCAGTGCGCGTGCGTGTGACGCACTTTTTTCGTTATAGCGACGCGTATATAAGCCACCGGTTAATCAGCCGGTTCAGCATACAGCGAGCAAGACAGATACGCGAACACGAAATCGATCTTGTAAAACACGAATACTTGTTAACTTGTGCTCGGCAATCTCTGTACAACAAGATGTCGTATGTACGAGGCGTGTGCTGCCTCATGTTCCTGGCGGCGGTAGTGATGCTGGTCGCTGCTGACGACGACTTCAAGGTGGGCAAGTCGGAGGTGAAGGTAGCCGCCAAATCCGGGATGATGGAGTTTCGGCGTGAAAGGCGAAACAAGGCTAACGAGACCGTTCAGACGCGCCCAGTGCAGATCAGGATGGCGCAGATGGTGCAGCTCGACAAAGACGGCAACGAGGTGGCGAACTGCAGCGCTCCTGAAAAGCCCGTGACGAGGAGGAGGAGGCGAAGTTCTGGGCAGAGAAACACCCAAGGGGGGGAACTGGGATCGACGCCAGCAACCGGCGGAATGGGAGGACAGGGTTCGGGATCAGGGAACGGTGGAATGGGGGCACAAAATGGATCAGCTTCAGCAACCGGTGGAATGGGAGGAAAATCGGATTCGGGAGCAGGGCACGGAGGGATGGGACTACAAAATGGATCAGCTTCAGCAACCGGTGGAATGGGAGGAAAATCGGATTCGGGAGCAGGGCACGGAGGGATGGGACTACAAAATGGATCAGCTTCAGCAACCGGTGGAATGGGAGGAAAATCGGATTCGGGAGCAGGGCACGGAGGAATGGGACTACCAAATGGATCAGCTTCAGCAACCGGTGGGATGGGAGGAAAACCAGGTTCGGACGCAGGAAAAGGCGGAATGGGACTACCAAATGGATCAGCTTCAGCAACCGGTGGGATGGGAGGAAAACCAGGTTCGGACGCAGGAAAAGGCGGAATGGGGGGACACGAGGGTTCCGACAGTGGAAGAATGGGAGTCTTCAAGCGTCCCCATCGTCCCTGGGCGGGCATGAATGGAACGGGACCGGGGAAGCGATTCTCTGACTTCAACAACACTGAATTCAATATTGGTCAAAAGAAACAAAACGTGAAGTTGAGTCACAGTCGTTCACTGAAAGCTTTGGTGAAGAGATTCCACGCCAACCTGGGTGCGGAAGTCGGCAACCTGGCGATTGACATGGCACTGCCAGAAAACGACGGGGAAATCGACATCGATGGAGAGAAACAGAAGCTGAAGAAAGGAGACCTGAAGTTCAACATCGAGCTGACAGAGTGGAACTGGTGCGGGGACGAGGGTGAAGACGGCGCGGCCGCCTTCCTCGACGTCTACATCGAAGTGAACAGCACGCACAGGCCGAAGATGAGGCGTGGTCGGTCTGCCTCAGCACCCGCCTCGTTCGATCTGGGAGACAACATGACCATGAGCTTCTCCGGAAAGGTACGTGTCGTCAATATCAGTCAATTGTATTAGATAATAATCACCACTCGATAATTATTACCAACTTTTCCCTTGTTTTATATATATATATATATATATATATATATATATATATATATATATATATATATATATATATATATATATATATATATATATATATATATATATATATATATATATATATATATATATATGATCCAACAAAAACACACTATAGAAAATGTTGTCCACGCGGTTTCATCCACTTATCATTGCGCGTCACAATATTCCTGTAATGGTTTGCGCAAGTGATCATTATTTCTTATCATTATTTTCGTTATTTAATCTTCTCTTCTGTCTTACAGTTCCAGAAAGACGGAGGTAACTGGACAAATGTTGTCGACGGCTACCCGAAAGTTGATGTTAATGACTCGTCTCTTGTCATCGTTCGTTTCACGCGGTTCAACAGCAGCCTCCTCTACGACCCAACCGTGTCAGCTGAAGACGAGGCCGTTGACGGCGACAGCAGCGGCGCCGTTGGCCACAGCGTGTCCGCCATCTTTGTCGCCACAGCAACAGCCTTGACCTATGCCTTGCTGAAGTGAACACCGGACTGGAATCAGTGACGTTCAACTGTGCTGCTCAATTATAAATGCACACGATGACACTGAGATGATTGTATAAGTTAAACAATACAAGAGTGCCAGACATGGGCCTGTGATACATGGATAAGGCCACGTCATTTCAATATCATACAATGCATTTACTAACTCTCTCCATTTGGGATGTTCTGAGACGATATTGTTTGTTCGCAAAATGATAGACAACCAAAAGCCTGGGTTGACAATATCAAGGAATTGACAAAGTCTTTATTTCGAGCAGCTCTTCAGAAAAGCAAAGTGAAGAAACAAATGGAAACATTGTTCGTCAATTTTGATGCAAGGGACCCAATCGAAACATTTTGAAACGTAGGCTTTATATATCATCACCGTGAATTATAGTTGTGTATACTTTTGATACTGCAGATAGAAATGTTTCAATACCAAAGAAGTTCGCTGTGATAACCTACTCTCTCTGGAAGGCAATTAATTGTTTCTGTGTGAACGAAGTGCTTTACGAAGACATGGTGGTGTTTCCGTTGACTGTGTATTGCCGGATTATGTAAAGCAATACAACTGTTCAATCACGAAATGTATTGTTATTGGATGTATATAAATCCCGTTTTGTCTAATGTATGCATGATGGCCTTTATTGTCTTAGTCTTAGTTGATGGCGGAATGAAATACCAGAAATTACCACGACCGAGAATACATTAAGGAGTCGGTGACACTGTTAAGTGCATATGGGTCTATTTTAGAAAATCGATTTCGTTTGGGTATACAAGCATACCCGCACGCACGCGCCAAAGTATTTCTTTCTCTCTGTACCATGTATGTCTAAGCCCCACAGACACGTGCTCTGCGGTAGGTCGTGCAATATTTACATGAGCCCCGGTGTTACATCACCATTACAGTTACACCATCATTACAGTTACACCACCATTACAGTTACACCACAATTACAGTTCGGTCGCCATTAGAGCTTCACAAAACGTCAGTAGAGTTTAGTAGAATTACTTTGGAGTGAAAAAAATTGCATTGGAATTTCAATTGTTTTATTATAGTTTTAAGGCAATCAAGCTTATGACTCAGCGCACTGCCCAGTGACATTTTGGTAGGGTAATGCCATGACAATGACAACTTCACGCCCCCCAAACCATCGACAACTGCCAGTTTCACGTAACGCAATAATCGTAGAAAACACGCATAGCGTTGCTAACAATTGTACGTACTATTCTTCTGACATACAGACATAGAGATATGCAGACATACAGACAAAGTCAGAAACTACTTTATAATATAGAAGCACATCATAGGTGCGTTTACAAACAAGCGTTACCGTAAACGTCAACAAGACCGTAGTGTGTGATGTGACATCGCCAGGGTTTATTCTACGCTGTGATGAGACACCACTTGAATTGAATCGCACAAAGAGTATCCGTCTCAGAAACATCAATAAATAAACATCATCAGCTTATGATGGTTTGAATCAATTCATGTCATTTGTAATTTAGCTTCCATAGTTTGGTAGGATGTCAGCTAGTAGAATTCAAATCTTATAGGTAGGGAAGTGTTGACAGAGTCAGGCCATTGTAAACATTTATAAGGTGGAAACTTGAGTACAAAACTATAATAATGTCTCGAAATAGTTGTTTATCAAAAGTCCGTTGGAGATGGATGTAATTTGTTAATAATTTGAGTGAACTCTCTGGCTCAACAGTGATATTTGAATGTGGAAACTTGAGTACAAAGTAGTAATATAACTTTGAAATAGTCGTTTATCAAAATTCCTTTGGAGATTGATGTTATTTGACAATAATTTGAGTGAAGTCACTGGTTCAAAAATGATCTTCCGGCCTATAGAATAGTTAATCTACACTTCAATAGTTACATTACAAAATTGAACTTACAAGCTGTAATATTAGTAATGACATTAAAGTGCAAGTATTGATATTTCAGGTTCTTCTTTTGTTTACTATCATAGATTTAGAATCCCGTCACATGGTAATAACATTGTTTCAACATATTATAAATTAGAATAAATACAATTATTCTTATTATCCACTTGAACACTAGTGGGGCGTGGTGATGTTGTGGATAGGACACTAGTGGGGCGTTGTGATGTTGTGGATAGAATACTAGCGAGGCGTGATGGTGTTGTGGCTAGAACACTAGTGGGGTGTGGTGGTGTTGTGGTTAGAACACTAGTGGGGCGTGGTGGTGTTGTGGTGAGAACACTAGTGGGGCGTGGTGGTGTTGTGGATAGAACACTAGTGGGGCGTGGTGATGTTGTGGATAGAACATTAGTAAGGCGTGATGGTGTTGTGGCTAGAACACTAGTGGGGCGTGGTGGTGTTGTGGCTAGAACACTAGTGGGGCGTGGTGGTGTTGTGGATAGAACACTAGTGGGGTGTGATGGTGTTGTGGCTAGAACACTAGTGTGTGTGTGTGTGTGTGTGTGTGTGTGTGTGTGTGTGTGTGTGTGTGTGTGCGTGCGTGCGTGCGTGCGTGCGTGCGTGCGTGCGTACGTGCGTGCGTGTGTGTGCGTGCGTGCGTGCGTGCGTGCGTTCGTGCGTTCGTTCGTGCGTGCGTGCGTGCGTGCGTGCGTGCGTGCGTGCGTGCGTGCGTGTGTGTGTAATATGGCGCTGTGCTTTTCATGTTGCTGAAAACAACAACTTTGGTGGACAGCCGATCTTTTCCAGTACTTGGAACAAACCACTCCTACTGACAAGGTCGAAGGCCTGGCGCAAGGAGAACAGTATGTCGATGGTTGACCTGGCTCTGCGGAAGCCACACTGAGCACATGCATCTCGCACTTGTTTATATTGCAATTGTGTTGGTGTTCATTTGTGCACATCATAGTTGATATGTAGTACACTGTAAACCAGTTCTGGTTTATGGGAAAACGTTGGTAGGAAAACAATCTACTTTATTTCTTAAATCTGAGTATTGAAACTTTCTGGTAACATAAATAATGGAAACGTAGAAAATGTGTATTTTTAAGATCTTTGCAACGATATTTATAAGACACACCTCGTTGACTCATACAACACCTGGATAGAAAAGCCCGCCCTGGAGTCACGACATATGAATGTCGAACTAGCACGACGGGGTGGAATGTCGATACGAATCATCACTCACTAGCTGGTTCTGTCAACCGTGACGAGGGCCCTGAGGAAACACTATTTACCCCACTTCTTGAACCCAGAGTCATTATCGAAAGTCGTAATCACGAATCCTGTCAACGTGCATACGTAAGACGTACGTAGCTTCGTATTTAGTAACAATCACATTGTGATTAATCAGTAGCCCCGACACGCTTACTGACTTACTGAATGTAGGGGAAGGCAGTGTTACTTGGGCCATTTTTCAATCATGTTCATAAATAAAACATGTTTTACTAACATAAAATATGACTATTAGTAATCTTTTTTATAAAAAGATAATATATCTAGTAAAGATAATGGAAGTAATTGGATAATTGATTTTTAAGTTTAAGAATAAAACAATTCATCCATCCTTCTAGTCTCACTGTTTTGTGACATATTTTTTTGCATGTATTTTGAAACCCAAACTTTTCAGAAGGATATATTGTATTATGATTACGACTGTGATTATAATTATGCCGATGACGATGAACATAATTGTTATTAGTATTATTATTTTGGCTTCCTCTCAGTAACCTATCAAAGTAACTTCAACAGTAACGCGTTACGTTCATCAACCTACTCAAATAGCTGCACAATAAAGCGGTAATCTTTATTCTTTGAAATAACGTTCTGTAGCAGATTGTTTGCTTAGGATGCTGTTGGCAGGTCACGTGGTGCGGATGGAGGCGGGCCGACTACCAGACAGAAGAACAACACCAGAAAGTGTAACAACACCAGAAAGTGTAACATCCCCAGAAAGTGTAACATCGCCGACGCCACTTTTGCTCGTGCTTGCAATAGATAATCGACGTCGATGCGCGGATTTTTTAATAATTAGCCAAAACGTGCCGCATTGTTAGCGCTTCTTGCGACGTCGACCCCTGGATCCAAGAGTAGAGCCAATCGAGGAGTATAATTATTGTCAAATGTTTACCTGGTAGCAGTATGCGAGGTCCCTGATTCGTGGATGTTAACGTTTCAAAATCTGATCGTTTGTAATGTTATATCATGTTGTATGGTACAGTAGTGTACACAATATCCATGATAGCATCTTGACTGTCCAATGTGTGTTTGTAAACCACAATTTGTTAACATAATTTAACCGTTATCTGTTACCTCGAATATCATGTCTTCATTACACGCAGCAGGGGTAGGTCAACAGTCATAAAAATTAAAAAAAAATTATATTTAAAACTGTGGATCATTAAAATGATCCACAGTTTTAAATATAATTATAATTATAATTATATATATATATATATATATATATATATATATATATATATATATATATATATATATATATATATATATATATATATATATATATATAATTTATCCTACATAGCATGATAAAAAAAGTGTTATACTTTTAATTAATAGGCTAACCACGGTCGTGGCGATGGTTATGTGTAATCACGAGGGCGGGAACAATACAACATTGACAGAGCGCCTATCGTGTCTACTCAACCGTGTCGTAGGCATTTCTCAATATATACATTTATAGTGTATCGTCTGCGACGACAATAAACAAATAACCAATGCAGACGCAAATGAGGCCATTTTAGGCACATTTTATTTCTTTGGTCTCGTGATTTCGCATGCGTTCAACGCGATCTACAGTGGCACATCAAAATGGCGATGCGTAATGCAACACATTAAAAAAGATGAAACGTTCGGCACACAACTTACTTACTTACTCGTTGAGCCGTTTGATGCCATTCATTCTTATCTTCAGCTATTTGTTCTAGGCCCTCTGTCTTTATTTTATTTTCTGTGTTTGTGTATCCCGATGGTTCTTTTGGGCGTCCTCTTTTCCTTTTTCAGGATAGTTTTCAGTACTACGCCTGCTTTGGTGTTCTATCTATCTTCTCATAACGTCATGCCTGTTTCCTGCGATTGTCCCAAGTTACGTAACACAACGGCAAGGCGTCGCTAGACGTTGTTGTAACTGCCAGTATTATTATTATTTATTATTATTAATATATCGGAATTTATATAGCGCCCGAATCCAAGTAAAATAAAATGTTCTCAGGCGCTTTACATGAAACTGCATAAATTAAATAAAACTATAAAATACATAAAATACATGATTTACATAAAACTGCATAAATTAAATAAAACCATAAAATGTAGATTATTTTAAAAGTAGATAGTGTAAAGGAGCTGATTTAAACTTAACAAATAAATATACACAGATATTACACTTATAATACACACATGAATAAAACATTACGAATAAGTCATTGGTATATAGCAATATCATTAAAACGAGAGCGTGACTCGATAACGTCAGTCGTAGGCCAGTTTAAAGAGATGTGTTTAACTGTCTATTGAAAGAGCTGAAAGTGTTCAGTTGTTTAATGTTCTCAGGCAAGTCGTTCCGCAGTATGGCCACGTGTCGGCTGAAACAACGTTCGCCATAAATTGCAGTCCGTAGCACAGGTACGACGATAAGTGACTTCTCCGTTGATCTTAAACTACGCGTTGATGGATGCTTCTGCACAATGTCACTCGTGTATGCCGGTGCCAATCCGTTGAGCACTTTGTACGTGAAGGTGTTAACCTTAAAGCGGAGCCGGTATTTCACCGGAAGCCAATGTAGCTCACGTAACACATGTGTTATGTGTTCGCTCTTGCGTGACCCGGTGATTAGGCGAGCAGCGCAGTTCTGTATACGCTGCAATCGTTCAATTAGCACCTGAGGCAAACCTTGCAGTAGCGCGTTTCCATAATCCAGGCGAGATGTTACCAGTGCCTCGACTAGAATCTTACAGGCGTCATGTGTGATGTATTGCCTGACTTTGCCAATATTTCGGATATATTAAAGTAGAAACAGGACTTTGAGATCGCATTCACCTGTTTCTCCATTGTCAAGCCGCTGTCCATAATAACTCCAAGATTTCTCACTGATTGCACAGCATGTAATAGTCTGAGGGACGAGTTGTTCACTCGAAGAATTCGGTGTTTGGACGAAAACACAATGAGTTCGCTTTTTTCTTGGTTCAGTTGTAGCATGTTTCTATTCATCCACCCGCCAACATCCGCCACACAGGCTTCAATGGCTGACCTTTCACTGGCCCAGTTCTCGTTAGGCTTGATGGACAAGTATATTTGTGTGTCATCTGCATAACAGTGGTATCGAAGATTATGTTTCTTCACTATATCACCAACTGGTTTAGTGTATATGCAGTACAGTTTCGGTCCTAACACAGATCCTTGTGGCACGCCGCAGCATAGATGTGCGTTAAACGAAGTTGCGGGGCCGACATAGACACACTGCGTACTGCCGCTAATGTAGGATCGCATCCAATCCAGGGCTTCTGCAGTCACACCAAATGAGTGTTGAAGACGTGTTAGCATAATGCCATGATCGATAGCATCAAACGACAGATCAAGCATGACCAAGACAACTACACGTTTTTGATCAAGAGCTTCTGCGATGTCGTTCTGGACTTTCACAAGAGCTGTCTCGGTTGATTAATTATATCGGTACGCCGACTGGTGAAAATCGTGAAGATTGTTGATGTCCAGGTGATCTTTTAGACGGCGTTCAACCAGTTTCTCGCGAAGTTTTGACACAAATGGTAGGTTTGACACAGGCCGATAATTATTCAGAACTTCCTTATCGAGGCCCGGCCTTTTAAGCAATGGTCTCACAACTGCCCGTTTGAAACATGCGGGTACCACTGACATTGCCAACGATTTATTGATAATGGCTGTAAGCAACGGCACGAAATGTTCCAGACACTGCCTCAGAAGCCACGTAGGGATCGGATCTAAGTAACATGACTTGTTTGGCGAATTTGTGATTATTCGCTTCACCTCGTCATGGGTGGCTGGCAGAAACCTTTGAAGCGGGATTCCGTCAAACATGACGTCATCGTCCAATGCTGTTTCGTGGATGTCACTTGGGTTGCCGATGTTGATGTTTCGTCGGATGGTAGCAACTTTGTCAGTGTAAAAGTTACCGAAAATAGTCGCTAACTGATCGGCCGATTCATGGATTATTTAGCGGCCTGTCAGTGTCGTTCAAAATTGGCGTTAAGTCTTTGATAAATTCAGGAATACAAATGTCCCGAAGCTTCCTGAAAGTGACCGACTGGCGAACGCTGTCTGGCTTCGTTAAATTAATTCTAAAACACACAGCCAGATGGTTGCCGGAAGGGTTGCCCTTTGTGTCTCCAAGACATGGCTCAGAAACTGTTGGCATCCCAATCAACAAGGAACTAATGTCCCGTGTAATGACAACGTCCAGAGTATGGCCCTTCTTGTGTGTGGGTCCCACCACGTGTTATACCAACCCGTGAGCTTCCAACGTGCCATTGAAGCGCACCGCATCTGCATCGTTAAAGTTGTCGAGGTGGAAGTTGAGGTCACCTGTTATGATTACATAATTAGTTATAACAGCAAGGCGGTCCAAGTACAAACTCCACTCGTCGAAAAACACACTGTTCTTAAAACCGTTCCGCTTAGAGGGAGGCGGACGGTACACGATGCACAATCTCACATTCACATCATTGGAAATGACCGAACAGTCCTTATGTTCGAAATGTGTGAACATGCCATTCCGTGTAGAATCCAAGGTCTTAATGGTCAATCCGCATTTATAGAGTACGGCCACACCTCCACCGCGCTTCTCACTCGGTCGAGAGATGTGTTGTATTGTGTAACCAGATGGGACGAGTTCGTTTATAACCTGATTGTCAGTGTCTGTTCAAAGCCATGTCTCATATAAGGCTAGCACGTCCATGTCCCGGGAAATAACAGAATCTGCCACCGACAGAGCTTTGTTCTTAACTGAACGAGCGTTAAGACAACATATTGTCAGTGGAATATCACGTTTACGGTGTTTAATGACACGCAGATTAATCAGCTGGCAGCTTTTACAGCCCGCGGAACAACATCGAAGCCGTGTTTAATGCGTGTTTGAATCACACGTTGTTTGCGAAGGCCGCCTCGTTTGCCACGTGAAGTTGGGCGCGTTACGGACAGTCCCATGCGTCTGATCAATGCATGTAATGTATCCGGAAATCGCGGAGTGACACCCGTAGAGGCTAGGCGCAAAGTCCGAATGATATTCAGTAGACACATCGCGAAACAAAGAGCCATCAACCGAATTAGGTCACTTGCCCTGTTAGGCCTACGAAGACTTCTGGTCCACAAAATGTGTAGGCGTCACGGATGGCTGACGTCTGCCCAAAGGCTATATTTAAAACTGCTTAAATTATAGATAACATCCACTTTGTAGATATATAAAAAAACACGTCACGGCAACCACTGAAGCTTCGTGAGAGTGTAGTGATGGTATGAATCAGCAGCTCGACGTATAATCCTTTGAAAACATGATTAGACACAGTGAGTTAAATGTTGGCTTGCAGCCTGTTAGGCGCTACCACGTAGCAATGTCAAGAGTTGGAAAGAAGCCATTAATATATTGATTTGCAGCACCAAATACAAGTAATTTACGAAATACCAAGTTATCCCGTCTGGAAGATCGGTCTTTTGTTAGTAGCACAACAACAACAACAACAACAACAACA
>OY759273.1:33109035-33196535 GCA_963662155.1 Lamellibrachia columna | reverse complement strand
ATGACAACATGTCATACAACTGTAATATCGAATCAACCGAAGTGTCAAACCACACGTGATGGCATCGTTGGCGTTCACTGCCACGTATGTTTGCTGTGTTGGTAAATGTGCGTGTGCTGTGTTTGCTAAATATAATAATACTAGCCGAGTTCCCCGGCGTTGCACGGGACAAAAAGGCATTCGCTGTAAGAGCTTATAACTTCTTGCCCTTCCTAGTCAAATGTTGGTAGGGCAGGGCCAATGGCAACAACTTCACGCCCCAAAACCAACGACTACTGCCGGTTTCACATAACGTTCGTACGTCGACATTTCACGTAGATCGCGTAACCCGCACTAATCATAGAAAACACGCATAGCGTTGCTAACAATTGTACGTACTATTCATCTGACAGACATACAAAGTCACACACTACTTTATAATATATAATTACATCATAGGTGCGTTTACAAACAAGCGTTAACGTAAACGCCAACGAGACCTAATGTGTGGTCTGACATCGCCTGGATTGATTATACCCTGTGATGTGACACCACTTGGCTTGACTCGCACAAAGACTCGCCGACTCAGAAGCATTAATAATGCATCAAGATCACGCTTGAGTGATCCCTGTACGACTCTTCACCTGAGCAACAAGTGCGTTGTGCACTCGTCCGTATCAACTATTCACAACACGGCTTTGCAATGAACACAGGCGGTTCTCTCTCACTATTTATATCAACAGCGACAATGTTTAGAACCACGCAGTACAAATATAAACATTATAGAATAAAAAAATTACGAAAGTTTATTTTTGAAGGATGCATTAGCTATGTGTCAACAAATTTCCATTTTTGTTTGTTTTTGGTTAGGAGTATGAGTGGGTAGGGTCAATCATAGCCAATGTTGTTGAAATGGTTTCATGTTTACAAAGCCCCTTAACAAATATACAATTTTAATTCATAGCAATGATACGCTATTTTGTTAGGTTTAATGAAAATGCCACCAATGCCACCAATGCCACCAAAACCTATTTTGATATCGCCAAAGTAGTTTGCCTTGAAACAGCTACGATAAAACAAACCATTTATTGCATAAGTGCTATATCATATTTTAGAACTGGAAAAGGCGTAGTCACGTTTCTGGCATTGATCCAGTCATTCTGTAAGCATTTTGAAGTAGGTCTCGAATAGCGCTGCACTGTGACGGTGACTGGGCAGTTGGTGGTTAGTATATTGCACAAGTTTGACTCAGTTTAGCAACGCCCACATTGCCGGTCAAGACGCTGATATATCACGACATGGGAATTATTGATGTACATTGTATCGCTACGCCACGCTAACTCGTTTGTGCAAATGTATAATTTTCTGTTAAACCGACTTCGCATATTCCTACACTATTCTCGCACTATATACTGGAACGTCAATGAACCCGATTCGCGATGACTTAAAATCCGTTAAATAAATTGAGGAGGGAGATCTAAGTAGTACGTACATTGCCGTTTGTGCCGGTTGCAACTGAATATTCGTTTTTCGGTATAGAGACTCGTCTCCGCTCACAATGTTAAGAATATATAATGCTAAAGATGTATTATTCGTCCTAACTAAAACATACATCGCAAGATGCCGCTTTACGTACGCCACGTATGCAAGATATATGGTTGTCCCAGCTGAAAGGGTATTTGTTGTATGGGTAATTGCTACTGACAACGCGCTATCTACGGTAATATTCATTGCCCTGCTCGCTTTGATATCCGTGCTAATAAAAACAGTATTTAATTGCACTGTTACACACTACTTTTTCAGCAGTTTTAATTAAAACGGTAGAACTATAGAGGTATAATTTAGTAATTATCTCAAATGTCAAATCCGGTAGTGCTAAATACGGCCTATGCTTCACTTGAACAATGAGAAACATACTATAACTGGCAGTTAAATACAACACATAGCACGTTCGGCCAAATTAAGTCTGCAGCGACGTGTGCATAAACACCACTGTCGTCCACATGTACATGCGTACGTTTTGAATGACATGAATCACCTTTGTAAAAACGTGTCTCGACTCGAATTTTTATTGTTAAAAACTGATCCCTCCAAACTGCTAAATGTGTGTGTCAACAGGAATGCATCAACGCGCAGCCATGTCACGATCGAACTATTTTTAGACAAGACCTTCTGTGAACGGCACACGGCTACCTCTTGTGGTGCCACGAACAACAACATTAATTATAAACCGAACTATCCGGTCTAATTGCCAGTGACCAGGTGCACATTGACCGGCATTGACCTCTACGTCAGTGCAGGTTGTAGACCCTCTATAGTCGCTGTTTTCGCTGTAGGCCTGGGCGGTGGTGAGGGGATTTGTAATGTGGAGGTGAATTAAACAATTAAAGTTAATTTCTGGCCATTCCGATAGTGTAATGTATTTTACAGTGCTAAACAAGATTTAACAAGATTGCTATCCAACGCAAAAGCCCAGATGGCAAGTAGACAAGGAAGCCATTGGCTTATCGAGAGTCCAACATGTTTTCATTTATGTGTAATCCGCCCTCCTGAGATATATGTCAACCTTGTTTTTAAACATATTCACGCTGCTAGCATTTACAAAATAATTTTTGTCATATGTAAAAACGAGTACTTCCTGATATCCAATCTACATTGATCCTTTATCCTAATATCATCGCGTCACCCGCGTCATCTAGTTCTACTATTTTTCTTGAATGAGACAAAATATTTCTAGCAATATTTCCATACCCATTCAGTGTCTTAAACTCTTCAATTTGATCTCCTCTTAACTCTAGGGTTGTCAAACCACATTCTTTCAGTTGTTCTTCATAACTAAGTTCTCTCATTTCTGGAATCATTTTAGTTGCTCTCCTCTGTATTCTTTCAATCGTATATATACCCTTCTTACGATATGGTCTCCATGCTTGTATACAGTACTCTAAATGAGGTCTAACTATTGCTTTGTATATAGGTGTAATTAGATCTTTTTCGTTGTGTTATATTTCTTCTAATCAACCCAAGAATTTGATTACCATTTGAAGCTGCAACACCCACTTTATTGTTTTACATCCCATGGCCTGTATGTTTGCATTTACATTTCTCAAAATTTAATAACATCTGACATTTTTCAGACCATTTAACTAATTTGTCTAGATCGTTTTGTAAATGTTGTTTTGCAAAATCATTTTGAACCTTTCTTAATTTTTTTTCATATTAAGAATGGGTCAGGTCAGGGGATGCAAACGTTCGGATTTCGCAAACAATGCAAATTTCAGACATCAATTATGCGAATTAATCTTGCAAAATGTATTATTAAGCGAGCATGTTCAAGTATTATTTTGCTAATGGACTTTAAACGGATTCTAACGAGTTTTCAGTTGTTCACACTCCTGTGAGTAGAAGTAGGTATTTTATTTTACTACTATTATAATTTGTACACTAAAAAATCTGACTTGGCCTACGCATTGTTTGATTTGGTTTCTCTAGTGCCTCCAAGTGGCTCCGATGGGAGCTACTTTTTGTAGTCCTAACAGAAATCTGACACTACGTAACTATTGTACCACCTTAATTTTGTAAAATGTATGTATGTATGTATGTATGTATGTATGTATGTATGTATGTATGTATGTATGTATGTATGTATGTATGTATGTATGTATGTATGTATGTATGTATGTACGTATGTATATGTACGCACGTACGAATGCATGCACGCACGCACGCCTAGCTACCAAATATGGGTAAATTTTCAACTTGTTTTATAGAGGCCCATTTATTGTAATGTCAGTTAAATCCATCGTCCATTGATTTATTAACTCGATTTAAGGAACTTTCTCGACCGTTGCCACCGTGACTCGCCTTAGGGGGAAAGTAATTGAGATTTCAGAATTATTTATACTGTATGTGTCATGTAATAATCACTCTCTCGACATTGACGTTCCCTACGGAAGCATATTGCTGGCATGCTGCATGCATATTATTCTTATTATCATATTTATTCGGACTTAAGATATATAAGCATGTACATATTAAACAAATTATAAGTTAGAAATAGCAGCTAGAAAAGAAATTATATTGTGCTGAGATATGAAATCACAGCATTACATTCTTCCTTACTTAAGACGGCGTCATTGTTACAATCTTTCATTTCAACCAATTCAAAAATAATTTTAGCATTTTCATAGTATGTAGCATTGACACTGATATTTATGCTTATTAGAACTCATAGGCGTATACAATAATTCATGGTGGGTCATGTTATATTTGGACATAATGTGTCTTTCATTCTTGCCCATAATGGAAATACAAGCAGATGTCATTGTATTTGCTATATAATTAACAACCATGTTGACTGCCAAGTTTTTGTAAATTTGTATAAACCTGTATAGATCAAAGCAACATCTGAAGGTATACATTCAGCAATTAATGGTATTAAATCTCTGTGCGAACCATAATTTTATGGTAAATTCCACATCTTACGCAAAGCATTACGCCACTGTATGCACATCTTGTTAACACTATCATATCCATAGTTGAGATCCGGGCAGTGCACAACAATACTGATGAAACAATTTGTTTTTGATGACAGTTTATAGTGAAATAAAATCAGATATAAATCTATTTACACTACATATGTCTATGCACGGCAGCAAAACGCTTGCGTAGCATGATTTTGAAAATGCACATTATAGTGGCATTTCATAGCGGACTATGTCGATTTAACAAGATTTCCAATACAAGCGACAAGCTTCAGGCGGCGAGTGAACAAGGAAGCCAGAGTGTTAACACCCGTAAATGTGCCAAAGTGTTAACACACGTAAATGTACCGAATAATGCAGTACATAGGTGCGTTTTAAGATGTCAAAAGATGATATGAGGCAGAGACAGTTCGGCAAATCGTTCCACGTGTGCGGTGTCCTCACAGATCGTTGTAGATTGTTTCGGGGCGTGGTCAAACTACGGCTACAGACGGAGGGAAGCTGGCGGCCCGGCTTGTGTCATGTCGGCGGTATGCGCCGGCGCGTTTTCGTGCATCGCTGGGAACGTCAGCACAACTCTATAATGGTATGGATGGTATAAATTAATATAAAAATATATAAATGAAAATGTGGGCGCCAAGGTGGTCATACTTGGATTCAAATTGTGATACGTCTGACACAACAAATCAAAGAGCATATGTAGAACGCTGCCAAACGATTCACCCAGCCAGGTCGGTTGATATTAGTCACGTACACGATAACGTTGACGTCGACGAAGACGACGTATTAAATCGGCGTCATGTATGACGTTGTAAATAGGGCGTTGCCGAGTTTGGGCTGTCAGTGAGTTAACAACTGCGAGACATCGTGGTTTGAAAAGATGCGGCGTGATGAAGGCGCGACAAATGATTGCTATATTTATAATGGTTGTATTGGGCAAGGTGGATTGTGTGTGGGTGTGCGTGCGTGCGTGCGTGTGCATGCATGTGTGCGTGTGTGCGTGCGTGTGCGTGTATGCGAGTGCGTGCGTGCGAATGCGTGAGCGGGAGAGAGAAAGAGAGAGAGAGAAAAAATAGAGGGGAGAGAGGGGCGAGAGAGGGAAAGAGGGAGGGGGAAGAAGAGAGGGGGTGGAGAGAGTGGCGAGAGAGAGAAGGGGGGAGGGAAGTGAAAGAGAGAGAGAATGGGAGAGGAGATGGGAGATAGAGGTAGATAAAAAGTTGATGGAGAGGGAAGTGAGGGAGAGGGAGAGGGGGGAGAGGGGGAGACAGTGTGAAGGAGAGAGGGAGGGATATAGGTAAAGATACAGAGAAAAAGAGCGCGCGATAGAATGAATGAGAGAGAGAGAGAGTGTGTGTGTGTGTGTGTGCGTGTGTGCGTGCGTGCGTGCGTGCGTGCGTGCGTGTAAGAGAAATAGAGAGAGAGAGGGAGAGGGAGAGAGAGAGGGAGAGAGTGATATATATATATATATATATATATATATATATATATATATATATATATATATATATATATATATATATATATATATATATATATATATATATATATAGAGAGAGAGAGAGAGAGAGAGAGAGA
Organism: Lamellibrachia columna; assembly: GCA_963662155.1. Lineage (NCBI taxonomy): Eukaryota > Metazoa > Annelida > Polychaeta > Sabellida > Siboglinidae > Lamellibrachia > Lamellibrachia columna. The sequence continues at coordinate 33,190,500 of OY759273.1, read as the reverse complement.
GAGATAACGGGAGATAGAGAAGGGGGAGAGATAGGGGGGATGTGAGTGGGGCTGGGGGCTGACGGTACCTTTTGAGGCTCTCGATTTTAGTTCGTCGAAAAGATAAGAAACACAATACTTGTGTCAATTACTACAAGCGGTGTACCAATTAGGAGTCATACTCGGGTGGGAGTCGAAGCTATTCGGAGACACAAACTCTCTACTTCAGATAACACTTTCCATTGCATGCTGTTGATATGTGGAGAGTGAATACACATGTATCATGTATGCCTGATCAGGATTAAAAGTACAGTTCTCGGTAACTATTGCCAAGTCAACACCTGCGTTGCTTCCCTTGGCAGTGCGTCAGAACGATTGTTTGAAATATAACTGAAGAACAACCACGTGACTCAAAAAAGCCGTGTTCTTTATCTAAGTACGTGACGAATAACAAATGCCACGTCGTTGTCGATCAAACTGTTTACGACTGGAGTTCAACCGACTAGAAATTGTATAGCCATTTGTTTTGGTGCGTTGCTGAGCTTGGCTTCCCCACTGATTTATTGTATTGTACTGTACTGTACTGTACTGTACTGTACTGTACTGTACTGTACTGTACTGTACTGTACTGTACTGTACTGTACTGTACTGTACTGTACTGTACTGTACTGTACTGTACTGTATTGGCGCACACAAACAAACACATACACACACGCAAACACGCGCACGCACACGCGCACGCGCACGCGCACGCGCACGCGCACGCACACGCACACGCACACGCACACGCACACGCACACGCACACGCACACGCACACGCACACGCACACGCACACGCACACGCACACGCACACGCACACGCACACGCACACGCACACGCACACGCACACGCACACGCACACGCACACGCACACGCACACTGGTTAGTCCGGATCCTGTTTTGAAAGTTTCAATTGGGATGTCGTCGACGCACTGTTTAATTGTCTGTTAGTTCCCAAGGATGTTCCGGGCGGTCTCGTTGGAATATATATATATATATATATTGAAGATGATTGCAGCGATAATAGGCTGTATTATCTTGCAGTGATCACTGTTCATCCGAGACCGACAGTTCGTGGCTGATCATACGTGACTCTAGTGGCAGCAGTGCCATCGATAACACTGGTAACACTTGTGTCTGGGGTTTCCTGTTATTTGTGTTGAGCGAATGAACAATCCCTCAACATTCGGCTCTACGGCTTGCACATATATCCCACGTGCCAATGCAAGCTGCGTTTCCATAAAGTATATCGTGCTGTGCGGAGAATAGCTGATCTTCAGCCTAACTGCTTGGTGTAAGTAATTCTGCCGGAAGTTTGGATTTATGTTAAATACAGTACCGTTTAAAATTATATAATAATCTGTTTAGTTGACGGGACGGTCTTCCCAGTAGCACTGATTGCAGTGTCGTCAGCATACATGTCCACGGTGTTATCCTTTCTAGTGCTCAGTGGCATGTCATTCGTGAGTGTCATTTCATAGTTGTGCGAGAGAGACTGTAATTATCATGTTAGTAAACACAGTCAGTCACGCAGCAAGTAGGCGCATTGTATAACCTGGTCGTCGTACGCTTCAGCGGTTCTGCGGCCCACTTATGGGTGACGCATAGGTACGATACGCCTCAACCCGCATTATTAGTGTAACTGTTGGTATTGTTAAGTAGGTCGCAAGCAATTGACGAGTTTCTGGTAGACGCACTTGACGAAAACTGGTTCGGCAGGTTATTTCTGGTGGGCTTGCTGTGTAGTGCCCGTCCCGGTTGACCGCACACTTAAACGATGTTCAATCGCTAACATTAAAGAACGTGATGAATGTTAACAAAATGTCCATTCACCAGTTCTCCATTCTCCGCTCATTCGCATCCAATGTAGTACTAAAATAGTCACAAATGCACAACCACAGCGGTGGATGGCATACTTAAACCACAGCGGTGGATGGCATACTTAAACCACAGCGGTGGATGGCATACTTAAACCACAGCGGTGGATGGCATACTTAAACTACAGCGGTGGATGACATACTTAAACCACAGCGGTGGATGGCATACTTAAACCACAGCGGTGGATGGCATACTTAAACGAGAGACGAAAAGTCTACCGCAGCAACACAAAGCGCACATGGAAGTACGTTTTTAGTCCGCACCAACTGTCCGATGTCAACACAGCAGAATGTTATGTCTGAAGAATTCACTCATTCCGAACAAGTTGCTTGGCGTAGGCACATCAGATTAGCTTGTCGAGAGAATACACTTACTCCAGACTAATTGCTTGACGTCACCGTCAAGAACGGCAGGTGGCGGGGTCTATCTGAACGATTGTCATCAGGATGTTGGTGTAATTATCTTCAAACGTCATGTTTCCATTTACAAAAAGGCGTCATGCTTAAATCATGCATGTTCCGATGGTCGGCTACGGTCATTATTAGTGTAGGCAATCTATAGTGTAGGCAATCAATAGCGTAGACAATCAATAGTGTAGGCAATCTATAGTGTAGGCAATCAATAGTGTAGGCAATCTATAGTGTAGGCAATCTATAGTGTAGACAATCAATAGTGTAGGCAATCTATAGTGTAGGCAATCAATAGTGTAGGCAATCAATAGTGTAGGCAATCAATAGTGTAGGCAATCTATAGTGTAGGCAATCTATAGTGTAGGCAATCAATAGTGTAGGCAATCTATAGTGTAGGCAATCAATAGTGTAGGCAATCAATAGTGTAGGCAATCAATAGTGTAGGCAATCTATAGTGTAGGCAATCTATAGTGTAGGCAATCAATAGTGTAGGCAATCTATAGTGTAGGCAATCTATAGTGTAGACAATCAATAGTGTAGGCAATCTATAGTGTAGGCAATCAATAGTGTAGGCAATCTATAGTGTAGACAATCAATAGTGTAGGCAATCTATAGTGTAGGCAATCTATAGTGTAGACAATCAATAGTGTAGGCAATCTATAGTGTAGGCAATCTATAGTGTAGACAATCAATAGTGTAGGCAATCTATAGTGTAGGCAATCAATAGTGTAGGCAATCAATAGTGTAGGCAATCAATAGTGTAGGCAATCTATAGTGTAGGCAATCTATAGTGTAGGCAATCAATAGTGTAGGCAATCTATATTGTAGGCAATCTATAGTGTAGGCAATCATTAGTGTAGGCAATCAATAGTGTAGGAAATATATAGTGTAGGCAATCAATAGTGTAGGCAATCTATAGTGTAGGCAATCAATAGTGTAGGCAATCAATAGTGTAGGCAATCAATAGTGTAGGCAATATATAGTGTATGCAATCTATAATGTAGGCAATCAATAGTGTAGGCAATCTATAGTGTAGGCAATCAGTAGTGTAGGCAATCAATATTGTAGGCAATCTATAGTGTAGGCAGTCAATAGTGTAGGCAATCTATATATAATAAATTACATCGCAAAAGTTCCCGTGTTGAGGGTGGGGCGTTTCATTTGATTTGTACGAAGTACTACGAATTTCTTCTTACTGCTATTTAGTGGACGCTATGAAGGCTAAACGCAAACCATGAGACCAATAGAGTCTGTGGGCGTCACCGACTTCTCCGTTGTACTTACTCCGTCCTGTCATACTGCATGGGTGTCAACCCGTGGGGGTTTCTTAGGCGTGAGCATTTTCCCAGCCACGGTTCATGGCCGCAGGCCGCGACCCCCCCCCCCCCCACACACACACACAAACACACACATTATGTTTCTCATTTTCGCAAAAAAAGAAGAACATTTTTCTCATAATTGTCTGTGCTAAAGATGAGATTTCACACATTTACCGAACATTGACTACAAAACCGATAGCCAGTTTGAGTGAATCAATTGACAGGTATGTGCTACGACCCGGTTATTCTTATTCAAATGGGATTCATATTATCGGTGTCCATTGGTGAAGTACCTGAACCTGTGTTATCATCGCCTCGCCTTCGTGTTTTGTTGATCTGTCCGCCATTTGTCCTGTCGGCATCAGTGGTGGCACTATTGCATGTACACTGGGTTTAACTCCTGAAAGGACCTATTCCCTGGTTAAAGATGGCTCCGCAAAAATACAATTTACTTATTCTCAAGAATTCGTTTAGTTATGTATGGACTTATGGTAAGTGTGGATGCGAGAAGTCCTGGGCTGAGGTCCAGGCAGATAGTTTTAGTTTTGAGTGTAGGGGATGTACGAAGATGAAGGAACTAGAGGTGGAGTTGGAAGAGCTGAGGCTGCTCGTTGTGGCAATGGTGGGAAGGGAACAGGGGGGTTGTGCCAGTAGTTCCGGTGGGGGAACAGTAGATGATAAAGTGGGGAAAGACACAAGAGATGTTAGGGAGAGCTCACCGCAGCCTGGGAGGAAGCTGAGAGGAGGGAAGGTGACAGGTTGTAGGGAGACAGGACGTAAGGAGACGGGAAGGAAAGGAACGGGAGGGAAGACATCCGGAGCGAAGGAGAGGGGAGTAGGGGAGACAGGAGGGAAGGAGAAGGGAGTGGGGGAGACAGGAGGGAAGGAGAAGGGAGTGGGGGAGACGGGAGGGAAAACAACCGGAGTGAAGGAGAGGGAAGTGGGAGAGACAAGAGCAAAGGAGTGGGAAGTGGGGGAGACAGGAGCGAAGGAGACAGGAGGGAAGGGGTCAGGACAGAATGTGATGGAGGGGATCGAACGGAAGAGTTATTCTGCAGCAGTGATAGAGGGGGTGAGGAAGAGAGCGAGGGTGTTTGTGGGGGATTCGATAGTTAGGAAGAACGACAGAGTCTTAAACAAGGGAGATGATGTGGTGGTCTGCTTGCCTGGAGCCAAAATAGAGGCGATAACTGAGAGGGTAAAAACCATCGTAGGCTCGGGTAAGGGTGGATCTGTTTTAGTACACGTAGGGACAAATAACGTAGAGAGGGAGGGTACAACTGCCATAGTTAGGAAATATAGGCAGTTGGTCAGAACACTAAAACAGACGCGGGTTGAGCAGGTAATACTGTCAGGGATTTTACCTGTAATAGGCAGGAGGGGTCACAAATATCGAAATTGTCGGGGGATGGCAATTAACATGTTAGTCCAGAAGTTATGTAGGGAAGAGGAAGTTGGATTTGTGGATTTATGGGGAAGTTTTGTTGGGAGGGCTGATATGTACATGAAGGATGGGCTTCATTTAAGTGGAAAGGGGGCGGCAGTATTCGCGGACAAACTTTCAGCAGCAGTAGATAGTGACTTGGGTACAATGACAAATATTTTTGGAAGTAAACATTCTTTAAACTAGAAGTGCAGGGGGGTTACCTAGAGGTGTCTCAAGCAGAACAAGAGGCCACTAGCACAGATAAACCAATATCAAATCATCCGAAAAACATCTCTGAAAAAGGTTATAGATGCGTATGTTTAAATGCAAGGAGCATAGTAAATAAGAAAAACGAATTAAACATTATGGTAGAAGATATTGACCCTCACATAATTGGTATAACTGAATCATGGGCCAACATAGATATAACAGATGCTGAATTAGGACTGACAGGATATGTAATGTTTAGGAAAGATCGAATAGGAAGAAGGGGCGGGGGAGTTATTTTATATGTTAAAGAATCTATTCAGGCTTATGAAATAAAACTAGAAAGGGAAGCAGATTGCGATGAAGCTGTTTGTTGCAAAATTGTTTCAGGAAATTCAAAATTAACTATTGGATTAGTTTACCGAAGTCCAAACATAAACGAAGAGGACAACACAAAAATAAAAAACGCTATAAAGGAAGTTAGTAAAGGGGAATGTATCATAATGGGAGATTTTAACCATGGACACATACAATGGAATTCTATAGAGAGCACAGGGATTGAGGACCAACAATTTCTATTTTTAATCCAGGATAGCTTTCTTACTCAGCACGTACTAGAACCAACCAGGGGAGAAAATGTATTAGATATAGTTTTGTCATCACAAAAAGAATTAGTGGACAATGTAAAAATATTTGAACCATTGGGTAATAGTGACCATAATCAAATACATTTTGACATCAATGTAAAATCAGAAAGTAAAAATAAGAAAACGTACAAGAGAAACTTCCACAAAGGTAACTACAAAGATATGAGAAAATACTTAGCAAAGCTAGATTGGAATAACATGCTGATGAATAAGACCGCAATTGAATGTTGGAATATTCTAAAATATGAAATTGAGAGTATCATCGATAAATTTGTTCCCTTCCAAAAACAAGGAAAACGGTGTAGAAAGAAACACTTGTCAAAAGAGGCTATTAGAAAAATAATGCTAAAACAAACTATGTGGAGGGTTTATAGGCGTGCCAGAAAGGAAGAAGACTATGCAAAATACAAAGAGGCACTTAATGCAGCTACAACTGAAATCAGACAATCTAAAAGAAGCTATGAGCAAAAACTAGCATGTAACATAAAAAATTACAGCAAGAGTTTTTATGCATATGTCAGGAGTAAACAAAACGTACAAGACAAGGTTGGACCTCTAGAAGACAGTGCTGGAAATATAATATCACAGGGGTTTTTAATGGCGGAAGACCTAAATGGTTACTTCAGTTCAGTGTTTACCAAAGAAGATATTAGTTCATTACCAGTTGCTGATGCTAAATTTCAGGGGGCTAAATCTGACTATTTAGGTCCGTTAGTTGTAACTCCAGAATTGGTAGCTAAGAAAATAAAGGCAATGAAGGATAACAAATCACCGGGAGTGGATGGGATTCCTCCAAGATTACTAATGGAAACAGTAGAACAAATCAGTATACCACTTGCAAGAGTATTCAACTTGTCATTAAAAGAGGGAGTTGTTCCGTTTGAATGGAAAGAAGCAAACATCATACCATTATTTAAAAAGGGTTCGAGAAATAAGTCAGAGAATTACAGACCAGTGAGTTTAACGTCAGTAATTTGTAAATTATTAGAAAGGTTAATTAAAGACCATATGGTGGAATTCCTCGTTAAGCATAAATTATTAAATTCATCTCAACATGAATTCCTTAAAGCGAGGTCATGCTTAACAAATATGTTATGTTTTTTGGAAGAAATCACTAAGTGGATAGACGTGGGATCGCCAGTAGATATTATCTACTTAGATTTTCAGAAAGCTTTTGACAAAGTGCCACATCAAAGATTACTACTTAAATTAAAAGCCCATGGTATCGGGGATAGCATAACTGACTGGATAGAACAATGGCTGACTGACAGAAGACAACGAGTTGTAGTAGATGGAGAAGTTTCAAATTGGAAATCGGTTTTGAGTGGGTACCTCAAGGATCATTATTAGGACCTATATTATTCTTAATTTATATCAATGACTTGGACGACAGTATAACAAGTAACGTACTGAAATTTGCGGATGACACAAAACTGTTTAGAAAGGTTAATACTGATGGTGATAAACAACATTTACAAAACGATCTAGACAGATTAGTGAAATGGTCTGAGAAATGGCAGATGTTGTTCAATTTTGGGAAATGTAAATGCCTACATACAGGACATAGGAACTTGAATGTAAACTATAAAATGGGAGATACTGTTCTGGGTACTACTGTAAAAGAAAAGGACTTAGGAGTTACAATAAGCGCTGATATGAAAGTTTCAGAGCAGTGTGGTATTGCAGCTTCAAAGGGTAATCAAATTCTTGGATTGATTAGAAGAAACATAACATACAAGGGAAAAAAGTTAATTATACCTCTTTATAAAGCAATAGTTAGACCTCATTTAGAATACTGTATACAAGCATGGAGACCATATCGTAAGAAGGATATAGATACGCTTGAACGCATACAAAGGAGAGCAACTAAAATGATTCCAGAACTGAGAGACCTTAGTTATGAAGAACGCCTGAAAGAATGTGGTTTAACAACTCTAGAGACGAGGAGGTTAAGAGGAGATCAGATTGAAGTTTTTAAGATATTGAATGGGTATGAAAATATTGATAGAAATATGTTTTTCTCACTCAAGAAGGATAGCAGAACTAGAGGACATGAGGTAAAATTAGTAAAGGATCAATGTAGATTGGACATCAGGAAGCACTCGTTCTCACAGAGGACAATAAATGAATGGAACAAATTGTCTACAGATTGTGTAACTGCTAGCAGCGTGAATATGTTTAAAAACAAGGTTGACACATATCTCAGGAGGGCGGGCTATAAGTAGATGAACATTGTTGGACTCTCGATAAGCCAATGGCTTCCTTGTCCACTTGCCATCTGGGCCTTTGGCTTGGATGGCAAATCTTGTTAAATCTTGTCAGAAACAGAGAAGTTCAACATAGATATGCAGTCGCAAAGTTAGTATACATATATATCAATACGTTGTTGATGAGACGAGTGGGTTCTGATATATGACCCCGGATGTTCTCCTAATCGGGTCAACACCGTGCGAGACGCCGTCACGGTCTTGTAAATTTCGATGGGGTGTTGGCAGCTGTTCACAGTCATCCGTGGAATGTAATTTTGTTTTGACTAATGGCACGACGCATGCGTAAACGAATGTGTATATTCACCGACCGACGAACCAGTACTGAACAACGCCTAGTAAGTGACGGGTGAACAAGGAGTTGATACCGCAACACACAGATCCTGCTTCTCTTGTGCGCTGCAATCTCTGTAGAAGACGATGTCGTACCTACGAGGCTTGTATTGCTTCGTGTTCGTGGCGGCGGTAGTGATGCTGGTCGCCGCCGACGTCGAACCTGATTTGAAGGTGGGCAGATCGGAGTTGAGGGTAGCCGCCAGATCCGGGATGATGGAGTTTCGGAGTGAAAGGCGAAACAAGGCTAACGAGACCGTTCAGACGCGCCCAGTACAGATCAGGATGGCGCAGATGGTGCAGCTCGACAAAGACGGCAACGAGGTGACGAACTGCACCGCTCCTGAAAAGCCCGTGACGAGGAGGAGGCGAAGTTCTGGACAAGGAGCAGGGAAAGGCGGAATGCGGGAACACGAGGGACCAGACAATGGAAGAAGGGTAGGCTTCACGCGTCCTCATCGTCCCTGGGTGGGCAGGAATGGAACGGGACCGGGGAAGCGATTCTCTGACTTCAACAACACTGAATTCACTATTGATCAGAAGAAACAAAACGTGAAGTTGAGTCACAGTCGTTCACTGAAAGCTTTGGTAAGGAGATTCCACGCCAACCTGGGTGCGGAAGTCGGCAACCTGGCGATTGACATGGCACTGCCAGAAAACGACGGTGAAATCGACATCGATGGAGAGAAACAGAAGCTGAAGAAAGGAGACCTGAAGTTCAACATCGAGTTGACAGAGTGGATCTGGTGCGGGGACGAGGGTGAAGACGGCGCGGCCGCCTTCCTCGACGTCTACATCGAGGTGAACAGCACACAGAGGCCGAAGATGAAGCGTGGTCGCTCTGCCTCAGCACCCGCCTCGTTCGATCTGGGAGACAGCACGACCATGAGCTTCTCCGGAAAGGTACGTGTCTTCAATCTTCACAAAGACCTTCAATCTTCCATCCAACTAAGTTACCCTCAATCGAAACTTCCTTTTCTAAGGTTAAGCCGCAAGTAGTGCTCGCGTGGCCAAGTGCGGTTCCATGATAATACGGTGATACACCCTCTGTAGTTGTGTACAGAGTTGAAATACCTTTCCATAGATACCAAATATGCTTTGGAATGATTTATAACTTATTATGCGGAAATATCTATCCCTACCCCCATATCTATCCCTACCCCCATATCTATCCCTACACCCATATATATCCCTACCTTCATATCAGCTCTGTGGTAGTAATGCCAAACACTCCCCGTGGAACACACAGGAATGTTTAAGTGGAAAACAACTAGATTTTAAATGGTTATTATATAAGGTCTTCAAAAATATTGTCCTGAAAATTCCCTAGGGGGATGGGGGGCTCTAAATGGCCCACGGACTAAAATGTTTTGTTTAGAAGTAGAAATAATCACACACCCAACTAACCAAATTGACCCACAAGAGGCGACTATTAAGTCGTGCGTGCGTGCGTGCGTGCGTGCGTGCGTGCGTGCGTGCGTGCGTGCGTGCGTGCGTGTGTACGTGCATCATCATCATCATAAATCCCGTAACCCGTAGTGTCCTTGGGGCACTACCGATGACCTTAAAACCAGCTGTCTCCACTTCTTCCTGTCGTATGCCGCCCTCTGTAAACTTTGCTTATCTATAACATTAGTAACCTTTCTGAATAGTTTTGTGTCATCTGTAAATTTCAGTACTTTGCGTTGTACGTGCATGCGTTTCAATTTGTTATCGGTGCATAACTTGCACTACTATCACATCATTCTGATTAAACCTATAGACACAAATCGCATACCTCAAATAGTAACAACGTTTCAAAGTAACGCAGTTTTCACGTAGGCCGGTAAGGCAGGCAAAGGTGTGCGACGCTAATCGCGTATTTACAACGTATTAGTCGATGTTCACTCAGGCGTAGCGCTGTCACGATCCTGGTGGTTTGCTGCGTCATGCTTGTGCACTCAACCGTAACTTCTGCGTAGCGAATACACTGCGTCATAACCACCGCGAACGGGCACACACCGGCCTCATATCTGCACTCGGTCTCCCCTCGACATGCCTCATAGGTTGACTGCCAGGTGAATTAGACTATCGGTCACGGATAGTCACGATGTGTGATAAAGGTGAACACATAGCAGAGTACGCGACGACGAAAGTGCCATATCAAAGATTACTATTTAAATAGTATCGGGGATGATATAATCAACTGGATAGAACAATGGCTGACTGACTGAAGAAAGCTTGTTGTAGTAGATCGGGAGGTTTCAATTAGGACATTTATTATTCTTAACATATATATCAGTGACTTGGACGATAATATATCAAGTAACGTACTGGAATTTGCGGATGATACAAACGTGGTTAGAAGGGTTAACAATGTGTAACTGTAAATTGTGTAACTGTAAATTATGTAACTGTAAATGGTGTAACTGTAAATTGTGTAACTGTAAATTGTGTAACTGTAAATGGTGTAACTGTAAATGGTGTAACTGTAAATGGTGTAACTATAAATTGTGTAACTGTAAATTGTGTAACTGTAAATTGTGTAACTGTAAATTATGTAACTGTAAATGGTGTAACTGTAAATTGTGTAACTGTAAATTGTGTAACTGTAAATTGTGTAACTGTAAATGGTGTAACTGTAAATGGTGTAACTATAAATTGTGTAACTGTAAATTGTGTAACTGTAAATTGTGTAACTGTAAATTATGTAACTGTAAATGGTGTAACTGTAAATTGTGTAACTGTAAATTGTGTAACTGTAAATTGTGTAACTGTAAATTGTGTAACTGTAAATTGTGTAACTGTAAATTGTGTAACTGTAAATTGTGTAACTGCTGGCAGCGTGGATATGTTTAAAACCAAGGTTGACACATATCTCAAGAGGGAGGATTACACATATTAAAAATGTTGGACTCTCGATAAGCCAATGACTTCCTTATCCACTTGCCAACTGGGCCCTTGCCTTGGATGGAATCTTGTTAAATCTTGTTAAAATCTTGAAAGAATGAACAACCGACGATGCACATCGCCAACGACCGTTGCACAGCTTAGAATGTATTTAGCTACACCAAACTGCATATAATAAATCTAAGCAACCGCTAAGTTATTGTATCAGAAAACACGAGAACCGCGGGTAGCTCTGTGCGAACTGAATATGCACCCATAATCGCATATGGAACAGGGTCCTACATAAAAATTACTGAAATAAAGAGAAAGACTCTTTTCGAGAAGTTTAAAATGAAGCTTCAACTTGCTACGCCTTTCCAAAAACAAACAAACACACGCACGCACACACGTGCGCGCGCGCGCGCGTGCACACACACACACACACACAGGAAACTAGCTCTGGTGACTGAGAGAAGTTTACGTAGGGAGCACGGCTGTGAGTGACCTCACTCAAACCGGGGTGAACGTAATCAGATTAAGAACGTGGGATAGTATAGGCTACTGCTAAAAGATAAGATGGCGGTGCCATTGTCAGTGCACAGACAGGTTTGTTGTACTGTGTTTTCATTGTGTGTTTGCAGAACAATGCTACTTATATGATATTGACATTCGTCTTCTGTGTTGCAGTACGAGGCGGACAATGGTAACTGGACAGATGTTGTCGAAGGCTACCCGAAGCTTGACGAGCAGGACTCGTCTCTGGTCATCGTGCGTTTCGCGCGATTCAACAGCAGCCTCCTGTACGACCCAACCGTGTCGGTCGAAGACGACGTTGAAGACGACGTCGATGATAACAACGACAAAGGCGGCAGCGGGTCCAGTTGTCTCAGCGTATCCGCCATGTTTGTTACCATGACAACAGCCTTGACCTACATACTGTTAAAGTGAACATCGAATTGACAACAGTGAAACTTTTACGTGTTTCTAATTTAATTAGCAATACGGATATTAACACATATTAGGTCAAAACAATGATGATAATATAATGCACATAGAATAATACGAATGCAGCACCAAACTCCATACGTTACATTAGTATCAAACATCACTTTGTTCTGTTAAATTGCATTTAGTAGCTTTTAGTAGCATTTAGTACCATTATGTAGCGAGTCTGTCCCTTTTACTACTGTTTGCAGTGTTAAGCACATTAATATTAATATAATATATAATGCATACATTCCACTTCAATGCTTTACACAAATATGCATGATGGCGTTTCCATTGAATGTGTAATGTCGGATTACGTAAAGCAATAAAACTGTTCATCCAAGACATAGTTTTGTAATTGAATGACAGTGAAGCCCAGCGTTGTTAGAACAGACGAGATACGACCTGATTTCCAAGGTGTCGGCTCTAGTCTCGTTTGTCTAATTGTAATTGTGCACACACGCAACCGCATACACGCGCGCACACACGCACGCGCACACGCGCACACTCACGCAAACACGCACGCACACGCCCACGCACACATATATTCGTTGTTGCCAGTAGCGTTGCGTAAACAAAAAACAGCACTATTCGAGCGTGTTGATAGCGCTTACGTCTTTCAACCATAATAGGCAACATCAAACAGGCAGATCGCACGAGTAGCACATTGTGCACCTTGGTAGGTTCGCAGCCAGTGCTCAATCACGGACGAATCGTTCAAGCAGAACCGAATCACGAACTTAACTAAAAATAGGTTTACTGTCAATGGATTTCATTGAGTTTCAATCGGCTTCCAGTAAATTCGCCACATACCAGGGACAATTGATTTTATGCTGAGTTAACGTAGGCCAACGACCTGGTTTGCTTCTACAAGCATTTACATCGTTATACGCACATGCATGCGCTAGGTATAACATAAAATATATACTTATAATATATGTAATATATTTCTAACGATGTTAACTGGCAAAATGTCAACTATTTTATGAAACTAGATTAAACAGGTGACACTTACCTCGTCCCTATATGTTTACATGACTCACAAACCCTGCATTCATATCTAGTGCTACATTTGGTCAACATGTATTCAAAGTTTGTTTTCCATGTATTGTGCTTCCTGTCTTTTGACCTGATTTTGTCTCTGTTACCGAATTTTGTTTGAAAGACCGATTGAAAAAATAGATGTAGATAATACTGTGATTTTTTTTCGTTTACATGGTTATAATTTTCAGTATGAAATACAACTCCTCTATGCCTTCAACTAACGTTTCTTTTGTCAGCAAAGCGTCCTCACACATCCACGAGCTCAGTGTCCTTATATACATACACCTGTTCCTTTTCGTTGACTGTCATCACCCAACGGTCCCCCTAGCGTGCATACCGTTCACTCTTTGTGCAGTGTGTATCCATCTTCTGCGTGGGATGCGGTGGCTCAGCGACTAGAGCGTCGGACTGTCAACTGAAAAGACCATGGGTCGGATACTGGGCAGTATAAGTTACCTATCATTTTACCTAGTCTTACCGTTCATCGCCTTCTTGCGTGTCTCTGTTATTCTGCACAATTGATGTTCATACTGTGACATTCCTGCTGCCTCTCACACTCTCCTATTGCCTTGGCTCGACAACTTACATATATATTTATGTTCGTGCTTTGGCGCATTGGCGCATAAGACAGAACCAAGACTTATCCCCGTTTAGCAGCCTGGCCCCAGCTGAGGGCGATGCTCTCCTCTTAATCCCTGAAGTCCGGGGTGAGGCTGGCACTGATCGCGGTCGTCGTTTTTTTCTTCTTCCGTCACAGATCCCGTTTCACTGCCGTCTCCACCGCCCGTCTCCACTCTCCACTGTCCCTCGCTCTCGTTCTCCACTCCCCTCGCACTCCCGTCAAATCTCTCTTCACGCAGCCCTCGCGACTCAGTCTTCCTCTTCTCTGTCTCCTTCTCCTATAATGTTCACTCCGCAATTCAGCACCACGCTGTTTTGGTCGTCGTGTTTTCCTTCGGGTTCCACCTCAAGGCTGGTTTGGCTATAACATTATTGTCATCCTCCTTTCGCGAAATGTGCCCGATCCAACACATGCTGGCTGTGGTTAGCAAGTCATTCGTGATCATTTCTGCAGTTAGGTTCAACAGTTCTTTGTTGGTAATATTTTTTGAAAGAATATTCACATTATGTTTCGAGGACATTTTGTGTGGACAATTGAACGTTGCTTGCTTATCGTTTACCTCTAATAACCAGTATACTTCCTGCAACGTGTGCTTATACGTGTGAATCGTTTACACGGTCTTCCACCAACGTACGTTTTCGCGTTGACCCCCACACTCGATCATAAACGATGTTTCTCTTTGTTATATTTTATTTAGGTTACCGTATGTTTAAATTGGTTTACACGTTATGCTCTACTCAGCTTTCAGTAATGTAAAATACACGCGGTGTTCAAACAACTTTAAATTTACTGCCTTACTATATTATTTTACAAAAGTTTTGTTTTCAAAGTGTCCACATTGACGTATACTTAATTGCGTTTATGGTCTGCGTTGACTATATCGTTTTGACAACAATTACTTCCCGCGCTTATCGCTGTTACCGATTGTTTATGTAATCACTCGTTTCCCATAGTTGTTGTCGGTCGGTTGCAATAGAATACTGTTCAATATATAATTACTATTACTATTAATTATATTAATCATAGTAATGATCAAACCGCCTGCATCGATGAATCACTCAATGACTCAGCTCTTTTACAGGAATGACCTTCTTTGTAACGCCCTAGTCACGTATCACGTGACGTCCATAAATAATTCGATAATCACTACCGCGTGCACGCCTGGTGTATATAAGGAGACGCCCAGTTCACACCACCAGACGGAACGACGCAGACACACTAACGTTGTTTCTACACGAGAAAGACAGCGCGATGTCGACTCTCCGAGTTTTCTCCTTCGTCCTGTTGGCGACAGCAATGTTCGCACTGGTCGCCGCCAAGAGTGAAATGAAGATGGGCAACTCCAGCGTGAAAATAAGCGATTCCGGAGAGATGGAGTTTCGGCGAAGCCCGACCGGTATGGCTAATGCTAACGATGACACGCACCCCGTTAAGATTAAAATGGACGAAATCGTGCAGGTCGATAAAGATGGCAAAGAGTTGGTTGACTGCACTGAAGGCAGTGCATCGAAACCGGGGATGGGTTGGATTAAAAACACGTTAAAGAAAACAGCGATAAAGGACAAGATGAAGAAGTTCCGTGGCTTCGCAAACCAAACGTTCAACTTTGACGCCAAGAAAAGTCAAGCGAGCATGCCTCGTGGGGGCGCCATGAAAGCTGCGATGCAGAAATTCAAGACAGCCCTCGCTGACGGTATTGGGGAAATGGCCATCGAGTTGGCCCTCCCGGAAGGAGACGGAGAAATAGATATCGACGGGGAAAAACAGAAGCTGAAGAAAGGAGACATGAAGTTCAACATCGAGATGTCGGAGTGGACCTGGTGTGACAACGCCGCTTTCCTTGATGTCTACATGAAGTTGGCGAGCAAAAACAAGCCGACGAAAAGGCAGGCCCGCAGCAAGTCTCTGCCCGTCTCGTACGACCTGGGCGGTAACAAGACAGTGAGCTTCTCCGGAAAGGTATGTTCTGTCAACGATGGACAAATGACGTTAGCTTGTCCTAACGTTGTTGCGCACATGATCTGCTGCTCGTATTCTGCTCCGTTACACTAAATCCACAGTGTTTACTCTTTCTGAGTTACTCGGTTTGAAGATAAAAACACTAATTTCCGATGTTGGTCACAATCTGAAGAACAGAAAAATCCAGAGATTAAGCTGAACAAGGTCTTAGGCTCTGGCGGATCCACGTTCGTTTACAATTGCGTAGAGCTGGTTGTTGTCTATATTGTATACATTCGTAGAACTATAATGATTTAGTAATCGAAGGTTGTGTTTTAACTTAACGTGTCAAAAACATTGTATTCGCTAATGCGCAAGGTTAATTGCGTAGTCATATTAGTGGTAACTCGGCAGGAAATATAATAGCACTTCGCCGTCAACCTGTTTAAACTCGCTGATCCTCCACACAGCTCCCCAGCGTTCTGCTCCAACTGTTTACGACTGGAATTGTTAAGCCGAGTAGAACACGTTTTGTCTTGGTGAGCCGCTGAGCTGGGGATTTCCGATGATTTTTAGCGCAATATGAGTTTTTTATATTGTACACTGTATTGTATTGTATTGTATTGTATAAGTATCAACTGCAACGCAACTGAACACAGTATTCCGTTGTGTTGTCAGTTGATGATTCGAACTTAAGGTGTTAAAGTTATGCATGTAAAAGCATTATTGACAGTCCGGATATTGACACATTATTGACAGTCCGGATAAACTGTTGATTGGTCTGGTCAAACAGTTATGTTTTCTTACTTCGACAAAACCGATTCAGTCATTTAATTTATCCCACTAATGACATGGCCGCGAGTATGCAATATCTGCACGTTGCCTCGTTTACAGTTCAAGAACGACTCTGGCGCCTGGTTCGACATGGAAGACGGGTTCCCGAAGGTTGACCCGACAGACGCAACTCGCATCATCGTGCGTTTCCCGAGATTCGACCAAACACTTGTGTATGATCCATCCGTGTCTGGAGATTCGGACGCCGGAGACGACAGTAGTGCTGCAAATGGCGTCAGAAGCTTGTCAGCCATGTTGATCGCCATGGCAACGACAGCCGTTTACGCCACGCTGAAGTAAACAACTTGGTAACGGCAATGAGATTTGTTATTGACGCTCAACGGATTAATAATATGCACATATTTCCGTGCCATGTAAATGTGATGTGATAACAGCTGAAACGCCACTGTTTGAAGACACCAGTTGCTTTCGCAGAGAATACAAATATTTGTCTTGAAAAGGCAACGATGTAATTTGTGTCAACAAGTTTGAAATCAACTTCAATTAGCACACAAACCTGATTACATGCTTTATTCGAGGTGTATTGGATTACCAAGGAGTTAACAACGATGATAAATAATATTACGCTGCAGTGACTATGCATATTTAATAGTCGTCTTTAGAATTCAGCTTTACTGTTGTGTGTTTATCTGTTGCCAAGTAGAATAGTCGATATCAATGGTAATCATTGTCAATACATGAATAACACTCGTATTTGTGTCTTAATAACAAAAGGCTGTACAGGTGCGTAGAAATACCGGTAAGCCAATAACAGATTTAGTTCACACAATGCACTTGTTCGCGAATGGAAATATCTTGTGTCGTGTCTTGACGACAATGAAAGGGTCGGATCGAGTCGAATCGGATCGGGAGAGAGGGAAGGATCAAATAGGGATGGGGGGGGGGGTGGAAGGAGGGGTGGGGGGACGGGGGGAAGAGAAACAAAATTAAGCCAGCGGTTCATGTATTACTTAGTATCTCGTAATCACTTATTAGCAAACATGCAACTACATGAACACTGGTATTACCTCTCCGTGCATAGTATCTTCTAGCAAGAGAACATAGTTCTGTAGAATATAAATATTATTCAAACGTTAAATGTTTCAACATAATACAGTTAACAATACAACTCCGTAATCGCGACATCAATTGTTTTGAAGATGGTTTTCCACGCAATTGAATAAAGGTAACGAGGCATTGCAAACATTTGCGAGTTTCTGTGTATTATTAACACGAAAACGAAGGGTTTTCTTTTAGGCTGACGTGTGAGCTACTTAGGGCACTCTGTTTGGTCGTTAGCTCTCTTTGCTAGGTGGTATTGAATACTGAGTGAACAGAGACGTATTAGATGCTCAATTGGGGCTGAAAGGTTGTGTAATGTTTTACATGGAAAAAACTGTGTATTCTTTCCGTATATTTCGACCGCGTTTCGTCGGTCGTCATCAGTGAACTGACGGACTGGCGGACTGGCGGACTGCCGGACTGCCGGACTGGAGGACTGGCGGACTGGCGGACTGGCGGACTGGCGGACTGGCGGACTGGCGGACTGGCGGACTGCCGGACTGGAGGACTGGCGGACTGGCGGACTGGCGGACTGGCGGACTGCCGGACTGGAGGACTGGCGGACTGGCGGACTGGCGGACTGGCGGACTGGCGGACTGGCGGACTGGCGGACTGGCGGACTGGCGGACTGGCGGACTGGCGGACTGGCGGACTGGCGGACTGGCGTCGCTACGAGAGTGTCACATAACCAAGATAATTAAATTACACTTAAAACCACAATTGTGAATATATGTCTAATACTTCTGTCGCCAGTTAGCATAGCTCCGTTTTGAAATAATCCGATAGTGGTTCAATCTGCCGCCAGAAGCAACCGCCATAGGTATTTTCAGGAAGACCATGTTGACGGGGTGTGGCAGGGTTTTCAACCTGACCTCCCATGTTTGTGGGACCAAACTCCCACCTTCCACCTATTTTTTAGGCCAACCGCCCACCTCCTATTTCCTGCCGCACCATTCCAAGTTCAGTAGTGCACAGTAAGTCGGCGAGCGGGAATTGTGCTACAGTGACACACTGCATTGAATGCTCCTGTTGGTTGCGCCATCTGTTGTGTGTCTGAATTCATCCCCGCCAAATACAATCCGCCAGATGGCGCCATAAGCTGTCAAACAGCACGTTCACTCCTGATGCGACTTCGACAAAGGATATGACTCTATGGCCTTACAGAGTGCGTGAAAAACGAATATCGACTTATATTGACTATGGAGATAACCCCGTACGTTAGCGTTTATTCAAGAATGTGTGAGTGTAAGCTCACATATTGTAAATAAATAATAAAAATACAGCGCAAAACAGAGACCGTAAAAGTTCCCCCGAGCAAACAAAGGGTGCATCCAAATACTTTTCCTTTTTTGTGTGGGGGGGGTACGAATGTGGGTAATCAGTCACTGGGCGTTCATCGTTCAGAGAATTGTTTGTTCAGATAATTAGTTCGTTATCGTTGGTTGTTTCCCTGTTTCAATGTCAACAAGCGTCAAATGCAGTAAATACCGATGTTTTCCAGCAAGTTACACTCTTTTTAGCGCAACTTAAGTGAACCTTAGCTATAGCAGAATACATTGTTCTCAGGTGTAGCTTGCAGCATTCCTGGATGTACTATTAATATCGCCGATGTCTATGGCAAATGGTTTTAATAGTTTCCTATATTTATCGCCACGACGACAAGTACACTGCCACCGCCTGCAGGCGTGGACAATGTTGGTGTGTGTGTCTGTGTCTGTGTGTGTGAATATTATGTAATTCCGGCAAAACTGTCAGACAGAATGCGTTCGGCGGTCGCTAGTCACTAGTCGCGACGATTGTGCAACTATTGAAAGCGACTTCATTTCAATGTTTCACTCGTGCGCGTCCGGTTTGCAAACCTGTCCGAACAATAGTCGGGTAATCACTTGGGCGTAGCCGTGCTGTGCACGAAGGTATATATAAGGAGGCGCCCGGTTCGCCTCCAGACGAAAGGACGCAGACACACTAACGCTGTTTCTACACGAGAAAGACAAAGCGATGGCGACTCTCCGAGGTTTCTCCTTCGTCCTGTTGGCGGCTGCGATGTTCGCTCTGGTCGTCGCCAAGAGTGAAATGAAGATGGGCAAATCTTTGGTAAAAATAAGCGATTCCGGAGAGATGGAGTTTCGACGCGGCGGTGTGGGTAATGCTAGCGAGGATGCGCACCCTATTAAAATAAAGATGGATGAAATCATGCAGGTCGATAATAATGGCACAGAGTTGACTGACTGCGCCGAAGCGAGTAACTCTTCTAAACCGGGGATGGGTTGGATTAATAACGTGTTAAAGAAAACAGCGATGAAAATCAAGATGAGGAGATTCCGTGACTTCGCAAAGCAGAACTTCAATTTTGAAGCTAAGAGAAGCAAGGTGGCCATGCGTCATGCCATGAAATCTGTGAAAGCTGCCGTGCAGAAATTCCAGACGTCCCTCCCTGATGGAATCGGGAAAATTACAATCGATTTAGCGCTCCCGGAAGAAGACGGAGACATTGATATCGACGGGGAAAAACAGAAGCTGAAGATAGGAGACATGAAGTTTAACATCGAGATGTCGGAGTGGACCTGGTGTGACAACGCCGCGTTCCTTGATGTCTACATGAAGTTGGCAAGCAAAAAGAAGCCGACGAAAAGACAGGCCCGCAGCAAGTCTCTGCCCGTCTCGTACGACCTGGGCGGCAACAAAACAGTGAGCTTCTCCGGAAAGGTAGGTTCTCTCAATGATGCACAAATGTGTGACGACGAAGGTGTCTTAATGCTTTCAAATAAAAAAATGATGTATGTTAAGCGCGAGGGGTGTGGCAGGAAGTAGGAAATGGGAGGATGGTCTTAAACAATGTTGGGAAGTGGGATTGGTGGGAAGTGGGAGGTTGCCCCCCCCACCAATACAGGTGGGACTGGGGTTGAGACCACCGCGACACCCTCTTGTGTATTTATTGGCTATCACCATGCATGAGTGAATTTCCATCGGCGGGGGCGTCGACTGTTTTCCTAAACGTATGAACTACAATGCTACTACCGTGTTTCCCCTGTCCTGTGAAGCTATAGATGTTCTTAGACATCTAGATTACATCGCGTGGAAAACATGAACTTGTCTTCTTTGAAGAACATACAAGTAGTGCATTAACCAATGGAAGCCATTGTATCCGTATTTACTTATCCGTATTTACGTATCCGTATCTTGGCGCGAAACCTATGGAGAACACGTGATCGGCAAATTCAGGTGACGTCGGTACGGAACTAGCGATACATAGAAGGAAAACATAGAACTGAAACTGTCTAATGTCTTATTGATGAAACTGTCTGTCTTATTGAAACGATCGTATGAAAGTCTGGTCCTAGAAAACACTATCCTACCATTGTGATTTAAGTGTATAATACAAGCTTGATAAAATAAACATAACTCTTCTGTCAACTGTTTTAATACATTTAATTTGGCCTATGGATGCCTATTGCGTGGCTTTGAAATTGTAGATTGATGTAGCCCCTAATCTCTGCATTGTGGTTCGTTTACAGTACCAAGTCGACTCTGGCGCCTGGTTCGACATGGAAGACGGGTTCCCGAAGGTTGACCCGACAGACGCAACTCGCATCGTCGTGCGTTTCCCGAGGTTCGACCAAACACTTGTGTATGATCCAACCGTGTCGGATGAAGACGACGCCGACACCAGTGCTGCAAGCGGCCTCAGCAGCTTGTCCGCCATCTTGATCGCCATGGCAACGACAGTAGTTTGTGCTACGCTGAAGTAAATAACTTGGTGACAGCAATGACACTCGCTGTTGACGCTCAACTGATTAATAAAATACACGTAATGCAATGTTAATAAATGCCGTGTCATGCGAATGCGTTGACATGCGAATGCGTTGACATGCGAATGCGTTGACATGCGAATGTGATGACGGCAAAACCGCTACAGTTTAAAGACCCCCAGCTGCTTTCGCATATCAAACCAATATTTGTCGTAACATGTGCGTTGTGAAAAGAAGACAGCTATGTAGTTTTTGTGGACACGCAGTCGACGCAAATTCATCTTGCACACAAACCTGGTTGCATGTTTTAGTGGAGGTGTACTGAATTTCAAAACATGTTGTTATTAATCCTAGCCATGTCTACCACACAACACCAATTGTGTACAACTAAGCTGATATTAGCTATGCATAATTTTTATATTCGTCGTTGCAAGGACATTGACTGTCTGTTCATAACAATGGCTGTACAAATGCATGAAGGCGTTTCCGTATCTATGGAATGCCAGAAAACGTAAGCCAATAAAATATTTAGTTCTCGCTATGCACTTGTTTACCAATGTCTTGCAGGAGGTGTTATGTTGGGTCGGGTCTGGTCGGGTCGAAATTGGTGGACCGGGAAATGCTGAACAATTTTTTTTTTTAATAATTGTTCTTTGGGTTGGCGCGAAGAGGGGCGTCGTGCAGTCTAACCGACCATCGAACGCCTAGCACGCACAGCACACGCTGATGCGATCTTTAGCGGAGTAAAGACTACGTAGTTTCATCATAATTAGAACACGTAATAAACGACGCATAATAAATGAGAACCGATGCTATCAATATGCTGTGTGTTCTACCAGGAGTACAGGAAACGCATTTTGTACATACGTGGTATAAGAGATTTAACATTTGGAAACGCTAAACATTTTAGTTTCGCACAATAGACCATTATATTTCGGAATCGTTTTTATTGGATCTATCACTTTTCGTCTTGCTGTATAGGTTATATGAACAGGACGAACAGGACAAACAGGACAACGACAAAGCCCAGGAGACGCTCAATACATTGCCAATATATCAGCACCGAGAATGTATCTAACACCATGCCCGATCTTGGAGGGTTTGAACCCCCTTTTTGAGAATTTGTTAAACTAAAATTTTTCAGAAATCACCCCAGAAATTCTCGGTTGATTTTGTATGCCCGAATCTACTTTTCATAAACCTGACGACGGGCATGCAAACGTTTTAGGCTTCTGCAAAAAATATATAATTTTCAAGTTGAGCGGATTGAAATACACATCATTTTCCTTGGACGGGAGTCGTATTTCAAAAGTAAGGCAACAGTATGCCCTTTTCAAGTTGACGGAGCAATAAACAATTGCATACCGTTTAATGTGTGTAATATATGCATTGTTTCATGATTTGTGATATAAATTCATTCATTAACATATTTTATTCATATATTAATTTTAACTAAAGTGTCAAAATAATGCCCTTAATTACCCAAATAAGTGTGATTTCACATCCTAAATGCATTGTGTGTGTTCACGTGCGTTTGACAAAGTAAACGTACTCCTAAAACGTACAATTTAAGTGGTGGGCAGAAAATCAACTAATGATACCATCACCCCCTAGCGAATAGACAGTCGAGTATCTCAGTTAAGATATCGGCTAACACAATACCTGTGCCGTTATTGTATGCAAATGGAATGCCCTTTATATAGACATGAACATTTGGTGATCGGATTTATGAGTTCGTAAAATGTCACCCCCGCTGACCCGACATCCTTAGATTCACCTGAACGCTCCGACGACAAACAATAGAAACTGAAATGAGCCATGACATCGGTTGCAGCTGTGTGCAAGACAGCTAAGTAGTATGCACTGACAATTAGCCATAAACAATCCACAAAGTCGCAAACACAATAAGCCAATCAGGCCGAAAGCGGGAAAATGCACCGCCAGTGCCACTGATGAGTCAGATCTAGCGGAAGTCAGACGATCCCTGGATTTCTTGTGCGAATCCTTCAAAGAAATAAAAAACCGAAACAAGACCACGGACAAACGCATATCTGACCTCCTTGACATCATCAAAGCAAAGACGATCGCATTAACAAACTCGAAGGTCAGGTGAACGAACTCGAACAAACCATGAAAAAAAGAACATCATCATTACCGGAGTGAAAATCCACAGTTACGCCGCGACCACTGCCGCGACCACTGCGGCGACCACTGCCGCGACCACTGCCGCGACCACTGCCGCGACCACTGCCACGACCACTGCGGCGACCACTGCCACGACCACCACGATCATCGCCATATCTGAGACATGGTCTGAACTAGACCTCTTCAAGGACTATACTATAAACAATTACAATGGCTGTCATATTACTAGGGGTGATCGAAGAGGTGGTAATGTTGCAATATACACAAGTAAAGAGCTGTCTTGCAAATTATTTGAAACCAAATCGATGACAGCAGAACATATCTTTGAATGCGTTTCAGTGGAATTATCTATAAAGAAGTACTCGAATATCATTATCAACTATGTCTATAGAACACCAGGATCAAACTTAGAAACAGTTTGTGAGAAAATAGAAAGTTTTTTTATGGGGCGCCAAATCGGCCAAAACAATATTTGTATGTGATGATTTCAGTATAGATTTGTTAAAGTAATACTGGGATGATGTTCTAAATACTAATGATGTAAATCATGCTTATGATACGTTCTTGCACATATTTATACATTTGTTTAATAACTATTGCCCCATGAAAACCGTATTGAAGAAAAGTTGCATTAACAAAAAGCCATGATTCACCAAGGGACTAAAATGTGCTTGTACAAAAAAAGAGGCTGTGCAAAGCATTCATTATATCTCAATCTTCTGAAGCGGAACTAAAGTACAAAACTTATAAAAGCAAACTGACATCTGTATTAAGGTCCTCTGAAAACTTACTACAGACAGCGGATTGCTAGAGAAGCAGAACAATAATGTAAAGGGTACCTGAAAAATACTAAACAGTATCATCAACAAACAATCCAACGCACCAGAATACCCTACTTATTTTGTGTGATTAACACCAAACAAATATCATAACATAAGGCTATTTAAATGAATTCAACAATTATTTTACAAATGTCGGCTTTAACTTAGAAAAGAACATTTCTTCACCTGACAAAGATGTGTCTATTTATGATTATTTGGAAGGATGCAACGTAAGTATGTTTCTAAGTCTGGTTGATGAGCAAGACATTATTAGAACTGTACAACAATTTAAAAACAAAGTGTCAACTGATTTTACTAATATTAATATGAGCACGGTCAAACTAATTATTACTGATATTGTAAAACCCTGAAATCACATATGCAATGTATCTTTCCAAACAGGTGTGTTCCGCAACCAAATGAAAACTGCCAACGTTATTCCAGTATTTAAGGCTGGGGATAAGTGTGTATTCACACATTATAGATTTATCTCTTTACTACCGCAATTTAAAAACATTCTGGAGAAATTATATAATGCTAGATTGAACAATTTTCTAAATAGGTAGGATTCATTTTGCCCAAGCCAACACACCACAAGGTTCCACCTTAGGGTGTGTTGTGGTGTACCACAAGGTTCCATCTTAGGGTGTGCTGTGGTGTACCACAAGGTTCCACCTTAGGGTGTGTTGTGGTGTACCACAAGGTTCCACCTTAGGGTGTGTTGTGGTGTACCACAAGGTTCCACCTTAGGGTGTGTTGTGGTGTACCACAAGGTTCCACCTTAGGGTGTGTTGTGGTGTACCACAAGGTTCCATGGTAGGACAGAAATTATTTATAATGTATATCAATGATATTTTCAATGCTTCAAAACTGTTTATTTAATTTGCAGACGACACGAACATGTAACTATTGTAATAATGACACCAGTGACCTTATCCGGCAGACAAATGCCGAACTGGATAAGCTCAATGTGTGATTTTCAGTGAATAAATTATAATTAAACATAACAAAAACAAATTACATGATTTTTGCGGCAACCCTCCCTGTCATTGCTACTGACGTCTACTCCAGTGCGGGCTTATAGTGAGAGGCAGCAACCCTCCCTGTCATTGCTATTTATGTCTACTCCAGTGCGGGCTTATAGTGAGAGGCAGCAACCCTCCCTGTCATTGTTACTTATGTCTACTCCAGTGCGGGCTTATAGTGAGAGGCAGCAACCCTCCCTGTCATTGTTACTTATGTCTACTCCAGTGCGGGCTTATAGTGAGAGGCAGCAACCCTCCCTGTCATTGCTATTTACGTCTACTCCAGTGCGGGCTTATAGTGAGAGGCAGCAGTCCTCCCTGTCATTGCTACTTACGTCTACTCCAGTGCGGGCTTATAGTGAGAGGCAGCAACCCTCCCTGTCATTGCTACTTATGTCTACTCCAGTGCGGGCTTATAGTGAGAGGCAGCAGCCCTCCCTGTCATTGTTACTTATGTCTACTCCAGTGCGGGCCTATAGTGAGAGGCAGCAACCCTCCCTGTCATTGCTACTTACGTCTACTCCAGTGCGGGCTTATAGTGAGAGGCAGCAGCCCTCCCTGTCATTGTTACTTATGTCTACTCCAGTGCGGGCTTATAGTAAGAGGCAGCAGCCCTCCCTGTCATTGTTACTTATGTCTAATCCAGTGCGGGCTTATAGTGAGAGGCAGCAACCCTCCCTGTCATTGTTACTTATGTCTACTCCAGTGCGGGCTTATAGTGAGAGGCAGCAGCCCTCCCTGTCATTGTTACTTATGTCTACTCCAGTGCGGGCTTATAGTGAGAGGCAGCAACCCTCCCTGTCATTGCTACTGACGTCTACTCCAGTGCGGGCTTATAGTGAGAGGCAGCAGCCCTCCCTGTCATTGCTACTTACGTCTACTCCAGTGCGGGCTTATAGTGAGAGGCAGCAACCCTCCCTGTCATTGTTACTTATGTCTACTCCAGTGCGGGCTTATAGTGAGAGGCAGCAACCCTCCCTGTCATTGCTACTGACGTCTACTCCAGTGCGGGCTTATAGTGAGAGGCAGCAGCCCTCCCTGTCATTGCTACTTACGTCTACTCCAGTGCGGGCTTATAGTGAGAGGCAGCAGCCCTCCCTGTCATTGTTACTTATGTCTACTCCAGTGCGGGCTTATAGTAAGAGGCAGCAGCCCTCCCTGTCATTGTTACTTATGTCTACTCCAGTGCGGGCTTATAGTGAGAGGCAGCAACCCTCCCTGTCATTGTTACATATGTCTACTCCAGTGCGGGCTTATAGTGAGAGGCAGCAGCCCTCCCTGTCATTGTTACTTATGCCTACTCCAGTGCGGGCTTATAGTGAGAGGCAGCAACCCTCCCTGTCATTGCTACTGACGTCTACTCCAGTGCGGGCTTATAATGAGAGGCAGCAGCCCTCCCTGTCATTGCTACTTACGTCTACTCCAGTGCGGGCTTATAGTGAGAGGCAGCAACCCTCCCTGTCATTGCTATTTACGTCTACTCCAGTGCGGGCTTATAGTGAGAGGCAGCAGCCCTCCCTGTCATTGCTACTTACGCCTACTCCAGTGCGGGCTTATAGTGAGAGGCAGCAGCCCTCCCTGTCATTGCTACTTACGTCTACTCCAGTGCGGGCTTATAGTGAGTGGCAGCAACCCTCCCCGAGAATGTGCCTGACGTCTCTGTCAGTGCGGGCTAATATGGAGAAGCTGCAACCCTCCCCGTCAATGCTGCTGACGTCTCCGCTAGTGAGGGCTTCTAGGAAGAGGTGAGAGGCAGCAACCCTCCCTGTCATTGTTACTTATGTCTACTCCAGTGCGGGCTTATAGTGAGAGGCAGCAGCCCTCCCTGTCATTGTTACTTATGTCTACTCCAGTGCGGGCCTATAGTGAGAGGCAGCAACCCTCCCTGTCATTGCTACTGACGTCTACTCCAGTGCGGGCTTATAGTGAGAGGCAGCAGCCCTCCCTGTCATTGCTACTTACGTCTACTCCAGTGCGGGCTTATAGTGAGAGGCAGCAACCCTCCCTGTCATTGCTATTTACGTCTACTCCAGTGCGGGCTTATAGTGAGAGGCAGCAACCCTGGGAGGGATGGGAGAGACAGCGGCGAGAGGGATGGGAGAGACAGCGGGAGGGATGGGAGAGACAGCGGCGAGAGGGATGGGAGAGACAGCGGGAGGGATGGGAGAGACAGCGGCGAGAGGGCACCCGACTGGGTGCATTAGAAACCTGTGGGAGATGGTGCTCTCATAGCTGTTTCTTACGGATCGACTAGTGCAAGTCTAACACAAAGTATTTACAATATGTGGGTGTGACGCAATACATTGTCTGCACGCCATCCTTTAAACAAATTATTATAAGTGTTGTACTGAGCACTGTACTGAGTGCCTCGGGATTTGAAATCTGTCGAAGAAATGTCTAGATTAGCCGGCGTTCTGTGTCTTTGTTTGACGGCTTAAGCGCGACAATGTTACAAAGGAACAGCGAGTTCAGAAAGTCACAACTGCTGTGTACATATGTACTCTCCTATAACGACATTGGCCGCGTTGGAACTCAGTGAACATGGACTTAACGAAGGCCGCTTAATTAAGAGGGGCACAATGACGTCATTGGGATTGTGCTGCGAAGTTTGCCAGCATTGCTGGTATATTAGCTAAATATAGAGCCACTGTACTCGTGTACCTGGTTGCTATATATGCAGAAAAACAAAACACACGCGAATATGTTAACATCAGTTTTATCAAGACTCCATAAATTCGCCGCACTTTTGTCAACGCAGCACGAGAAGCTGTATCGTGGTATCTCGATTAATTTATTGAAAACCTTCAATTTATTGAAAGTTTGAAAGTACAGTGATCAGATTTACCCGAGGTCGTCCAGTTCGCGGCCGATCATGTGTCACTCCAATGGATGCCGTGACAAGAATATAGCAACGATAACACTTGTGTTTGGGTTTTCTGTTGGTTCCGTTGGTCGAATAAACAATGTTCACCCCATAAATTGCACATACGACGCCTGCACGTGCATCCCACGTGCACACGCAGGCCCTGAACTAAACGGGCTTGACTCCAAGTAGCACGTGCGCCATGTACGAGATTTTCCACTGAACCGAGAAACCGCATATAGCTGCGTCATATAGCTGCGTCATATAGCTGCGTCATATAGCTGCGTCATATAGCTGCGTCATATAGCTGCGTCATATAGCTGCGTCATGCTGTGTTGAAAAAAATCGGCAGTTTTATTGTGTCGTGACAATTTTTCTCCAATGCATCCAGGTTGTGTATACTGACATTGTGTATACTGACATGTGTTAAGGGAGTTCCAGAGTCGAATAGTACTTGCGAAAAATAATTTAAGTGATAATTACATATGGGGTGAGTGATTTGGGAACACGGAACAAGGTGTTGGTTTGCTTGCATGCCTACCTGGCCACTGACCATGTTCATGAAAGTCTGCCCTCTGGTCTGCAAAAGGATTCCGCCATAATGTGTGTGACATACCTGTCACACTGGACGTGTTGTGATGTCAATGCAGGACATACAGGACTGCTGAACGTTGGGGCATTTGTAAATAGTCTACATATATCTGTGTATGAGGATCCCAAACAGTGCAATTGGTCTTTAGAATGGGTCTGATCACAGAGCCAGTGACAGTACTAACCACAGTGGTCAGTATTGATTACAGCCGTCTGTTCGCGGGTGACCACCCCCGCTTCAAATATCACGACTAGCCACTCTTGTGTCAACTACGTCCACTGTTGAGAGTTGGTTGCTATGGATTGTTGATAAATATTGCATGACACGATATCGAAGCCCGATGTGTAGTCCCTACTACAGGCAGACACGATGTGTAGTCCCTACTACAGGCAGACACGATGTGTAGTCCTTACTACAGGCAGACACGATGTGTAGTCCCTACTACAGGCAGACACGATGTGTAGTCCTTACTACAGGCAGTCACGATGTGTAGTCCCTACTACGGGCAGACACGATGTGTAGTCCCTACTACAGGCAGACACGATGTGTAGTCCTTACTACAGGCAGACACGATGTGTAGTCCCTACTACAGGCAGACACGATGTGTAGTCCTTACTACAGGCAGACACGATGTGTAGTCCCTACTACAGGCAGACACGATGTGTAGTCCTTACTACAGGCAGACACGATGTGTAGTCCTTACTACAGGCAGACACGATGTGTAGTCCCTACTACAGGCAGACACGATGTGTAGTCCTTACTACAGGCAGACACGATGTGTAGTCCCTACTACAGGCAGACACGATGTGTAGTCCTTACTACAGGCAGACACGATGTGTAGTCCCTACTACAGGCAGACACGATGTGTAGTCCCTACTACAGGCAGACACGATGTGTAGTCCTTACTACAGCAGACACGATGTGTAGTCCTTACTACAGGCAGACACGATGTGTAGTCCCTACTACAGGCAGACACGATGTGTAGTCCCTACTACAGGCAGACACGATGTGTAGTCCTTACTACAGGCAGACACGATGTGTAGTCCTTACTCATCGTGTCTGCCTGTATCGGGAACACTGTACTAATCACGATTACTGGTCAGTCAACAGAACTGCTTAGCCTACTAAGTATGTTACGTATAGTTACATAGTTGTTTTACCAAATTCTGCTTACTTATAACATATATAAATGTAATATTTAAAACACTGATATCAATACACATATCTTTAGTAAAACAAGTGGAACGATAATAATATAATAATAAACTATGAAACAAGACGATAAAACGAAGGTGACTACAACACGGGCAAATGGTTTTGCTAACGTCAACACTAGTTGTCTATGTTTGTCGTCATGGTGACCAGATCTATCTCCACCTGCAGGTGGTCAGTGTTGATTGGTCAGTGTTATGTAACTGTAACCTGCGGGTGGTGGTCAGTGTTGATTGGTCAGTGTTATGTAACTGTAACCTGCAGGTGGTGGTCAGTGTTGATTGGTCAGTGTTATGTAACTGTAACCTGCAGGTGGTGGTCAGTGTTGACTGGTCAGTGTTATGTAACTGTAACCTGCAGGTGGTGGTCAGTGTTGATTGGTCAGTGTTATGTAACTGTAACCTGCAGTGGTCAGTGTTGATTGGTCAGTGTTATGTAACTGTAACCTGCGGGTGGTGGTCAGTGTTGATTGGTCAGTGTTATGTAACTGTAACCTGCAGGTGGTGGTCAGTGTTGATTGGTCAGTGTTATGTAACTGTAACCTGCAGGTGGTGGTCAGTGTTGATTGGTCAGTGTTATGTAACTGTAACCTGCAGGTGGTGGTCAGTGTTGATTGGTCAGTGTTATGTAACTGTAACCTGCGGGTGGTGGTCAGTGTTGACTGGTCAGTGTTATGTAACTGTAACCTGCAGGTGGTGGTCAGTGTTGATTGGTCAGTGTTATGTAACTGTAACCTGCAGTGGTCAGTGTTGATTGGTCAGTGTTATGTAACTGTAACCTGCGGGTGGTGGTCAGTGTTGATTGGTCAGTGTTATGTAACTGTAACCTGCAGGTGGTGGTCAGTGTTGATTGGTCAGTGTTATGTAACTGTAACCTGCAGGTGGTGGTCAGTGTTGATTGGTCAGTGTTATGTAACTGTAACCTGCAGGTGGTCAGTGTTGATTGGTCAGTGTTTTGTAACTGTAACCTGCAGGTGGTCAGTGTTGATTGGTCAGTGTTATGTAACTGTAACCTGCAGGTGGTGGTCAGTGTTGATTGGTCAGTGTTATGTAACTGTAACCTGCAGGTGGTCAGTGTTGATTGGTCAGTGTTATGTAACTGTAACCTGCAGGTGGTGGTCAGTGTTGACTGGTCAGTGTTATGTAACTGTAACCTGCAGGTGGTCAGTGTTGATTGGTCAGTGTTTTGTAACTGTAACCTGCAGGTGGTCAGTGTTGATTGGTCAGTGTTATGTAACTGTAACCTGCAGGTGGTGGTCAGTGTTGATTGGTCAGTGTTATGTAACTGTAACCTGCAGGTGGTCAGTGTTGATTGGTCAGTGTTATGTAACTGTAACCTGCAGGTGGTGGTCAGTGTTGACTGGTCAGTGTTATGTAACTGTAACCTGCAGGTGGTCAGTGTTGATTGGTCAGTGTTTTGTAACTGTAACCTGCAGGTGGTCAGTGTTGATTGGTCAGTGTTATGTAACTGTAACCTGCAGGTGGTGGTCAGTGTTGATTGGTCAGTGTTATGTAACTGTAACCTGCAGGTGGTGGTCAGTGTTGATTGGTCAGTGTTATGTAACTGTAACCTGCAGGTGGTGGTCAGTGTTGACTGGTCAGTGTTATGTAACTGTAACCTGCAGGTGGTGGTCAGTGTTGATTGGTCAGTGTTATGTAACTGTAACCTGCAGTGGTCAGTGTTGATTGGTCAGTGTTATGTAACTGTAACCTGCGGGTGGTGGTCAGTGTTGATTGGTCAGTGTTGTGTAACTGTAACCTGCAGGTGGTGGTCAGTGTTGATTGGTCAGTGTTATGTAACTGTAACCTGCAGGTGGTGGTCAGTGTTGATTGGTCAGTGTTATGTAACTGTAACCTGCAGGTGGTGGTCAGTGTTGATTGGTCAGTGTTATGTAACTGTAACCTGCAGGTGGTCAGTGTTGATTGGTCAGTGTTATGTAACTGTAACCTGCAGGTGGTCAGTGTTGACTGGTCAGTGTTATGTAACTGTAACCAGCAGGTGGTCAGTGTTGATTGGTCAGTGTTATGTAACTGTAACCACACCGTGACGAACAGAATGTGTTTCACTGTCGCTGGTCGCGACTATTGTAGCAATTAGTCGCTTGTGCCCCCCCTCCCTCCCCCCAGAAGGGGCCATACACAACAATTAGTCGCTTGTGCCCCCCCTCCCTCCCCCCAGAAGGGGCCATACACAACAATTAGTCGCTTGTGCCCCCCCTCCCTCCCCCCAGAAGAGGCCATACACAACAATTATTGTCGACATTTATCTATTCATACAAAGCGTACTAATTCTCACACCCCTTCCCGAATTAGCACCTTCAAATGTTGATAAATTTTCCACACTGAAAAACATATCGTTGTAACAATGTGATGGCACAGTGCTTGTATATAGAATATACGCTAATGACCATCAGAATAATTATGTTTATAAACATTCACCTCCAATAATTATGTTAAAGCTTTGTGCCTTTAACATGATGTCATATTGATAACTGTTTTTCACGAAGTTGTGAATTTCCAAGATGTCGGACTGTATTACGGCGACGCGCCGTTAACGGCTACGCGATTTGAAACAATAGTAGCTATGTAACAGTTCACCGCGTGTGATGTATGACGCAACGGTGGTCATATTTAGCACGCGACCGACATACAAAAATTAGTACGCGGGCCTTGACCATCCCCTCCCCCAGTACATTTTGTGCGAATCAGTAAATATTGACATTTCGTGAACTTAATGGCCCGGTGAAAGCAACGCCATTTCAACCAACGCTCCAATCACGGTTCAATGGCGCACGTCCAATTGGCCAACCTGTCCGAACAATAGTTCGATAATCAGTAGTGCGTGACCGTTCTGTGCACGGCTGGTGTATATAAAGACACGCCCAGTTCGCCTCTCCAGACAGAACAACGCAGACGTACTTACGGTCTATCTATACACGAGAAAGACAACGCGATGTCGACAATTCGAGGCTTCTCCTTCGTCCTGCTGGCGGCAGCTACGTTTGCGCTGGTCACTGCCAAGAGGGAGATGAAGATGGGCAACTCCCTGGTGGAAATAGGCAATACCGGAGAGATGGAGTTTCGGCGTCGCGCGGGAGGTATGGGTAACGCTAGCGAGGATGAACATCCAGTGAAGATTAAGATGGATGAACTTGTGCAGGTCGACAAAGATGGCAACGCTTTGACTGACTGCACCGAAGCCACTAATGCGACGAAACCGGGGATGAGTTGGATTAACAACGCGGCAAGGAAAGCAGCGATGAAGGGCAATATGAAGAAATTCCGTGGCTTCGCAAATCTAGGGTTCTACTTTGATGCCAAGCGAAGTCGGGCGAGCATGCCTCGTGGGGGCGCCATGAAAGCTGAGATGCAGAAATTCACCGCTCCCCTCCCCGACGGCATCGGCAAAATGGCAATCGAGTTGGCCCTCCCCGAAGCAGACGGCGATCTAGATATCGGTGGGGAAAAACAGAAGCTGAAGAAAGGAGACATGAAGTTCAACATCGAGATGTCGGAGTGGACCTGGTGTGACAACGCCGCGTTCCTTGACGTCTACATGAAGTTGGCGAGCAAAAAGAAGCCGACGAAAAGGCACGCCCGCAGCAAGTCTCTGCCCGCTTCATTCGATCTGGGCGACAACAAGACCGTGAGCTTCTCGGGAAAGGTATGTCCTGCTGAACGCCTGACAACGTCTGCGTTGTTTTACAGTGTTGACCGCTGAGCACAATATGCTATCAATAATATAATACTGACTACTGCATATCCTCAATAATCGACCTGTATTAATGTGTTCTAAAATTTAATATTTTATTATAATATAAACTCTGTGATAGGCGTGGCACAGTGCAGTGGTTATGTCACCCGTTTGACATGCCAGGGTTCTGGGTTCAAGACCTGGACCAGGCACGGTACGTTTGGGGTAAAAACATGACTCTCAACATTGGAGTGTAATCCTTGTGGCTCCGGTGATCACGTTAATGTCGGTCCCGTCTCGTTAAGTGGGACGTAATAGGACCATTGAGGTACACCTGCACCGTGGCAGTGACCACCCGCAGTGACCACCCGCAGTGCCGGTACAGAAAGGTTGGCTTGGCTTAAATGTTCTGAAAAAGGCCAACTAGTTGAGTGAGGCATCATAAGACCATTAGTTCAGTGAGGCACCATAAGGCCACTAGTTGAGTGAGGCATCATAGGGCCACTAGTTGAGTGATGCATCATAAGACCACTAGTTGAGTGAGACATCATAAGACCACTAGTTGAGTGAGGCATCATAAGGCCACTAGTTGAATGAGGCATCATAAGGCCACTAGTTGAGTGAGGCATCATAAGGCCACTAGTTGAGTGAGGCATCATAAGGCCACTAGTTGAGTGAGGCATCATAAGACCACTAGTTGAGTGAGGCATCATAAGACCACAAGTTTTTAATAACAACAACATATATAGACTAGTCAGGCCGGGTGATGGAACAAAATGCTGATATGATTTAAATAATAGAATGTTCAGCTTGGTCTTTTGTGTATCTAGAAAGGCATAGTATATTTTCTTACAGTTTATTCAATGGTTTGCTGTTGGTCCATATTTATTGCACTCCCAAGTATGTGTGATAGTAATATGATTATTATTTCATGCCATGCTCTTGGGATCATGTTCTTTCCTCCCTTCTTCCGTCTCGCACATTCCCTCCCTCCCTCCCTCCCTCCCTCCCCCTCCCTCCCTCCCTCCCTCCCTCCCTCCCTCCCTCCCTCCCCCTCCCTCCCTCCCTCCCTCCCTCCCTCCATCCCTCCCTCCCTCCCTCCCTCCCTTCCTCCCTCCCTCCCTCTCTCTCTCTCTCTCTCTCTCCCTCCCTCCCTCCCCCTCCCTCCCTCCCTCCCTCCCTCCATCCATCCCTCCCTCCCTCCCTCCCTCCCTCCCTCCCTCCCTCCCTCCCTCCCTCCCTCCCTCCCTCCCTCCCTTCCTCCCTTCCTCCCTTCCTCCCTTCCTCCCTCCCTCTCTCCCTCTCTCCCTCTCTCTCCCTCTCTCTCTCTCTCTCTCTCTCCCTCCCTCCCTCCCTCCCTCTCTCTCACTCTCTCTCCCTCCCTCCCTCCCTCCCTCCCTCCATCCATCCATCCCTGCCACCCTCGCTCTATCCCGCTCTACGTCATCCAAGAACACATTTCTTTCTTAATAAATCATTACTTCGACAACATTCAACAATGATTCGTTTGATGTATTTGTGTTTCCCTACTTAGTGTTTCCCTGCTTAGTGTTAGGTCACAACAGCGGTTATCCACTACTTTGTGATTTGTTTCACAGTTCCAGAAAGACGGCGCGTCCGACTGGGCCGATATGGCCGACGGGTTCCCGAAGGTCGACCCGACAGACTCTGCTCG
This sequence comes from Lamellibrachia columna, assembly GCA_963662155.1. Lineage (NCBI taxonomy): Eukaryota > Metazoa > Annelida > Polychaeta > Sabellida > Siboglinidae > Lamellibrachia > Lamellibrachia columna. The sequence goes on along the minus strand of OY759273.1, from coordinate 33,154,864 downwards.
CGTCATCGTGCGTTTCCCGCGGTTCGACTCCAAGCTCCTGTACGACCCCACTGTATCGGGGGAAACCGACGACGACACCAGTGTGGCAAGCGGCCTCAGTGTGTCCGCCATCTTGATCACCATGGCAACGGCAGCAGCATATGCAATGCTGAAATGAACATACTGTTGATACAGACGAACGTTCGATAGTGATATTCAGTTTGTCAATAATTCAGATGTTAACCTTGCCATGTGATTGGTGTTGTGATATAAATGCGATAACAAGTTTCACATCACAGCTACCTTCCTAGAGTAGCAATATGTAATTTCATAAGCGTGCCGCGTTGGTAACAATTGCGCAAACTTTTGTGATGCAAATTCAGAGTTGTTTTCTATTTAACTGCATCGTATAACAGGACTCGGACTGTTACAAATCCGAGCCACGTCTACCACAAAGCGATGTGGCCATATTGTATATAACTGAAGATTAATATTTCAGTCACCGTCCGTATTTTTATATTCTTCATTATAATTCTGCTGTAATTTGTTGTACTGTTTATTGCTGGCGCTAATTACTTTGTAGAATAACATTAAAAATGAGTCTGACTGACAATGAGTCGATTGTCGGTGCATGGAAAGTCTGCTCTAGCAACGACACTAACTCTGTGGTGATAGCGAAGGCTTCACAAAGTAATGAAGGCGTTATCTTTTAATGGGTGGAATACCGGAATATGTAAGCCGATAAAAGTGTGTGTTCACACATAAGCACTGTGTTGTGTTGTCGTGTCGCGTCGTGTGGCGTCGCGTCGCGTCGTGTCGTGTTGTCGCGTCGCGTCGCGTCGCGTCGCGTCGCGTCGCGTCGCGTCGCGTCGCGTCGTGTCGTGTCGTGTCGTGTCGTGTCGTGTCGTGTCGTGTCGTGTCGTGTCGTGTCGTGTCGTGTCGTGTCGTGTCGTGTCGTGTCGTGTCGTGTCGTGTCGGTTTTAGAGTTTCCCCACAATTTGATTTATTCGCTTATCTCATTTCAAATTCGTTTTGCGAAAAATCAGACAGAGTATCCACTGCAACATGCTAGCTCGCCTGGGCAACATTTGTGTGTGAAATCTTCAGACAAGTTATTACATTACTTAATGTTTGGTCAAACATTATTTGAAGTGAAAATGGAAATGTTGAAAACGCACGAATTCCATTCTTGGTTAAATTTAAATTTCGTAACTTTGTCATGTGATCGGTGAGAGGACGGAAGTCACGCCCATGTTTGGCATTGACCCGCAAAGTGTTTATCATTTTGGATATCCAGTATTTTGAGCCTTACCAGATCTAACGACCAAAGTCAATTCTTTCGATGATTTGAAAAAATACGCTTTTTTTTTTTAAATTGACTTCGTAAGTTACTTAAACTATTCACACGCTACATATTTGGTCATCGATGAACCGGATTTGCGATAGGCTAAATCAGTTAATGATGGAGTTTTAAGGGATTGACTCGACGAGTCTGTTTAGGCTAGGCTGGGAGGATCGGTTCGGGTCGGGAAGGATTGATTGATTGATTGGTTGATTGATTGGAGTCATTCAGTAAACTTGTATATACAGGTGTACATGTACTTGTATATACAGGTGTACATGTACTTGTATATATATGTGTGTACATGCGTAACGATGTGTATCACCAAAGACAACAGTCGGGATCATGTCTGGAAGTACCGAGTCAGGTTGGGTTTGTACTTGTACAACTAACGACCCCAGGCAGTGACCCCAGGCAGCGACCCCACGCAGCGACCCCAGGCAGCGACCCCAGACAGCGTCCCACATCATATAAGGCAATTATATGTGACTCACGCCGCGCGAGGAGAAATATATACTAGTCAAATAAGAAACGCAGGTTTCTCTTGTAATTTATTTTGTATGAACATGGTGACCTCAGTATTGTTTGCAAGTGTTCAACAAGGCACCCTCTTGCAGAAATACACGCCAGCATTTTGCTTCGCATTGTCATGCTATGCAACTGCTTTATTTACAGAATACCGTAAATATTCGCATTCCGAGTGTAACGAGCACCTACAAAGATCACATTATTAGATCACCATAAACGTCATTATTAGATCACCGTAAACGGATCGAGCGGTACGTTATACGTGGTCGGCTTGGATGACGCGTGGCTTGTTATTTACTCAGTCGTCCGTTGATTGAGCCCATCGCGAATCAGGTTCGTTAATATTAAAATCGGTCTTGTGTCGATAGTTTAAGTAATATGCGCAGTCGGTTTAAGAACAGAGTGCGTACCTTTGTTAACTTCATTGAAATAATTTGACTTTGATCAAGTAATTTGCGAAAACGTGAATAGTTTTATGTTTAGCATATAAATCCAAATACAGTCAGACATAAATTAGTTTGTTCGATGATGATTTCACCGAAACTAAATAAGGAATTTACACAAACGAGCCAGCATGTCGGAATCGATACTAGACAAGTTCGATTTTTCGCGGAATGAGTTTGAAACAAGACGAGCGGGAAAAATCGATTTGAGGACCTTTAAACAGGTAAACATGTTCCAGTGCATTATCACCACCGCAGACGGCGACTGTGGCGGCGTTTCCAGCGACGATAACAATATTAGTCATGCATGACTTGGCACAGCTGCCCATACGTGCGCGTCTGTACTCGTCTAGCCACGTGCTCGCTACATAAATACCGCTTAATTATTCGCCTACTTGTTCGAAAGCGGCTAACACAAATATCGACAGCTGGCAGGCACCCAGTGCGTGACTATGCGCAACCCGCATTAGCCATTCAATATCGCGTCCGTAGCACTGATTAGAATCAGCAACGCTAGGCCGAGCCGTGGTAAACCCGTCATGACAAAGGAAGGCACCACTTCGCCTTACGTAAACTTTCCCATTACGTCACCGCCAACATGGGCTTTTGCGCAGGTTAATAATACATTCTGAATTACTGTACAGAGTTGCATAGCGAAACATTCTCATAACGATAACAGTCGTAAATACACACGTAACATCTTTTTAGAGTAACTTTTTATGATATGCTGATGTGAATAAATTTGTATACGCATTTATGATTATATTATTATTACATATATACATTCGTGTTTATCATAGAATATTTACATTTTTATTAGTATAAACTATTTTTAGTAGGACTATTGAATATTTTTTCCATAGACTATGATTTAGATTTTTTTTATGTAGTTTTTAATAGAATCGTAAATTATGATTCCTTCTACGTAAAACGCCCGAGAGCAATATAGATTAATCCGGCGCTTTATAAATACTTTTATTATTATAATAAGTAGTATGGAAGTAGTATCCTCTACGCGGAGATTAATACATTTGTGTTCGACAACTTTAGGTCCGTGACCAGGTCTACCATGGGGTCGTGTTGGGGGGAGGGATCTCTTTGTAAACAGATCTAACTCCCGTTTCAGACCAAGGGCACATGGGATTATAACGATTCCCCCGAGACCCGTGGCTGCGGGTCTGAACTAGTGTGGTCCCAGTAAACCTGTAGAGGTAGTATTGTCGGAATGACTAACATGTGCACAGAAACAATGTCATTGTTTGACCAAGGCTTGGCTGAGTGACTTTTAGTTCAAAAGTCAGAACAATTGTACCAAAGTCAGCTATTTTCATATGGTGATGATGATGATGATGATGATGATGACATAGTGATGGTGACGATAATGATGGTGATGATGATGATGATAATAATAATAATGGATGCGGACAATGACAAGCATGCGACATTGTAGCATCCATCAGCGCGTATGGGACTTATATGTGGCTTCACTGGAACATACGGGTGTCTGGTTCTTAACGTACAAAATACGGGTGTCTGGTTCATAATGCACAACATATGGGTGTCTGGTTCTTAACGTACAAAATATTAGACAGTGCAGTGCCTACCATAGAGTACATTGCATGGATGCAGCAGACAGACCAGATACTGCAATTTGGGAAGTGCACAAAAAAGGGACGTTTAATGCATATCAGAGTGTACGTGGTAAGCTAAAATCGCCTGGAAAATATTGTCACTCAGTTGAAAACTTCTTGAAAACACCAACCCATTGAGAATGGCGGCTGTCCTGGTATTTCGCCTACGTCTTGTGTTGCTCAAATGAACCCCCCTAATAAATCAGACTAAATTTGCTATTATGAATTGACGTGGAGCTTCGGCTCGTCTCTGTCGATATCTGTAATAATTCGAAAACATGAAAGTGTGAGTAAGATGGCATCCCATTTATTTAACACAGAATTAATGATGCCGAAGCCCTCGCTAGAAGTGTAAATAACCCCCACGTTGGTTGTAACAAGTTACACTTTAGGGGCGTACATACAAGCATACAGATAACATGACAAAAGCATACAGATAACATGACAAAAGCATACAGGTAACATGACAAAAGCATAAAGGTAACATGACAAAAGCATAAAGGTAACATGACAAAAGCATACGTATAACATGACAAAAGCATAAAGGTAACATGACAAAAGTATACAGGTAACATTACAAAAGCATAAAGGTAACATGACAAAAGCATACAGATAACATGACAAAGTGGACTAACCAACATGGACTAACCATATGTACATTCACGTAAAACAGAAAGGCGGGGGTACCTCGATCCCCGTGCAATGAGCAATGTATGTACAGAAAGTATGTAAATACTTAAAATGGTTTAGTTTACCTTACGAAGAAAAGTATCATCTCACATGATGCGCAAGAGAGCATTCGTAGCATACACATAAGTAGCATACACATAAGTAGCATACACATAAGTAGCATGCACATAAGTAGCATGCACATAAGTAGCATACACATAAGTAGCATACAAATAAGTAGCATACACATAAGTAGCACACACATAAGTAGCATGCACATAAGTAGCATACACATAAGTAGCATACACATAAGTAGCATACACATAAGTAGCATACACATAAGTAGCATACACATAAGTAGCATACACATAAGTAGCATACAAATAAGTAGCATACACATAAGTAGCACACACATAAGTAGCATGCACATAAGTAGCATACACATAAGTAGCATACACATAAGTAGCATACACATAAGTAGCATACACATAAGTAGCATACACATAAGTAGCATACACATAAGTAGCATACACATAAGTAGCATGCACATAAGTAGCATGCACATAAGTAGCATACACATAAGTAGCATGCACATAAGTAGCATACACATAAGTAGCATGCACATAAGTAGCATACACATAAGGGGGAAACAGCACATTATTGTCTTTCATCAGTCGCATCGCCAACATTCACAACTCTAATTATTACATATTTGTCTATTTATTTCTTATGGTTGGTGTAAACTAAACCATATTTGTGGTGACCATTTTTATAATTAGTACAGTCCAACAGCCATGTAGAAAACTATCGCGTCTACTTCGTGGGCTGCGGCCGTATTCTAACCGAATGTGAAGGACTGAAGGTGGCTCCTTCTGGCGGTATAGCTGGACAGGGGTTGGCGCTATGCCCCCAAAACCGGGAGTTTTGTCCCAAGATTGAACAAGTGGACCAGGAAGCCATCGGCTTATCGAGAGTCAAACATTTTCCTTTTATGTGTAACCCGCCCTGCTGAGATATATGTCAATTTTGTTTTTAAACATATTCACGTTGCTAGCATTTACACTTTATATGTAAATCATCTGTTCAATTAATTTATTGTCCTCTGTGAGATTATGATATCCAATTTACACTGATCCTTCACTAATGTTTCTTCGTATCCTCTAGTTCTACTATTTTTCTTTAGTGAGAAAAAATAGTTCTATCAATATGTTCATACCCATTCAATATCATAAAACTTCAATTTGACATTTTCTTAACCTCCTTGTGTATAGAGTTGTTAAACCACATTCTTTTAGGCGTTCTTCATAACTAAGGTATCTCAATTCTGTGCTCATTCTAGTTGCTCTCCTCTGTATTCATTGAAACATATCTATATCCTTCTTACAATATGGTCTCCACGCTTGTATACAGTATTCTAAATGATGCCTAGCTATTTCTTTGCAAGCTACTCTATGTCCTGAAAATGTGTCAAAATGCACGAACTTGATTCTGACACTGGTCAGTAATCATCGCGTGCACTGTCACGTCGAGTCTTGTTTCCATATTACCAGCGTTGCTGAAGCATTTAGCGGCTGAATGTCTCAGCAAGTCGCCCTTTGTATATTGCGAAATGCATTGTTCTCATTCGTGCCATAGACGGAAGCATAACGAGGGTTTAATTTCCGTTGACATGTCAGTAATCCGGCCGGCGTTTCGAGGCACTGCTCGGTAGGCTTTGAGGATGTTGATTGGTCGTCGTCATTGTAAAGCGGCTACGCGTTGCAACCGGTGAGTTGCAATAGTTGGTGTTATTTCTGTTGGCTCGTCAGAGTGAGTCATTTGTTGATTGAGCGTAGACTTGAAATTTAAGGCCGGGGCCAAAGACGTCGGCTTGAGTGGCTTTTATATTGAACGGTACACGCGACACGAGAAACGAAGCGAGAAAATGACTGCAATCATTGTGAAGGTAAACAATTTTAACGGCGACTGCTTGCATGCCGAAGTATGCTGTACGATGAACCCACATGCAAAGTGTATGTTTCAACTGTAAAGTACATGCTTCAAATGTAAAGTTTATGCTTTAAATGTAAAGTGTATGCTTTAAATGTAAATTGTATGCTTCAAATGTAAAGTGCATGCTTTAAATGTAAAGTGTATGCTTCAAATGTAAAGTGTATGCTTTAAATGTAAAGTTTATGCTTCAAATGTAAAGTGTATGCTTTAAATGTAAAGAGTATGCTTTAGATGTAAAGTGTATGCTTCAAATGTAAAGTGTATGCTTTAGATGTAAAGATGTAAAGTGTATGCTTAACAAGCTGCTGAACAAACTATCACGTAAATCTTTTGAAACGCTGAACCGTAAGCTCATGTATCATAGATCACATATTCCATTCTGTCTACGGTACACTATGATATAGAAATATAGAAATACTATTATTGATTACACATCGATTGAACACTATCAATCCATCGAAATGCCGAATTCATTATATCGTTTCACTTTGTATTCGTTGTAGCAGGAGAAATTAACAGTTGTGATTAAATAACATTGTTTCTCTGTCGAAAAGACATAAACGAGTATTTAGTTACATCCCATGTAATACATTCATTATTTAGTTATATCCCATGTAATACATTCATTATGGGTGAATATGCTTAAAATAAAATTGACATATATGTGACACTGACTATACATAGAAGAACAAATTGTTGGTCTCTCGATAAGCCAATGGCTTCGTTGTCCGCTTGCCACCAGGAGTTTGGAGTTTTGAATGACAATATTGTTAAATCTTACTAAATCTTGTTAAATATTATTAAATCTTATTAAACAATTTTTAAATATTGTTAAATATTGTTAAATTATATTACATCTTGTTAAATCTCGTTAAATTTGGTTAAACATCGCTAAATATTATTAAATATTGTTAAATCTTGTTAAACCATGTTACATCTTGTTAAATCTTGTAAAAAAAATATCTGATTAAATTTATTTAACTATTGCTAAATGTTGCCAAGTCTTGTCAAATCTGGTGAAGTATTCCCAACTGCAGGTGGCTCTCGCAGTCGCGGTGTTGGTGTCGTGCCGCGTGGCGTCCACTCCGTCCGGCCAAGACCCGGCGGGTAACATCGAACGAGGCCGGGTGCGCATGGACGTGACGGGCAAGTCGGGCCGCATCCAACTGTACAGACGTCAGTCGGACAACGACACGAGGTCGCCCGAACACCCCGTCATCCTGCAGGTCGACTCGCTCGTCCAACGAGACGCCAACGGCTCGGAAGTATGCACGGGCGGGGCCGTACTTTACTCCGTCTCGTCCTTCGCCTCTCAGGTCGGCCACACACGTTCTTGCTTGCTTGCTTGCTTGCTTGCTTGCTTGCTTGCTTACTTACTTACTTACTTACTTACTTACTTACTTACTTACTTACTTACTTACTTACTTACTTACTTACTTACTTACTTACTTACTTACTTACTTACTTACTTACTTACTTACTTACTTACTTACTTACTTACTTACTTACTTACTTACTTACTTAGGGACCGTTCACAATTGTCGACATTTATTTATTCATACAAAAAATACAAATTATCCGACGTCCCTCCCCGAATTAGTACATGTACTTTAAACTATTGATAATGTTTCTGATTGAAAAATGTATCGATGAAGCAATGCTATGACACAGTGCACGTAGGTGTGACACACAATACTAACAGTTATTTTAATATGCTTACAAACAGTTATCTCCAATGATTATGCTAAAGCTATGTGCCTAACAACTCCGTGGTGTCATTTTGATAATTTTTTCCACGAAGTTGTGAATTTCCCAGATGTCTGACTGTATCGCAGCGCCGCGGCGTGACCAGTTACGCGATTTAAAACAATAGTAGTTCTGTAACAGATCACCACGTGGCGCTGCATGACGCAACGGTGGTCATATTTCGAATGCGACCGAAATAAAAAATAGTACACTGAAATTGACCCTCATTCCACCTTTAGTATGCTTTATGCGAATAGGTGGATGTCGACAGTTATGAACAGCCCTTATTTACTTATTTATTTCGGAGAATGAGTTATATACCGTTTGCAACTGCCGACATCTACCTATTCGTACAAAGCGTACTAATTCCCCCCATACTGGGAGATCCCCTCCCGCTCAATTAGTAGTTTATGTTGATAATTTTCTAGATTAATAGGTGGTGATATTTCGCATACGACCGACATCAATTTTCATGAGTACGCGTGCCTTGTCCCCCCTTTTTACGAATACACCTTGTAGGTAAATGTCAACAATTATAATAAACGGCCTCCTCAGTATCCCTTAAATAATAATAAAAAACAATTATTAACTCCTGCCCCCGGAAAATTTGCTTTACTGTGCTTGAATTTGTACATTCAGAGACATTCTGGGACATAACGTTGTGTGAGCGCCCCCGACCCCACCTCCTAAATCCGCGCCTGTTTTTTCGTTAGTGGGGAGGTCTTCATGTGCAGAAGTGGTCTGATGGAGAAACAATCGCCACTGTTCTCACTGAGTCTCATTCTCACAGAAGACCTTAAATGAACGCAGCGAAGTATCTACAGATTGTGTGTAAACAGTGTGACTTTGTTTAAAAACAACATTGACAAATACATCACAAAGGCCGGTTACACATAGATACATAATCGTTCGACTGTCGTGCCTGTTGATAAGGCAGTTGCTTCCTTCTCTACTTGTCGTGTTTTTTTATGGAAATCTTGTTACACCTTGTTAAATTCATTTGTTGCATATGGTGCTGCCACCTGCAGGTGTTCAGTGTGAGCAACGCGACACCTGGCGTTATCCCAAACAGTGGCTCGCTGCCCGCTGACCACATCAGCTTCTCGACCACTGTCCAGGGATTCACCTCCAAGATCACCGTGCACGTATACATGGTTAAGAGAGCAGGTCAGGTGAGTCAATGTCGCATGTCACGTGATGTCACGTGATCGCTGCCACTGGCAAAATTCGACGACCACGGCGCACATGCTTTATTGAGCAGAACTTATCATCCGTTAATTGAATTGCGCAACATGTTATCCTCTTCTCCGAATGCCCCATCAGCAAATTAATACCCGTTACAACAAAAAAGAAAGTAGTAATATCCAAATAATGTGCATAGTTATTGTCGACGATTAAGTTAGAATTGACCAGTGGGGTCGGTCCGGTGTCCGCTGTAGAAAGAAAATCCATAATCCCTACGACGAGTTAACCAACTTCTACCCAGAAAGTTGACACAGAATCTATGAAACGGTCCGACCATTGAACTACATCTAGCCAAACAATCATAACGTTTAATTAATTATACGTTTTATCGTGTGACCACGGTACGGTAGTTTTTTTTCTTGATGTATTTCATAAATTTCTGTTCACAATTGCCAAGAGTCATTAATAGTAATGTTACGTATACAATATATTGCGCCAGGTCACGCTAGATGACGAAGTTCAGACGTTGAACGACGGAGAGATGAAGTTTAGCGTCGAGCTGTCCAACTGGCAGTGGTGTCCAACGCTGGTGGCCGACGCTGACAAATACGTCGACGTGACCATCTCCATCAAGTCAAAGACCAAGCCGCAGAAGGCTGCAGCCAAGCAGGCGAAACGTCCCACCGTCTACGACCTGGGAAACAACGCTAAGATGAGTCTGTCGCAGAAGGTATGTCCACTCATGGTCTCCCTAGATTCTCTACCAACCCTATGCCCCAAGAGTATGTTTGTCTGTTTGTATGTTTGTCTGTTTGTGTGTTTGTCTGTTTGTGTGTTTGTGCGTTTGTGTGTTTGTATGTTTGTGTGTTTGTATGTTTGTATGTTTGTGTGTTTGTGTGTTTGTGTGTTTGTATGTTTGTGTGTTTGTGTGTTTGTATGTTTGTATGTTTGTGTGTTTGTGTGTGTGTGTGTTTGTGTGTTTGTCTGTTTGTATGTTTGTCTGTTTGTGTGTTTGTATGTTTGTGTGTTTGTATGTTTGTGTGTTTGTATGTTTGTGTGTTTGTATGTTTGTGTGTTTGTGTTTTTGTGTGTTTGTGTGTTTGTGTGTTTGTCTGTTTGTGTGTTTGTGTGTTTATGTGTTTGTCTGTCTGTCTGTGTGTTTGTGTGTTTGTATGTTTGTCTGTTTGTGTGTTTGTGTGTTTGTGTGTTCGTGTGTTCGTGTGTTTGTGTGTTTTTCTGTTTGTGTGTTTGTGTGTTTGTATGTTTGTGTGTTTGTATGCTCCTACTCATGGACGCTTTGTATCTCGGGCGCCAAATTTTCAGGGCTCATCTACGACCCACCGTCGGGTTGTCACAGTTTTATTTTTTTCGACACTCACCCCGCTGTTACCCTTTCTACGAACAATCGAATTACCTTATGTAGTTATAACGACTGTCCGCAACGCTATCGAACAGTTCTGTAGTTCACGGATTCAGCATTTTCAATCAACTACCTCCAAGACCACGCCATATCGCCACCAGTCAATTGTGGCTTGGGACGGCCTTCCTGGTTATTCGCTATTATGTTATGGCTTGGGACGGCCTTCCTGGTTATTCGCTATTATGTTATGGTTTGGGACGGCCTTCCTGGTTATTCGCTATTATGTTATGGCTTGGGACGGCCTTCCTGGTTATTCGCTATTATGTTATGGCTTGGGACGGCCTTCCTGATTATTCGCTATTATGTTATGGCTTGGGACGGCCTTCCTGGTTATTCGCTATTATGTTATGGTTTGGGACGGCCTTCCTGATTATTCGCTATTATGTTATGGTTTGGGACGGCCTTCCTGGTTATTCGCTATTATGTTATGGCTTGGGACGGCCTTCCTGGTTATTCGCTATTATGTTATGGCTTGGGACGGCCTTCCTGATTATTCGCTATTATGTTATGGCTTGGGACGGCATTCCTGGTTATTCGCTATTCCCGTGACGCAGTAGTATTGCAATAGTTATTGCGATACTGTCGCAATAGTAAATATCCTCCGATAGTCACCCCTTTTGTATATGTTCTGCTACAGGTGAACGTTGACGGTGCCTGGACAGACATGGCGGAAGGCTACCCCAAGTTCGAGGTGCGCGGCAACAAGAACGTGTTCACGTTCCGCCTGCCCGGCTTCAACACCAACGTCGTCTACGACCCGACCGTGTCCGCCGGCGACGAGGAGGACGACGATACCAGCGTCTCCCCTCCCGCGGCCGCCATCTCTTGCACCGTCATCGCCGCCATGTTGGCTTTGCTGCGCCTTCTCTAGAGTAGAACAGATTCGGTGAAACTTCTCCAGCTGTTTAACTACGCCAGACAAGCAACTATGGTTTCATCGCCAAACTTCTCCAGCTGTTTAACTACGCCAGACAAGCAACTATGGTTTCATCGCCAAACTTCTCCAGCTGTTTAACTACGCCAGACAAGCAACTATGGTGCCGATTAATTATGATCGTGTGCCAATTCTAAAGCAAATGTACGGCGATTTTCATTGGCTGATTTATTCGCATTCCAAAATAGACAGTATAGCGGTCATTATAATTATGTTCTATTTATTGGTATTTTATTTCGTCGCCAAATTATGTATTTTCAAATATATACGGAAAAGAGATATTACAGCAGTAACACGCCCGGCCGAAAAACAGTAGTCGCTCGAACTGAAAAAAAACGACGTCATTCGGCAAGCGTGGAGGACCGGTTGTTTTTTGTTGTTGCATTTTTATATATAATTTCTTACGCTAAATATGCTACATCAATAAAGATTAAAACATGAAGCGTTATGCTGTAAGTTTAGATGTAATTTAAGATCGATAAGAGAAGAGAATTGGTACATTTAATTATACGAAAGATCACTATATAGCTCCATACGAGTTAGCCAATGAAAATCGCCGTATATTCCTTTTAAGACACTTGCGAGTATATTTTTGTGCGATTATTTTGATAACATCGACGTCGATTCGTCAGTATTGTGTAACTTGCGTGAGAAATAACTACAGTTACTCCGTTTATCTTCCAACAGATTTGCAACTATCCGACGCACTACCCTTTTGCTAAACAACAACGTTCATTATTGATTGAAGACGTACTTCGCCTTTGCTAACTCGTGTGACCATTATGCACTATTGCTATTTGCAAACGTTGTTATAACATGTAATTTTACGTAACTTTAGAAACTGTTATTTCTGATGGTGTCCTCTGATTAACCTGGACCATTATTGTAACACTTATAACACGGTTGTGATAAATAACAAATACAATGTCGTGTGTCTTGTATTAAATCTCTCTCTGCAGACGACCTTGCCGACGCTCTGAAGCTGACCCTAGCTGTAAAGTCGTGTGATTTATAGCAGCTTCAAAGCGTCGGACTTAATAATGCCAAACAACAAATTAGCGCCAAGCCGAGCTAGACATCCAGAGCAGACTTGTTGACACAGGTATATACACTACACACCTGGCAGGCTGAGATTTAATTAGAGGTGCCGCGCGAGGTTCACGCTTAGAATGTTCCTAATCTATTTATAGAGCGAGCGGAGATATGCAATTGTAGTAGAAGTTGATGCGGGGCCTAATTCTATTCAGTGAACATGCAAAGGTTTGACTGTTAATGCATGTCTGTAATGTGCCATGGTAAACACTCTCCGAGCCGAAGCAGGTCAAAGGACCTCTAACGACAGCAAAATAAGATATATGTGTGACATCCATAAATTACATAATTTGTATAATCTTGCTTGTGTGGCTAGTTTTTTAATACACGATAATTATGTCCTGAAATACCTCAGTGCAAGGTGTTTCTATAGTACTTATAAATAACCGTTTTCACATGGCAGGTGATCGTAATACAAAGTGTTATTTTCTAATATTTATCCTGTATTTTATACATATTATAAGTGAAGTCACTGAATAACCTGTAAAATAATATACTATATAGTAAAATTAACAGCCCTTAACTTCCCCCCTCCCCGGTCCCTTGGGGCCACGTCAGTCAATTTGTCCCATCTTCTCGACGACAAATCCTTAACGCCTATTGCCCCTAAATACTCGGGAACCCGAACTGAGATTCGTGCCAAAAACAAAGGGTTACTCAGTCTCACGTCGGTGTACAACGTTAACATCAACATATGTAGGCAGACTACAAACAGTTACTGGGATTAGATGAATCCTCAATCAAAATATATATTTCCCAGAAGTTGTGGCGTCGTTCCTCTGTGGGTAAATGAGATTTAACAAGATTTAACAAGATTTGTCATCCAAGCCAAAGGCCCAGATGGCAAGTGGACAAGGAAGCCATTGGCTTATCGAGAGTCCAACAATGTTCATTTACTTATAGCCCGCCCTCCTGAGATATGTGTCAACCTTGTTTTTAAACATATTCACGCTGCTAGCAGTTACACAATCTGTAGACAATTTGTTCCATTCATTTATTGTCCTCTGTGAGAACGAGTGCTTCCTGATGTCCAATCTACATTGATCCTTTACTAATTTTACCTCATGTCCTCTAGTTCTGCTATCCTTCTTGAGTGAGAAAAACATATTTCTATCAATATTTTCATACCCATTCAATATCTTAAAAACTTCAATCTGATCTCCTCTTAACCTCCTTGTCTCTAGAGTTGTTAAACCACATTCTATCAGGCGTTCTTCATAACTAAGGTCTCTCAGTTCAGGAATCATTTTAGTTGCTCTCCTTTGTATGCGTTCAAGCGTATCTATATCCTTCTTACGATATGGTCTCCATGCTTGTATACAGTATTCTAAATGAGGTCTAGCTATTGCTTTATAAAGAGGTATAATTAACTTTTTTCCCTTGTATGTTATGTTTCTTCTAATCAATCCAAGAATTTGATTACCCTTTGAAGCTGCAATACCACACTGCTCTGAAACTTTCATATCAGCGCTTATTGTAACTCCTAAGTCCTTTTCTTTTACAGTAGTACCCAGAACAGTATCTCCCATTTTATAGTTTACATTCAAGTTCCTATGTCCTGTATGTAGGCATTTACATTTCCCAAAATTGAACAACATCTGCCATTTCTCAGACCATTTCACTAATCTGTCTAGATCGTTTTGTAAATGTTGTTTATCACCATCAGTATTAACCTTTCTAAACAGTTTTGTGTCATCCGCAAATATCAGTACGTTACTTGTTATACTGTCGTCCAAGTCATTGATATAAATTAAGAATAATATAGGTCCTAATACTGATCCTTGAGGTACCCCACTCAAAACCGATTTCCAATTTGAAACTTCTCCATCTACTACAACTCGTTGTCTTCTGTCAGTCAGCCATTGTTCTATCCAGTCAGTTATGCTATCCCCGATACCATGGGCTTTTAATTTAAGTAGTAATCTTTGATGTGGCACTTTGTCAAAAGCTTTCTGAAAATCTAAGTAGATAATATCTACTGGCGATCCCACGTCTATCCACTTAGTGATTTCTTCCAAAAAACATAACATATTTGTTAAGCATGACCTCGCTTTAAGGAATCCATGTTGAGATGAATTTAATAATTTATGCTTAACGAGGAAGTCCACCATATGGTCTTTAATTAATCGTTCTAATAATTTACAAATCACTGACGTTAAACTCACTGGTCTGTAATTCTCTGACTTATTTCTCGAACCATTTTAAAATAATGGTATGATGTTTGCTTCTTTCCATTCAAACGGAACAACTCCAGCTTCCTCCCATGGTGTAGGTCGTGTTACTTGGTCAGGTGCAGTAAGTGTGGAATTGAGACTAATGCGACGCCTGCTGAATGAGTATGTCAGGGATGATGTTAGTCTTACTATAATCGGGCTAGCGTATGTATGTACACTGTACAATGCTATGTTTGTACTAGTGCCCTGCGCGGGCCTATAATGTGAGCCCAAGCCCGGCCCGCAATTAGCAGTTAAAGTCCAGGCCCGGCCCACGCCCGCAAACTAGAATTTAGGCCCAGGCCCGACCCAGACCGTGAATGTTTGGCCCAGGCCCGGCCCGGCCCGCAAAATTTAGGCCCATACCCGGCCCATACCCGCAAGCCCGCGGCCCGCTATGTTTAGAGAAGATAAACCTATAATCTTATAAGATAGACGAAACACAAATAAACTATAAAAACAGACTTAATGTTTTATTAAATAAAAAATAATATATGAACATTGTATAATGTTTACTACTGAAATACTAATGTCAGTTGTTGTTTAGTAGTGTCTGGCTAGTAGCTTGTACTAGCTACTACTATATAATACCCACTGGCACTGACACCCAGTGGCATTTCCAGCAGGTCTGCAGTCACTAGCCTGAGACAGATCAGGTTCAGACATGTGTGAATTAGTACAAGTGTGAATGAAACAGTACTGGGGAAATTGTAGACACTGAACAGTAGCACTAGTTAACACAATTGAAAAATACCAATTACCAACTGGGGTGGGTACTGGGTACTGGCACTACTGGGCAGTGGGCAGTGGCCAGTGGGCTGGTAATTCAGGCGGGCAACATTTGGAGGGAAGACCTAGACAATAGAATGTCCACTGGTTGGGTCAAAGGGTGATAAGTTGGTGGTTAATCATGGCTTGATTGCCTCTGCAAATATGTCTAAAGTAAACATTTGGGGCTGGCTGCTTCCAGCCAGGTGAACTTAAGTGGCCTGATATGGGGCCATTAGATCTATGCAAAAGGGTACATTCATGCAAAAAATATGCAGTTTACAGAGTCTACTCCAGTCACAGTGTCTTGGAAAGCCAGTACATGTTTAAAGAATTACAATACAAAGATATGGGCATGCGACTATGCATATATTTTATATGAAATGTCTATATTAAAAGAATGCACATTATTAAAATTATACCATAGGAAGTCCCATTGTTGAAGAGGTTAAACTGCATTCCAATGTATAAAGCACTAGTGTCATTCATAATTCCATGCAAGATCTCAATTTGCAACTATATAATACTAAAGAAATAATTTTAAGCATTCGTTAACCGGAATTACAATTTATAATCAGTTTTTATTAATAATAAAATTAATAATCTGGGTTTTGTATGAATATTTTTATTATGTCCAGGCCCAGCCCAAGCCCGGCCCGGCCCGCTCACGCTAGGCCCAGGCCCAGCCCAAGCCCGATGTGTTTAAATTGTTTTCAGCCCAGGCCCGGCCCGGGCCCGCAATATGTAGGCCCAGGCCCGGCCCGGCCCGGCCCGGCCCGCGAAATTATGTAGAGGCCCGGCCCGGCCCGGCCCGGCCCGTGCAGGGCACTAGTAGGTACACTGTACAGTGTTATGTGTACACACTGTACAGTGTTATGTATATACACTGTACAATGTTATGTATATACACTGTACAGTGTTATGTATGTACACTGTACAATGTTATGTATGTACACTGTACAAGGTTATGTATGTACACTGTACAAGGTTATGCTGCTCCTCCTATAAATGCCAAACGTTCACGGGTTCATCTATGACCTCAGGAAGGATGCGCACATTTTTTTCCTCGAAATTCACCCCACTATTACCTTACCCTTTGTAGAATTACCCTTCGTAGATTGTTCGCAACGCTATGCGTGTTTTCTACGATTGTTCCAAGTTCCGTAACCCGCCCCTGTCGTCTAGTCAGGCGATGTATCTTGTAGGGCTTAGCGTTTATTCCTTGTTACCATGACCACCAGATAGACAGATAGACAAATCACTCTTTACTTATTTATTTATTATTTTTTCTTTCTTTTGTTGTATATATTCTTATTGATCCATCCATGTTTTATCTCGTTTTTAGTGCAATGTTGCTAAGCTTTGCTTTGGGCCACTTTTCATCTTTTGATGGTATCACCAGGCCCCTGAACTTAAGTATGAAAAAGCATTCGTTCACAAGCACGAGAAACACGTCTAGTCTCTGTGCCCAACCAAGAAGACTTGCTCAATCCATCCCATTGTTGCGTTGTTCATTACGCACTAATCGGTTAGATTTAATTTGTCGAGGTCAGTCAGTTTACAATAAATTAACTACCTGGTCATGCATGAATAATTACGCAGCGAGGATTTGCGTGCACTCACACATTCGCCATTTCTGCGAAGTTTCAATCCGGTCTTAGACATTCCTGTATGTTTTCCCGTCGTAAAATTAAGTAATACCCCATAGACGTGAATGGGGGTCAAAGTAAGTAGGAAGAATATTAACGTTGAAGTTAGAAAACTAGTGAGTTTGTCATTTCACTGTCCCGTGCGTGTCACGATGGTCTTGGTGATCAAAATCAGTTAACGAACGACACACATCAGTTAACGAACGACACACATTCAGTGACACAACGAACGACACAAAATCAGTTAACGACGACATAACATTGTCTTATCGACACCAGTGTCTCTATTTCTTCTGTGTTTGTCTTCTCCACTCGAATATTACTAAAGCACATTTTCTCCACCCCCCCGCCCCCCCCCCCCGTATTGTTACAGTGTACCCCTTTCACCTTTGTGTCTTTATTGAAAAGTAATCGTTTTCGACCAAGGAAAATGGCGGTAACAGTACAAAAAATACGGGTTTGGGGCCAAACTCTTATCTCGGGGAGTTGTCGAAGGCGAGCGAGAGTCGGGTATTATAAAGTCAGACAACTCAAGTCCAGGATGCATGTGGTTTTAACAACTCCACTAGATGGCGCCACATTCAGTTAACAGTTCGCACAATGGTCGACGCTCGCCAAAATACAGTTATTCGTTGTATCATCATTGACATAATGATAAGCGATATTCGCGTTTCTTCTTTGGTTCCGTATATGTGACGTATATGTATGCATACATGATGAAATTAGTTAATCGATACTAATAATCCATTCACTCGGTTAACTATTCAAAGACATAGACATACTTCACCAATCAGCAGGCTCCTTTTATGAATGACAACATATATTACGTTGGCACATGTCTGTCTTGTCGGCAAATTGATTCCCTGTTGAAGTTGGGTCGGTTGATGCAGACTACGCAGTGCGTGCAAGAAGGCATTCATATGTGTTCACTGATCAGGATAAAGGAATGGGTTGATAGACGGTCGTCGCCAGCTGCAAGTTTGGCGGCAAGACTAAAAGGCAATGCCAATGATGTAAGACCTGTCGTTAAGTAAGGTTTTTTCATAGGCATTAGCGAAACCGGTTCAGCTGCGTTTTTTGGCCAACGTAGACTAGATAATACTCGTTCTGTGAAATGTGAACCTTGCAGATGTAGTCTGACAGTGATGAGGCTTCTAAGAAAAAAATCTGAAACGGAGCACAATAAAATTTAACACGATTCGCATGCCTGCGTCTTGTGTCGTTAGCCTCAAGGGGGATATCCCTAAGGAGTCAGACTCACTAGCTACCAGCATAGCTGTCAATCCGTGGAGGGTTCGTGGGCGTGAGAAATTTTCCCAGCCAGGGTTCAATGGCCGCTGGCTGCGATGTTCCCAGCCCATGGACCTCAGTGAATTTCAAAAAACATTTGAAGACCCGTGAAGAGATTTTGTGTTTACACGGCTTTCCAACACGATATATAATTGGTTGATATGTTGAAATAATTATCTTAACATATCCAAAACGTGTGATATTACTGGTTGATACTGAGCTGTTGGCCAATCGCACACAAAACAATTATCTGTCTCATTTTCGCAAAAAAAGACACTTTGATTTTTATTGCAATAGATTAAGAAAATATGCGTGAGATTCCAGACCTTTGTCGTGAGACCGTGACTTTGTATGCAAAACTTTGAGTCTCACGGTTTATGCGTGAAAGTTGAGAGGCATGTAACAGTAGACTGGCGAGGAACCTAAGCTTGTTTATGTACTCCTTCGCTTAGTTTTTGGTTTTAGTTTTTGTAGCAAATACTCGTGCAATTTGTGTGTAAAATGTCATCCCATTTTGTCATATAGAACTTATTGTAGACGACGGGATACCGAACATAAGTCATGCAATGCAAAACTTTGATACATCAAATACAAGCATAATATTATATGCGAATACGAATACTTTTATTTCAAGTAAAAACACCCAGACAATGAACATACAAATATGCATTAACACATAGTTAACGTATCATTATAAGGTGTCAGATATACAAGTTATAAGTTATCGTTATATAAGTTACCAGTGACTAGTAACAATGACAAAGATCGTTCCGTTCAAAGTTCGTTCCAACATATTCGTATCTCTGAAATGTTTTACGTGTATTTGGTATTCGTCAAATTTCTGACGATAAAGCATTCGAATGGCGAGGGGACTGCAAAGAAACGCGCAAACGAACTCGTGTCGATGTTAAATGTTGTTACCACAAAATACATGTGGGCAAAAGTAAAAAATAATATACACGCGTTCAGGTGCATGTTCTGGGCAACCCGTACTTAGCACACACTCAGTCTTCTTCGCTTCCACTGAAGCATAAGGCGCCAACAAATCTCCTCCGGGCAGCACACTCTTGGGCGAGCCAGCTGAGTTCGATGCAGGTCTTTCCAGCCAGTTTCATCTCTTCTTCAACAGTCCTTCTTCAGGTGCCCAGTCATCTGTCTCTTTTTTTCCAGGTGGTGTCTATTTGAGAGCGGCGTGTGCAATACTATTTCTGTCCGTGAAAAGAACATGGTCAAGCCTTCTCCATCTTCTCTGCTTCACCTCATTTACGATGTTGTTGATGTTGGTGCTTTACCTCATTTACGATGTTTTTGATGTTGTGCTTTACCTCATCTACGGTGTTGTTGATGTTGGTGCTTTACCTCATCTACGATGTTGTTGATGTTGGTGCTTTACCTCATCTACGATGTTGTTGATGTTGGTGCTTTACCTCATCAACGATGTTGTTGATGTTGGTGCTTTACCTCATCTACGATGTTATTGATGTTGGAGCTTTACCTCATCTACGATGTTGTTGATGTTTGTGCTTTACCTCATCTACGATGTTGTTGATGTTGGTGCTTTACCTCATCAACGATGTTGTTGATGTTGGTGTTTTACCTCATCTACGAAGTTGTTGATGTTGGTGCTTTACCTCATCTACGATGTTGTTGATGTTGGTGCTTTACCTCATCTACGATGTTGTTGATGTTGGTGCTTTATCCCTTCTACGATGTTGTTGATGTTGGTGCTTTACCTCATCTACGATGTTGTTGATGTTGGTGTTTTACCTCATCTACGATGTTGTTGATGTTGGTGCTTTACCTCATCCACGATGTTGTTGATGTTGGTGCTTACCTCATCCACGATGTTGTTGATGTTGGTGCTTTACCTCATCTACGATGTTGTTGATGTTGGTGCTTTACCTCATCTACGATGTTGTTGATGTTGGTGCTTTACCTCATCTACGATGTTGTTGATGTTCGTGCTTTACCTTATCTACGATGTTGTTGATGTTGGTGCTTTACCTCATCCACGATGTTATTGGTGTTGGTGCTTCACCTCATCCACGATGTTGTTGATGTTGGTGCTTTACCTCATCTACGATGCTGTTGATGTTAGTGCTTTACCTCATCTACGATGTTGTTGATGTTGGTGCTTTACCTCATCTACGATGTTGTTGATGTTGGTGCGTTCTGCGACTTCTTTGTTTATCACTCGCTGCTCCCGATGTCTTCTCAGGATTCTTTTTTCTCCTTCAAAACCCTCTTGTTTGTCCTCCGTGTTTCTGAAGCGTGCAGTATGGTACTGTGTATTTTCTGTTCTGTCTTGGTGTGTACAGTAGTGGATTTCCAGATGTTAGTGAGACTATAGAAGGTTTGTGATGTCGTTAGCTAATCAAGTAGCATCGCTCCAACTCTCAAACATTACGTAGTATGCACGTGACCGGGTCAAGATCGTTAAACGATTTTTTGGATGCTAATCGTACTTTGTCAAATACATTTCTTTAATTAATTCATTTATTGATTTGAAAAATCACGAACACATTCTGGAAATGCTATGAATTCAAGATTTATTTTTAAAATATCACGAATTATAGACAAGTACAAAAACCAAAAAAGTATGCGATGCTACACGAAACACAAATTATGTGAGGATGCTTTATTTAGTACGAATAATTCCCAAATCCTAAACAAGTAGTTTTATAATTATACAGTTATTAATTATACAAATAAAACCTAATGTTGCTTTCGTGCTAGATTAATGTTGATCATCATCATCATTATCAGCAGCAGCAGCAGCAGCAGCAGCAGCAGCAGCAGCAGCAGCAGCAGCAGCAGCAGCAGCAGCAGCAGCAGCAGCAGCAGCAGCAGCAGCAGCAGCAGCAGCAGCAGCAGCAGCAGCAGCAGCAGCAGCAGCAGCAGCAGCAGCAGCAGCAGAAGCAGCAGAAGCAGCAGTAGAAGCAGCAGCAGCAGAAGCAGCAGAAGAAGCTGCAGCAGCAGAAGCAGCAGCAGAAGCAGCAGCAGAAGCAGCAACAGCAGAAGCAGCAGCAGCAGAAGCAGCAGAAGCAGAAGCAGAAGCAGAAGCAGCAGCAGAAGCAGCAGCAGCAGAAGCAGCAGCAGAAGCAGCAGCAGAAGCAGCAACAGCAGAAGCAGCAGCAGCAGAAGCAGCAGAAGCAGAAGCAGCAGCAGCAGCAGAAGCAGCAGCAGCAGAAACAGCAGAAGCAGCAGCAGCAGAAGCAGCAGCAGAAGCAGCAGAAACAGAAGCAGCAGAAGCAGCAGCAGCAACAACAACATTATTAGCATGTGATGCCATCTCCTCGGCTCTCATGGTTCGCCAGTCTGCTCACTGCCGTTCTGATAAGATACTTCCCTTTTCCATGTCCAGCCCATGATGTTGTCTGTCCACGTGGCCCTTTCCCTGCATCTTTCACCCGCCTTCGTTCCCTCCAACATCTACCGTTGAATTCCGTCCTGTCTTGTCATATGCCCAAACATATTAGTTTGTGTTTCTGTATTTTGTTGAAGAGTTGCTTTTTAGTCCAGCCCGATTAAGCACTTCAATGTTCGTGACATGTTTAGTCCAGCCCGATTAAGTACTTCTATGTTCGTGACATGTTTAGTCCAGCCCGATTAAGTACTTCTATGTTCGTGACATGTTCAGTCCAGCCCGATTAAGTACTTCTATGTTCGTGACATGTTTAGTCCAGCCCGATTAAGTATTTCTATGTTCGTGACATGTTTAGTCCAGCCCGATTAAGTACTTCTATGTTCGTGACATGTTTAGTCCAGCCCGATTAAGTACTTCTATGTTCGTGACATGTTCAGTCCAGCCCGATTAAGTACTTCTATGTTCGTGACATGTTCAGTCCAGCTGATGCTTGATCATTATCTACGTTGCATGCGAATATTTCTGAAAGAACCCGATATTTAAAAAAAAACAGATTCTCTGTACGCACGTCATAGAGAATGTGTATCTTGACGGCAGAAACTTATAATTTTCTAAGGTTACGTTAAAATGGATCGCCGTTAAAATAACAAAATAACGAAACAGTTATTCTAATACTACTTTGATTCAGACGAATGACGCGGCGCGATTGGACCCTCCCCCCCCCCGATCCCAACAATATGTGGGCGATATTGAATGGTTTTACGACAGGCAGACATTTCACTAAAAAAACCCAGCTTACTGGTGTGTGGAGCAAGCCGTCGAACGTCGGATCTGGTCCCGAGTCAGCCGTGTGTTCTGTGGTAACTGTGCATCAGCAGGCCGATCGCGCCACGCATCGGCGATCACATGATACAGTCATGCGTGGTCATAGGTCACGGCGGAGGTCATTGCGACACAGAATTTAATTTAGTACTTACAATATATTGGTTGGTAAAAAATAATATCTAGGTCACCATCGTGATTGTTCTTGTCTGAATATTTTAGAAAATACCCGATTTGGCGATTAAATAATATATGCCCGTGTTACGACGTATATAAAGATCGCTGTGCTGCACTAAAAGACCGACCAATGCATATTCACCATTGAACGTGAAACAACGTTTTTTATCGGCTGATTTGTTGGTCCGTCAAATTCCCGCTTTTTTATATCTGACGGGGTAAATATACCACAGCGATGAATTATGCCATTGTTCATTTATGTGTACTTTGAGGTCGAAACAAGAACATAATTTGGGCATTTTAATACGAACCCGCCCCCCCCCACGTATCATTTAACCAATTACAATTCGTTGTGCATTCCCTTAATGTTGTACATTCCTTAAGGTTGTAAATTCCCTAAAGTTTTACATTCCCTTAATGTTGTACATTCCTTTAATGATACATTCCTTTTGGCACATTGAAGCCTTGGCACATTCCGAGCATTCCCCGTCTACACACCAGCGGTGTTACGGAATGGTGACACTGACCACACACGACCAGTCGACGTTTTGGAAATGCAACGTAGACCACACATGACAATGCAGCGTTTTTGAAGTGTAGGTAGCGTGGACCTCACAGGACGATGCGACGTTTTCGAAGAAATTAAACATAGACCACACACGAAGATGTTACGTGTGTTTATATAACTACGTGGAGATCTAGTAAATGTTGGCAAATATTATTACAGGATATTCATTTTGGTACCAAAGTAAATAACGAAAACAAGACACGATACTGCAACTGGCTCACTGGACGCGTGTTATGTAACTATGAGCGCTGAGCTTGGCATTGCCCTGCTTACAGACTAATACCGATATGATCGTAGATCATGGCTGATTACTTCAATACCCTTGTAATAGCACCCACTACTCGACTCTCACCAGATAAGATCGTAGCTGACTACTCCGATAGTTGTATCGTCAAACAATTTAGCACGTGTGGTCTGGCGTAAATACATTTATAACAAAGCAATTGTTTGTATTTCAATGACGTGACATGAAAGCATATCCTTTGTCCTAGACACGATATAACAAAGGAAATAAGGTTGGCAGGCATTAAAAAATTGCAGTTATGTAACTGGCTGTAAACCAATATTTAGAATTTAATATGTTATACTAAATTCGTTAGGACTTACATTGATATAAATCGACTAATGTTTTACAGTCTTATTATTTCATGCAGGAGACATGTTTATTAATAAACTTGATTTACACAACATATCTACTGATATATTTAAATTTGTCTAACGCGTCAACTCAAACGTCAACATAACTTCTCCGTGAAGCTCTTAGCCCTTTATTCATTCATAGAATGTTCAAAGCTAGAATGGTTTATATGTCAATTGCAAAATGCATCTTTATACCACTGAGTGAATAGAGGCAACGGGACTGGACGAAATTGCCCATGTTTCCAGTTGAGAATCAGACGCTCTACCATAGTATGGACATGCCCTTCGCGTTGCTGATCGCTCTGACTCCCGGGAGAGTCACTCAGTATATTGCCGGTATATGATGCTGCAGACAAATTCCACGTTTTATGCTTTCTGTGTCCAACTCACGTTAACGCACGGAATGCATTTTGGGTACCAAATCACAAATCACACATATTAGGTAATTAAGGGTATATAATATGTTGACATCTCAAAACGTGTTTTACCATAAAGGTAGAAACTGAGAGGTTAGTGAATTAATCTATGTCATGGGATCATGCATGTTTTACACGTTAAAGGGTGTATTCTTAAATTCACTCAACTTGAAAATGGTATTTTTTATATAAGTCTAAAACGTGTTTAGGAGGGTTAGTTATGTGGTGAATCGTGTAGTTGAGAGATGAAGTCCACAGCAGGTTACACATTTACCTCATGTGTCGTTTAATTTTATTTCCCTGAAATGTGTACCTAATGTGGGAAATTCTGTTGGTGTTTGAATTGACGCGTCACACATTGGACGAAATGTGAACCGTTTACTTGCTAGCGTAAGTGTGCTAACAAACTATGCACACACACACTCGTACACATCACGTACACGCACGGGGCGCACGCACGCAAGCACATACGCACGCACGTACGCACGCACGCACACACACACACACACACACACACACACACACACACACACACACACACACACACACACACACACACACACACACACACACACACACACACACACACACACACACACGCACACATAGTGTCAATGTACCGTACGCACACCTTGTGTTATCTGTAACTATAATTAAAACCACCATGTCCGATAACTAGTCCAGGGTACGGCGAGGTGACGTCGTAGTGACAGAGCAGTATCTGGCACGCACCCGCTTGTCGCGACTCTTGTTGACGCTGTCGTGATGTGACGACATTGTGTCTTCGCGCGCGTCGCGATATATTGTTTGTAACGCTATAAACTGCTGCGTCATGGCGCTAGAGTTCACCTGGTGACCATTAACAGGCCGTCGTCCTGGTCCGAGCCGCGGGGTGAGGTCCGGCCACTCCGACTGACGGGCCGTCCATCGTCCACTGTGATAAATAATTATGGTCTATAAATATAGGCGAGTGTCGCCACGTGGCGCCGGTTCACTGAATCACAACGTGGCACCGGTTCACTGAATCGCACCAGATTGACTTACGAAGCAAAGCGTTCAATTTACAGTCTTGCCCATTGCAGTACGACTGCTACTGTTTTAGTCATAAAATGATGAGCTTTTAAGACTGTACAAATTATGTTGTGTCTCACAAACTGTGAAGAAACACAGACACGTGTGTAAACAGTAAGAGGAAGCTGCTTCAGTATTTGCATCCGGGACTTTTATTTCTGATGACTGACTCGATACGACGTGATATATTCGAAGTAAGAATGTTACGGTGCTCGCGTGATATCTCGTCACCAATTGGTAGACTTTTGGTGTAAAGTCTTGTGGTCAGATGAGAGCTCATTTGTCTGGTTCTCAACAACAAAGAATGTTTCAAGAAGACCGAAGCATGAGAGGTACGGTCCACGCTACACCGTGCCAGCTGTTAAGGACCCCCCTCGGTAATCGTCTGGGGCTGCCACTCTCCTCTTCCTCCCAAAAGCTAACCATGCGACAAGCCGAGTACAAAGCAATTCTGACTGACAAGCTACTGACGAAGATGACACTGCAGGCCTGTGACGCATACCTGAATGACAAAGCCATGTGTCACACAGCATGCTCAGTGACATTATGGTTCGCGAGTTCCACCGATCGGTTACCCCTTGACCGGGTATTAAGCGCCTGGCCTGAACCCTATGGAGAACACGTGGCAGGACTTTAAGGACAACGCTGCTGCAAAACAGCCTAGCTCAATGTCAGAGTTGATTGAAGCAGTCAAACACTGTTGGGTCTTTGAAATATCATGCGAGTACTGTGAAAATCATACCACGACGTATCGAATCAGTCATTTGAAACAAGTTACACGGCTGCAAATACTGAAGCATCGACTTTCCTCTTACTCTTTATACACGGGTCTTTGTTTACTCTTCACAGCTTGTGAGACACAACATAATGTTTACTGTTTTAAACTCTTACTAGTCATTTGTTATGAATAAAACAGTGGTAGTCATGCTTCAAAGAGCACGACTGCATACAGCGCACATCCAGCATTCGTTGCTTGCTCAGAGTGTGCTTCACTTTGCTCCTGTCAAACACCATTTCGACTTCTATTGAAGCATCCAGCCAAGCTGCAAAAGGAAACGAGCTTCATTATTTTTTTTAAAGTACAATGATGCCAACACACACTTCAATGATGACAGCACACTCGTCAACGATGACAATATACTCGTCAACGATGACAGTACAATTGTTAATGATGACAGCACACTCGTCAACGACGACAGTACACTCGTCAGCGACGACAGTATACTCGTCAACGATGACAGTACAACAGTCAATGATGACAGTACACTCGTCAACGACGACAGTACACTCGTCAGCGACGACAGTATACTCGTCAACGATGACAGTACAACAGTCAATGGTGACAGTACACTCGTCAACGATGACAATATACCCGTCAACGTTGACAGTATAATCGTCAATGATGACACTACACTCGTCAACGACGATAGTATACTCGTCAAGGATGACAGTACACTCGTCAACGATGACAGCACACTCGTCAACGAGGACAGTACTACCAGTCAATGATGACAGTGCAATCATCAACGATGACAGTACAATCGTCAACAATGAGAGCACACTCGTCAACAATGAGAGCACACTCGTCAACAATGAGAGCACACTCGTCAACAATGACAATACATTTATCAACGATAGCTGTCTTGAGAAATAATCACATCGGCGTCACTGGTGCGCCCGTGGAGACTAGAAGCAAACAGTAGCTGAAGGCTAAATCGCCGAGTTCTGGTCATAAATGGGACTGTCAATGTGAGACGACGGACCGTTTATTCACCCGTGTACCGCGGCCCACAAACAATGGTATCCGAACGCACGATAACGATAACTAAATATAGGCCTGTTATATAAATGTCACATTCTGAAGCTATCCCGTCATGCAACAACGTATATACAGGGCAGGTACGTTTCTTATTTTGTTGAATTCGTCTTTAATTTGGTTGTGACATAACGCGGTTATGGCGCCGTGCGTGCGTGCGTGCGTGCGTGCGTGCGTGCGTGTGTGTGGCACGGGGGGCGGGGGCGTACGACACATTTTCCAGATACGTTTTTATGGCGGCCTGGCCTCAACTCAGATTTCACATTACTACCATACCGGTCTTTACTGCTTGCGTTGGCCTAGGAATGATGTGACCCGTTTGATGAGGATATTCGGGAGTCCAGGTGATCTACATTTTGTTAGTACAGGATGGTGAAATCAACAAGAAGCATACGGGTCATGTTTCCGAGGGAGTCGAGTGTCTTTGTCTTTTTCTATGTTTGTGCGTGCGTGTTTGTTTATTTTCAATCCGTGACGCAGGGTTTTGGTAGTTTTTAAAAACCTAAGATTTAAATGTTCGTTCGTTCGTTCGTTCGTCTGTTCGTTCGTTCACACGAGATCGTGTAAAGA
Source organism: Lamellibrachia columna (assembly GCA_963662155.1). Taxonomy (NCBI): domain Eukaryota; kingdom Metazoa; phylum Annelida; class Polychaeta; order Sabellida; family Siboglinidae; genus Lamellibrachia; species Lamellibrachia columna. The sequence continues at coordinate 33,126,537 of OY759273.1, read as the reverse complement.
ACGCATATTACTTGATTGTTGTGGAATATTTACACTGCCGTTTATACCCCTGATCAATTGATTTAGCCCATAGCGAATCAGGGTCGTTAATGTTTAAGTTTGTGTGTGAATGGTTTACGTAATATGTACAGTTGGTTTAAATAAAAGATTGCGTATATTTAATACTTCTTAAACTTTAATCATTAGGACATTTTCGACGCGTGTCCAAGTAAAAGTCACGTTCACAAATTGTCAGGCCCAAAGAATTGAAACAGTGCTATACGACCTTCACTCACAAAATTTATCCATTTGCCTAAAAACCCAATAAATAATGCACAGAGGGCACACTGTGCTGCCATTGACGTCACGACGTTGTGAGTCTTGGACAGGCATACTGGCTTGCTAAATTACATAAGGAATGCATTAAAAATGAAGGCGCGCTTCACAACCCACTCACTGCGGTCCTGAAAGTTAAAAAAAATTCATGAGTTGAACACACACACGTGTATCGCCACTTACTGTGAAAGAGTCCAAGAGCTACTTTTGGCGGAAACGTGACAATGTTCTACAATAATGTGACGACTTTACTGTGCGGGGTTAACACGTAAGTCAGTTTGATGGTGTCGTGTGAAGCGGACGACCCTGGGTTCGCGAAGAGTTATGGGCTTATGGTCGTGATTTGTGGGCAACAAGTTGTTTTGTAACAGCCGAGACGGGGGGGGGGGAGGTGGCATGTGACGCGCGCGAGTCGTGTTATAGACAGGCGAACAAAGAGGTCACGGAACCGAGACTTGCCTGTTATGTAACCAGCACTTAATGTCGATCAATATATGCATTCCTAGAGGGTGTATTTTGTTAGAAACTGCGACTGTTGTCTAAGGAGATTGTTGATTCAATGTTTGAACGTGAGTCAATGCGTGCGTCGGTGAATTTCCACTCGGGGCAGTAGGGTCACGTGGGGCAAAGCGCACTCCAATCTGTCTCAGCATATGACGCAATCTTCCGATCCAACGATGCAGCATGATGCCAAGCCAATTTGGGCACGTTCGATTTTAGCAAAAACATTACGCCAAGAAAGTTACACCAATCTGAATTTTTTACCCCTATTAATATTTGTATGGCATTCTCACGACTATTTGTTTAATGAACCACCGACTTGTGTCAATTGACTAATATATAGGAGCTGTGATCATGCACCGGCTTTCTAATCGTTTTATGATGTTTGTCTGAATATTACCGCTAACTAAATAGGGTCAACAGATCGAAGTTGTGCAATAAAAGTATTTAAAATTTTATAACCATGGAAATAGTAATAACTTACCATGTAATATATAATAGTGGGGTAATCTGAACTGGGGTGCGCTTTGTCAGACATGACGAAATTTGCACAATGTGTAGGACTGCAACTAAACAGTAATTATGTTGTTGTGTTGTTCAAAGGTTCTGCAATTATGTTACTATTTACATAAGACGTGTGTCTATTTTACTGTTTTAACCATTTTCGCCTGACATGAAAATCAGTAGGCCAAATCGTGTTTGCCTCTAAAGGGGTGCGCTTTTACCCCACACTGCTCTATGCTCCGAAAGGGCATTTTAAACCCTAAATAAATATTTATTTTACGGAAAATGTTACCCTTTTCGCAATTAAAGTTACATAATGAGACACTGCCCCAATAACTTGTTAAATGTTCCTTCTGACCAAGAAAGTTACTTTTAGATACTTTCCCTTTTAACCACTGAAACATAAAACGTTTTTAACGGAAATGGTGTCTCTTTCATTTTTGAAAATGCCCTTTTGGGACTTTTTCCTAGTCGCGCGCTCTTTAGTGGAACTGTTTCACCTTTGCGAACAAGGGGATATGCACCCACCTAGACATTATTTTAAACAATTGCCATTTCACAACCACTCTTTCCGAAGATTGCCGTTTTTGTGGAAATTGTACCGAACGCCATCGGAAGTACTGTCAGGACTTTACTCCAAGGAAAATACACCAGAGTGCTGCGACAAAAAGAAACGATGTATACATAACAGTGTAATTGAGTAATGGGCCGTCCTCTCTGCACTTATAGTCGAAGCATTGGATAAAACAGGAAAGAACGAAGTCCGCTCGTTCTTGTTAAAGTGCAAGAAAAGACTGTCAGACTAACGCCCTGTCACATGTGGGATATTTTAACAGACGGAGACGGTCATTCGGTTTGACGAGAGACACGTTATATCCCAGCATAATCAAAATGTGTGACACTTGTCAAGGGCACACGGCCTCGCTTTTGAGCTGTGGCAGGCGATCGACATGGAAGAAAGGTTGTGTCGTTGATCAAATATCAGTAATGAGTCGTTGGGTCTGAAGAGACAACGCCTCTAATATAATTGTTGTATCCGTTAAGGTAATTTGCTACCGCAATACACATTTAGTACATATAAAACTTTCAAATGATTGTAGTGTGAATGTGTTTAAAAATAAAATTGACACATATCTTATAAGGGCGGGCTATGCATAGATGAACACATTTGAAGAGTGAACTCTAATACATTGACGTGCTCACGTTCAACTTAACTGGTAAACAGAGGAATGAGTTGTCTCGTTTACGTCATCATTTGGCCAATAGAACCTGCTAGAACTGAGCTTGCACCACCACAGATGTGATCGCTTATTCCTAGTCCTCGTCTGTCGCCTATAATCAGCGCAATTATCTGCTTAAATAACGGCTTGGCCCAAAGCCAGTATAGTTGGGATACAATACTGACCGTCTTCCGGGTCGTGCTACACAAGAGTGTATACTGCGCCTTTGCATATAACAAAGACAGTATCGTTATATAACACAATTCTGCACTAAGTGGGCCAACAGGCCATAGTTGGGCTTGCGGAAGTGTTACAGTGTTACGAATGTAGTGCTTAAAATACTCAGTTTAGCCAATTTCAGTTTGCTAAGAATCAGTTGTATTTTGTCAACAAGGTTTCAACGTTCGAAACTATCACACCTTTGGCAGTGAGATGTTTCAGTAGGAATTAAACGGATTCTACGACGCGTAGGTATTTTGGTGGTGACATTCCAGAAACACCGGTAGGCGTATTAATATATGGCAAAAACTGCCGATTTTGAGGGTAGGCACGTTTGCGACATGATTAAAAGAGCTGGAGGTAGGTGATTTTTACCTGTTCAGAATATCAAGGACATGGGGTCGGTGGCTGTGATTTATTTTCGGAATTTTTGATGGTCCAGGTTTTGTTATAATCAAACAAAACGTCAACATGGCCATCAATTGGAAAATGTTCAGTGGTATGTGCCCCCTGTGCCACGGCAGGGCTAGGCCTATATACGAAGTCTGTGTAGTATGTGTATACTAATCACCATAGCTGTTGAATCATTGTCGATGCAATTTTCTTATACTTGCATAAAACGCTACATGCAGTGAGGTAAGGAAAGTGATGTCTAAATCCCGTTGTCTACGACCTGATATTAGCTGGTGATGTGTTTGGTGCATGTCGCCAATGTGTCGCGCGTGTAGCCCACGTGATCTGACAGGCATAGACAGTCAACAGCCTAAAATGATTATCACCAGCTGCAGCTGTTGTTTGTCAACAATGACTAGTGCTCAGTCCCAATCTGTTTTTTACTTTCTTTTTTTCTTGTTGACGACTCATTCCGTTGTCTTACTAACCAAGTCCGGTGAAGTGAGGCGCACTTGAAACCAATCCCATTACAAATCGGAGCAAAACATGCTCGGATCCATTCAACTGTTACATAACAACAGGGCGATTTTATGCGTAACGATGGAATTAACATCCCTTGGAATTACATAACCATCGTGTTTACCAGCCCACTATTCACAAAACAAATGTCATGTTTGAAACGTTACTAAGCTAATAAACAAACTAATCTAATAAATCAAAACGTTTATATAGTTTCCGTCATTTTGTATTGACGTATTCAGGGTTAGACGTAGCCTGTCTACGTTTGTATTTAGAATATAGTTATGTTTTGTTTTGCTATAATAACTGTACCAGAAATAAGCAGTCGTTGTAAGTAAGCTTTTTAAAACAGTACCAATTATGTTGGGTCTCACAAACGTTCAAGAGTAAACACAGACACGTGTGTAAACAGTAAGAGGAAAGATGCTGCTTCAGTATTTGCAGCCGTAACCTTTGTTTCTGATGACTGCTTCGATACGACGTGATATATTCGAAGTACGATTTTCACAGTACTCGCGTGATATTTCAAAGACACACACACGTTTGACTGCTTCGATCAACTATGGCATTGAGCTGGGATGTTTTGCAGAAAGTTTGTTCTTAATGTGATGTCACGTGTTCTCTTTTGGGTTCAGGCAAGGTGCATTACTCGGCCAAGTAAGAACCCGAACAGTGGCACTCGACAACAGTTGGCCCGGTATAACGTGGACCTGTCATTCTCTGGTCTTCTTGCTTTTTCTTGCCATGTTTAGTGACGACCCGTCGTGCGCCCCAGTTATTGTCGGTTTTCTTTTCCGTGCTTGGAATTCTAAGATTACCCCAAAATAAGAGACATGTATACAATTTCTCCCCGACCGTCAACATAGATCGACGTAAAGCTGTACTAAGCCCTACATTCAGGTTATCTTCCACGCAGCAAAGACGTCACTCACTGAAAAGCCTCAACCTTTATTTGTATGATATCACTTCCACTCATTATCGTATTATAATCGACCTAGGGTTGTGCTATGCTACTCCTTCTAGACGCTTTGTATCTCGGACGCCAAACTTTCAGGGGTCCATTCACGATCCCACGGTCGGGTCATCCACGACCCCACGGTCGGGTCATCTACGACCCCACGGTCGGGTCATCTACGACCCCACGGTCGGGTCATCTACGACCCCACGGTCGGGTCATCTACGACACCACGGTCGGTTCGTCTTAGTTTAAATATTTCGAAATTCACCCAGCTATTACCCTTTCTACGAACAATGGAATTACCCTTTGTAGTTATTACGTACAATTCTCCGCAATACTATGTGAACAATTACGTACAATTGTTGACGTCATGTGTCTTTTCTTCGATAGTTCGAAGTTACGTAATACAAAAGCAAGGCGTCGCCAGACGTTACTGTAATTGCCAGTATTATTTTGTTAGTGTGTATAATACAACAATAGTGTTAAGATCAGATAATAGACGCCCGTCTTTGGCCATTTTTTTCATTTGAGCTTTTTGGGGAGACGGTCTGGTCTGTCACCCAAAATAATCGATGGAAATATGTTTTTTATTTCATACGCGAATCATGGCTGTTTATTTAGTTGAATACAATAATTATGAAACTAGAACCAGTTCGTTCGTGTTTTGCTTGGGTATTGCGCTGCGTTATTGTTCCATATCTTCGAATACAGTACTACATACTAATAATGACGTTAGTGTAGGGCTAGTATATCAGATGTGGATTAATGTCAATTGTTAACTGTTTTTTTTTTATTTAATAAATTCAATTAAGATAATTTAATTAATTAATTAATCTTACCGTTCAGGCTTGTCTGAATGGGAGCGAGAACACTACCAAGCGATATGGAACTGGAGAGAAAGCCTAGCCAATATCAAGTCCACTGAATGGCGATCAGTTTATGGATATCCAAGTCTTGTTTTCGTGAGCATGATCAATATAAAAAAATATTATGTGGAATTTGTCATAACAAAACCAAATTAAATTCCTTACATTACACTTCATACAAAAAATACACAATAACATCAATCCCATCTGATATAAAATATAATAAATACAAAGTAAATCTGGAGGCGTGATATGTGTTTATACTATGTATACTGTTGTGAATTCAGAAAGAAACATTATATTGATTATCCGTTCACCATGGCGAAATTTGTAATGTGTTAAATCAACCGCTTGGTCTCAAATATTTAACTAGGATGGGTGGTACGTCTTTACATTTCTATCTCTTGTCTCTACAGAACTATATTTATTATTAGGCATTTCTTAGAACACTTTCGTACAATTAATATTCGACATTTGAGACGACCAGCGGGTTGACGTCAGTTTACGTGTATTTTATTACCAGTCGAAAGATGTGTTGTTTACAAAGTAGTCTTAGCCGACGAGAGATGGATGGAACAAACAGAGGGTTAGTGTTATTTTTGACATTTAATCTGCGCGCGGTTAACTCTTGTGCGTCTTATCATCCCCGATAAATCAGTTTGCTGAAAGTAAACATGTTATTGCACGCGATGACGCATCAAGCGAATATCTGTCGCGAGACAGGATTTGAATATGGGGTGTGCCATTCATTCAAAAAAGGTGGCACTCTGGCGAGAGATAGGCTACGAGTATCGAGGTCAGGCAGTGCAGCGCGTAACGAGATCGGCTCGGCAAGGAAAGGCCAGTTTTTTATAGAACGTGACGCAGGCCGAACTAAGTGCCTGGCCAATTTAACATACTTTGATAACCGATACAGTTATTCTGAAAATACTACCGAATGCCGATATCTTCATTTCAGGTTTTAAAATACATCATATGTGCGAATGTGCATTAAAATATAATTAATGAAACAAACAATGTAATACATAATATGTGCGAATGTGCATTAAAATATAATTCATGAAACATACAATGTAATACATCATATGTGCGAATGTGCATTAAAATATAATTAATGAAACATACAATGTAATACATCATATGTGCGAATGTGCATTAAAATATAATTAATGAAAATACAATATAATACATCATATGTGCGAATGTGCATTAAAATATAATTAAAGAAATTTACAATGTGTAATAATAAATAGATAATATTATATAAAATCACCACTGCTCACAATAAATAATAAAATGTATAGCTTAATTAATTTTTTTTTTTAATGTCTCACTCAATATCCATCCACATCTTACTATCAGATCAGCTTAAATTCTAATGTCATCTTGCATTGTATTTCGATGTTGTTTTGCTGTTACCGTGATTAAACATAATTCGTAACCTAATGAGGTCGTAGTTAAAATAAATGTGGGCATTTTGCAAAGGGCCTACCCCAAATCTAAATTTGTTTTACACGCTCCATGTGAGCTAATGGCTTGGTAATTAAAAAAATGCTTACTTGACATGTTAGCCGCATGCAAACGTTGTGTTTTCATTTTGCATAGGCTAATATAGCTGTCAAATGTACGCTAGTACACATTTCCCTTTAAATTGTCTGTCATCTTATTAAAATGCTTTCCTGGCGATTCATGTTGCCTCTTTCATATCGACAAGGTTACCCGATTTCAGTCGGAGACATAACGGGAACCTCCAACACATTCTGCGTAAACCTGGCGTGATATTCTTGAATTTAGTTGCACTTGGCTAGTTTTTATGATGTATTTTAGATGCATAGCCCACAATCATAATTGTGGTTTCACTTTTAAGTCATTCAGTACACAGTGACCAACGAACGGTCGACGTTTCTCTGGCCTAATGGTCTTCCATTCAATAGCAAGCTAAATGCGGTCGATGTAAACCAGAAGTGTCAATAGAAAATGTAAAACAACTTGTCGTCTTCCGTTCTAACGTAAGTTTATCTTGCATGTGAATTTAACACAACTTGTCTAAGATAACATTACTCTGTGGACTGACGTAACTTATAGTTCTAGTCTTAATATCAGTTCCATTGCATTACATAAATTACCCGAGTTATGTAACATTTCTGTAAGGAATCGTATGTTACAACTTGATGGAAACGGACCGATGTGTAATCTTCGTTTCGTAGACTATATCGACTTCATGGGAGGCAGCAAGAATGAACTAGACTGTTTAAGTACGTGCTGATATTTGTACATGCTGATATAAGTACGTGCTGATATTTGTACGTGTCTACGTGAATAATTCGAAACGTATTTAATTTGTGCAAGGGTGGCCTCACGATAGCGAACAGGTCTTAGTGGCGGTCTCCCTGACCAATATATTTGTTTAATTTACTTATTTTATTTTTCCGCTGTCAACTTTAATTTTCTGATTTGTGTTCGATATTATTGTTCATGTGTTTTTCGTCAAACGAAATGCATATCTCGTCATTTGTTTATGAATGGTGGGGTTTTCTGTTTGTTGCCTTAGTTATTCTCCATGTTTTCTGTTTGTTATCTTAGTTATTCTCCATGTTTTCTGTCTGTTGTCTTAGTTATTCTCCATGTTTTCTGTTTGTTGCCTTAGTTATTTCCATGTTTTCTGTTTGTTGTCTTAGTTATTCTACATGTGTTTTGTTTGCCGTCTTAGTTATTCTCTCCATGTTTTCTCTTTGTTGTCTTGATTGTTGTCGGTGTTTTCTGGTTGTTGCCTTAGCTACTCGCCATAGCGCAACACGCTTTTCACACTGGTGTTGATTGGTTGACCTCACCCTCGTCGCTAGTGTCGTCTAACTCCATCAGTACCCCTGGCAGATCGACCTGATGAAACGCTGATATTTCAGTTGCTGTGTTAACCAATGACATTGCTCGCTTAACTTTACGAGGCGCGCATGCGGGAATTAAACAACTTTAATTAGTAGTGGACCCGTCATCGCTAGTCCGACTGGTAATGAAGAGCGTTTCTTTTGAACGCTCTTGAAGTTTGGCAGCGGGCGCGTCTAGTTCCCAGAAACACGTCGACCAGGACAGGAAGTTGGAAGAGGTACTAATGATTCAGCGTACATCCGCACGTGGCGTGGGATATACACTGACAAAACAAGGGTAGTGTAATACTGCTACCACCCTTGGGCTAGCGAGGATGGTTGACCTATTATTGTGCAGCAAGCCTATACTTCACTGCAACACGTAACCACCATTTATCACCTGTAGTTCGACCACAGCATGTCATCGCGACCTCAAAATAAAGGCACCATCTAAACTACCTGACGTAGGCGGCCATGGCCTCGAACAATCGCAGAGTGGAAAGTTTTACGTGAGATTCGAACTGCAGCAAAACACATGGGAACCAACCTTGGTGAACCGTGGACAGGTCACGTGTGGGTGGTCGCTTATAGGTCGTCAATAGATGGCTGGATAACACAATTCCGCAGCAAGAGACGTAACTGGGTATGTAGGTAGTAACCCGCCTCCGGACGCTGTTGCATAAATCGTCTTTGCCCTTGACTTGCGCGGTCAACGTGTTCCATGAGCCGCTGTTATCACGAATGTTATCGCGGCCTTGGTCGGTCACGTAGGCTACGCCAGTGGTTCGCTACCGGTGTGCAGCGGACTGGTGCGTCTTAACAAAGCCCACTAGTGTGTGTCGCGGTTATTTCGTAATTAGGGGAACAGTAAGAATATTATGGGTTTATTAATCTCGAGATACGTTCGCAGTTTTAAATATTACATTGATATATGTTGTAACAGTGATGATGGCGTTGTGTGTAAACGTATCAAAGAAGACGACGAAGGCACGAGTGCATGCATTCATATAATAGTTCGTTCACTCTCAGCCGGCATTGTTCCTAGCCTTTTTCCTTGGCCGTAGACATTAATTAAGACGTTACGAAAATTAACAAACTAAGTTAGTTAGAATCTGCTCATCCATGTTGAGAAATATTTTTTTGCAACCGTTTTGAATTATTCATGTTACGTTTTGAATTATTCATGTTACGTTTTGAATTATTCATGTTACGTTTTGAATTATTCATGTTACAACTCCACGGTCATATTCATGTTATGACCAATTAAATGTAAGTTTAGGTTCGCATACTAAAATACACTATTTTAATACTTCATTATACATTTACAATTGTTCTTACTGCAATTAAATGTCGGCGTAGCGATTGTTATTGCTCTACAATTGGTACGGTCGTTTGTTTGTTTGTTCATTATAACGGCACGGCGTACGTTAATATTAATTAGTTCATTTAAAATGTGAGTTTAATATCATGTGGAATTTAGTTATAATGAGTAGATTATTTTCGTATCTAGCAACGGGTTCCGGTACCTAAATCGAAACATCTAATGTATACATTGTTGTTTCCTCAAATTCTAAAAACTAGTATATAGATGTGAAAATCGACTCAACTGTTTACAACTGGAACTGTTTATCGATTATGAACGGCTTAACCCCTTTTGTTTTGGTGCGCTGCCGAGCTTGGGTCTCCCGAGGATTTTAGAGCAACAGAAGTATGTTATGTGTTATTTGGGTGTCTAGGATTGGAACTGGGTGTCTGGGACTGGGACTGGGTGTCTGGGACTGGGTGTCTGGGACTGGGACTGGGTGTGTGGGTCTGGGTGTGTGGGTCTGGGACTGGTTTTCTGGGAAAGGGACTGGGTGTCTGGGACTGGGACTAGGTGTGGCGGTCTGGGACTGGGTGTCCTGGGTTGGGACTGGGTGTCTGGGTCTGGGACTGGGTGTGTGGGTCTGGGACTGGGTGTCTGGGATTGGAACTGGGTGTCTGGGATTGGGACCGGGACTGGGTATCTGGGACTGGGTGCGCTTGATAGCCACATATCGTGGTCCCCGGATTAGGCGGAAGGACACGTCATTCTGTTGAGATAACATGTATAATATATATCCTCGTTGTTTCCCGCAGATTAATTTTTTTATCTTACTACATGTCGGCACGAAATGTTTCTAATGCAAAATTGTGAAAAAGAAAAGAAAAATATGCATGTTGTTGCAGCCGATAGGTACATTGGAAACTTTCCAACACGAAGGCAATGTTTTCAAAAGCGCCACCGACAGAGGACCAATGTAGGAATCTAATTTGATCTGCAGCCGTTTCCTCGTTCAGACAGCGCCGTGTCAGGGGACACTTCACATAAACAGGCATTTAAACGAAAGCACCGGGATACTGGCATCACTTTCAATAATGTGAAACCAACTAACTTATAATTATTATTACAGTTGTTATTATTACAGTTACTATTACAATTATTATTACATTTATAATTACAGTTATTGTTACGTTTATTATTATAGTTATTATTATTACATTTATTATTATTTATATTATTGCTACAGCTATTGTTATTCAGGCTATAGTTACAGTTATTATTACAGTAATTGTTGCAGTTATTATTACAGTTATTATTCGTACACTTACTATTACATTTATTTGTTATTATTACAGTTATTATTGCAGTTGTTGTTACATTTATTATTACAGTTATTATTATTATTATTACAGTTATTATAACATTTATTATTACTGTTATTACTACATTTATTATTATTACAGTTATAATTACATTTATTATTATTATTGGGTCTGGGACTGGATGTCTGGGTCTGGGACTGGGACTGGGTCTGGGACTGTGTGTATGGGTCTGGGACTAGGACTGGGTCTGGGTCTGGGACTGGGTGTATGGGTCTGGGACTGGGACTGGTTCTGAGACTGGATGTCTGGGTCTGGGACTGGGACTGGGTGTATGGGTCTGGGCCTGGGTGTATGGGTCTGGGCCTGTTTCTGGGACTGAGTGTCTGGGACTGGCACTGGGTGGCTGGGTCTGGGACTGAGTCTGGGACTGGGATTCGTGTGTGGGACTGGGTGTCTGGGACTGGGTGTGTGGGTCTGGGACTGGTTTTCTGGGAAAGGGACTGGGTGCCTGGGACTGGGACTAGGTGTGGCGGTCTGGGACTGGGTGTCATGGATTGGGATTGGGTGTCTGGGTCTGACACTGGGTGTGTGGGTCTGGGACTGGGTGTCTAGGATTGGAACTGGGTGTATGGGACTGGGACTGGGTGTCTGGGACTGGGTGTCTGGGACTGGGACTGGGTGTGTGGGTCTGGGTGTGTGGGTCTGGGACTGGTTTTCTGGGAAAGGGACTGGGTGTCTGGGACTGGGACTAGGTGTGGCGGTCTGGGACTGGGTGTCCTGGGTTGGGACTGGGTGTCTGGGTCTGGGACTGGGTGTGTGGGTCTGGGACTGGGTGTCTGGGATTGGAACTGGGTGTCTGGGATTGGGACCGGGACTGGGTATCTGGGACTGGGTGTCTGGGATAGGGACTGGGACTGGGTGTCTGGGATAGGGACTGGGTGTCTGGGACAGGGACTGGGTGTGTGGGTCTGGGTCTGGGTCTGGGACTGAGTGTTTGGAACCTGGACTGGGTGGCTGGGTCTGGGACTGGGTATCTGGGACTGGGATTGGGTATGTGTGTCTGGGACTGGATGTCTGTGACTGGGACTGGGTGTCTGGTACTGGGACTGGGTGTGTGGGTCTGGGACTCGGTGTCTGGGACTGGGACTGGGGGTCTGGGACTGGGTGTGTGGGTCTGTGACTGGGTGTCTGAGACTGTGTGTGTGGGCCTGGGACTGGGTGTCTGGGTGTGGGATTGTGTGTTTGGGACTGGGATGGGTGTTTGTGATTAATGCTTGACGTCTGGGAACATTCCATGAGACAGGGAACGTCGATGGTAAATTATTCTTTCACTCATTTATTCTTGGTGAATCTCAGTCGATGGCTTTCGACACATCATTGTAATAGAAAATCCCCCTGGGCGTGGTCGACTGGCGACCTGTGGTTACCCTGTGCGTGTTGGTTACCAGGGTGTGGAACCTCGCCGTGGGAATGTTGCATGGTGGTGTTTTTTTGACTTAGAAAAATGGCAGTGTGTCGAAAGGCTGTGCCTGTTTTCTTGCGGTTTCAAATCAGCATCATTTAAAAAATCGTTTACTGCGTAATGAGATTGCCAGCCTGCGTCACTGCACCCATTCCATAGTTGTATGAAATATTTATAATACAGGAAAAAAATTATACAATCGGCTTCTCCATGACATTTATACACGCCTCAGCTTAGTCACAACCATCGTCATACAATACTATCCAATCCAGGGGAAAATGTACGTTCTTATTGGCGCTGGCAAACTTGTTCATCCCAACGCCATCTCCACTTCTCTGGGAAGCATTCAGCCACGCTGCAATTACTGTTCCAAAACAATTCGTTCACACATCCATCTCTGAATAAACTGTGGAAATGTATGGTGAACGAAATGGCTAGTTTCGAAACTGCAGCAAGAGGATTCGAAACCGGTTCTCTCGAGTCTGGCGTTCTGCCGCGCCCCTCACAATAACAACGAAAAGTTATTTATTCGTTCGAGCATATGCAACGTCACGGTTGTCGCACGGAAGCTCATATGAATTTGATGAAGTAGCGAGAAACTTCGTTTTGCAAAAACTGCTCTGGGAGTGGGCAGGAACTGTAATGATCATTTCGCAGAAAACAACACATTATACTAAATCTTCCGTATGCACAATAAAACGTGTTATGTAAATACCAGGTTGGCTCCTACGATAGCGATCCAGTCTAGTTTTATTTTTTCTAGGAGTGTCCTTTATGCAATAGTGTACCGAATACTGTACTTTGTCTCGGAGATTCAGTGACTACAAATCAGCACTTATACCATGACATTGATAATGACGTCATTTGCATCACACTTTTTAACCACCATCTTAAAGAAAAAACATATATAATGTATATTTCAACGGTGATATGTTCATTCTTGTATGTGAACATTGCAAGCGTGTACTGCGCATAATATGGGTCAATATAAACTCGCATATTATTGTATAGGTTGTGGTTCACTCGACCATGTACGACGACCTAACGAAGTTAGTGTAACATATTATTGTATAGGTTGTGGTTCACTCGACCATGTACGACGACCTAACGAAGTTAGTGTAACATATTATTGTATAGGTTGTGGTTCACTCGACCATGTACGACGACCTAACGAAGTTAGTGTAACATATTATTGTATAGGTTGTGGTTCACTCGACCATGTACGACGACCTAACAAAGTTAGTGTAACATTGACAAGTTTTTAATATTTAAATAAATGCAATAAAAAATACGCTTTAACGATTAAGTGATTTTGACTTTAGGCAACGAACTTCATGCCCGTCCTCGTGAGGGTTTCGTGATGTTCGAAGGAACCCCCATTTTTAAGAAAATTTATTTTAACTGTATAATTTTTTTTTAATCATCCAAGAAATCGCAGCTGATTGTGTACGCCCGAAAATCCATATTCAAAACCCTGAGCACGGGTCTAAATTTGACAAGATAATTAGCGTTCATTACATAACGCAAGTGGTCTCGGGTGTCAGCCAGTTTCAATGAGTTAACTCGGTCACCTAATTGTAAACATGCCAAATGAACGACTGACTCAGATATGGACAAGGAAACTAAGTCACTGTGTAATCGCTGCGTCGTGTACACCAGGTCGTTCGCAGGTCAATCATTTAAAGGCCGTCATATTAGATAATATACGCTGCAGCAAATCAGATCAGAATTTTCTATGAAATCTAGTGATATCCCTCCCCCTCCCCCCTCTCTCTCTCTCTCTATATATATATATATATACTAAGATGTGTTGCATATATATATATATATATATATATATATATATATATATATATATATATATATATATATATATATATATATATATATATATATATATATATATATATATATATATATATATACTAAGATGTGTTGCATATATATATATATATATATATATATATATATATATATATATATATATATATATATATATATATATATATATATATATATATATATATATATACTAAGATGTGTTGCATATATATATATATATATATATATATATATATATATATATATATATATATATATATATATACATATATATATATATTGTTTGATTGTTGTGGAAAGTTTCGGGGGAATATCTTTAATATATTTCATTTGGTCGCGGTTTGAGCCCATGCTCCAAAGTTCGGCCTCGGCGCTGCAGAAACACTTTATTTCGAGGTATTCAGCTGATTTATATATTTGGGGCTATCCTAAGGACAGCGTCTACCAAGGAAGACCACAATCCATAGATGACACAAAATCCGTTCAATCGCCGCTGCAGAAAGTGTCATTTTTAAATGTCGAATTCAAGTGTGTCTGGAGTAAGTGTGTCTGGAGCAAGTGTGTCTGCCGCGCCGAACTCGACGTCTGGAGCATTGGCGCAAACCTGAACCAAGTCAATGACATCAAAGAGTGATCATAAGTGATCATTTATCATGTGAAGCAGATGTGAACCGAAGAACGTATATGGGCATTACTTTAAACGGTTTGTCAAATAGTGAGCGTTACATTACACTACACTGACCACCCACTTCGTACAGCCGACTTGACGCAAAACTCTACATACTGTACACGTTATCAGTAAAACAGTTGCAAACCTATTTTCTGACGGCTCAAACAGTGCTCAGTAGTTACACTAACCGTCCGATGTTACTAAATGATGGTACTGACTGTACCATGGTGAAAATTGTGTGCATTCGTGGAAGCGTCGCACGTTGCAAACCGAATTGTCGATTGTCTGCTGATACGATCAGCGCTCGCACGTCGTTTAGGCGTAGCGTCTGTCTGCATGAGATACAGTGCACTGAGCCGAACTTAACGCAAGGTGGCTAATGCTCTGCTACCTTCAATAAGGTCAACAGGATAACCGACAAGACGGACTGGTTACGAAACGCCTGCCGTCAACTGCTGCTTATTGGTGACGCGTTCGGGCGTGGCATTTGTTTACTGCCCTCGATACGGATCCACAGGACGAACTGTTTCCTCCCCAGAGACCCAAGAGGGCTACAGCTAATTGGGCGGCGCCACGTGGTATGTTACGGCACCGCTGTGTCGTAAGTGTGAGCCCAGTTGTGGACCACTGGAACTGACATTTTTACCGCTAGGAGGTGCGCGTTGGCTTGAAAAATCGGTCACCCATTTACGAATACGCCGCAAGAATTTATTGGGTGAACGTTATCTGTGAGTGAACACCAAAGCAGTCCACGATCGCTGCGTCATACATTTTGGCATATGTTGTCAAATGTGTGGCAGTCTAACAAGATGAAATGCACACATTCATATCAGAGAATAAATCAGTGTTCATTGAATTATTTAGTTCCTTGTATAAGCGACACATCAAAGTACTGCTGCTGCTGCTGCTGCTGCTGCTGCTGCTGCTGCTGCTGCTGCTGCTGCTGCTGCTGCTGCTGCTGCTGCTGCTGCTGCTGTTTCTAGTAATACTAGTAGTACTAGTAGTACTAGTAGTGCAGCGTATACTAGTAGTAGTAGTAATACTTGTAGTATAGGAATTGTGCTAGTAGTACTAGTAGTAGTAGTAGTAATACTTGTAGTATAGGAATTGTGCTAGTAGTACTAGTAATAGTAGTAATACTTGTAGTATAGGAATTGTGCTAGTAGTACTAGTAGTAGTAGTAATACTTGTAGTATAGGAATTGTGCTAGTAGTACTAGTAATAGTAGTAATACTTGTAGTATAGGAATTGTGCTAGTACTACTAGTAGTAGTAGTAATACTTGTAGTATAGGAATTGTGCTAGTACTACTAGTAGTAGTAGTAATACTTGTAGTATAGGAATTGTGCTAGTAGTACTAGTAATAGTAGTAATACTTGTAGTATAGGAATTGTGCTAGTTGTACTAGTAATAGTAGTAATACTTGTAGTATAGGAATTGTGCTAGTAGTACTAGTAATAGTAGTAATACTTGTAGTATAGGAATTGTGCTAGTAGTACTAGTAGTAGTAGTAATACTTGTAGTATAAGAATTGTGCTAGTAGTACTAGTAGTAGTAGTAATACTTGTAGTATTGGAATTGTGCTAGTAGTACTAGTAATAGTAGTAATACTTGTAGTATAGGAATTGTGCTAGTAGTACTAGTAATAGTAGTAATACTTGTAGTATAGGAATTGTGCTAGTAGTACTAGTAGTAGTAGTAATACTTGTAGTATAGGAATTGTGCTAGTAGTACTAGTAGTAATAGTAATACTTGTAGTATAGGAATTGTGCTAGTAGTACTAGTAATAGTAGTAATACTTGTAGTATAGGAATTGTGCTAGTAGTACTAGTAATAGTAGTAATACTTGTAGTATAGGAATTGTGCTAGTAGTACTAGTAATAGTAGTAATACTTGTAGTATAGGAATTGTGCTAGTAGTACTAGTAATAGTAGTAATACTTGTAGTATAGGAATTGTGCTACTAGTACTAGTAATAGTAAGTTATTGTTTGTTCTCCATTACGTTACTCGATGTCTCCATGGGTCACCCAAATGGACCCAGCTTGTCAACCAATTAAATAAAAACAAAAATGCGTGATTCCGACCTGATAAAGTAATGCGTGCTTTACTGTAGTGTGTGCAGGAGTGTTACGTAACACCATCTGTCGCACACATTCTTTGCGCGCGCAGTTGCGATGGGAGCCTCATTTCGTCGATTCATGCATGCGTCTCAGACTCGATGACGAACAGGCGGCAGACATGAATACATTAACCGATTATTTTACTCTTTAACCCGTCCACCGCGGCCGCCCAGCTGCATACATTAACCGATATATGGACACTCCCGGTTGCTCGACGACTCTAGCAGGGCGCGCGCGCGTGCGCGCGCGCGCGTGAGGTGTCGTCACGCCTGAGCGATTCTACGAGCGCGTTGGGCGGTCGTTGGCTTATATAAGGTTAAACTTCAGCAAGGAGCATGCATTCGACGACACGCGTTCACTACAATCAGAGGGTCTTCAGGTGGAGTCAAGTGACACAGCATCGTTTACAGACGCGGCATCTATC
>OY759273.1:33101535-33104035 GCA_963662155.1 Lamellibrachia columna | reverse complement strand
CGTAACGCCGTGTCCTGTTTCTGTGGTAACATTAGCTATTAGCGTTGGCGTGCAATGTGTTTTGTAAACCCCCAGAGTGAATGAGCTCGCTTTACAGGGCGTCTGACTATCTGTCGCTTATGACGCACGCATTACGTGTGTATTGTTAGCTACACGAAGACGTCACGTTTGATTGACGTAACATGACCGGTGTTAGTTTCTTGGGCACTATACGCAGGAGGCTGGAGAAAACGTATGGTTAACACAAGGGATGCACATACGGTAAACCGATTACTCCAGGAAAGGGCAGCGTGACCTGGCTGTTTTATATTTGTTGATGGCATTGTTATAGGTACGTTCGCTTAAATTTAACTGATGTTCTTAATACGCTTGTCAAGGTTAAATATCCCAAAAGCTGACACCAGAGTAATTATAATAAAACAGCAACACCATACAAATTGTAAATAAGAGTGACACCCGAATATCTGGTTTCTTTAAACATTGTGTGTTTATATATTAAAGATAATTTTGTGTGATATATTTCCTCTACTGTGATACGATAATGAATCAGGTCTGCTATGTATAACTAACTGTAGCTATCATATATGATTGTATTTTAATTGAACGATGGCTAATTTGATGGGAAATCCCAGTCAATTTCTTAACAGAAATTCACATGGAATCGCCTCATTTTAGGTTGTTATTTGAAAAAATATATAATTTCAAATTTATAATCATTTTCATTAGTGGACGCTTTGATGACTTTGTGTCTACTCTGAGACGATCATAAACTTAAATCAGTTCACACATGTGTAAAAAAAATACAAATTGGTGCACTATGCACATAATCTTTTTTTACCTGTTACTCTTTCATACCTATCACCCGTTAACTTAAAGTGTACAGGCTATGAATGCAGTTAGAATTGCCTCTCCGACTACACGCTGATACGCGGAGGAGGGCGGGAGATAATGTACAAATTCAAATCAGCAGGCGCATAATTTACTGATTCGGTTACGAGAAAGTCTACGTCACGCCGCCCGACCCGATCAATCTTAGGTCCGCCCACTTGTCGACTTAAGTATTCGTCAACAGGAAGCGGTACGTCTTTCCTTAAAACGGTCGCTCGATGGTGCTTTATGACGTCAATTGAACGCAGTCTGCGCACGCGAACCGTGTCGTGCCTTCTGGGTATGTGCACGCGTGTGCGCGTGGGTGTTGCCAAGACAATGAATACAAACGCAACACAAACAATGCATAAACAACAATATATATGCAACACATCTTAATATGCATACACACATTACACACATTATAGAATGACACAGTATACAGTACAGTATATGGCACAGGATAGAAAGATACACCTACATGTGTGGTGTGCGTGTGTGCTTGAGTGCGTGCATGCGTGCATATGTGCGACAATTGTGAAATATTCCCACGCACACACGCACAATAATTCACAATTGTCAGTTACCGACACTTATTTGTGCATCAAATATGTCAATATATGCCAAGTTTATATAGTATCGAACGCACACGTCACTCAGGGTGTAGTGAAGCGCCTCATTGTGTAGATATCGTTATTTATAATGTGTATTGTGACCCACGCTCACTCCACGTGTCGATTGTTTTATTGCACAAATCACATTAAATTTAAACATTAAGATAATATCATAACACATTTGTCATTTTTGGTTTGTTTCATCAGAACATTTATAGATTCTACCAAAAGATGGCGCTGACAGGAAATGACATCATGGAGATGGTGAACGGGTTCCAAAAGTCGCAGGTACGTTGTCCTTGTCATGGCATATTGTAGCTTTCACAGTGC
Organism: Lamellibrachia columna; assembly: GCA_963662155.1. Classification (NCBI taxonomy): domain Eukaryota; kingdom Metazoa; phylum Annelida; class Polychaeta; order Sabellida; family Siboglinidae; genus Lamellibrachia; species Lamellibrachia columna. The sequence continues at coordinate 33,102,224 of OY759273.1, read as the reverse complement.
TTAAAGGTCACGCATCGCGATCTTCACAAATTACTTAAACGTCACGCATTGCAAAGCTTACAGTCACTTAAAGGTCACGCATGCAATTTTCATAAATCACTAAACGGTTACACATCATAGTTTGTATTTTGTGACGCACCAACGGTGGCACTTTTGTTACATCCAACAGTTTTATTCGATGCAGTCGTTTCATTGCTGACACTAGTAATTTCTGCTAAATAGCCAATATAAATTTAAACAGAAATATTCCCTTTTGAAAGAAATCCTCGAAAGGCCATCACCGCCTCAAAACCATTGCCTCTTTATTCGTATACCATTAACTCAGGCATAAAATAAGTATCCGTCCCAAAATACGGAGAGCATTACTGCCTGTTATTGAACTAGGGATCCAGGAACAAGAACCGTTGTGTGCTTTGCGAGAGGTAAATGGTTTTACGGGGAATATTTTGAAACGCACAAGAAAAATCATTAACGACATTTTTATGACACAGATGTACAGCGTGAGGCATTTTGTGTAGCGGTAGTCCCGGTGTAGAACAGTGGTTGTGTAGCGGTAGTCCCGGTGTAGAACAGTGGTTGTGTAGCGGTAGTCCCGGTGTAGAACAGTGGTTGTGTAGCGGTAGTCCCGGTGTAGAACAGTGGTTGTGTAGCGGTAGTCCCGGTGTAGAACAGTGGTTGTGTAGCGGTAG
>OY759273.1:33094035-33099035 GCA_963662155.1 Lamellibrachia columna | reverse complement strand
GGGCCCGTCTCCCACTCTTGTGTAGGAGGCCCGTCTCCCACTCTTGTGTAGGGGGCCCGTCTCCCACTCTTGTGTAGGGGGCCCGTCTCCCACTCTTGTGTAGGGGGCCCGTCTCCCACTCTTGTGTAGTGGGCCCGTCTCCCACTCTTGTGTAGGGGGCCCGTCTCCCACTCTTGTGTAGGGGGCCCGCCTCCCACTCTTGTGTATTGGTCCCGCCCCTCAATCTTGTGTGGGATTCCCGCTCCAAAACGTGTGTAGAGGTCCCTCCTCCCATCTGTGTGTAGGAATCCCTTCTCCCATTTGTGTATAGGGGTCCCGCTTCCCATTTGTGTGTAGGTGTCCCGCCTCCCATTTGTGTGTAGGGGTCCCGCCTCCCAATTTGTGTGTAGGGGTCCCGCTTCCCACACACGGGTTCCATCTAGTGCAGTATCTTTATATACCCTGTATGAACACCAAAACATTCTCTCGTGTTTTTTACAACCGTCGTCTACTGTTGAATCGACACATTCAACAGTCTTCTAAAATTAGCAAGATGTTATCATGAACACCTCCAGCGAGGGCATTTAGTAGTGAAGTGAGACATTGTCAAGAAGCTATATTTAAGCGGCATTGTCTCGACGAGGTTTATTTGAGAGTGGCACGCTATGAATGTTGGGTAACGGGGGTCACGGGAAATGCACGGAGCGGCTTGTGTGCACAATCAGCATTGAACACTCACGACATATTTCATCAAGTAACGTCGATTGGCATTTTATTTTCTACAAGACTATCAAGTATTATTTCCGTGACTGATAAAGAAGGAATAGATTTGCAGTGAATCATCCAAGCAACAGAGCAAACGAAATGTCGCTTACGTAATCGGCGCCATTACACTGAATTAGCCAGTGTCGGCCAACGGGAATGTCCAGTAACTCGGTCAGAGAATATCGCGAGGGGCGAACACAGATTATGTCCAATAACTCGGTCAGAGAGTATCGTGAGGAGGGAGTAAAGGTTATGTCCAGTAACTCGGTCAGAGAGTATCATGAGGGCGCGAGTAAAGGTTATAGACAGACAATAGGTGCACAATGCAGGTTTTGTTTGACATCATCGGTTCAATTATTGAAATGTCTTTTGAATTCAAACAATCCATGTTTTAAAGGTCCCTCCTCAATTCGATGTTTTTGCTAGTCTCATTTCAAATTCATTTTGCGAAATGTCAAACCTATCTAGCATCCACTGCAACATGCTAGCTCATTTGTGCAACTTTTGTATGTCGTTTTTGTGAAATCATCATACAAACTATTAAATTACTTAATGTTTTGTCAAACATTAATTTAAGTTAAAATGGGAACGCTGAAAACTCATTTGGTGAAATTTCGTGTCATGTGATCGGCGAAAGGATGGAAGTCGCGACCATCACGATCGGCCTTGACCCGCAAAGTGTTTACTATTTTGGATATCCAGTATTTTGAGCCTTGCCAGATCTCACGACTAAAATAAATTCTTTCGTTGATTTTAACAAACATATAATTGTTTTATTATATCTACTGAGAACCCTACTTAAGCTATTGACACACTACATATTTGGACATCGACGAACCGGTTTCGTGATAGGCTAAATCAGTCAAGGATGGACTTTTAACTGTGCAGTTTGAGTTCTTATTTTAGTCCTCTGTGCTCGAACACAATGTTAAGCATATTAAACGTCTCACGACACACGTTGTACTATTTGCATAACCATTTCCTATCGTGCATTGCCTCGGCTACGATGGTGGCATTTCGTTTCACCCTGTGAACTTTATACTGCTAGGGCGTTACTACCTGAGCCCCCACAAGCTACATTCTGAGTCAATTGTCTTCACTGCGGGCTGTTATATATATAGCACGACATTTTGTACTTAAACTTAACACCTTTTTGTACTTCATTACATGTTTTTTTTTCAGGGTTTCTCGTTACTTTTCGATCAGGTTATTTCTTCCCGACATTTAATCATCTAATAACACTGTCACCCATCCTCTAAAAATCCTGTTACGTATCATCTGACAACCATGTGACATATCCTCTAATAACCCTGTTACATATCCTCTAATAACCCTGTTCAGGGTTTTTTTAAGGCTCAGCTCACACGGGCAGTGCAACATTTCACACGGCCACGGGCAAACATGTTTTTACTTTTATCAAGCGCATTACCGCGCATAACAATATATACAACACAATATTTGTTATTTACTTTTGAATTTCACACGGGCATGGAGGGTTTTCACACGGGTAAACTGCGAGTGTGAAAGGCCTTAAAACCCTGACCATGTTACAGATCCTCTAATAACCCTCTTACAGATCCTCTAATAACCCTCTTACAGATCCTGTATTCGGCTTCGAGTCTGGGGCTGTTCGAAGCGCTGCACGCCTCCACTGTGCCGCTAGAGGGCGTCGCAGTCGCCAACAAGCTGCACACGAACATCGACGCCACCGAGCGGCTGATGAACGCGTGCGTCGGGCTCGGCTTCCTGGAGAAGGAGATCGACAACAACGGGACAGGTAGGAGCTTCTCTTTAGTCGTTATGTGCTTTGCATTTTGTTTTATTTAATGAAAACCTTAAATTATTCAGTATACCAATCACTTTGTTTTAAAGTATTTAGTATATCCACCTTGTGCTGCGGACAAAGTAAAGGTACGTTCTTATATAGCGCGGTACCGGTCCATAGGACTGCTCAAAGCGCTTTACACTTCACCCCCTGGCAGACCTGTTCATTCCAATGCCATCTCAACTTCTTTGGGAAGTCAGTGGTGAGACCATTGGGGTAATGGGGGGGGGTTTCGACTTTTTAAATATTTTTTATAAACAAAAGTCATATATGCGTTGGTAATTTTGCCTGTTTCACACCCGCAGCACGTAAAATAATGTATATGGTTGAGCTATATTTACTGGCCGCTGACTTTGCAGCGTCGTATTGCCTCACGTCGACGACGGAGAAGTACCTGGTCGGCTCGAGTCCCATGTCCCTGCGACCGCTGGTCACCAAGATCGGAGACATGTATTGCATATGGCAGAAACTGAGCGACGGCATTAAGGACGGTGAGCACGCGCCTGGACACAACGTGTAAACGCGTTTGATTGATACATCGATAATGCAGTTTAAAATAGACCCCTATGTTGATAATGTCAACTTCCATGTTGTTTGCATGAAATTACTTGTATTAGACGAGCTTCCTAACTTTACACATAACTAATGTGCAATAACATAATGTTTTATTAATTATTACTTATTAATTAATTATTAATTATTACTTATTAATTATTAATTATTACGATGTTCTTCCTTCTTCTTCTGCATTGATCACGTTTCACTGCCGTCTCCACCACCCGTCTCCACCACCCGTCTCCACCACCCGTCTCCACTCCCCCATCCCTCGCTCTCATTCTCCACTCCCTTCTTCTCCCTTTTTCACGCAGTCCTCCCATCTCAGTCTCCGTCTGCCTCTTCTCCTTCTACCCGCCACTCTAAACGCATCCACTTTCTTCGTCAACCGTTCCCCTTCCAATCTTTCCAAGTGTCCAGCCCAATATAACCAGCCCATCTCCAGCTTACTCGCTGTAATGTCCTTTCACGTCAACGACAATATTAACAAATGAGTGTGGTCTATCCCTTTTAGGGCAGTGCAAGCTGGGGTCGTCGCTAGGTGTCTCTGAGAACTACTTCGACACAGGGAGCGGTTTTTTCAGCACGGAGTCGAAGCAGCTGGAGTTTCTACAGGCGATGCACACCTTCTCCAACATGGATGCGCCCGCTGTCTGCCAGGCGTTCGACCTCAGCGGCTTTAAGACTATGTGCGATCTTGGAGGTATGTGACGTTATGAAGGGTGTCTCACAAAACACGCCCCGTTTTACTTACTTAATCATATGTAGGTGTTATAAAGAGTGAGACGAACGCGACATTAACCCTTGTACACCGTAAAATATGTCATTCAAAAGAAAGACGCCATTTCTTTCTGACTACATTTTAGCATCTCTCCCTGACGAACACTGCCGCTCATCGTTTTTTTCGTAATCTTATTCATATTATTTAACAGTATTATTAAAACGTAATTTGACTATTTAATATATTATTTATAAATATTTCCAATTACTAAGATTATTTATGTATATTTATTATCTATTTATTGTTATGTTGCTATATAATTATTGTGTCGTACCAGGTATTTATTTTCCAATAATGTATTATCACTAGTAGCATTTTAATATATTTATTTTACAGTTGCAGACTATCTTATTGTACAATATTTATTTTAAAATTAATTTTTATTTCTACATATTATTTATTTGTTTATTGAGCAACTTTAAACTATCTTATTAAAGTGTAATATGCTGTTAATTATTTATATATGTTATTAATTGTTCATATGTTGTGAAGCGTCACGAACACTATTCCAAATTAAATATATTATTACTATTGTTATTATTGTTAACTAGTTATCATTGTTAACTAGTTATCATTGTTAACTAGTTATTATTGTTAACTAGTACTTACCCGCTGTGTCCAGGAGCGACTGGCGCTATAGCTGTCCACCTCGCCAAGACGTACCCTGACTCGCACGTGACTCTCTTTGACTTGGGCCACGTCGTCGACGTCGCTCATCGTTTCCTGCCGAAGCCGAAGCCGCAGAATATGGGCTTCGTTGGAGGTAATTGGCTTCCCGTGTCGATAGCAGGCTTGGGTTAATTTCAATTGTTAATTGTTAATTTGTTAATTGAATTACGTTAATTAAGTTCATTTAATTTATTAACTTTTTTCAGAAAGGCTAATTAAATTGCTCTCTGCACTCTAAGTTGCTTCGCACTACAGAAACCAGGTTTAAGCAGTGGCCATATAAGCCTTCATGGCTTCCTAAGGCGTAATGCCTGGGGGATGACTTTACCTTTTTTTTTACCTAAGTGCTCATTTAACAGTTGATAGTTCACAGCCAAATTGTACGGGTGTTTCCAGAAGGCCTGCAGTCACTATTCCTGTCACTAG
>OY759273.1:32859035-33091535 GCA_963662155.1 Lamellibrachia columna | reverse complement strand
GCTACATAATGCATGCAGCGCCCCCTATTGAGATCTTCATTTAAAACAAAATCGTCTTTCGATAAGCCAATGGCTTCCTTGTCCACTCGCCATACTGTCCTTTGGCTTGGATAGCAATCTTGCTAAATCTTGGTAAATATCATCGGTGGCTTTTGTGTTTAGTCAACCCCTAACGGATATCCAGGTTAACAATCTTACGGTTTATCTCTTAATCTCCAGGTGGCGCAATCCTCGTGTTCGAGAAGATTCTGAACGAGGACAAGATCGGTCCGCTGACGACGCTGCTCTTCGACCTCGGCATGCTGATAGCCTGCGAGGGGCGGGAACGGTCGGCGCACGAATACACAACGCTGCTCGAGGAAAACGGCTTTTCTGACGTCGCCATCAAAATGGTTCCGCAGGCCTCCTTTAGAGACGCCATTCTAGCGAGGAAATTGTAGCAAAACTTAAAACGACGGACTGTGATATTCGTATGTTAATGCAAACCGCGCGCACAAATTCTGAGTAGACTGACACTATACTATGTATGTCTTGTCACTCACCAAACTAAACCACGCCTCCTGTCCCAAACTCCGCCCACTTCACCTCTGCCACAGGTGACCAGATTACTTTCAAGCTGACCTTGACCTACATGACTTTATACATATGTCTTATTGTCTATGTTATTTTCCAACGAGTTATCCTTCCGTTTCAATGCTTTACCGTAATTATGAAGTTATTGTTTTGTAAGTTTCGCTCAGACCAGTTTTCAGAAATTAAGAAATATTAGCTCACTAAATTGTTTCATCTAGTTACGAAGAATTATTTTCTGAACAAAAATATCGCAAAATTTTCTGATAAAATGACCACCAGAAATACGTTTTCAGTAAAAAAAATCACAGTATCATGATTTGAGAACACTTAAAATAAGAAATGATGCCCATTTTCAGGAAAATAAATTGTTAAGGGGACGCATAAGGGTTAGAAGTGTCCATAAAGGCAGATGTGACAGATGTGAAGTGGCATGAGCTGGGGACCTTGAAACGTTTGTCTGTTTGGAGAGTGTATGTCTTGTGTCGCAACAGCGGAAAGAAATGGCCAGTATCAACTAAGACAGAAAGGGACGAAGTGTGTCCCACAGATCTCGGGAGGGGAAATATCTTTGTGCAAGAAAAGGCTAACATTACTGCTTCGTATCACAGCAAGCAGTATCGTGACAACTCGAGAGATCTCTCGAAGGACGTGAACTATTCAGAGGACTGGACGCCTCACTGCAGTCAATATTATTCTTTTTTTATTATGCAATGATGATGCTAATAATGTATAATGATAATGTTTAATCCGAATAGGCATTTAATACAAAAAATATACATTCTATACAGTCTGAGTGCGTAATACAACTAACACGTCATCACTTTACGCGAGTAGTTATCATGCAACACATACAATACGTGAGTAGTTATCATGCAACACATACAATACGTGAGTAGTTATCATGCAACACATACACAGGTTTACGTTAGCTGCTTTCTGTGCAGCCTTCCTAGAATAGAAAACACGATATGTTCTCACTTTCGCTAGAATTACGTCTTCAAAATGAAGTAACATTAGAACCCAACTCGTAAGTATTACAACCAGACCTTCCAAACTAAGAGCATGAATATTAAGATATTGCGATTGTTTATCTTGTTAGAATATTGTTTACTCTTTCTTACAGGATCACTGTATATGTTATTTATAAGAGTTTAATGTTCGCTTACGTCAATAAATATAATAACACTTGATGCAATATTCGACTTTGATATTTCTTCCTTTCTTTGCCGAACTTTCTTTTTGTGTTTGTCTCGAACCTGCCTGTGCATTTACACAGGTTTGTCTGCCTCACCACCTCCCTTGCTACATGTGTGTCTGTGTGTCTGGCTGCCTGTGTGCCTGTGTGTCTGTGTGCATGTGTGCCTGGTTGTCTGTGTGTCTGTGTGTCTGCATGCCTGTGTGTCTATGTGCCTGGCTGCATGTGTGTCTATGTGCCTGGCTGCCTGGCTGCCTGTGTGCCTGTGTGCCTGTGTGCCTGTGTGCCTGTGTGCCTGTGTGCCTGTGTGCCTGTGTGCCTGTGTGCCTGTGTGCCTGTGTGTATGTGTGTCTGTGTGCCTGGCTGCCTATTTGTCTGTGTGTCTGTGTGCCTGTGTGCCTGTGTGTATGTGTGTCTGTGTGTCTGGCTGCCTCTGTGTCTGTGTGTATGTGTGCCTGTGTGTCTGTGTGTCTCTCTCTCTCTCTCTCTCTCTCTGTGTGTGTGTGTGTGTGTGTGTGTGTGTGTGTGTGTGTGTGTGTGTGTGTGTGTGTGTGTGTGTGTGTGTGTGTGTGTGTGTGTGTGTGTGTGTGTGTGTGTGTGCCTGTGTGTCTGGCTGCCTGTGTGTCTGTGTGTCAGGCTGCCTAGGTGTATGTGCGTACGTGCGTTCGTGCTTTCGTGCGAGTGTCTATCTGTCTGCATGTCTACATATATGTTTATCTGGTTATAAATATATGTCTGTCTTGCTGCTTACTTCTCTGTGTGTCTTTCTATATCTGTATATCTTTACCTCTTTGTCATAATATGTTTTATTCCACCTGTTTTAGTCTACCTCCGTCTGCCTAATTTATTGAATGACTTTCTCTTCTTTCCCTCTCCCTCTCTCTCTCACTCTTATTCTCCCTCTCTTTCTTCTCATTCTCCCTCTCACAAGCGAGAGTTCTCCTCTACGACTGACGCATGCGCACACACTGTCCCGTTTCCGGTGCAGCCATTAGGTAGCTCGTCGTGCGTGTGTCCCGAGTAAGCCATGTTGGTCTCCCCAAGTGGCTCTTTCCTGGTCTCCTCGTCCTGGGCAAATGTGTCAGGAATTATTGTAGACACTGTTATATGTTTCTCGGCGTCACTTGCCCGTCTTTTCGTCGACCTCTTGTCGTCTGTCCGAGACCATCCTGCGATTTCTTCGACTGAGGTCGGCAGTGGCCGATGGTACGTCTCCGGCAGCAGGAGCGTAAGCAGGCCAGCAACCAGGGCCAGCAACCCGAATATAACGCCCGGCGCCCAGTTGATTATTCGGAACTGGAAATCAGAATATCAATTTCTTAAATTCCATCTTTGCCATGCCAACACTATTGTAGTACACACATATTTTGCAGTGGAATATGGCTTAGATGCAATTTAACATGTAACACTCGCAACCTTCGGTGACCATAGCATAGAATTAATCTGTAGCGAGTGGACGTACTAGCGTTCAAATCCATCCGCGATTGATTTCGCACATCGCCAATTAGGTTCGTTAGCGTTAAAATCTGTAGTTTGTCAATACTTTATTTAATATGCACCGTCAGTTTAATAAAACAGTGAGTAATTTTTTTAAGATCATCATTTTATCTAAAACAATTGACTTTAATCGTTAGATCGGGTAACTTAAGAGAGTGTGAGTAGCCCTATACTATCATATATAGAGCCATTTTCGCCTAATTTGCACCGGATCCGGTTAACAATTAATTCAATAGATTGTGCGATGATTTCATCAAGACTAAAACACTGTTTTATACAAACGATATGTCATGTCTGACACTCGAGCTGAGATGTCGTAGTTGATACTAGACATGACATGTCGTTGTTGATGCTAGATAAGTTAATTTGTTTGCGATACAATCTGTTACGAGATTTGAGGAAGAATCGGTTTGAGGAAGGGCATTTAATAAACGTGGCACTATCGTAACAAGCCTCAGCTCATATTTGCCACCGTGTGTTGACCACTCGATCTCCTGTCCACGTTGGTTTTCAAAAATAATGTTGCCTATTGTTGCCATAAATGGAATGGGTATGAAAATATAGCAATATGGTTGTTTCACTTAAGCAAGATAGTAGAACTAGAGGACACGAAGCAACATTAGTGAAAGTTTAGTTTGGATATCAGAAAGTACTCATTCTCACAGAAGGCAATAAATGAATGGAACAAATTACCTACAGACTGTGTAAATGCTAGCAGCGTGAATATGTTTAAAAAAATTGACAAATATCTCAGGAGGGCGGATTACACATATATAAAAAATTGCCCTCTTGCTAAGCCAATGGCTTCCTTGACCATTTGCCATCTGGGCCTTTGTCTTTGATGGCAATCTTGCTAAATCTGGCTAAATCTTGTTAAAATTATATATTACATTAACTAAGTCATATTTGTTAAAGAGACACTCGTTAGAAGTTCGTGTGTCTGCGACTGATATGACAGTCTAGAGTTTGTGGGCGATAGGAGGCGCTATTGTGTATATCGTCAAATTAATGGACAGTCCATTGTGTATATTGTTTAGCAAGTAGGCAGAGAATGGACAATCCATTTTGTATATTGCTTACCAAGTAGGCAGAGAATGGACAATCCATTTTGTATATTGCTTACCAAGTAGACAGAGAATGGAGCAAGTATGCTACCGATGAACCCGGACCCAGCAGCTAGGCCAAGACAGGTAGCTCTGTAAAGAAATTTCATTATTTGTTATAATTGGCTATAATAGTTTTAATATAATTGTTACCGAAAGAAATGGATGTGAGAAATCCCAAAGGTACTCAGACATGAACTCTTGACATGTGATAAACGACCAATCATTAAAATGCTACGATCTTCTATTACCTGAACCGCTATGCTAAAAGGAATTTCACCCCGAAAACAGTCCTGACCATTTTATGTTATTGTTTGCGTACAGCGTTCTACGTAATCATGTTATAATCCTGTATCCGTCCACAAATCTGAAGCAAAAGGTTTGCACTCTTGCAGCTTGGCCAGCCGGAAACGTACCGTTTGTGCTGCCATCTGTTAGATACATAATACGTTAATGCGTATTCATGGGTCGCATTCACAAACTCCCCACCAGTGGCGTCGTTCACCATTTCATCATGATTATGATGAGTGGCGCCATTGATGGAGCCATCACGTGACGTTTTGCCTAGTGACATCAGCAAGCTCCCTCACGCTACCAACAAACATGGCTGGACATGTAAAGTTGCCAGACACTCCGTCGTGTTTTTCGTTGAATGTTTTCATGGAATCTGGTGTCGGATTGGCGCACATATTTTTTCTATTGTGTTACTCTCACCCAGCGTCTCATGGTTGCTAAGGCGTAGCTTGACGGTGGTCAGTATCACGGCCTATAGCAACCGAGACAATGGCGCACGCTCATTGGTCATAATTCGGATTCCTAAGTCACGTGATGGATCTATCAATCGTTGATGAGTGTGTTGCATTCATTGACACGCGCCGGTGTTACTGTATCATCATGAAATCAATATAGTTGACTTGTAGATGCTACTGCCCGGTATCGAAAACCATATGGATGATTTATTGAGACAATGTTCAGTCCCGATAATATTGCAAACTCAGCTGACACCAGCAAAGAAGAAGTTCCATAATTGTAAACTACAGTGCATATAGAGTGGACCCTGCTCAACAGAATCACGGATACTAGAATCAGCCGTTTAGTAGAATCAAGTATATATTGGCTGGGACGGAGTCGTGCTCTACGGGGAGTCCGCTGTAATTGGTGAACCTACCTGATGTTAGTTGGGAAGATTTCCTGTGCATAGATGAGCCCGATCCCATAGGTGGCCCCGACCCCGAGTTTGCAGGTCAGCGAGAGCGCCGTCACAAGCATCGGCGTGTTGATATTGTCGCCTGCAGACAGACACGATCATGAATGAAAACACTGTTAGAAATATTGTTTTCGTACTTAACAAAGGACTAGAGGACACGAAGTAGCGTTTGTAAAGAAACAGCTTAGATTGGATATAAGAAAATATCCATTCTCATAGAGGACGATAAATATCCATTCTCACAGAGGACGATAAATGTCCATTCTCACAGAGGACGATAAATGTCCATTCTCACAGAGGAGATAAATGTCCATTCTCACAGAGAACGTTAAATGTCCATTCTCACAGAGGACAATAAATGTCCATTCTCAGAGAGGACGTTAAATGTCCATTCTCACAGAGGACGATATATGTCCATTCTCACAGAGGAGATAAATGTCCTTTCTCACAGAGAATGTTAAATGTCCATTCTCACAGAGGACGATAAATGTCCATTCTCACAGAGGACGATAAATGCATCAAATGATTTATCTAATGAATGTGTCGTGGATGCGTTGGGCGATAATGGGGAAACACATAAAATGGTGGCCATCAACAAGGTATTATGTGCACTAAAACACTTAACGAGTTCACCAGCTTCTTTGTATTGGCGTAACATGTGGGGTTAGTGTACGTAACATGTGGGGTTAGTGTACGTAACATGTGGGGTTAGTGTACGCATGATTGTTCTTCGCGAGACACATGGTTAGTATCAATGGACCACGTGGTTTAGGAAATCAAGAAGTGGTGGAGCGTGACTGAAAGACGACAACGAGTGGTAGTGATCTAGAGTGCAACCATTTTAAGTTGAACTTATAATAACAAAACAACATCCATTCTGACACACAAACCGGAGTGTCAACATAGTGTGGAACAGCGAACGTTGCGGCTGTGTTCTTGTAATGATTTGTGATACTTGAAAACGTCTTGCAAAATTCCCTTCTTATTTATTCAAAATCGTAGCATTGGCAAACGCATCCTTGAGATCTTGGCACGGGGGACTGTTTCCCAATTTTCAGCGAAAACGGGATAGAGTATCACTTATGACCCTTAACAATGCGGATGTATCGTCGATTGAGATCAACTGTGTGATGTACGAAAGTGCTAATTCCGAATTAGCACTTTCAAATGTTGATAATTTTCCAGATTGTAAAATATATGGGTGTAACAATGTTATGACGCAGCGAATGTATACAGGACTTACAATAATAACCATCAGAATGTATACAGGACTTACAATAATAACCATCAGAATGTATACAGGACTTACAATAATAACCATCAGAATGTATATAGGACTTAAATAATAACCATCAGAATGTATATAGGACTTACAATAATAACCATCAGAATGTATACAGGACTTATAATAATAACCATCAGAATGTATACAGGACTTACAATAATAACCATCAGAATGTATACAGGACTTAAATAATAACCATCAGAATGTATACAGGACTTATAATAATAACCATCATAATGTATACAGGACTTACAATAATAACCATCAGAATGTATACAGGACTTACAATAATAACCATCAGAATGTATATAGGACTTACAATAATAACCATCAGAATGTATATAGGACTTACAATAATAACCATCAGAATGTATACAGGACTTACAATAATAACCATCAGAATGTATACAGGACTTACAATAATAACCATCAGAATGTATATAGGACTTAAATAATAACCATCAGAATGTATATAGGACTTACAATAATAACCATCAGAATGTATACAGGACTTATAATAATAACCATCAGAATGTATACAGGACTTACAATAATAACCATCAGAATGTATACAGGACTTAAATAATAACCATCAGAATGTATATAGGACTTACAATAATAACCATCAGAATGTATAGAGGACTTACAATAATAACCATCAGAATGTATACAGGACTTACAATAATAACCATCAGAATGTATATAAGACTTACAATAATAACCATCAGAATGTATATAGGACTTACAATAATAACCATCAGAATGTATACAGGACTTACAATAATAACCATCAGAATGTATACAGGACTTACAATAATAACCATCAGAATGTATATAGGACTTACAATAATAACCATCAGAATGTATATAGGACTTACAATAATAACCATCAGAATGTATACAGGACTTATAATAATAACCATCAGAATGTATACAGGACTTACAATAATAACCATCAGAATGTACATAGGACTTAAATAATAACCATCAGAATGTATACAGGACTTACAATAATAACCATCAGAATGTATACCGGACTTACAATAATAACCATCAGAATGTATACAGGACTTACAATAATAACCATCAGAATGTATATAGGACTTAAATAATAACCATCAGAATGTATATAGGACTTACAATAATAACCATCAGAATGTATACAGGACTTATAATAATAACCATCAGAATGTATACAGGACTTACAATAATAACCATCAGAATGTATACAGGACTTAAATAATAACCATCAGAATGTATATAGGACTTACAATAATAACCATCAGAATGTATAGAGGACTTACAATAATAACCATCAGAATGTATACAGGACTTACAATAATAACCATCAGAATGTATATAGGACTTACAACAATAACCATCAGAATGTATATAGGACTTACAATAATAACCATCAGAATGTATACAGGACTTACAATAATAACCATCAGAATGTATACAGGACTTACAATAATAACCATCAGAATGTATACAGGACTTACAATAATAACCATCAGAATGTATATAGGACTTACAATAATAACCATCAGAATGTATATAGGACTTACAATAATAACCATCAGAATGTATACAGGACTTATAATAATAACCATCAGAATGTATACAGGACTTACAATAATAACCATCAGAATGTATATAGGACTTAAATAATAACCATCAGAATGTATACAGGACTTACAATAATAACCATCAGAATGTATATAGGACTTAAATAATAACCATCAGAATGTATACAGGACTTACAATAATAACCATCAGAATGTATACAGGACTTACAATAATAACCATCAGAATGTATACAGGACTTACAATAATAACCATCAGAATGTATACAGGACTTACAATAATAACCATCAGAATGTATATAGGACTTACAAAAATAACCATCATAATGTATACAGGACTTACAATAATAACCACCAGAATGTATACAGGACTTACAATAATAACCATCAGAATGTATATAGGACTTACAATAATAACCATCAGAATGTATATAGGACTTACAATAATAACCATCAGAATGTTTACAAACATTTATCTACACTAATTATGGTAAAGCTCTGTGGTTTTTATTAACTTCATCGTGTCATATTTGTAAAACAGTTACACAATTGAAAACAATTATAGTTCTGTAAGACATTAATCGCGCGCCTCTGCATGACGCAATGGTGGCCATTTATATTTCGAATGCGACCGACATTTAAGAAATAGTCCTTGATCCTATCACTTCTTTAGTACGATTTGAAGTTGGCATTACGTGAACGGTCTCTTAGGGGGCATTACGTGAACGGTCTCTTAGGGGGCATTACGGGAAGCAAATGTCGGTGTGAACGGTCTCTTGGGGGGCATTACGGGAAGCAAATGTCGGCGTGAACGGTCTCTTAGGGGGCATTACGGGAAACAAATGTCGGCGTGAACGGTCTCTTAGGGGGCATTACGGGAAGTAAATGTATGCGTGAACGGTCTCTTAGGGGGCATTACGGGAAGTAAATGTCGGCGTGAACGGTCTCTTAGGGGGCATTACGGGAAGCAAATGTATGCGTGAACGGTCTCTTAGGGGGCATTACGGGAAGTAAACGTCGGCGTGAACGGTCTCTTAGGGGGCATTATGTGAACGGTCTCTTAGGGGGCATTACGTGAACGGTCTCTTAGGGGGCATTACGTGAACGGTCTCTTAGGGTGCATTACGTGAACGGTCTCTTAGGGGGCATTACGGGAAGCAAATCAGACTCACTCCGAATTGTCGTTGCTGCCGCCGCTGAGAGCATCGTGATGCTGCTGAAGAGCTGGAAACCTACCATTGGTCGGCGACGGCCCAGACTGGAAATAACGGCAGATGGCAGTCAACATTCACATGTTCTCCACTTGGAAAAAGATACTGAATATTCAGACAGCCTTAGTATCTTGACGATGATCCTTCGTGCCGGGACTTACAAGGGTTAAGACACTAATAAATATTGCATTCATTGTTAGGCTGCGAGGATTTGCCAAGTCATGTATGTAGTATCGCCAGAGAGTGTTCCGACAAAGGGAAACAAAATGTGTTGCTGCAACATGGTCTTAATAATAACGCAACAGGAAGTTAGACCTCATCAAGTTTTGATTTAGCCAAACCCCGCGAGGTGGCGTCACAATTTTTTATTTTGTTTCCTAAATCTGTCTGTATGTTTGTCTATGATCCATCGCGGACGTATGTTTGTCTATGATCTGTACGCGGACGTATGTTTATCTATGTTCCGTAAGCGGACGTTTGTTCATCAATAATATAGACAATTAATAAATGCTGCCGCGATTTGAGATTTTTTGAAGGACTCGTACTAGAAGATAGATATAAAAAATGTAGGTTCTGTTCCAGAGATTATAGCTAGCACTAAAACGAGCTTTCTCGGCATGCCATCCAAATATACGCGAGGCCATCTTGCGAAAAAGACAAGAACATGACTTCTGCTATTGGTTGTTATTTCGTAAGTCCACATTTTAAGTAAATACATTGTGTAGATATCGGTATCACGAAACTGCGCACATATATATAGCACCGATACTTGTAATAGTTTGCACGCACACTCGCACACGCATGCGCGCGCGCACGCACGCGCACGCGCACGCGCACACCCATCCACCCACCCACACTCACACGCACGCGCGCGCACGCACGCATGCATGCATGCATGCATGCACGCACACCCAACCACTCACTCACCCAACCACCCACACTCACACACTCACACACATGCACACACGCACACACGCACACACCATACACGTACTATTTCATGATGATGACGGCAAAGATGATCGCAGGAACTTCGAGTATACCGTTGATGAAGAAGTTCGTGTAGATGTTGCCTGCGAGAGCTCCAGCCATCAGCGATATGCCATAGTACAAGACATTGTTGACGAACCTAGAAACACACCGTCGTGTATTCAGGACACATCCGTCAACATCCAGTACAAGTGAAGTTTGAACAAGTACACGTACGGAAGGCGTTGTGAAGTAAGTTAATGTACGTGTTGTGTGTCACGAATGGACGTGTTGTGTGTCACGAATGGACGTGTTGTGCGTTACGAATAGACGTGTTGTGTGTCACGAATGGACGTGTTGTGTGTCACGAATGGACGTGTTGTGTTTTACGAATGGACGTGTTGTGTTTTACGAATAGACGTGTTGTGTGTTACGAATAGACGTGTTGTGTGTCACGAATTGACGCGTTGTGTGTCACGAATGGACGTGTTGTGTTTTACGAATGGACGTGTTGTGTGTTACGAATAGACGTGTTGTGTGTCACGAATGGACGTGTTGTGTGTTAAGAATGGACGTGTTGTGTGTCACGAATGGACGTGTTGTGCGTTACGAATAGACGTGTTGTGTGTCACGAATGGACGTGTTGTGTGCCACGAATGGACGTGTTGTGTTTTACGAATGGGCGTGTTGTGTGTTACGAATAGACGTGTTGTGTGTTACGAGTAGACGTGTTGTGCGTTACGAATAGACGTGTTGTGTGTCACGAATGGACGTGTTGTGTGTCACGAATGGACGTGTTGTGTGTTACGAATGTACGTGTTGTGTGTCACGAATGGACGTGTTGTGTATCACGAATGGACGTGTTGTGCGTTACGAATAGACGTGTTGTGTGTCACGAATGGACGTGTTGTGTGTCACGAATGGACGTGTTGTGTTTTACGAATGGACGTGTTGTGTTTTACGAATAGACGTGTTGTGTGTTACGAATAGACGTGTTGTGTGTCACGAATTGACGCGTTGTGTGTCACGAATGGACGTGTTGTGTTTTACGAATGGACGTGTTGTCTGTTACGAATGGACGTGTTGTGTGTTACGTTTGGACGTGTTGTGTGTTACGAATGGACGTGTTGTATGTTACGAATTGATGTGTTGTGTTTTCCGAACGGACGTGTTGTGTGTTACGAACGGACGTGTTGTGTGTTACGAAATGCGAATGTTACCGAATGGTTAGACTGAACAGTGGTTAAGCGTCGACTTACACCATGAATAACATGACAAAGAAGTATCGTCTCGGACGAGGAGAGCGAAACAACGCCAGGACGCTCCTGTTCTTAACGTTCGTTGTGTCAGCTTCGTCCTTCTCCGTGTCTTCGCCTTCCTCGTCGTCGAGGATGTTGGCCGGTAGTACCACGTTGTTGAACCGCGCTGCCCTCTCGAGGATCGCCTGCACCTCGTCCTTGCGATCGTTGGCCAAGAGCCAACGCAGAGATTCCGGACAAAACCTGGCGACAGAAAATAATTTAATTCCGGGTTCGTGTCACACGAATAAAGCTCCAGTGATTTTGAGACGCAAACCACTTTCAACGACGTCTTACACCCTGATTTTTTTTACATGAATAGAGAAAAGGGCTTGTTTGTGGACTAGGGTACTTCCGCTGCGTAAATACGTTAATTTAAAGTTGTCCGTTTGCACGTGTCTTTCACGGGAGGATCCTCTGTGTGCACGGACAGGTGTCTGTCACGGGAGAATCCTCTGTGTACACGGACAAGTGAATGTTGTTGCTGTTGTTGTTGTTGTTGTTGTTGTTGTTGTTGTTGTTGTTGTTGTTGTTGTTGTTGTTGTTGTTGTTGTTGTTGTTGTTGTTGTTGTTGTTGTTGTTGATGTTGTTGATGTTGTTGATGTTGTTGTCGTAGTCATAATTATTATTGTTGACGTCATCATCGTCGTCGTTGCTGCTACAAAAACAACAACAACTGCAACTACTGTTCCTTACCACGCGTAGACCACCATGGGCAGCCCGGCGACTGAGATGGCCAGCTGCAGGTGGCGCCAGTTGCGGAAGATGTAGGCAATGAGAACGAGGCTGAGCATGCCGAATGTGGCGAAGAGACTTGTCAATGGCGCCATGATCATCTTGACGCTCGTTGGGAAGATCTCGCACGCAAGCACGAATCCCTGCAGGAACACACCCTGTAAACACAAGTTAGTTCATGTAGTAGTGGTTGAGACTACATCTAGGCACAGGCCGCAGTGCACTTTCCCAATGGGGACCATGTCAACGTTTTGTCTGATATTAGAAAACTGGTTCATAAAAAATTCAGAAACGTGGCTATCCTCAAAACTGACAGTTGTTGCAGAATATTAATACGCCTACCGGTGTTTCGGGAATGTCACCACCAATATACCTACGCGTCTTAGAATCTGCTTCATTCTGCAATATCTCACTGCCAAAGGTGTGACAGTTCGAACGTTCCAACCTTGCTGGCTGAATACAGTTGCTTCTTGGCAAATAAAATCACTGAAATCTGTTAAATGGCTTATTCTAGGCTCTACGTGTAACACTGCCGGAAGCTTAACTGTGGTCTGACCTCTAATATAGTGTGAGCAATCGAGGCAAGACCTGTTTACAACACGCTCGCACACATCAGGATCCGTAGCATCGCTACTGTTTAATAATTTTGTATCACGGTAATCCCACTAAACATGCGAAATAGTTTAATGCATTTTAAAATTACTTGAAGCAAAAAACGTCAAACATCAAAACATCAAAAGAAATAAAACGGACATATCGGTACTTAATGCAGCGTACACCCCCGTGAGGAACTAATACATGAATATTTACTGCGGCGAACATCCCCGTAAGGAACTAATACATGAATACTTACTGCGACGAACATCCCGCGAGGAACTAATACATGAATACTTACTGCGGCGCACATCCCCGTCAGGAACTGACAGGCGCAGAAGGTGTAGAGGTCAGGCGCGAAGGCGAGGACGATACCGAAGACATCCATGAAGAAGTGGCAGGTGAAGAGAACCTTCTTGCGTCCGTAGCGGTCGCCGAACGGCGTGAAGACGAAGAACCCGATAACGACGCCGACATTGAAGAGGGTTTGCGTGATTTCTACGTACGAGTCTTTAGCGCAGACTAAGTCCCACTGCACACAAGAATCGATGGCGCGTGTCACGTTTGACGTTCACGTGTGTATGTCTATTTCAGGGTTGGCAAAATTTGATTAATGTAACCTACTATTTTAATATACACCGCTCTTTTTATTCCTGAACATGGCGGGATGTTTACGTGCAATTATAGCGGGAGTCAGAAATGTCATCAAAACTTGCCTCGGTATGAAACCGTCTCGAAAAATAACATTCACTCGCTTAATAAATATCGACATATTTTGGTCAACATTTACACAAATTATATATCTGGACAATTTTGGTTCTTGGCGCCAGTTGCCTTATAACCTGGTGAAACGGTAAGATAGTGGGTACCCTCGACAATTTGTTTGCCCCCCTCCCACACACACAAATAAACACACTCACACCCACACAAGCACATGCGCAAGCACGCACTCACTCACTCGCACGCACGCACGCACGCACGCACGCACGCACGCACGCACGCACGCACGCACGCACGCACGCACGCACGCACGCACGCACGCACGCACGCACGCACGCACACACACACATTAATTGCTAAGAACAAACTAAAGTTGTGGTTGTAATTGAATATGCCAAATGCACACAGGGACGACACGCGAACTTCCACATACAGGGACGACACGTGAACCTCCACATAAAGGGACGGCACGTGAACCTCCACATACAGGGACGACACGTGAACCTCCACATACAGGGACGGCGGAACGTGTCTTCATGGAACGATCCGCAGTTCAACGTGAACTAGTTAACTGTGTGACTGCTTTATAACACATGCCATGATCAGATAAAAATTTGATAGTACTTAATATGGAGAGCGAGAGAGAGAGAGAGAGAGAGAGAGAGATGAGAGAGAGGAGAGAGGAGAGAGAGAGAGATGAGAGAGAGAGAGACGAGAGAGAGGAGAGAGGAGAGAGGAGAGAGAGAGAGAGGAGATAGAGGATAAAGAGAGAGAGGAGAGAGGGGAGAGAGAGCAAGAGAGAGAGAGAGAGGGGGGAGAGAGAGAGAGCGAGGAGAAAGAGATAGAGAGAGAAGAGATAGAGAGAGGAGAGAGTGAGAGAGAGAGGGAGAGAGGAAGAGGTGATATATATATATATATATATACATATATATATATATATATACATATATATATATATATTATATATATATATATATATATATATATATATATATATATATATATATATATATATATATATATATATAAATATATATATATATATATATATATATATATATATATATATATATATATATATATATATATATATATATATACATATATATATATATATATATATATATATATATATATATATATATATATATATATATATATATATATATATATATATATATATATAGAGAGAGAGAGAGAGAGAGAGTGGGGTGAGGGGGCATTGTCTTGTTGGGCACGGACATCAGGCCTATTCTAAGCGACATGAACAACAACCGCCCATATAGTCCGCCAAGCATATATTACTCCCACAAAAACCACACCCAACGTTACGTAAATCGTCAAAGATCTCTATTCAATGTTTCTTGTGCGTCACACCTGAAATATGCTTCAAGTTGACATTGAACTGGAGCTGCTTCTGTCGCACCAACAATTCAGTTGCTCCTTGATAAGTTGTCATCTTGGCAGAACGTCTCCCATTGACAAACAGGCCAGCGACTGAACAAACTGGACGGCAGGTTGAAGAAGATGTTGTTACATCTTAAGCGTGGGCATATGTATATTTTGTCCACACTTGACTTCGCTTGAATTCCGTTCAAGGTTCGCGTCTTTGACAATACCTCGAGTGATTACTGACCACAAGCACTGCTGTGTTTGACCACACGCTTCACTAAAGAGAACGCATTGTAAATTGATAGGGGAGACGTGAACTTACTCGACACTCAACGTCGGCCGTAAAGCCTGCTTTAAATCTACATAATATTTACATGCAACTTAAGCGTCGAGTCAGTCTACCGTTGGACAGACTTGAGAGTCACGACAGCCAACGTACTCAATATTGGTTGTTACGAAACATGATCCTCTCAGGTTGCGCAGCTGTATAATCTAAGCAGGAATATTGGGCTGGCCCAAACCAGGGCAAGGGCTGGGCCTGGACCTAATAAAAATATTAATACAAAACCCAGTCTTTGAATATTAATAAAAAAAAAAAAAATTGTATTTCCGGTTAATGAATGTTTAAAATTATTTCTTTAGTATTACATAGTTGCAAATTGAGACCTTGCATGGAATTATGAATGACACCAGTGCTTTATACATTGGAATGTAGTTTAACCTCTTTTCAACAATGGGACTTCCAATGGTATAATTTTAATAATGTGCATTCTTTTAATAGAGACATTTCATATAATATCAATGCATAGTATTGCATACACAGTACATCCATTACACAATGCATATTACTACTACATAGTACATACAGAATACAGATGTTACAGATGCATATGTTTGCATGAATGTAGCCTTTTGCATAGATCTAATGGCCCCATAAGTTCACTTGGCTGGAAATAGCCAGCACTAAATGTTTACTTTAGACATGTTTGTAGAGGCAATCAAGCCATGATTAACCATCAATGTATCACCCTTTGACCAATGGACATTCTATTGTTTTACTCCAAATCTTGCCTGCCTGAATGACCTGCCCACTGGCAACTGCCCACTGCCCAGTGTCCACCCCAGTTGGTAGTTGGTATTTTTCAATTGTGTTAACTAGTGTCTACTGTTTAGTGTCCACAATTTCCTCAGTACTGATTCATTCACACTTATACTAATTCACACATGTCTGAACCTGATCTGTCTCAGGCTAGTGACTGCAGGCCTGCTGGAAATGCCACTGGGTGCCAGTGCCAGTGGGTGGTATTTAATTGAAATATCAATTAATACCAAATTTACTGCCCTTACTTACTTACTATTTTTCTTAAGTTATTTAATAAAACAATACAATATAATATAATAGCAATGACAATAAAAAGTTGATTGTTTTTCCTCAGGATATTCGTCCGTTTGAAGCAGTTGGTGGTGCTGGATTTCTAGACCTCGTCCAGCACACTATGGACAGTAGACAGCAGACTAGTAGACATTATACAATGTTCATATATTATTTTTAAAGTTATTTAATAAAACAATAGGTATGTATTACAGTTTATTTGTGTTTCCTTTTTATTATAAGATAATAGGTTTATCTTTTAAACATTTAGCGGACCGCGGGCTTGCGGGCCGCGGGCTTATCCGTCTTTGGCCCGCGGGTATGGGCCGGGCCTGGGCCTGAAACGTGCGGGCCGGGTCGGACCTGGGCCAAACGTTAACGGTCTGGGTCGGGTCTGGGCCAGGCGTGGGCCTAAATTCTAGTTTGCAGGCCTGGACCGGGCTGGGCTTGACTAATTTTTGCGGGCCTGGATTCTAACTGCTAATTGCGGGCTGGGCTTGGGCTCAAATTATAGGCCCGTGCAGGTCACAAAGTGCACACTGGAAGATCTGGCCACCGTCACGGACCGGTAAAGGCATGCATCCGATGGTGGCGACACCTTGTGTGAGGGACACGAAAAGGAGAAGCAGAAAAAGAAGGCGGAGCTAGTTTGGGATTTCATAAAATTAAAATGCCCAAATTATCTTAATTGTTCCAGCTCAAAGTTCATATAAATTAACAACGTTATGTTGCATGGTTTAATATACATTACTCTATTGTAATAAACACGCGTTCAATATTTGGGATACAGGGATACAATTCTAAAATCAGTATTAAACGCTCGTCGTACGGACCGAACTAGTTATTTACGTCATGACGCAGCCGTCGCGTACGAAACGGCGCCTGCGATGACGAATTGCGGTCGCTTCGAAACTTTGGCTGGTTTGATCACCCCACGTTGCCACAGTTCACTCAGCTGTATAAATAAGCCTGGCAATACAGACAGTGGTGGAAATGTGAACGAAGAAGTTGAGATGGCCTTTGAATGAACAGGTCTGCCAGGGGGTGAAGTGTAAAGCGCATTGAGCGGTCCTATGCACTGGATACCGCGCTATATAAGAACTTACCTTTTTTTACGAATCCCAGCCGCCCGATTCCCCTGTGGGTGGGCACCGTATGCTGGAGTCATCCTTTCTATGCCGTAAAAATAAAACTATCGATGCTTGAAACGTTTTATCGATCACTTTCTCCGCTTTCTACGCACCAATTTAGTGATCCCCAACCTTACCTTACGGTTCCCCAACCTTACCTTACGGTTCCCCAACCTTACCTTACGATTCCCCAACCTTACCTTACGGTTCCCCAACCTTACCTTACGATTCCCCAACCTTACCTTACGGTTCCCCAACCTTACCTTACGGTTCCCCAACCTTACCTTACGGTTCCCCAACCTTACCTTACGGTTCCCCAACCTTACCTTACGATTCCTCAACCGTACCTTACGGTTCCCCAACCTTACCTTACGGTTCCCCAACCTTACCTTACGGTTCCCCAACCTTACCTTACGGTTCCCCAACCTTACCTTACGGTTCCCCAACCTTACCTTACGGTTCCCCATTGCTATTCTCCGTTGCGCACTCCGCTGCGCACTTTACGACAGCCGTACAGCCCTACCTGCATGGTGATAGCCATATATAGTCATTATGACAGTCGTACAGCCCTACCTGCATGGTGATAGTGCCGCCGTTCGGGTCGAAGCCAGCAGGGTCGTACGTGTAGCCGTTGGTGCACGCGACTGTGTCGTTGCCGCCGGCGCTGTCGTTGCCGTACATGCGACACGCCGAGAGAACACCAGTTGAAACATCTTTCGGAATGTAGCGTTCAACGGGGACGTCTTCTGGCACTTTGCAGTGATGTGGGTTGATGTAACCTGTCGAGAATGAATGGAATCAAGACTGGTTTTCTCACATATTCGACTTTTCAGTTCCGATAACTACCGGTAATAATCCGAGAAAAACAGTCATTATCATACAACGGTAGCGTCAGCACAGTTTTAGTTCTATTGCTGAATAGGCGCAGTGACTTATGCCTGGGTGAATTCAGACCTTGAAGAAACGGAGTGTCCAGTTTCCACAAACACTACCACTTCAAGTTACCCGATTTGTTTTAATTAACCAACCTTAAAATGGATCCTGCGGCAAAATCCTAACACCGAGAATGTGAATGGAACTGCGATTCAAATTCACATTAAGAAAAAAACAGACGTGTCAAACCCGAGGTCGCCACTGATTTTGAATTTGATATTATTATTCTCCTAAGAGAAAAGATCACACAGGAGCTTCACGTGCGAGTGGAATCCTCATGCGTGAAGATGTGGCTGAAGATTCTTGCCGTAAAGATAATGTTTGTGGTCTACGAATTTCCCGAAAAATTACCGTCATTACGAAATGTTTTGGAGACCGTCGCCGACTTTAAGTACTTTGGCTCCTGTGTCAGCACTACTGCCAAAGACATAAAGACAAGGAAAACAATGGCACGGAGAGCTCTCAACCAATGACACAAAGGAAGGCAATGACAGGGAGAGCACTCAACCAATGACACAAAGGAAGGCAACGGCTTGGAGAGAACTCAACCAATGACACCGAGGAATGCAATGGCACGGAGAGTACTCAACCAATGACACCAAGGAAGGCAATGGCACGGAGAGCACTCAACCAATGGCACAGAGGAAGGCAATGGCACGGAGAGAACTCAACCAATGACACCGAGGAAGGCAATGGCACGGAGAGCACTCAACCGATGACACAAAGGAAGGCAATGACAGGGAGAGCACTCAACCAATGACACAAAGGAAGGCAACGGCTTGGAGAGAACTCAACCAATGACACCGAGGAAGGCAATGGCACGGAGAGCACTCAACCAATGACACCAAGGAAGGCAATGGCACGGAGAGCACTCAACCAATGACACAAAGGAAGGCAATGGCACGGAGAGCACTCAACCGATGACACAAAGGAAGGCAATGACAGGGAGAGCACTCAACCAATGACACAAAGGAAGGCAACGGCTTGGAGAGAACTCAACCAATGACACCGAGGAAGGCAATGGCACGGAGAGCACTCAACCAATGACACCAAGGAAGGCAATGGCACGGAGAGCACTCAACCAATGACACCAAGGAAGGCAATGGCACGGAGAGCACTCAACCAATGACACCGAGGAAGGCAATGGCACGGAGAGCACTCAACCAATGACACAAAGGAAGGCAATGGCACGGAGAGAACTCAACCAATGACACAAAGGAAGGCAATGGTACGGAGAGCACTCAACCAATGACACAGAGGAAGGCAATGGCATGGAGAGCACTCAACCAATGACACAGAGGAAGGCAATGGCATGGAGAGCACTCAACCAATGACACCAAGGAAGGCAATGGCATGGAGAGCACTCAACCAATGACACCAAGGAAGGCAATGGCACGGAGAGCACTCAACCAATGACACAGAGGAAGGCAATGGCATGGAGAGCACTCAACCAATGACACAGAGGAAGGCAATGGCATGGAGAGCACTCAACCAATGACACCGAGGAAGGCAATGGCACGGAGAGCACTCAACCAATGACATCAAGGAAGGCAATGGCACGGAGAGAACTCAACCAATGACACAAAGGAAGGCAATGGCATGGAGAGCACTCAACCAATGACACAAAGGAAGGCAATGGCACGGAGAGCACTCAACCAATGACAAAAAGGAAGGCAATGGCACGGAGAGCACTCCACCAATGACACCAAGGAAGGCAATGGCACGAATAGCACTCCACCATTGACGCAGAGGAAGGCAATGGCAAGAAGAGCACTCAACCAATGACACCAAGGAAGGCAATGGCACGAATAGCACTCCACCATTGACGCAGAGGAAGACAATGGCAAGAAGAGCACTCAACCAATGGCACCAAGGAAGACAATGGCACGGAGAACACTCAACCAATGACGTCAATGAAGGCAATGGCACGAATAGCACTCAACCAATGACACCAAGGAAGGCAATGGCATGAAGAGCACTCAACCAATGGCACCAAGGAAGACAATGGCACGGAGAGCACTCAACCAATGACATCAAGGAAGGCAATGGCACGGAGAGCACTAAACCAATGACATCAAGGAAGGCAATGGCACGGAGAGCACTCAACCAATGACATCAAGGAAGGCAATGGCACGGAGAGCACTCAACCAATGGCACCAAGGAAGACAATGGCAAGAAGAGCACTCAACCAATGACATCAAGGAAGGCAATGGCACGAATAGCACTCCACCATTGACACAAAGGAAGGCAATGGCACGGAGAGCACTCAACCAATGACATCAAGGAAGGCAATGGCACGGAGAGCACTCAACCAATGGCACCAAGGAAGACAATGGCAAGAAGAGCACTCAACCAATGACATCAAGGAAGGCAATGGCACGAATAGCACTCCACCATTGACACAAAGGAAGGCAATGGCACGGAGAGCACTCAACCAATGACATCAAGGAAGGCAATGGCACGGAGAGCACTCAACCAACTCAACAAGATATGGAAGTCTGCACCGTTACGCAAAATCAAGCAGCGCCAATTCATGGCAACGACGGAGTTTGTTCTCCACCGCGGCTGTGAGTCGTGGACAACGACAAACACACTGAAGTACCTCGGCGGTGCTACACGAGAACACTGCGAACCGTTTCAACATTCACTGCATGCAACAACATAATATCATCACCATCATCGTCATCATCACCATCACCATCACCATCACCATCACCATCATCATCATCACCATCACCATCATCTTCATCATCATCATCATCTTCATCATCATCTTCATCTTTATCATCATCATCATCATCATCATAATCATCATAATCATCATCATCATCATTAATAGCAGCGGCGGCGGCGGCGGCGGCGGCGGCGGCGGCGGCGGCGGCGGCGGCGGCGGCGGCGGCGGCGGCGGCGGCGGCGGCGGCGGCGGCGGCGGCGGCGGCGGCGGCGGCGGCGGCGGCGGCGGCGGCGGCGGCGGCGGCGGCGGCGGCGGCGGCGGCGGCGGCGGCGGCGGCGGCGGCGGCGGCGGCGGCGGCGGCGGCGGCGGCGGCGGCGGCGGCGGCGGCGGCGGCGGCGGCGGCGGCGGCGGCGGCGGCGGCGGCGGCGGCGGCGGCGGCGGCGGCGGCGGCGGCGGCGGCGGCGGCGGCGGCGGCGGCAGCAGAAGCAGCAGCAGCGGCAGCAGCGGCAGCAGCAGAAGCAGCAGCAGCAGCGGCAGCAGCAGCATTATTATCATCATCATCATCGTCGTCGTTGTCGTCGTCGTCGTCGTCGTCATCATCGTAATCATCATCATCATCATTATTATTATAATGACAAAACGGTTCTACAGCGGAATGAATAAAGGTACCGACACGATACGTGAAAGGACGCTGACATTGGCTGTCACTGTTCCAGACCCCGTGACGAAATGACACGAAGAACCACTACGTGACAACCAGCGCAAGAACGAGACAAGACAGACCAGCCTCAGTTTACCTGTATCGATTATCTAACAGGAATATGGACTCAATGTGCTGGTTATCTCGATCTCAAAACTTACTATACTACCTCCCAGTTTAGCTGTGATCAGCTGTAAAGGGAGTATCTCATCAAACATCATGCATCAAACATCAAGCAATTAAGTTAAGCTGTTGGTCCCTTCTCTTCTCTTCTCTTCTCTTCTCTCTGATGTCTATGTTTGGGGAAGTAAAATATTCCAGGCAGAGAAATGAAAAACCTGTCGTTGGCTCACATAGCTAGTGATCTCGATCTATAAACTCACTACTAGTTCCCAGTTGAGCTGTGATCAGCTGTTTAGTGAGTGTCTCATCAAGCATCAAGGTTCAGCTTGAGCGCCACCCCAGCTCAGGTCACGGTAAAATTGGGTCACAAGCAACCCCACGTATCGCCATCAACAACCATACAGGTGGCATAAGTTAGCGTTACCAGGTGTGGTTGCGTATTTCCCTAAATTAATTTCTGAAGACAAACATCTTGTTAAACTGCAGTCTCATATATCGCATTTATATGGGGCGCGGTGGGTGTGTGATGGGTTCTGAGAAACCACGAACTTGACCTGAATGGGCCTTGCTAGGTTGACCTACCTCCTCGGAACGTTTACAGAGAACTTGAGAAAGCTATGAGAAAGTATCATTATCATTGATAATCTAAAATCATCATAACTGTTACGTCAGAGACAAACTTACCTATGAAGACAATGACGAACAGTTGCCAGGTGCCGGCCGCGGCAGAGACGAGTCCGACCAAACAATAGGTGAGCAGTTGGTATCTGCCGTACTTGCCCAGAGCCTCTAGTGCCTCGTCTAGTCCCATCTTACTCTCGCTGTCAATTCACACTGACCCGGCGTTGTCCCGGACCTCAGTTTAGTCAATGTCGCAAACACAACGGTCGTCACGCTAGATGCACAGTGATCCTCTATTGGACACAGGTGAACTCTGGCCCGCCCGCACACAGCGCCGTCACGACACGACGGATTCTCGCGGCGTCGACACCGCGGTCCACGGTCAACGGCGCAGAATTAATACATAGTCTTGTTGATATATGAACCTCTTCGTGGCCTGTCGACTCCCGCGTGGCGCGGCGCCGTTTGAAGCATATTTCTAACCTGGTTTATTTTGTTTGCCAATTCATAAAAGTCGACATTTATATGGGTTATAAATGTCACTTCAGCATACTCCCAGATATCGTCGTCGTGCGATAATAGGTGCACGCCAAAAACAACCCATTGCTAGTTCACGGCACTTACTAGATCGAGGGTGTGGTCAACGTATATAATAGTATTACTCAGTGGCCGTTATTGACATGTTTCGTGCTATCCCAAACGCCGCACTAGAAACTGGCCTATGTTAACCTACGCCAAAGAAAATGTGGATTAACAACCCTAGAGACACAACAAGTTTAAGAGGCGATCAAACTTAAGTTTTTAAGATATTGAATCGGTACAAAACAAGCGATAGACATATTTGTTCTCACTTAAGAAAGGCAGTAGAAATAGAGAACAAGAAATAACAATTGTGAAGGATCAGTGTACATTAGATATCAAAATATCCACAGAGGACAATAAATGAATGGAACAGATCATTTACACAATATAAAGTGTAAATGCTAGCAGCATGAAAATGTCTGAAAAAGTTTTTACAAATATCTCAGAAGAGCGGGTTACACATAGATAAAAAAAACTGTTGGACCTTCGATAAGCCAATGACTTCCTTCCAATTTTTTTATCTGGTTAAATCAGGTAAAATTTGTGAACGTTCCTGATTGACCTGTCATCGTTTACAGTATGTTCAAGAACATTATCGCTGTACAATAAATAAATCGGCTGCCGATATAAAAGAGCGAGTCCGCCTCGTGACTCACCTGAAATAACAGTGCAAAGTGCAATGAACCCATTTTATTACGGGTTGTTAAAGGGTTGTACCAAATAAAGGACGCTACATACAACAGTGGTCAGTCGATGTATACTCTCTATCCCATGTAATGCAGTGGACGTAACAGAATCACTCCGTGCCAGACCAATTTGATTCCATTAAGCAGTTGTTTTGTATTTCGTAGAAGTAATTGACCCAGAATGATGTAGAAATGAATATACGTCAAACAATTAACCTGTATTTCTAATACATAATTACAGCACATTAGCTACGAAATGTCGTGAATTGATACATTTTCTTAAAAAGGCGAAAGTCTCAACTTAGTCACCTAAATCTCATACGAGGGCTTGTCAGTGTTGCAACGGCTAGAATCAATACTATTTCCGTTTTAATGTTTTATAATTTTTAACGTTTATCGTTTTTCGTGTGAAAAACACTAACTTGGCCAGATACATTGGCCATATTGATCCCTCGCTGTCTTCCGGGAAGTTGCACCCTTCGCTATCCTTCGGGAGGTTGCACCCCTCGCTGTCCTCCGGGAGATTGCACCCCTCGCTGTCCTCCGGGAGGTTGCACCCTTCGCTATCCTCCGGGAGGTTGCACCCCTCGCTGTCCTCTGGGACGTTGCACACCCCGCTGTCCTACGGGAGGTTTCACCCCTCACTGTCCTCCGGGAGGTCGCACCCCTCGTTGTCCTCTGGGACGTTGCACACCTCGCTGCCCTCCGGGAGACTGCACCCCTCGCTGTCCTCCGAGAGGGCGGCATCCCTCGCTGTCCTCTCGGAGGCTGCACCCCTCGCTGTCCTCTCGGAGGCTGCACCCCTCGCTGTCCTCTCGGAGGCTGCACCCCTCGCTGTCCTCTCGGAGGCTGCACCCCTCGCTGACCTCCGGGAGGCTGCACCCCTCGCTGTCCTCCGGGAGGCTGCACCCCTCCGTGCTGGTCTATTTACTGCTCGTCTTCTCAAAAACACTCATATTTAGTCCAAGAAAACTTGCTATTTCGCGCTCATTGTACTTTTTTAATCTACTAACCGATGGACGTGATTCAATTAAGTGGCACATTTCAACAAAGCGGGAACACAAATTTATTCCGTTGCCGTCATTTTGATCTTACTAAACGGAAATTATGCAGATCTTAAAAATAATACAATATCGGACAGGGAGAGCCAGTGAAATGGTTAAAGACGTGGTACTGAGTGACAAAAACGAGGAGACCGAGTAACTACTGTACAAGAATTTATCAGGAATATTCTCGTTAGTTCGACGTGTGAGTGAGTGCCACACTGAAGTACACGGGTGTGAGTAAGTGCCACAATGGGAGTACATGGGTGTGAGTAAGTGCCACAATGGGAGTACATGGGTGTGAGTGAGTGCCACACTGGAAGTACACGGGTGTGAGTGAGTGCCACAATGGGAGTACATGGGTGTGAGTGAGTGCCACAATGGGAGTACATGGGTGTGAGTGAGTGCCACAATGGGAGTACATGGGTGTGAGTGAGTGCCACACTGGAAGTACACGGGTGTGAGTGAGTACCACACTTGAAGTACACTGGTGCCAGTGAGTGTCACACTGGAAGTACACGGATGTCATTTAGTGCCACACCAGGAGTACACGGGTGTGAGTGAGTGCCACACTGGTAGTACACTGGTGTCAGTGAGTGCCACACTGGAAGTACACGGGTGTCAGTGAGTGCCACACTGGAAGTACACGGGTGTCAATGAGTGCCACTCTGGAAGTACAAGGGTGTCAGTGAATGCCACACTGGAAGTACAAGGGTGTCAGTGAATGCCACACTGGAAGTACAAGGGTGTCAGTGAATGCCACACTGGAAGTACAAGGGTGTCAGTGAATGCCACACTGGAAGTACAAGGGTGTCAGTGAATGCCACACTGGAAGTACACTGGTGTACCTGATCGGAACTTCACACCACAGAAAAATAACATAAGAAACAAATGCTAGACGAAGAGATAATAAACCTATTGTTTCGCTTGCAGTGAGATAAAAGCGGGCAGGATATATGGTTGGTTGGTTGGTTGGTTGTTTGGTTGTTTGGTTGGTTGGTTGGTTGGTTGATTGGATGGATGAATCACACCTCCGGATACATACATACATACATACATACATACATACATACATACATACATACATACATACATACATACATACATACATACATACATACATACATACATACATACATACATAAAGCCAAGCATTCAAAGAAACAAACGACGGAGTCTCTGTCTCTACCTTTGCGGCTATGTTTATAGATATGATAGCTTGACGCACCCTGCTGAGGTTGCAAGGCAAAAAGTCACGTGATGGATCCGTTAATTATCAAAATAGCATATTTAGTACTTGGTTGAATGATCATTTGACTTAACTACAACAACACAACAACGTTTGGGTATTGAATGCCACAAGGGTAAACAAGGGGGTTGTATGCCACCCAATCTGTAGCGACCGCCACAAAGCCTTCAGATTGGCGGGTCTGCTCACCTCAATCTGCTTGAATAGAACTTCAGTAGATGCTCTATTGGGTTCAAGTTGGTGGCCTGAGCTGACCACTGCATCACCTTAATGTAAGAGTTCTCAAATAAATAATTGGCGACTTTTATGGCAAGGAGCATTATCTCGCTGGAAGATAAATGCTTCACCCTCACCGTAAAGTGTAGAAGCAAGCACATGACGACCCAACACCTCAACACCCTGACATATTGTTCCAGCTTCAAGTTCTACTAACATGTTCTATTCATTTATGTGCCCAAGACCCAAATTAAGTTATTTTATGAGGCAGAGGTGCGATAATTGTCACAAATATTTTAAATAACTATGTAGTGAACACGCAGAATGGTGTGTGCGTGCGTGCGTGTGTTTGTGCGTGCGTGTTTGTGCGTGCGTGCATGTGTGTTTATTTGTGTTTGCGTGCGTGTGCGTGTGCGTGTGCGTATTTGTGTGTGCGTGCGCTTGCGTTGGCGTTGCGCGTGCGTGCGCGCGCGCGTGCGTGCGTGCGTGTGACTGTACACTTGATTCAGATTGCACGCGTTCTCACCACGTCTTTCTTGAACAAGTGAGTACCACTGTTTGGAGTTTACGCCATTCTTCTTCGAGTTTCGTATTGAATCTTCCAGTCTCTTTCGACAGTAGAGTGGCTTCTGACGTTTTCTTCATGCCTTAAATCTGCGTCGTTCTTTCTAGATCCAATCTAAACAGTGTTTGCGAAGACTCGGTTAGTGTTAATATATTTCAAACCGACCACCGTGCTACGATTGGCGTAAACGCATCGTAAATGACCCGTAGACGACACGATCGTGTTGCGTCCACTTGTTTAAATAAACACGGTTTGTTTGCGTAGGAGTTTCGGCCGTTTAAATTCTGCACACATTAATTATGCAATAGAGAGTGACACAATTGTCGGGCGTGCCAAAGACCTCAACACACTTGTATCCTTCTGTGTCAAATCAACTCATTCTTAGGAAGCTAAACGAGAGTCACTGTGGAAGTACGCGGGTTTGCGTGAGTGCCACACTGGAAGTACACCTTGTGTGAGTGAGTGCTCGGGTGTGAGTGAGTGTCACACTGGAAGTTCACGGGTGTGAGTGAGTGTCACACTGGAAGTACACGGATGTCACTTAGTGCCACATTGGAAGTACACGGGTGTGATTGAGTGCCACATTGGAAGTACACGGGTGTCTGTGAGTGCTCCACTGGAAGCACACGGGTGTCAGTGGGTGCCACACTGGAAGTACACTGGTGTCAGTGGGTGCCACACTGGAAGTACACTGGTGTCAGTGAGTGCCACATTGGAAGTTGAATACACACAATTTACTAAAATTTTACCAAGTGCATTTCTGCAAGCAACCTAAGCAATTACATAGAAAATGTGTCCTTAATGCTCTATGATGTGAACAAAGGATAAAAGCCCAAAATTGCACCCGTTATTTTAACCTATTTTCACGTGTCTCTGACTTGACAATTTTACAAGCTACATTTCTGAGATTTGCAGAATATTTAGACACATTGGCCATGAAATTTTAGTATGTCATTTATCTAATAAAAGGATATGCACAGTTTGTTTCCATTTTCGCGCACCAGGTATATACATTGTGCTTCTCTCTGTCATTCTTGACTTTTGCTGCATAGACAATATGTACGACACATTTCACATAGGTCACTGGTGAAATTCTGAAGTTGGAGGCACCTGAAAACAAGTAACATACAAATGTGGTGATGTCCAAGAAATCGGGCCATATTTGTAGTCTCCTTTGTGTATAGAGGTTTGTTTATCGATACTTTGACGTGGGACTGTGAATGGGTGCAATGCTATCTGCTGTCTATTTAATGGTGTTTTGGCCTCTTCATCGGGTCAAGCTCATAAATGTAAAGGACCAGACAACGCGTTTAGGACATGTTGTAACTGGACAACCACGGACATGTTGTAACTGGAAAACCATGGACATGTTGTAAATGGACAACCATGGACGTGTTGTAAATGGACAACCATGGACATGTTGTAAATGGACAACCATGGACATGTTGTAAATGGACAACCATGGATATATAGAGCAATTCAACGATTGAGTTTCCATTTAATGGTATTTCGCGATTTGCATTATCATAGTACAGTGGTGTGAGTGAGTGTCACACTGGAAGCACACGGGTGAGATTGAATACCTCACTTGATGCACACGGGTGTGAGTGAGTGCTCCACTGGAAGTACACTGGTGTGACTGAGTGCCACACTGGAAGCACATGGGTGTGAGTGAGTGTCACACTGGAAATACACGGGTGTGAGTGAGTGACACACTGGATGGACGCGGGTGTAAGTGAGTGCCACACTGGAAGTACACAGTTGTGAGTGAGTGCTCCACTGGAAGTACACTGGTGTGAGTGAATGGCACACTGGAAGCACATGGGTGTGAGTGAGTGCCACACTGGAAGTACACGGGTGTCAGTGGGTGCCACACTGGAAGTAAACGGGTGTCAGTGGGTGCCACATTGGAAGTACACGGGTGTCAGTGGGTGCCACACTGGAAGTACACGGGTGTCAGTGGGTGCCGCACTGGAAGTACACGGGTGTCAGTGGGTGCCACACTGGAAGTACAAGGGTGTCAGTGGGTGCCACACTGGAAGTACACGGGTGTCAGTGGGTGCCACACTGGAAGTACAAGGGTGTCAGTGGGTGCCACACTGGAAGTACACTGGTGTCAGTGGGTGCCACACTGGAAGTACACGGGTGTCAGTGGGTGCCACACTGGAAGTACACGGGTGTCAGTGGGTGCCACACTGGAAGTACACGGGTGTCAGTGGGTGCCACACTGGAAGTACACGGGTGTGCGTGAGTGCCACACTGGGAGTACACATGCGTAAGTGAGTGCCACAATAGATGTACGTGGGCGTGAGATAATGTCACACTGGAAGTAAAAGGGCGTGAGCGAGTGTCACTGTGGAAGTACGCGGGTGTGCGTGAGTGCCACACTTGAAGTACACCTTGTGTGAGTAAGTGCCACACTGGAAGTACACGGGTATGAGTGAGTGCCACACTGGAAATTCACGGATGTGAGTGAGTGCCACACTGGAAGTACACGGGTGTCAGTGAGTGCCCCACTGGAAGCACACGGGTGTCAGTGAGTTCCACACTGGAAGTACACGGGTG
Organism: Lamellibrachia columna; assembly: GCA_963662155.1. Taxonomy (NCBI): domain Eukaryota; kingdom Metazoa; phylum Annelida; class Polychaeta; order Sabellida; family Siboglinidae; genus Lamellibrachia; species Lamellibrachia columna. The sequence continues at coordinate 33,061,711 of OY759273.1, read as the reverse complement.
TTAGTGAGTGCCACACTGGAAGTACACTGGTGTCAGTGAGTGTACCTAATCGGAACTTCACACCACAGAGCATTATCCAAACATAAGAAACAAATGTAAGCGAGTCGATGAGGTAATGCTACGTCTTTCGGCTACCAATTGTTGTGCTTGCAGTGAGACAAAAGCGGAGAGGGTACATGGTTGGTTTATTGGTTGGGCTGGTTGGTTGGTTTATTGGTTGAGCTGGTTGTTGATTGGCTGTTTGGTTGGTTGGTTGGTTGGTTGGTTGGTTGGTTGGTTGGTTGGTTGGTTGTTGGGTGGTATGTGGATGGTTAGTTGGTTGGTAGGTTGGTTGTTTGGGCTGGTTGGCTAAGCTGATCGGTTGGCTTGCTGGCTGGCTATCTGGCTGCCTGGTAGACATATCTTATGATTGGTTGGTTGGTTGGTTGGTTGGTAGGTTGGTTCGGCTGGAAACTGACTGGCTGGCTGGGTGGCTGGCTGATTGACTGTCTGGTAGATGGTATTGGTTGTTTAGTTGGTTAGTTGGTTGTTTGGTTGTTTAGTGATTTGTTTGTTTGTTTGGTTGTTTTTTTTGTTGGTTGGTTGGTTGGTTGGTTGGTTGGTTGGTTGGTTGGTTGGTTGGTTGGTTGGTTGGTTGGTTGGTTGGTTGGTTGGTTGGATCACACCCCGCATACATAAAGCCAAACATCCAATTCGTGTTTGTTGATAGCTTCACGGACCTTGCTGAGGTTGCAAAGCAAAAAGTCACGTGGTATATCTTTGTTATCAAAATAGCCTAGTTACTACTTGGTTAAATGACCATTTAACTTAATTACAACAACACATCGTTGTGAACCCATTGAATGCGTTAACTTGGGTATAGTAAACAAGGGCGTTGCTTTCCTTCTAATCTGTAGTGACTTCCACGAAGCCGACAGGTTGACGGGCCTGTTCCCTCATTCAGCTTAAATAGCGTTCCATAGATGCTCTATTGGCTTCAAGTCTGAGCTCTGAGCTGACCACTGTATCATCTTAATGTCGGAGTTCTTAAACAAACAATTGGTGACTGTTATAGCAAGGAGTATTGTCTCGCTGGAAGGTAAATGCTTCACCCTTACCATTGAGTGTAGAAGCAAGCATAAGACGACTCAACTCCCTGACATATTGTTCCAGCTACAGGTTCTACTAACGTGTTCTATTTGTGTGCGTGCGTGTGTGTACGTGTGCGTGCGTGCGTGTGTGCGCGCACTTGTGCGCGTGCTACAAACTTTGGGAAAACGTATGAGTTACATCCAGGCATACAATATCCGCATTTTCAGCAATATAAAAATCTGCTTTTTGTATGACGTAAATTCGCTGAGATATCGCTGCAGAAACTAACTACAGCCATTGGAGAAACGAATGACACAGAAGACGACAACATCTTTGTACAGACGGGGACGTATAATCTGACCTGCAAAGAGCTCAAGCAAATGATGGACAATTCTATCGACATCTACGTGAAGGCGCTGTTGTCTATGCGCGCCAAGACCGGCATTCCTGCAGCCAACTTCGTGGTAGTCACGAAGCCACCGTCCGCCACACGAAACACTGTGATTTACTCGAAAGGCGATCGGAATAACTACTGCGTCGCGGCCGTGACGCGTAGGCTCAAGTGGACGTTGCAGAAGCACGTGCTAGTGCAAGTGCTAGTGCTAGTGCTAGTGCAAGTGCAAGTGCTAGTGCTATTGCAAGAGCTAATGCTAATGCTAGTGTTAGTGTTTGTGCTTATTTCTACTGTGATCCTTAGAAAATGAGCCAGATAACATCACGAGTGTCGCAGACACTGGTGACGTTATATGCCTGGTGACACTCTCGTCACATAAACAAACAGTGTATTATTCCCGTTATATAACGACACATTTTCACTTCCTACATTTGCAAATGCTGCTGGGCCGGTTTCACGAAGCATTCCTACCGTTCGAAGGAACTAATACGGACGTTTGACGCAGATTACGTAAATCACAAAATCACAGAAAACACACGAATTGTTCGAACAGTCACGTGTCTTTGCCAACGCGCGCGCTCAATGTAAATTGACGTTCAGCGCCACGCCACGTTCGAAATGATGCATACGACAGATGGATTTTCAGAACGAGTTAGCCGTGTGTTATCTGGGTTGATATATCGCGGTAAAATGCTCTATACCAATCTGGTAGTCTTATTGCCGTGATATATCCACCCAGATAGTGCACGACTGCCTCATTCTGAGAATCCTAAGTTAAACATACGTTTGTGAACTTCGAGTGGATATCAGCACGGCTAGCCGTTACATAATTTTAAACAAAACCTATATACAATACTGATATCCAATCGACGTTCACAAACGTATGTTTAACCAGAGCTAGTGTATATCGAGCTGCGTCACTCCGATCTGCGCCATTTTGTAAATTGACGTTCAGCGCCACCAAGTAAGGACCAGCTTAGAATAGTACTGCTTATGTATAAAGCACATAAAAATTAATTGCCGTTAAATGTTAAAAAAAATATGTGTAATGCATACGAAGAAATACTGCACAAGAAGGCAAAACCATTTTAGAACTGGTGCAGCTGTCTTAAACAGTTGCACGTCTTGGAAAGCACCCGCCGGGCGGCGTAGAAGTTGTCAAAACTGTCGCCCTCCTCCTCCTGCTTCCTGCTCTTGAATTTGTTACATTCAAACGTCTCGCTGGATTCCCCGATGGCAAATTCGTCAAACGCTTGGATTATTTCTTCTGTTGTGCGTTGTTCGTCAGGTTTTGGAAACTTGAATCCCTCGTACAGCCGCATGGCCACATCTTCAAGATAATTTTCTAGCGTTGCCATTTGGTAATCCCTGGGTCTGTCCGCAATTCGCGACAGGATACCGTAGTTGCTCCAGCGCCGATGGAACATCTTTCTTGACTCGGCCTTGTTATGACCAAAAACGAGTGTCTGAGGCGCGCGCGTGTGCGTGCGTGCGTGCGTGCGTGAGTGAGTGTGTGTGCGTGTATGTGTGTGTGCGTGTGTGTGTGTGTGTGCGTGTGCGTGTGCGTGTGCGGGTGCGGGTGCGGGTGCGGGTGCGTGTGCGTGTGCGTGTGCGTGTGAGTGTGCTTGTGCGTGTGCGTGTGCGTGTGCGCGTGCGTGTGTGTGTTTGTGACAATATTCAGTGTCTCACCAACAAAATAAAGTCACACTTTCACCGCTGTCGCCATATTTCGTAGTTCCCAACATACACTCCGCTAGAGGGCGACACTGTGTAGACTTGTGATCACGGAACAGCTCTTATATAATGTTGGGTGTGAATTTTGTATTGGAAGATTGCATTTACTACCCAGGTGTAACTATTGGTCAGTCAATAACACATTGGAATGATCCTGATGGTAACTGCGCATACCCCAGAACATTTCTGTGAAAACTTCAGAAGCTATTTTCTGTAAATTATTCTTTGCCGTAATTGTGAGAACAATTAAAACAATTGTGTTGTGTTATGAATCAAATTTGGTTTGGCTTTTTTGTATCATGTGTATGGGTTTCCAAGTAAATTTTCGTGCACCTTAAAGGGACTCTTATTTGACTCCAAGAATACAATGTTTTTATTTGGCTGAGAAAATATTTGCAACATAATATTGATATAGTTTTATTCGAAGTCACTAGACATCAGTAAGAATAATTACTGTAGCTTATTTTTATCGAAATTTACTACATTTTAACCCTTAATTAAATAACTAATTTCTTGTTCCGTCTACAGCATTTCTCAAGGCTGCAGCCATATTATAAAAATACAAAACAGTAGATCTGTAATTTAAAATTGTCATTGACATCCCTAATAAAACTGGTGGTTCCTGAATATTTGAGATTTTTTTCCCAGTTAGTTAAAATTGGTCTAATCAATCAGGTATAGGATGTAAAAAATGTCTTCCAATGCCCTGAAACTTCACGTGTTAGTGCTATACAGTTCTAGCGTAGAGGTCGGCAACTAACCGGTCTGCGCCAGGATTTCATCTATGGGCTTTTGAAAGTGCAGGAACCTGAAAATTTGTGATCATTTTCTGCCAGTTACGTTACAAACTAAAGTCTAAACACTCAGCTATTGTATGTAAACAAAATAAATTTCTCGTTTGTGATTATTTTTTTCCACAGAACTTGCAGCAGATAGCGATTGAAGTATTTGCACTCCCCACGTGACAGGCTATTTTGACTTGGGCGCGTAATTAATTTCCACTGCGGGAGCTTGTTGTAATGCTGCTGCGCATGCGTAGTTAATTAGTTTCGGTATTTCCGGCAATGTTTATCAGCGCATACGATACAATTCGAATTAACTTTATACTGTGATTATATTGGCGCAACTGTCGCACTGGAAAGTAAAACCAGGCAAAACAAATATTCAGTGTAGAATCTCGATAATGACGCTGATTGGCCGCTAGCGCTTCACATGAACACCTACACAACATCTAGTGGTGAAAGTAGGGGAGACCGGGGAGGGTCTCCCCTACTGTCACAACATGGAGTGGTGACAGTAGGGGAGACCGGGGAGGGTCTCCCCTACTGTCACAACATGGAGTGGTGACGGTAGGGGAGACCGGGGATGGTCTCCCCTACTGTCACAACATGGAGTGGTGACAGTAGGGGAGACCGGGGAGGGTCTCCCCTACTGTCACAACATCTAGTGGTGACAGTAGGGGAGACCGGGAAGGGTCTCCCCTACTGTCACAACATGGAGTGGTGACAGTAGGGGAGACCATCCCCGGTCTCCCCCACTGTCACAACATGGAGTGGTGACAGTAGGGGAGACCGGGGAGGGTCTCCCCTACTGTCACAACATGGAGTGGTGACGGTAGGGGAAACCGGGGATGGTCTCCCCTTCCCTTGCACAAATTTCACATAAATACATTTTTAACGTAACGTAGATAGGGTACATCCACTTGTTATACGTGTGTTCACTATTGCATCGTGTATTTGTAGACCCATTTGGCGAGCTTCTAACTATTGTGGTTTTTTATGATATTACCCATTATTTGACCCCCCAGTCTCAAAAACGTCAAAAAATAGCGTGCCAGTAACACCGACTGAACGAACACAATGTTAAGTGGTCATTTAGCTTTATTTCATTGTGTATTCAATACAAGTCAAGTTCAGAGCGGGTTCGGTTTATACGTTGTAGACGCTTTAAGATGTTACTCATAACTGACGAGTTAGACTGAAAGTCCCGGATGTTAGCCCATATTATTGGCAGATAATTCAGATACACTGTTGCAACGAGGCCGTTGTGTGATCAACATACGGTGGCGCCATCTCACGACGCCTCGTTAATCGACAATAGTGGTGCTATATGGTGGACTGGGCACCAGTCTATGAGACGAACGACGAATCATAATTGTTGACATCCATAGCCTGATGCAAATGCTGCCGCGGGCGGTATGGTAATGTTATTTATGTAATTTGTGTTACCACCTCCCACCTGTTTTTGGGCCCAACCTCCCATCTATTTTGAGGATTAGCCTAAGGATCCGAGTAATGGTACGTTTGTGACTTACACTTTTGATCCCTTGCGCAAATGTGTTAAGAATTTTTTGATAAATTGCATATTCTATCAATCAGTGAGTTAATTAGTGAGTGGGTGGGTGGGTGGGTGGGTTGGTGAGTGAGTGAGTGAGTGAGTGAGTGAGTGAGTGAGTGAGCGAGCGAGTGGGTGACTGAGTGAGTGAGTGAGTGACTAATTGGGTTTAGGTGAGTGAGTGAGTGAGTGAGTGAGTGAGTGAGTGAGTGAGTGAGTGAATGGTTGAATGAGTGAGTGGGTAAAACACACCAACATTGCGAACAGACAAACATAGATATAACGTAAACACGAAAACATAATGTTATTGATGTACTTTTATTGACCCCATTTGACACAGAGGTGCTCCACCGTTCGGGTGATGCGTTCGAATGACACAGTTACACAACCCTGTAGTAGCGACACCAGCGGCAGCCCATGGGTAATGGCTGGGGCGAATCGTGTCGTTCTGTGTCGCTTTCTGGCCGAGCTGGTGGAGTTACCGGACACCTGCTGTGTTGTCGACTCCACCGCCTTCAGGAACACCAGCTGAAGCACACAAAAATTAATCAACCTCGGGCTACGATATCCAGCTAAATACATTATGTATAATGGAGGTGTTTCCTCAGAACTGTCATAGGCGATGATTAGTTGAACTCCGTTGCATCTACATTAGGTGTTATACTCGACTCGCTCTCTCTTAGATATAGCTGCTATGTACCATTAAGTGTTATACTCGACTCGCTCTCTCTTAGATATAGCTGCTATGTACCATTAAGTGTTATACTCGACTCGCTCTCTCTTAGATATAGCTGCTATGTACCATTAAGTGTTATACTCGACTCGCTCTCTCTTAGATATAGCTGCTATGTACCATTAAGTGTTATACTCGACTCGCTCTCTCTTAGATATAGCTGCTATGTACCATTAAGTGTTATACTCGACTCGCTCTCTCTTAGATATAGCTGCTATGTACCATTTTGTATACCATGGATATTAACGAACATAACTGAGCAAGGTGTCATTGAAGTATTCGTTGGTTCGTTTTCCTATAAACGAACAGCCAACACAAATATTTTGAGAAATTACACATCTGTTACCAACACATCTGGATAATATCATTGCACATATATAGTGTTCATGATCGTGATGCCTTATTTAATTACAATAGTTTATTTGGTCAGTACATTGTAGATATATCAGTTTGTTGTGCTAACGGGTTACAACCTGTTCCATTATGATAAACAGTTTCAGCGTGTCGTACGACTTGGTCACTGACCTTTAGTTGCGGTAGCGCCGTACCCAAGGTCTATAAGGGCGTCTCCAAGGACGTCTCCAAGGACGTCTCCAAGGACGTCTCCTGCGTCGCCAAAAACCTCTCTTGACGCGGTCAACTTCACCTGTATTGAACATATATGTTACAAAAGTCAGTGCATGTCATGAAATACAAACAATTCACGCTGCACGTGTAAATAGACGACTACTGGATGAACACGTGGACGTAAATGACCTGCCTTGCCGGCCGTAGGGGAGCACTCCGGAGATACCAACCTTATCATGAATCCACATTCACTCTTTTAAAGGTATTATTTGTACATTTCAAAAATATTTCTTGTAAACACCTGCATCTTTTATACGAAGAAATGGATGTCTGCAGAGCTTAGAATTCCCGCTTAGTTGGTATCCGTCGCGATTCGGTTGTTTCCGTAGTTTTGGTCCAAGAGGCTGTGGCAGCCATTGCACGCTGGCACTGGTTTGAATCTACACGCTTCGAAGATATCCAGCACATAGCAAACTAATATGCACCATGTTACGTCATATCACGGACGTTAAGCATGATTAAAGCCGACTTTACATAGTTAGAACTGATCCGTTATGTCGGCAATAGGTTATACAAATGTGACGCTTCCTAGTAGCATTACACGTTCTGTGGTACAGAGACAATCGTCTTCACTAGAGATGCCGCGCTGGCCAACAATCACTCAATCGTTTGTTTGCGTTGATTAAAATAATTTCATACAGATTAGGCAATACTCGTAAACCGAAAGTTTTAAGAATAAGCCATACTTTCAAAGCACGTGTAAGAATGTTATTGTCAAAGGATTAACTTACCGGCCAACTTCTCGCCCTGTTCGTCTACCGACACAGCAAAACTGTCGTCGTTCCTCTATAAAATAATAATATACATTAGCTTCGTAAGAATTCACGCTACTGCATGTAAATGCAATTTTTTTTATTTTATGCTTTCAAATTTCAGGAAGGTTCAAAAACAAGAAGACACAAAGTAACACTAGAAAAACAATAGGTTATATAGGATAAAAAATTATAAATGGTATTCATCCTGGTAGAAGACGATAAATGAATGGACCAAAGTATGTGCTGCTGATAGTGTCAATGCTAGCAGTGGGAATATTGACATGGGAAAACAAAATTGGCCTGTTTCTACAAAAGATGGGCCACACATAAATGTAAATGTTAGACTCTCGATAAACCAATGCCTTCCATTGCTTTGCGTGGTTTTAATACTAGGTAGTTGCACCTTTTAACAACATAACAGTTTTGCCAAAGACCATGTGTTGGTAATGTGACATTTGTGGGTAGTGTCACATGTACTTACGGCTTCATTGGCGAAAGCCGCCGTCGCCAACAACACGACACAGAGTAGTAGAAGGAAGCTCGCTCGCATCTTGACTGGATAGTGACGTTCTACTGCAAGACAAAATGGCGTGAAAGGTCAAGGTTGGGGTTAGAGAACAAAACAAGGGAGGAGTGAGCGAACTAGACAAGGTTGGAGTGACCTAACGGGATGTGGTAAAACAACAAGAGTGGAGGAAGACACGAAGCAGGATTGAGAGGACAAAGTAAGGATGGCGCCGGTGAACAAGACAAGCGTGGAGTGAGAGAACTAGACAAAAGTGGAGTGAGAGAACTAGACAAAGGTGGAGTGAGAGAACTAGACAAAAGTGGAGTGAGAGAACAAGACAACAGTGGAGTGAGAGAACAAGACAACAGTGGAGTGAGAGAACTAGACAAAAGTGGAGTGAGAGAACTAGGTAAAGGTGGAGTGAGAGAACTAGACAAAAGTGGAGTGAGAGAACTAGACAAAAGTGGAGTGAGAGAATTAGACAAAGGTGGAGTGAGAGAACTAGACAAAAGTGGAGTGAGAGAACTAGACAAAAGTGGAGTGGGAGAACTAGACAAAGATGGAATGAGAGAATTAGACAAAGGTGGAGTGAGATAACTAGAAAACGGTGGAGTGAGAGAACCAAACAAGAACAAGACAGCTGTTGAGTGAAAGGACAAAGCCATGGACGAAGAAGAAAATAAACACAGTGGAGTGGTAAACAGACTGACTGACAGACAGAATCAGGCGTGCACCACGTGATTTTGTGTCATCGGCCACTATGTTCAGTAGCGACGATTGGCGAGATACGCTTATCGCAAACATCAAATATGTTTACAAAATACTTAGATTTGACACTCGAGTCGAATCACCTGCTGGTTGGGTTTCACGCCGATTCGATTTGTTTAAGGTAAGTAACTCCAACCAAGTCTGTTCAAATATGTTATTTGAGTCGACGCACACCGAGTGGCAGGCATCAGCTATAGAGAACCCATCGCAAACCAATGTCTTTGAAACAGCTTTGGGTTCTCACTAGAATCACGCACGCACGTCAGTAAAACCACCACCACAAAACCTAAAATGTCGTGCTCTGGGCAACCGTTTATAAACATATTCTTTGAAAACAGACCAAAAACAAACTCATAAACTTCAATGTCCAAGGACACAAACTGCATTTAAACGACACATTGCTCGAAATGTAATTCGTATACAGAGATAGCGAAGATGTCTCCACAAGCCGATTTCGAAGTGAACTTTCCAGTGACGGCGAAGTTCAGACCTGCAGAGGAAAAACTTACCTGTACCAGACGTGTCGACCGATGTGTTCAACTGCTCACCTGTAACCTGCCGAAACTGTTGGCTGACTTGGCCTTTTATGTAATTCAAAAACATATAAATCGTGAACTGGCACGCTTCCAAATAGTTTCTAGCTGTAGTCATATAGCTCAGTGCCACGTTGACAAACAATGGGCTGATGCCAAAATGAGGACGGTTTGACCTGTGGAGATTAATGTCTTTGGAAATTCTACTTTAATTCGAGTTATTCTTCTTTGTAAATATATATATATATATATATATATATATATATATATATATATATATATATATATATATATATATATATATATATATATATATATATATATATATATATATATATATATATATTGTATGCATTATCTACGCTAGTCGTTTTACGCAGCAACCAGGTTACGAAAAGGATAAGTAATTAACTAAGTAAGTAATAAGAAAGTAAGTAAGAAACGCTAAGTACACATTTCAACAGTTGTGAATGTTTGGAAATACTTGCTGACGGTCTCGCCCGCGTGGATTTTCTTTACATTCATTTTGGCTCGTGATATGTCAGTGGGTTTGCGTGCGTGCGTGCGTGCGTGCGTGCGTGCGTGCGTGCGTGCGTGCGTGCGTGCATGTACATCACTTGCATGTTAGGAATATATTACATGCAACCTGAAACAAACGTATATAATAATAATAATAATAATTATTATTATTATTAAAATATATTCCGCTCAAGTGTGTCGACATTGCGAGAGGTATATCACACATTAGATTCGGCTCAGCAACAGAAACGTTAATTTATGGTTTGGAATTTCCAGTCTCAAGTTCGCCTGACAGTGGAAGCACCACAATGTGTCACAATGTGTCACAATATGTCACAAATAAGACATATATTGACTATTTATTCGTCTTGCCAACGAAAGGTCACACTGACCGACATTGTCCTAGATGGAACTGGACGTGTCACACAACACCTACGAGTAGAAGACGCCCGGCCGACTCGCTGTTGTGGACGCTTTTGGGCTACACCAAGTGATATATCGACACGTCAACGACTGTAAACTCTTTACGACTGAATGTTTATACAATCTCATTAGAAAGGGCTTTTGTAAGGGATTGACTGTTTTTCCTGGACACGTTTAGGGAAGGTCGGCATGACGACTTCTTACAGATTTACTACGCTGTGAGTGCGCTAGGTCATAGAAATGACCAACGTTGGTATAATGTCACCTGACGAACTGGGAGTGGTCGTCTCTATCAACTACGTCTTGGACTGTTTACCGGCATGGCATGGCTTTGACACTACATATCTGGTAATAATGTGCATCCATGTGAATCACTTCAAAAAACAATACTGTAATGTTGGTGTTTTCGATATTGTATATTTGAACACAACTATGTCAGTGGTTGCATTATCGCCATTAGTAGGAGTACATAATATTATCGCCATTAGTAGGGGAACATCGCGAGGATATTAATCTAGGTTTTCCCAACAACATATGTTAAGGAACTATGTGTTGTGGTGAGTTCTCTTTGAGCAGCGGGCAAACACACTAAGATCATTGACAGGGAGGGAGGGTGGGTGGGAGGGAGGAGGGAGGGAGGGAGGGAGGGAGGGAGGGAGGGAGAAACAGAGAGAGGAGGAGAGGGACAGAGAGAGAGAGAGAGATAGGGAGGGAGGGATGGAGGAGAGAGAGAGGGGAGAGAGAGAGAGAGAGAGGGAGAGAGAGAGAGAGAGAGGATGACGCATTTATTTCACCAAAAATCTGTACATTAATATCAAGGAATAAAAATAAGAAAATTAATGTTACTCACTTACAGGACAAAAATAAAACCTACAAATAGGCGGTCTGGGAGACCGTCATTAAGTATGGTCGTTATCGTGAGGCCACCCTTGCAATAATAAAACATTTGTAGTATTATGTAATCATTAATCACAAACAGACACGTACAAATATAATTACATACACATACATATATACTTGCGTGTATACTTACATATACATATGGGTTGTCTGTGAGTTTCATTGTGTGTTCCATGTTGCCTACTGCACTTAATACTTACCAAACTGTATCGTCCTTATGCTGACACATACTCATTGGGATTCTGGATAACTTAATACTTACCAACATGTATCTTGTTTATGCTGACACATACTCATTGTGATTCTGGGTAATTTAATACTTACCAACATGTATCTTGTTTTTGCTGACACATACTCATTGTGATTCTGGATAACTTACTACTTACCAACATGTATCTTGTTTTTGCTGACACATACTCATTGTGATTCTGGATAACTTAATACTTACCAACATGTATCTTGATTAGGCTGACACATACTCATTGGAATTCTGGATAACTTAATACTTACCAACATGTATCTTGTTTATGCTGACAAATACTCATTGGGATTCTGGATAACTTAATACTTACCAACATGTATCTTGTTTTTGCTGACACCTACTCATTGGGATTCTGGATAACTTAATACTTACTAACATGTATCTTGTTTATGCTGACACATACTAATTGTGATTCTGGATAACTTAATACTTACCAACATGTATCTTGTTTATGCTGACACATACTCATTGGGATTCTGGATAACTTAATACTTACCAACATGTATATTGTTTATGCTGACACATACTCATTGGGATTCTGGATAAGTGTCAAAGCTAATTCCTGAAACATTATTTTGCAGTAAAATACTGTGAACTAACGTATTATCATAACGCTGAATTCTTGCAACATGTTTATAAATCTGAATACTTGTTTAACGAAGAATGATCATCCTCGGTTGCCTGCGTCTTAGCTGTGTAGTGGATAATGGAGACTAACAATCGGGTCGTTTCGTAAAATCGTTGGACGTACGGTGCAAAGGTGCAATGCAAAAGGGGATAATTTCTACAACAACATTCAACTACAACATTTAATGTATATAATGACACAATTCTCATATCTTTTATTATATTATGTTATCTTACATTATGTTTAGGGTCGTTTATATCCACAACGTGCTGTTGCTAATTTTGCCCGACACACATACTTACTTGTACGTGTCACTCAACGACATTGACATATTGGTGTGTTTTTGACTGCAACCGGACATTACATCGAATTTATATACTCTTTAGAAATGGCTTTTGTAAGGAGTTGGGCACTGACTTGACACTGTCTAAGGCAGGTCGACATGACATCTTCATGCAGATTAATTACGCTGTGAGCATTCAAGGACAGATAGTTGACCGAAGTCAGTATAATGTCACATGACGAACTGGGAGTGGTCGTCTCAATTAACTACATCTTAGATTAATAATAATAATATGCAATAATAATGTGTACCAATACTATGATAACATAACATGTTAATATGAGTAATAAATTGTTAAACTAAGCAATTAGAAAAGAAGAAAGAAGCAACATGAATGTTTCTTTTAGAAGAACGCGTAGAGTATCGTGGACAGAAAAGAAAACTAAAGAAGACGTCCTAAGAACAGCTCACAACAAAAGGAAGACCGTGTGCAAAATCAGGTAAAGAAGAGTATAACTGTTAGGGGCGTAGCGAGAACACTAGAACATTTACTGACAGCGGGAAAGAGAACATTAGAACATCTAGTGACGACTGGAAAGAGAATAATAGAACATCTACTGACAGCGGGAAAAAGAACAATAGAACATCTAATGGCAGCGGAAAAAGAGAACACTAGAACATCTAGTGACAACGGGAAGGAGAACACTAGAACGTCTACTGACAGCGGGAAAGAGAACACTAGAACATCTACTGACGGCGGGAAAGAACACACTAGAACATCTAGTGAAGACTGGAAAGAGAACACTAGAACATCTAGTGATAACGGGAAAGAGAACACTAGAACATCTAGTGATAACGGGAAAGAGAACACTAGAACATCTAGTGACGACGGGAAAGAGAACACTAGAACATCTAGTGATAACGGGAAAGAGAACACTAGAACATCTAGTGATAACGGGAAAGAGAACACTAGAACATCTAGTGATAACGGGAAAGAAAACACTAGAACATCTAGTGACGACGGGAAAGAGAACACTAGAACATTTCGTGACGACGGGAAAGAGTACATTAAAACATCTAGTGACAACGGGAAAGAGAACACTAGAACATCTAGTGACAACGGGAAAGAGAACACTAGAACATTTCGTGACAACGTGAAAGAGAAAACTAAAACATCTAGTGACAACGGGAAAGAGAACACTAGAACATCTAGTGATAACGGGAAAGAGAACACTAGAACATCTAGTGACAACGGGAAAGAGAACACTAGAACATCTAGTGATAACGGGAAAGAAAACACTAGAACATCTAGTGACAACGGGAAAGAGAACACTAGAACATCTAGTGATAACGGGAAAGAGAACACTAGAACATCTAGTGACGACGGGAAAGAGAACACTAGAACATCTAGTGACGACGGGAAAGAGAACACTAGAACATCTAGTGATAACGGGAAAGAGAACACTAGAACATCTAGTGACAACGGGAAAGAGAACACTAGAACATCTAGTGACAACGGGAAAGAGAACACTAGAACATTTCGTGACAACGGGAAAGAGAACACTAGAACATCTAGTGACAACGGGAAAGAGAACACTAGAACATTTCGTGACAACGGGAAAGACTGAAGGGAAATAAGATGTGGTCGGCAAAGAATTAAACATTTATTTATTTTATTTCTTACTTTCTTATATTTAACATCTACTTGGTATTAAGACCCACTAGGCCAAGGAAGGGTTCTCTGTCCGTGGCAAATATTACGGTAAAGGACAACGTATATAGGCCTACATCGGAACTAGTGTCAATGTAAAGACTGAAGTATTAGCAGCAGGCTAATACTAACCCTTCTGTATATAGAACACACGTGTCGTTCCCACCCCATGGGCGTAGGAGCCGGTCCATGGCCGGACCACTTTTTTCCAAGCCTCGAGCCTTTTTTCCAAGCCTCAATGCCGTGGCAACTAGCCACAATGCCGTAAAAAATAAACAATGGTTCACAGCCAAAACTTTCTGCGCCTTATATTTATATAATTAAACAGGTCTTTGCAATTACTGAAACTACAATCGTATGCCTACGATTTGTGTAGCTAATATTTTAAGAAATCGGTAATAAAATTACATTCAGCAGTCATCTGAGCTAGCCTATCGTCGGCCCGCGGTAGATGTTTTAGAAATCGAAGGATCAGCGCTGTCAATCATGCATCACGTGAACTCTCCGCGGGCGAAACTAGATTCCCGCCCGCGATTGCTTCCCACCAAAAGACCGCGTCGTCTGCATCCTTGCGCCGTAATTGATGAATTAGCATCTGGAAGCCAAAATATGTGTTGTGGTGAGTTCTCTTTGAGCAGCGGGCAAACACACTAAGATCACTTCTTATGACGTTTGTTTGTTTTATCCTGATAACATGTGTTTCTTTAGTATCTCTCAGTTGTCATCTTTGTGTTTTCGTTCTTCCTCTTACATACGTTTATATGTCTTCCAAACGTTCAGTTATATGCAGCATTCTTTAGTGCGCTTCTTCAGTTGTGACGTCACACTCCCCCTAGGTTCGCTATCTCCGTAGAAACAACCGCATAAAATCTATCGGTTTGTCTTAGACGTTCGTTCGGCTCTATTTGTCTACATAACCAGGTTTCTTTGTCTTTGCCGAATCAAATGTTTTCGTTTTTCCATTTCAACCGGTGGTTTGAAAGGATGCAGCAAAAATACAAATCGTCTTACGCACCGACAATGACCTCCTGAAACACGCGGCCTACAGCGCGGGGCAGCAAACGTTCGTTCCATCGCGCACAGCGTGAAACACGTAGTGTTATTTAATAGTAGTTGACGCTTTGTTTCATTTAACATTGGCTGTAAAAGGCGCTACCAGGGGATAATAAATCGGTAACGTTATTATTAAAAACGACCGACATTTGCAGTTCAATGAGGCATTTAAATTAAAACGTTGTATTATTTACCACATATGTAAGGTAAAGCCGTTGAGGTTTCAGTTCGTCATTTATTATATGAGTCATGTGTTAGAATTACATGTTGTTGCAATTGTTAGTAAATATTGCAGTGGTTTTAGTGAAACTTGAGAGTGTTTCTTTTGCATCTCGACATGTTTAACCTTATTGTAACGTGGGTGCTTCCTAGTCAACAAACATTACGTCGTTGTGTCTAGATACTCTTTATTACCTGCTGGCAGTGGAAGTCAGAAAGTCCCCACCACAGCAACATCAGTGTGTAGGTCATTATAAGGGTGTTACCCCACCACAACAACATCAGTGTGTATGTCTTACAAGGGTCTTACCCCATCACAACAACATCGGTGTGTAGGTCATTATAAGGGTCTTACCCCACCACAGCAACATCAGTGTGTAGGTCATTATAAGGGTCTTACCCCACCACAGCAACATCAGTGTGTAGGTCATTATAAGGGTCTTACCCCACCACAACAACATCGGTGTGTAGGTCATTACATGGGTCTTACCCCACCACAACAACATCAGTGTGTAGGTCATTACATGGGTCTTACCCCACCACAGCAACATCAGTGTGTAGGTCATTATAAGGGTCTTACCCCACCACAACAACATCAGTGTGTAGGTCATTACATGGGTCTTACCCCACCACAGTAACATCAGTGTGTAGGTCATTACATGGGTCTCACCCCACCACAACAACATCAGTGTGTAGGTCATTACATGGGTCTTACCCCACCACAGTAACATCAGTGTGTAGGTCATTACATGGGTCTCACCCCACCACAACAACATCAGTGTGTAGGTCATTACATGGGTCTCACCCCACCACAGCAACATCAGTGTGTAGGGCATTACATGGGTCTTACCCCACCACAGCAACATCAGTGTGTAGGTCATTACATGGGTCTTACCCCAACACAACAACATCAGTGTGTAGGTCATTACATGGGTCTCACCCCACCACAACAACATCAGTGTGTAGGTCATTACATGGGTCTTACCCCACCACAACAACATCAGTGTGTAGGTCATTACATGGGTCTCACCCCACCACAGCAACATCAGTGTGTAGGTCATTACATGGGTCTCACCCCACCACAACAACATCAGTGTGTAGGTCATTACATGGGTCTTACCCCACCACAGCAACATCAGTGTGTAGGTCATTACATGGGTCTCACCCCACCACAGCAACATCAGTGTGTAGGTCATTACATGGGTCTCACCCCACCACAACAACATCAGTGTGTAGGTCATTACAAGGGTTTTACCCCACCACAACAACATCAGTGTGTAGGTCATTACATGGGTCTCACCCCACCACAGCAACATCAGTGTGTAGGTCATTACAAGGGTCTTACCCCACCACAACAACATCAGTATGTAGGTCATTACATGGGTCTCACCCCACCACAGCAACATCAGTGTGTAGGTCATTACAAGGGTCTCACCCCACCACAACAACATCAGTGTGTAGTTCATTACATGGGTCTTACCCCACCACAACAACATCAGTGTGTAGGTCATTACATGGGTCTCACCCCACCACAGCAACATCAGTGTGTAGGTCATTACAAGGGTCTTACCCCACCACAGCAACATCAGTGTGTAGGTCATTACAAGGGTCTTACCCCACCACAGCAACATCAGTGTGTAGGTCATAACATGGGTCTTACCCCACCACAGCAAACATCAGTGTGTAGGTCATTACATGGGTCTTACCCCACCACAACAACATCAGTGTGTAGGTCATTACATGGGTCTCACCCCACCACAACAACATCAGTGTGTAGGTCTTACATGGGTCTTACCCCACCACAACAACATCAGTGTGTAGGTCTTACATGGGTCTTACCCCACCACAACAACATCAGTGTGTAGGTCATTACATGGGTATTACCCCACCACAGCAACATCAGTGTGTAGGTTATTACATGGGTCTTACCCCACCACAGCAACATCAGTGTGTAGGTCATTACACGGGTCTTACCCCACCACAGCAACATCAGTGTGTAGGTCTTACATGGGTCTCACAATATAAGCCAGTATCACGTGGTGATGATGTTGTCCTGCTCAGGTCACATCAAAGGGTCAGAGACAGTTACCAGCATCTCACGTGACCACTGTCACATGGCAGATTTAATTACCTAGTAATTAATTTAAACTGCGTGAAATTGTATATGTTTCATTATATACTTAGATAATCCACCAAAGTAAAGGAAATATGTCCTAAGAAACAATAGGCTTAATAATAAAAAGTATGTCTAAAATGTCTATGATTGCTGCCACCTTGTGATGAGCAAACACAACAAAGTGTGAACTGTCACATTATTATTGTGAAACGTTTATGTGCGATGTATTTCCGCAATAGTATACTATTTATGTAACTCATTCTACGTTTCAACAACCATAGGTTGTCTTCTCCGTGAATCTAACTAAAACCCCCCATCCATGGCCTAGAGGGGTCTTGAGACCCGTTCGAGTCGGTACGATCCCCGTGGATCGGCTGCTGCTACATGTAGGCTTACCACAGCAATAAAGATCAGATCACGAAGTGTAACATTGTTAATACTTATCGATGACATTTCAGATCGAAACATTCAGAAAATCGGGGCATTTAAATTATTTGAAACCTCGACACAGCTCCGCAACAGATAACACATGAAAATCGTTATAGGCCTACAGACGCACACGCACACGCGCACGCGCACACGCACACGCACACACACACACAGACCGGCACCAAGTGACGTCACTTGGTCCCTGTTTAGTGACATGTTGAGTTATGTTAACCAACATCTGTGTCAATCTATCAGCGACCGCCCACAACCAAGCAGCACTCTGTAGACACGTAATTATAATTTGTCACTACTAAATATATAATAAGTTTATGAAGTAACACCAGTTAGCTCTGAAATCATCTCACTTTTTCATAATATGTATGAAAAAAACAAATAATTAAATAAAATATTAATAAATTATGACATTTTTGCTAATGTCACATCCAATCTTCCATAAAATAATGCTTAGAAGACGGGTTGTCACAAGTTGAAACCATCAGTGTTAACAAATGTCCGTTTTTACATTTTGTCTGTCCCTAGAAAGGGCGAGGAGAGGTTTGTGATGGAGTATCGCATTGAAGTTGCAGTTTTGCTGCTTGTTGGATGTTGTTAAATATAGTTTGGTATACAATTTGACACTTTCCTTCAAAATCGTGTCATCTAGTATCTGCGTGACCCGCTAGGTGTTGTAACTGTTTTTACTTACGTCGGAGTGTCTTTGAATATCGTCGAACCCAATTTGTTGACAAATTTATTTATAATCCTTAATCCTACAACAAATCCGCACGAGTAACAATTATGGCACAGTGCGTATCTGCATGTGTGGACAGCGGCGTATTTAAATGGGGCGAGGTGCGGGGTGGACCATGGTCCCCTTTGGCTTAAATGTTTACATTTGCCCCGTATTTTTTCGTTGCGCCGCTATAACATAGAACTAATGTGTGACTATAAGTTTGCCCCACCCCCAGTGCGAGATCTTAGATACACCACAAAGTTGAGAAATGCACATTAGAACTGTAGACGCGGCAAGTGTCTCTAGAAAATGTAGGCAACAAATGTCTCTTCAATAAAACAGATAATACAAATTAATTTCCCATTTACTCATTTACAAAGCAGGTCTTTGCGTAAAGGTAATTCTCGTCTTAGACGGCGGTAGAGACTATTTTTTTCAGCCAACCTCCCACCTCCTACCCAGAGGCGGATCTGGGATCTCACAAAGGGGGTGGCCAAAGGTGGAGGCCAAAGGGGTGGCCAAAGGGGGTGGCGAAGGGGGCACGCATAGTCACCCATGTTACCATTCAGCGGAGCAACGGAAAAATACGGGGAAAATAAATTAAGCCAAAGGGGCATGGCCCAGTCACCCCCCCCCCCACACACACACCGCCCGGTAAATACGCCACTGGTCCCACCAATGTTTAGGAGCAACATCCCATCTCCGATTTCCTGCCACACCCATTTGTAGTCGTTTCTGTCGCCAGGTGGCTGCGGCGACGACGCGTCTCGGCGAACGTTTGGTGAACGCAACGTGAATGTTGCGCTGGTCAGCAGACACATACGGCGTTACGTACGTAGCAGGCGCTGGTTAGCAGACACTTACGTCGTTACGTACGTAGCAGGCGCTGGTCAGCAGACACATACGGCTTTACGTACGTAGCATGCGCTGGTCAGCAAACACATACGGCGTTACGTACGTAGCATGCGCTGGTCAGCAGACACATACGGCGTTACGTACGTAGCAGGCACTGGTCAGCAGACACATACGGCGTTACGTACGTAGCAGGCGCTGGTCAGCAGACACATACGGCGTTACGTACGTAGCAGGCGCTGGTCAGCAGACACATACGGCGTTACGTACGTAGCAGGCGCTGGTCAACAGACACATACGGCGTTACGTACGTAGCAGGCGCTCGTCAGCAAACACATACGGCGTTACATACGTAGCATGCGCTGGTCAGCAGACACATACGGCATTACGTACGTAGCAGGCGCTGGCCAGTGCCACTGATCTCTATAAATAACTAACTACATATTATTTATAGAGATCAATGGTCAACAGTGCCATCTGCCAGGTCTGGCGGGTGCTCTGAGATAACGTTGTCGTTCTGCCACAGGCTGTTGTTGGTGTACGCACTGCGACTGGCTGGTTCCTGCGTCTGTAAACAAGCGACGTCTTTACGAATCTTTACAAGAGCATCTTCATCACAAACACGTCTTTAATTGCCACCATTGATGTATTAGGAAGAAATACGTCTTTAAATGACACCAGTGATGTATTTAGGAACAAATACGTTTTTGATTAGCATCAATGACGTATTTGTGAACAAATACATATTTAATTGTCGTCAGTGACGTATTTATGATCTGTGAAGGGGACAAGGGGAGGGCAACTTTTAGCTTAGTCACCCAATAATATGCCATGCAACGACGTAGTAGGGCAACATAGTATACTGGGCCCGAGTGGCGCATTTAGTGGGGTAATTGAGCAATGGAACCCTCGGCTTATTTCCCCCCGTATTTTTCTGTTATGCTGCTATATGTACATGGTAAATTAATGGGTGACTTAGCCCCCCCCGCGAGATCCTAGATCCGCTACTGCAGGGCCCCTGTACGAAACAATGATTACAGGTACACAAAGCCAAAATACGCTACAGATGGCACCCAGTATATTCCAGAAGTGTTAAATATGTTTGTTTAACAACAATGTATTTGTATAATTACATCATGTATTACCATTTCAAGCTCCCTAAAGTTGTCTCAGTCAGTCGTAGTCATATGTCGTTCTACTTACGAACCAGGGGGGGACACATGTGTCGTTCTACTTACATAAGGGTTAATATTAGCCGGCTGCTAATACTACAGTCTTTGCATTGACACTAGTTCCAATGTAGGCCAACATACGTGTTCCTTTACCGTAATATTTGCCACGGACACGGGGGGCCTAGGGGGGTCTTGAGACCCCTAAGACCCCCTGGATCCGCTGCTGCTCAATGCATGAATTTCAGTTATTCTTCTGATAACCAGATGGTGGCTGAGCCAGTGCCTTTTCTCCTATATTCGTAAAATAGATTGTCTCCGTTATACAGATGGTCACCTTTATCCACCTAATCCTTATAATTTTATTTATTGCTTTCCCTGTCAATCACGTTGGCTCCCTCCGAGTCAAATAG
This sequence comes from Lamellibrachia columna, assembly GCA_963662155.1. Taxonomy (NCBI): domain Eukaryota; kingdom Metazoa; phylum Annelida; class Polychaeta; order Sabellida; family Siboglinidae; genus Lamellibrachia; species Lamellibrachia columna. Next base: position 33,040,544 of record OY759273.1, on the reverse strand, counting down.
ACAGTGAGTTACGTTGACATGGTCTATGATTGGTAACGTGTGTTCTGTAGTTCTTCAGTGTATATTCTCTCCCCGGGTAAACCGTCTGGTTGTGATGGTCTCGGCCTCCTGCTTGTGCTTCTCGACTCTTCTTCCGAACAGTCTCCCTGAATCGCCAGTGCAGGTGTGTATTTGCCAATGACGACAAACAACAAGCTGGACTAATCTGCCTTGACATCAGCAGATCATTTGAGAGTGTGACACAAAGGCCTGGTGGCCAAACTATAGTCCACAGGGATACATGGAAGGCTGTTATCCTGTCTGAATGACTACCTGAAGCACAGCTTAGCTTAGCTATACCCACCGCATGATGGCAGCACCCATGGTCATGGCAAGGTCATGTCTAACCAATCTCTTGTGTTTTTTTGACGAAATTACAAAGTGGGTAGATGACGGGTCACCAGTGGATGTTGTCTACTTAGATTTTCAGAAAGCTTTCGATAAAGTGCCACACCAAAGATTGATACTTAAACTAAAAGCACATGGTATAGGTAATGATGTAATCAACTGGATAGAAAAGTGGCTTACACACAGAATACAGAGAGTAATAGTAGACGGTGAGATTTAAAACTGGAAATCGGTTTTGAGTGGGGTACCACAGGGATCAGTATTAGGCCCTATACTGTTTTTAATATATATAAATGATCTAGAAGATGATATATCTAGCAAAGTACTCAAATTTGCAGATGACACAAAAGTATTCAGAAAGGTTACAAATGATACAGATAAACAAAGTTTACAGGATGATCTAGATAAATTAGTTAAATGGTCAGAAAAATGGCAAATGTTATTCAATTTTGGGAAGTGCAAATGTATACACATAGGGCATGGAAACATGGACGAAGAATATAAAATGGGGGATGCTGTACTAGGTAGAACCACACAAGAAAAGGACTTAGGAGTAACATTTAGTGCTGACATGAAAGTTTCAGAGCAATGTGGGATTGCTGCTTCAAAAGGAAATCAAATTCTAGGGCTAATTAGGAGAACTATCATGTATAAGGAGAAACAGCTAATTGTACCCCTGTACAAAGCAATAGTTAGACCACATTTGGAATATTGTATTCAAGCATGGAGGCCGTATTGTAAAAAGGACATAGACAAGCAAGAAAGAATACAACGAAGAGCAACCAAAATGATTCCAGAATTGAGAGACCTTAGTTATGAAAGTCGCTTATTACAATGTGGTTTTACAAAACTAGAGACCAGGAGACTAAGAGGAGACCAAATAGAAGTATTTAAAATAGTGAACGGTTATGAGGATGTTGATAGGAATATATTCTTCAAACTTAAAGAAGGCAGTAGAACCAGAGGACACAAAGCAGCATTAGTTAAGGAGCAGTGTCAGTTGGACATGAGAAAGTACTCTTTCTCACAGAGGGTGATAAATGAATGGAACAAACTGCCAAATGATTGTGTTAATGCTAGTAGTGTGAATATGTTTAAAAATAGAATTGATAGATATTTGATAAGGGTACGTGGGCTACACATAGATGAGAAAATTGTTGGACTCTCGATAAGCCAATGGCTTCCTTGTCCACTTTGCCATCTGAAACTTGTTGTTTGGGATGGCAATCTTGTTAAATCTTGTTAAATGGTAATGTAATGTAATTTAGAGAACGTAGTTAATGAACTATTGTCGTTGTGACTATTTCTCCAGTCGTCAGTTGTATTTACTGTGCGGGTAGTTGGTCTCATTACTAATAATTCAGTTGCTTAAATATAAATGTTGCCCTAGAGACAGGGGTCACGTGGGGTCACAGAGAACTGTCCATCTGTTTATGTCAATGTATTTACTTTATCAGTTATGATTACTTAATAGTGACTTTGATTACTAATGTGTTGGAAGATGGGAAATAAGTGGTCTTTGGACTTTAGAGAAGAATGTCCTACACGGCTTAATGAGATTTTGACAACTTAATCGCAGCCATTAGCCGACAGGGAAACCGGGGCTAGTTGCATACAGGGGCATGTTGTTACAACTGTAACAACTGTTACAACGCTCGGGCGGCTCACACCAATGTCTCAGCCAGCGAGTTGTGTATTGACAATGATTGAAAGAAGTAAACGCTTTGTTTCACATCTGAAGCCCAGCGAACTGGTTTATAACCAGTACGCACTGTAAATGCTAGCAGCGTATGTGGATATGTTTAAAAGCAAAATAAAAAAAATTATCAGAAGGACGGTTTACACATACATTTAAAATGTTGGACTCTCGATAAGCCAATGACTTCCTTGGCTTGTCCACTTGCCATCTGGGTGTTTTGCCTTGGATGGCAATCTTGTTAAATCTTTATGACCCAGCCATATATAGCTATTTCAACAATTAGTAAATATTGCACGATTCATTTTAAAATGTGGATGTTCATTCGTGTGAATGCGTATATGTGTATATCATTCAATCAAGTAGGATTACTGATATATTTCTATTCACTATATGTCATGGTCCATTCAATAATTTTATATTCAATTCACAATTATTTGTTATGTATAAGAATTAAGGGAATGTGTCCCTTTGGTAACTACAAATGAAAAGCTGAATATATGAAACTGTGAATACCTACATTGTTGTGCACACTTTGTATGATAATAATTAACTTCTATGGCGCCTATATCTTCAGGAACCTGAGCTCAGAGGCGCAACAAAACAGAATCATTAAGCATATAGTCGTGAACAGGAACGCGCAAAAGTCATTATCAGAACGAGAGACAACCGAACATTTATAATGAATTTAATGTGCACGTTGACAGAAATAATGCACATAATATATTTTTCTACAAAAAAGAAAGTGACTTTAATTGAAAATTGTAACAACTAGCCCCGGTCTCCTCTATATTTAAAAAGTTAAGTTTTGAGCATGTTTAGTGGTGCTACTGCTATAGTTAATATGAAATAATATTTGATATACAAGGTGCATGGATACATTGTGCATGTATATAGGTATTAAGTAACTGTCTCTGCAATTATAAGCCAGGATCAGGTGACTGAGAAACACACTTGATGTGGATCTCGGCCAGTATGATGAAACGAAATAATGCCTACTCCTGGCTATAAAAAATGAGGTATGCTCCCGGCTGTAATTGTATGTTGGTTGTTATGACTTTTGACGATTAAATTTTTGCTTACATATACGACTTGTGTATATCATTTCATGGTGGCTTTTCGTGGTGTAAATAACGAGAATGGCGCACACTTCTCTGCTACAGGCACCAGAGGCACTGGACATTCATAATGCGGCAGCGGTCTATGCACGTGCGACTGGCTTGAGCGATAAAGAGGAGCCGGTGCAAGTCTCGACATTGCGCAAGACAGGCGTGTTTTCTCGACGTTCCAGCGGGAGCCACCCACAGAAGCAGAGAAGATAAAGCCGGTGCTAGCGAAGTTTGAAGCGTACTGCGGACCGAGACAAAATGTGCCGTTTGAGTGATATCTACAAGCAACAGCAGCGACACTCACTGACACTGTGTCTGTAAGCCACTACCTGGTTCTCACTGTGAGCCATGCCCAGGCCATGGCATTGGTTGCCATAGACATAGTGAGTCCCTGGTCACCAAGTCTCTGGTTGTTGCAGACAGGAGAGTGTTATACTGGCAGACGAGTTGGGGCTCAGGAAGACAATACGGACGATTGTATGTCACTCTGACTCACTCTGTTCTCGCGAGTCGGCATCAGCTCTATGACTGGACCGTTTCTCCTTGTCATGCCCGACATGCCGCTGTCCACTATCGCCACCTGGCAGCACGAGTTCAAACTGTGGTCACAGAGTCTCAACTGTGTCATATACCTTGGTGACATCAGTAGTCGCAATAAGGTGACACATTTGTTGGTTTTATTTCATGTATTTCTGTATTTCATTAATCCACTTGTAAGGATCGACCCCTGTCTAGTCGTTGTTGGTTGCGTGCGCGAGAGTCGATTCCCGCAAAGTTCAAAATTAGCTCACCAGATCCATTCACGTCTAGAATGAAATCAGTTATAACACCAGTTGTCCAGGTATCGTCTCGATTAGAGGTTTATTCGACAGCAAGTCACTTCATGTACATTTCACAGTCACATAAAATCACCATCCTGGCACATCAGTGCACCATTCCATCGGTAATACCTTTCGTTGAAATTAAAAAGAATTCATAATCTAGAAACCAAACATAATGCTAATGCAAACTGGCTTGGCTTGTCTATGCGGAAATTTTGAGATTGAATGTTGGGACTGGGAACATTTCCGTAGCTTCCCTTGTGGAGCATAGACATTGTGTTTTGGTGAAATTATCTCCCGTGCTCCCTAAGTGCGTAAATCTGTAACCTTTTAAAGCAAGTCAATCACTTTCCCAGAAGTTTCAAATCCCAACGTACGCATATGTGAACATCTGATTCTACCTAAATTATCCAAAATCATCTTATGCATCCATGAACAGGCCAACGCCACACAGCCTCCCTGAAAACAAACCCATTTAATTAAATGTGTACAGTGTGGGTGGCTGTCCGGCAACTGGCCAAACAAAAAGTCGTCTAATGCAGATTCGACTAGTCAATTATTTCAATACAACTGCTGTTGAGATATGTTCTAATAAAAAATTGCGATTTTATTGTCACAGATTCAAGAGTACGAATGGTGTCACCCAAGTAACAAGAGGTCGAAGTTCAATGTACTCAACAACCTACAAAATTATGCTAAAGGACAAGGTAAGTCTTGAATGCTTTATACAGACAGCTAATTTTAGTGTCTTTAGTCATTTATTCGTGAGTTACTAGATCGCTCTCTCTGATTTGCACATTTTGTTCAGGACGTCATTGCCCAAATGTTTTGGCAAACCGATGTCTTTCTCCAACTATTCTACCAGCCTCTGTCACCGTTCCATTCTCCCATCTTTGTTGAGGCATGCCTCAGCTTCTTTTCTCAGCCACTAGATATGCCAATAGATATAGTCTTCATATTCCTGTGATTTCCCTGAAAACTGCCATGTTTGGGCGTTCTGATTTTTCATTCATTGTTGAATTTCAGTGTCGTTTCTGGTTATCTTTTCACCAGTTTTATTGTTTGCAGTGTTTTCTTGTTGACTCGCTTTTCATAAGTTTATTTTTAGCGGTACTTCCTGTAGGCGTTTTTAGGGATGGTTTTGTGGGAAACTGAATTCATATATGTCTTTTTCATTGATTTATCCTAACAAATGATATATTCAATTGTGTGGTGTGTCAGTTTGACAGAACAAATGATAATATTTTTTAGAAAAAAAATTATTTTTGTAGTTTACTTTTTTAAAAGTTAGTATATGGCTGACTCTGCTGCCCCCTACAGTCGTTTCTCAGCAGTGTTGACTGGATGGTGCTTGGTGTGGACGAGGCTCACCGCCTGAAGAACAATGACTCGCTGCTCTACAAGTGTCTGACTGCCTTCAGTACGAACTGTCGGCTCATCACTGGAACCCTGCTACAGAACCCTCTTGAGGAACCCTGGTCCTTGCTTCACTTCATCATGCCAGGCAAGCGAGTGACGACAGTGCCAATGTTGTCTTCAGTCTTCATGTCAATCGAGGGTTCAAGTCTACCTGCTGTTGTTTTGAAACTTCAGTTTTGTTCATGCCACATTGCCTCAGTTCATAATAATAATAACTTTATTTAAACACCATCAAATCAGGGGCTAATGCCTGTCTGGTATTTTGCACTCCAGATTAGAACTTGAAAGTTGAGCAGGTGATGAAGTTAGGTGGATGGATAGCTTTTTGTGTGATATATCTTGTTGGTTATATTTGGTTGAATGCTTCCCAGAGATGTCACTTTGTAATGAACATATCGGCCAGGAGTAGAAGTGTATTCTCTGAGCAGTTCTAAGGATTATATGCAGCGCTGTGTGAGAACGCAGTGTAACTTTTCCCTTGCTACATCCACGGCAGATTCGATTGATGGGAGGACTTTGAAGAATGACACTCAACCAAAGACAACACTGGCTTCCGACAGTTGCACAAAGAAATTGAGCCGTTCCTGCTGAGACAAGTGAAGAAAGATGTCGAGCAGTCACTTCCAGCCAAGGTTTGTCCCGTGGCAATTAAATTAGAATTGATGCTAAGCATGGCTACCTTTAAAAGAAAATTTTCACCAGGATTTGGAATGGTGGTGAAATCAAATGAGACCCACAAAAAAAATGGCAAAATAAAATGGCAAAAGTCAAAAGAACCTGACAATTTGCACATGACACTGATAGTTTTTGACAGATTTGATTGTATAGAAAATATTAATTTAATTCACAGCGAAGACTGCAGATTTGAACTAAATGAATTGATGCGGGAGTGTTAAATTGTGAATGGTTCCGTTGTTTGCAGGTAGTCAGGTTGTCCAAACGTCTAACTGTGCATGTGGATTGATACTGACAATGGTTTTGTGTTTGGAAGGTTGAACAAATCCTGCAGATAGAAATGACAAATATGTCTGCCTGGTCGATTGACATAGAACTACTGAGTGTATGCTGCTGACAAGTGACTGTTCGATGATTAGAAATATGAAATGAGGAACTCTGACAGACCCGACCCAGTCGTTTCGCTTGCTTTGTTTCTCTCCTCTCCACCAGGGTGGGTGAAGTGTAAAGCGCTTTGTGCGGTCCTTTGTACTGGATACTGTGCTGTAGTAAACTTACCCTTTTACAACATTTTAAGACAGCTCAGTTTTTATACACCTTTGAGCTGGGGTTTGCAAGGAATTTAGTACGATAGAAGTTTTCATATTGTATGTTTAAATGTTTTTTCATTGGCAACTGTTCGATGATTACAAACATGCTATGAGAGGAACACCCAATGGATCTGACTCGGCTTTCTCATCCGTTCAGTCTCAATATTCACTTGTTTCTGTTTCGTCTCAGTAGAGGAAATTTTAGTTTTTCTGTTTCTTGTTTGCTTTAGGTGTTGGTGATTTCTGTTTTTTTATTAATTCGTTTCCCTTCAAAATTGTTTCTCGTTCCTTAACGCCGAATCAGTGAAGTCACGGAAGGGGTCCGCTGACAGTGATTATGAGATATGAGAACAGTTGTCTTTGGGATTAAATTATTGTGATTTCCTTTTTTAATTAGTTTTTCATTGGGTATGGTAATTTTAGTCTCATTTTGTTCTGTCAGTCAGTATTTTGGAGGGAAGTCAGTTGGGGGCATTTGAACACATTTGACATTAATATTAGGAAAAAAGGCAATAAGTATACAAAAGTGGCTTGTTGGAAAATACCCACATTGTGAAGAAACAGTGCTGTAATATTTGCTGTAGCATTTATTGTTGTTGTAATAACCAAGCATGTAGGTGTGGAACTTGTGCGCCATTCATGATGTGTGCGTGTGCATAACCTCTGAAAGTGTCGGTGACGGGTGGAGCTGACTCATGTTTATTGTTGTTGTAATAACCAAGCATGTAGGTGTGGACCTTGTGCGCCATTCATGATGTGTGTGTGTGCATAACCTCTGAAAGTGTCAGTGACGGGTGGAGCTGACCCATGTTTATTGTTGCTGTAATAACCAAGCATGTAGGTGTGGACCTTGTGCTCCATTCATGATGTGTGTGTGTACATAACCTCTGAAACTGTCAGTGACGGGTGGAGCTGACTCATGTTTATTGTTGTTGTAATAACCAAGCATGTAGGTGTGGACCTTGTGCACCATTCATGATGTGTGTGTGTGTGTGTGCATAACCTCTGAAAGTGTCGGTGACGGGTGGAGCTGACTCATGTTTATTGTTGCTGTAATAACCAAGCATGTAGGTGTGGACCTTGTGCTCCATTCATGATGTGTGTGTGTACATAACCTCTGAAAGTGTCAGTGACGGGTGGAGCTGACTCATGTTTATTGTTGCTGTAATAACCAAGCATGTAGGTGTGGACCTTATGCTCCATTCATGATGTGTGTGTTTGCGTGCGTGCGTGCGTGCGTGCGTGCGTGCGTGCGTGTGTGCATAACCTCTGAAAGTGTTAGTGACGGGTGGAGCTGACTCATGTTTATTGTTGCTGTAATAACCAAGCATGTAGGTGTGGACCTTGTGCGCCATTCATGATGTGTGTGTGTGCATAACCTCTGAAAGTGTCGGCGACGGGTGGAGCTGACCCAGGTTTATTGTTGCTGTAATAACCAAGCATGTAGGTGTGGACCTTGTGCACCATTCATGATGTGTGTGTGTGTGCATAACCTCTGAAAGTGTCGGCGACGGGTGGAGCTGACCCAGGTTTATCGTGAGACTGGATTGTGTCGATGTGTTCGGCAGGTGGATCCTTACAAAGAACTACAAGGCCCTAAGTAAAGGTTTGAAAGGCAACATGGGTGACTTCATGAACATTATCATGGAGGACCCCACAGCCTTCCTAGTGCGACCGCCAGATGCTGCTGATGACCACAAGGACCCTTTGAGGTGGGTCCACAGCCTGCGACATCTCCCACAATTCAGTGTTGTCTTAGTGCAGTTTTGTTGTGATGTGATGCTTGTATCAGCGGCGTTCACGTTTTGTTTTTGTATATTTGTGTATGGCTGTAGAAAAATGGAAAATGTGTGTAGTTAATATGATAATTGTCTAACATGATTAAACAATTCAATAATTATAAGTTACATGTTTTGAATTTCACAAGCCATGCTGATGATAGTGCACAAAGCCTGTGAGAAACTGGAGACATGTTTATGTGAAGTCTGTTGGCCACAGGCCGATATTTGTGAACAAAGCATATTAAATGTTTACCAAATAATATATAAAAATTTCTAAATGTGAATTTGAGCAAAACATATCAATAAAAATGTATCCTGTGCAGCAAAACCACTTTATAATGCCAAGAAATGTATAGTATAAATGAAATTATAACTCTCAATTATGATGGAATTCTTTATAACAAGGAGATCAGTTATGCCCTGTGTTATTCATTTACTCTGATATTATGTGGTCCGGTGGGGTATTTGAAGCAGGGTTCCTACTCATCCTGGAAACTGGAAAAGTACTGGATTTCTCAGTTTTTACTTCAAACACCTGGAAAAAGGGCACTTTTTATGTATGTCTTGTTAAAGTCCTTGATTTGTGTTACTACCAGATTTCGAAGGCAGGAAATGTCTAATATCATTGTATCGCTGTGACCACTGTACAAAAATGAACAACTGGAGGTTGATGATTATATCAATTTATTTATGTTTATGGCATAATATGTTTGGCCGTTGTTATTGCACATTATTAAAGTTTTCACTACAAAATGAGTTAATTCTTCAAGTCCTGGAGTTATGGTATAATGGAAGGGTAGGAACCCTGTTGAAGTTTCAATTAATCATGTGACTATTCCGCTCCACCCTCCCCCCATAGGCGCTGGTCAAAGCTAGTGGCAAGCTGATCCTGTTGGACAAGCTGCTAATGAGCTTGAAGGAGGCTGGACACCACGCACTCATCTCCTCCCAGATGGTGTGCATGCTGAGTACCTGCAATACCGCCACTTCCCCTTCCAGGTGAGGCATTCTGGGTATTATTATTAATACGTTTTTTTCTGGCGTTCAAGAAGTTGTTTTGGAAATTGTTTTGCATTAAGTGTGTCAAAGTGTTCAAGTTTGTTGACCTTGGTTCTAAACGGTGGTGGAATATAAGTTGAGCTTTTTTCAATTGGATGGAACAATTCAGTGCTGAAGGATCTCAGGTATACGATGTTATGTGAAACATGATCATAGAAGGAATATTGCATTATACGCTAAAAGGAATGTACGATTTTCATTGGTTTACTGATGCACAGCTAAGCGAGTTGGGTTTGTTTCATCTGATTAAAATGACCCAATTCTCTGAATGTTTTGATCTCAAAAGTACATCTAAATTAACATTGTTATACTTCAGTTTTGTATTTTATTGCTGTAGAATATAATATAAAATATTGTATACATATTTTGTTGTTGAGACTATCTCCAGTGTAGATTATTTGTTTCCTATCAGAGTTTGTTAGCTACACATACAAGGCCCGTGTAACATGTGTATCATGGTGTAGGTCATCTCCTTGTAGTGTATTACATCATGGCCTGAGGCCAAATGTATCGTGTGTATCATCGTGTAGGTCGTCTCCCTGTGGTGTATCACCTGAGGCCAAGTGGAACATCACAACTGTAGATCCAATAACACATTTTGCCAGTTAGCTGACCAATGTTATGTTCTCAAGACACAGACTAGTCTGTGTAACTAAACATCAGCCGTCACAAAGAACACAGTTCCCTGTTGTCCACATTGATTTAATACACAGGTCTGTGCTGTACTGGTGTCATTTTGATGAACTTGACTAGGTAGGCTGAAAGTATTTTTTCAGAACACCTAAATTTAGAATAATTACACTGTTTGATAGTAACAGAAACTTTCAACATGTGACAAGTTGACCAATAATGTATAATGTAACTTCAGCAGACAAACATTTCTACCAGGATAAGTGATCACAAGTTTATGTTGTCTACAAATATCCATTGTGATGTTTTCTACCAAAGTAACACAACTACAATTTGTGTTGTAACTATAAAAACAAATCTGCAGAAATACACGAAATGATCAGTAAGTGAAATTAAATGATCAGTTCTGCTGGACAAGTTACTTGAAAATAAAATATTCTTCATGTCAGTCACCAGGGTCAAACTCTGCTGACTCCAACCATCTGTCTCCAGACACCTCTGTCCCTCATTGTTGTGTGCAGCTCTCCCGGCTACAGTCTCACATCTTCCCTTAGACAGTTGATAGATGTAAAGACAGGTCTGTCTGACTTGTTCTTCCATGTGTTGACTCCAACCGTCTGTCCCCAGACACCTCTGTCCCTCATTGCTGTGTACAGCTCTCCTGGCTACAGTCTCACATCTTCCCTTAGACAGTTGATAGATGTAAAGACAGGTCTGTCTGACTTGTTCTTCCATGTGTTGACTCCAACCGTCTGTCCCCAGACACCTCTGTCCCTCATTGCTGTGTACAGCTCTCCTGGCTACAGTCTCACATCTTCCCTTAGACAGTTGATAGATGTAAAGGCAGGTCTGTCTGACTTGTTCTTCCATGTGTTGACTCCAACCGTCTGTCCCCAGACACCTCTGTCCCTCATTGCTGTATACAGCTCTCCTGGCTCCAGTCTCACATCTTCCCTTAGACAGTTGATAGATGTAAAGGCAGGTCTGTCTGACTTGTTCTTCCATGTGCTGGCTGCCACAGGGTGGTCCTTGATGCCATTTCATCATTGCGTCTGTAGCAATGCCGAGCCAAAAATATTTAAACTGTACTAAGCATAAGTTTTGAACCTTGACTTGTATAGTGTCTAGGGTGGATGCCACTCAGTATAACGGCCCCTTGGCATCGCATGTTGGCAGGATTTTTGCTGTCTATGTGGGCCGGGGGTCTTGGTGTAAAACTCACCAGTGGAACCCACAGAATGACCTGCAGACTCGGGCTAATGGCATTGGACAGAAAAACACGTACTGCTTGGTAGAGGCGTTTAATGGGACAGATTCCTAAATTAGAAGACTCCACATCCTGAAAATGGCCTTTTTTAATAAGTGAACTGTGTCCATGGGAAGTGTTGTTAATTACAAGCGATGGGGTACATGTTGATGACGTCTGCTTGGTTGGTTATGTTGAGAGGGTGAAAGGGACATATATGGTATGCAGTTACCCCACTGTTTATAGATGTGTGTGTTTGTGACACAAGGGTGTGCTCTATGAGCCATTCAAGTGTGCCCAAGCATCTCATGACATCTAAATCCATAGTTGCATACTTTATTCTCAAGTTCAGAGTAAGGTGAGGAGATTCAAAATTAAAATGGTTTGAGGGCATCTTTTGACCTGTCTCAGTCCCGAAAAAAAAATTAGAGCAGAAAAATTCTTGCTTTCTAAGCCTGCCTAGCCACATAGTGGTTTGAGGCAGCCGATCTCTAAAGGCAGACTTTTACAAATGTGGTCATTGGAAGTGTCTCTTGCTGTTGTGACAGGTAAGTGTGTATCGCCTGGTGACAAAAGACAGCGAGGAGGAGGACATCATAGAAAGGGTCAAGAAGAAGATGGGGCTTGACCACCTGGTCATACAGAGGATGGACAGTACTGGCCGGACAGTCCTCAGTCACAGTGGTCTCGGCACCTCCAGGTAGACTTCTCTATGGTTCTTCATTCTCCTATGGGTACATCTGATTTATGGTTCCTGGCAGGAAATCCTGGTGTGAATGGTGTTTTCTTGTTGCCTAACTTGAGTGTGTTTGGAGGTATCTGAAGATTTACCTCCTGTGTTTTGTTTTAATTGCAGGTCGTCAGCTTTGACAATTATTTCAAAGTATGTATATATATACATGCACATGTGTGATGTTTATTAAATATTGTCACAACATGCACACATATAATTTAATTTTCGTAAGTGAGATGTGTATCCTTTCTTAGACAATACATTGTTTTGTTTTACTGTTACACATTATGCTTCCAGTAGTTTTGTAAAAATAAAATATTTCACTGTGTCAGGAAGATTATGTAATTGTTGTCCCTACTTTGATAAGGAAGGTCATTTATTCACGTGGTATATCTGAAGTAGAAGATTTGTCTGACTCTTAAATTATCAAATGAAGTATTGACAACAATAGCCATAAAGTTGTGGTTAAAAGTGAAATCCTGAAGTTGTACATTATCTTGTTATGCACTGAATGATCTTACTGACACAATCTGTCACCACGGAAAGACTGATCTTATTGACACAATCTGTCACCAGGGAAAGACTGATCTTACTGACACAATCTGTCACCAGGGAAAGACTGATCTTACTGACACAATCTGTCACCAGGGAAAGACTGATCTTACTGACTCAATCTGTCACCAGGGAAAGAGTGATCTTACTGACACAATCTGTCACCAGGGAAAGACTGATCTTACTGACACAATCTGTCACCAGGGAAAGACTGGGATGACATCATTCCAGAGGACGATAGAAAGAAAGTAGAAGAGGAAGAAATGATCCAACAAATGATTGAGTTAAATCTTCCGCCTCGACACCACAAGAAAGTAACAGGTATCTTGGCAAATAATGCTGTTTGAAGCATGTAAACAATCTTAATACAACACACATTAAAGCTAGTCTTTATGCAATAACCAACACAAGTCCGATGTAGCAGAGAATTGAAACAGGCCAAATAAATGACGTTTTTTATTGCAAAGTGGACTGCTTATCACGCAGCCACTTTGGGAAGAACATTAACAGGAATGTGAGCTCCTCAAAGGAAACCAGACAGGAACTGAACACATGTACAGCCCCGTCCAGCAAGTTTCTCAGAGCCCACATTCCTACAAGCATGACGATAACATATATACATCAAGAAGTCGTCATGAACATGTAATGCAAAGAATACAGACATTCCACCACCAATACACAAATTTAATTACAAACAGGTGGGGCCATTTCGCCACAAGGTCACCCACAAACCTGTGACCACCCCACCACGACCTAGCTTTGACAATTAATTCAAAGTATGTATATATATACATGCACATGTGTGATGTTTATTAAATATTGTCACAACATGCACACATATAATTTAATTTTCGTAAGTGAGATGTGTATCCTTTCTTCGACAATACATTGTTTTGTTTTACTGTTACACATTATGCTTCCAGTAGTTTTGTAAACATAAAATATTTCACTGTGTCAGGAAGATTATGTAATTGTTGTCCCTACTTTGATAAGGAAGGTCATTTATTCACGTGGTTTATCTGAAGCAGAAGATTTGTCTGACTCTTAAATTATCAAATGAAGTATTGACAACAATAGCCATAAAGTTGTGGTTAAAAGTGAAATCCTGAAGTTGTACATTAGCTTGTTATGCACTGAATGATCTTACTGACACAATCTGTCACCAGGGAAAGACTGATCTTACTGACACAATCTGTCACCAGGGAAAGACTGGGATGACATCATTCTAGAGGACGATAGAAAGAAAGTAGAAGAGGAAGAAATGATCCAACAAATGATTGAGTTAAATCTTCCGCCTCGACACCACAAGAAAGTAACAGGTATCTTGGCAAATAATGCTGTTTGAAGCATGTAAACAATCTTTATACAACACACATTAAAGCTAGTTCTATTTTGACTTCAAAATATCACCAGATTGCAAAGGATTAGGTTTGCTTTAAAAAATTGACACCCAGACCCCCTCTTAAATTTGTGTTTCCGCATGAATTTATACTTAGCTACGTCCTTGACTAGTCCTGTGGTGGTAGTTTCCATATGTAATCCGCGATAACACGGAGTACTGTGTGCCTCGAACTGCCTGTTTTAAGAACTCATGCCCCAGTTTAAGATATTCTACATTTGATTTGTTTTACTGCAATTTTCTATATTACCAAGAAGGATCTGTTTTTACTAATGGTTATACTTAAGCTTAAATATATGTGTAAGTTTGTACATATCCATACACTCTAATATTTACTGTTTGGACCTGTTTGTAGGTGGACATTGACGAGATACTGAAGAGACCAACAATGCTGAGGACCATAACTCAGTGACAGATGAACTCTTGTCCAAGTTCAAGGTACACCATAGTACACCGATAGTAAAAAGGTTATAATTGTACGTTGCAATAATAGTATTCCGATAAATAAAAATAAGATATAAAACAAAAAAACAGAAGACTACGATGCAATCAGTTAAAATGCGTGTAAGATATTAATTAATAAGCATGTAAGAGTTTAACTAGTAAGATTATTAACTAAATGAAAATTTGTCGGGTTGAATAATAAGTACCATATAAATGAAAGTGTGTCTTCTACAGGAATGTTATACAATATTAAGTAGATCAATACATAAATGAAATAACAAGAGGAACTCGTCAACATAATGGTTTGACGCAGCTGATGCATTGAATTGAGCACCAAGTGAATGTAATGAACACTGTGTGTAATTGAGTTGCTCACACGGTGAGATGAGGTTCTTCATTCTCCTACGGGTACATCTGATTTATGGTTCCTGGCAGGAAATCCTGGTGTGAATGGTGTTTTCTTGTTGCCTAACTTGAGTGTATTTTTGGAGGTATCTGAAGATTTACCTCCTGTGTTTTGTTTTAATTGCAGGTCGTCAGCTTTGACAATCTCAAGGATGAAGAAATTGAGGGCAGGACTAAAAAGGAATCCACAGGTACGTTGTGGAACTTTCTGTGGCAGCGCTAAGTTTTGAATTCAGTTGACTTATTTAGTCGTCTGGTGCAGACATCTCTCAACAAACCAAGTTATGATTCCGTTGTTTGAAATTGACTTCAGTGTTTCAATAGCATAATACTGTTACACCAAGAAAACAACTAGACGTAATTCTTTAGATTGTCAGGAGTCAAATGTGACAGGTGGACTATTTGGTGAGGATGAATACCAGTCATGGTTCACTGTTCATAAAGCCAGAGAATGGCTTCATGGTGGTTGCCTTCCTTGGACTGAACCACACTTACAAAAAACAAAGTTGTACATGGTGATATTAGGCCCATGGAGTAGGTTCGTTTGCACTCAGTTTGGTTCCTAAGTCTTCCTCTTTAGTACATATTTTAGTCTATTTCACTGTGCATGAAACTGTTTTTTTTTTCCTATTGATTAGGTTATTTGATTGATTTGATGATTGTCAAGTAAATTTGTTTTTGAGTTCTCTGGAAGTGATTTGATTATTGAATTAAATCAGCAAGGAATAATTAGTAAGTGATGTCATGATCTATACTAACAATTTGTTATTGGCAAATATTGGTCAGAATTTTTTCACATGGCATATCTGTCACCATAGAAGCACTTAAATTAAGGCTGTGAAGGCTTCATGACCAGTAAGGGAACAGTTCAAACACACACTTAATGCTGTGAAGGCTTCATGACCAGTAAGGGAACAGTTCAAACACACACTTAAGGCTGTGAAGGCTTCATGACCAGTAAGGGAACAATTCAAACACACACATAAGGCTGTGAAGGCTTCATGACCAGTAACGGAACAATTCAAACACACACTTAATGCTGTGAAGGCTTCATGACCAGTAAGGGAACAATTCAAACACACTTCAGGCTGTGAAGGCTTCATGACCAGTAAGGGAACAATTCAAACACACACTTAAGGCTGTGAAGGCTTCATGACCAGTAAGGGAACAGTTCATACACACACTTAAGGCTGTGAAGGCTTCATGACCAGTAAGGGAACAATTCAAACACACACTTAAGGCTGTGAAGGCTTCATGACCAGTAAGGGAACAATTCAAACACACACTTAAGGCTGTGAAGGCTTCATGACCAGTAAGGGAACAATTCAAACACACACTTAAGGCTGTGAAGGCTTCATGACCGGTAAGGGAACAATTCAAACACACACAATGTCACACAATAATAACAACTATAAAACTGGCAGTAACAACAAGTGTGTGCTCAAAGTTGGTATGTATTAGAAGACATACATAACTTTGTTGAGATGCTTGTGAGAACTTTTATTTGTGTTAAATTCATAAAAATAAAAAATTAAAAGTTTTAAAATCTACGTTTTTGTTTTTTGGGTGATTTAATTGAATCAGTTGGCAGAGAAGCAACTGAACCATTAATAAATAAAGCTATGTTTATACCAGTTATGACTGGAGTGAATTGCTGTCCAAGGAGTAACAGCCCTAATTCCTTTTCTGGAGTGAGAAAAAATTTTTCAATTGTGGTTTAAGTTTTCCTTGCAGACTTTTATTATTGACAATTTCAGCTTTATTGGCTTTTTGATGGTTGACAGTTTCCAAAGTTTGGGCTGCATTTGACGATTGTCAATGTCAACTGACTATGTGGTTATCAAATGCAGACGAACCACTTCGTCTGTGACAATGAGAGGATACAGAAGCATCGCTGGAGGAAGGGAGACTACTCAGAGAGGAGTGACGACTCTGACGATGGTGCCTCACCAAGCGACTAGGCCGATGTTCGGCAGCCAGACAGTTCATGAAGGACTTCAACAACGCTGAGATTCGGCACATAAGAGCTACAAGAAGTTTGGCCACCTAGAGCAGAGGTTTGTGCCGTTTCTCCGATTCCCGACATTTGCACTAGTCTTATGGTGGTAGTTTTTGTGTGTATTTAGGTGTCTAGGTACCACATAGTTTGTAAAGACATGGTGATCGTCAACCAGTCAGGGGGTACACATGTCAGGGGGTACACATGTCAGGGGGTACACATGTCAGGGGTACAGGGGAATAAAGCTGATTGAACATCTCTTACTTCCTTGCAGCTGATGTTGTTGTGACAACTTTAGTACAATGTCCTCCCCTGGATGGGTGACAACATCAGTATTGACTGGAATGACAACATTGTTGTAATGTTGTTGTGACAACTTTAGTATGATATCCTCCCATGGATGGGTGACAATATCATTATTGACTGGAATGACAACATTGTTGTAATGTTGTTACAACTTACCCCTTTTACTGTTTTACAACCAACCCCACAAGCACACACTAAACATTTCTCTCCATGTCACAAACACAATGGAGAATAGGCACTATGGTCCTCTAAACACTGACCTCTAGACTGTTTCACTGCAGGTAGTTCAAAGTGCTACACACACTTGCCTTGATAATACACCCTGTTTATGATGAAATCATCAAACAATTCAAACATGTTGTTTGACCCCACAAAAAACATGAGATATGGCAACCTTCTGCATTTACTGCGAATTTTGGGATGGCATGTCAGAGGTATATGACAGACCATCAGGGCATAATAGTGCTAGTTACTACATGGAGACTCTCTCGGTTAACTAGACAGTATCAGTTAAGTAAGAGTGTAGGACATAAGCCCTCATGGACAAAAGCCCTCACATTTTCAGAACGGGTAGGACAAAACCCCCTCCTGGCTTCAACATGAGCAGAACGTTAATTGGATGTGGCTTCATTTTAGTAGTTCAGGACAAACAGTGACATTCCCATTGAATGCTATACTTAGCAATATGTTTCTTCATGTACAAATAACCAGCTAAGTTAAGTTTTACATCACTCTTGTTGTTCTGTATAATTTAGCTTAACTTTGCTGGAACATCCGTTATGATAATTGGGTCATATTTGAATCGTGAAACGTCAAATGACTGAAACATTCCAAAAAATTTACACTCTACAGATGTAGGTTGACATGAATTTACAATATTAAACCATGGTATTTGATGGCTAAATTGATGTTCTGGCGTGTGTTTAGAGAAAACATTGAGACAGGTTTACAACTGGCATGTATGTGACTGAGCGATATTGTTCATGGAACAGGTGTTGTCTGATGGGCAGATGAAGCCATAGTCACAACATCTCCACACACTCGCCAAATACCTGCTAATAGTGCTCCATAAGCACATTGACGGCTCCACTAAGGCTCCAGTAACTTTCACTTTCTGCTTGTTGGCAGTTTGCCTTTTCTTTTTGTTCAGTGTCACTGACTACTTATTTACTTGTGGTTGTTGCTGAGCTTCATGCTGGATGATGATGATGATGAGCAGAAACATGAATTGTATATATTATCACGTAAATTATATTAACAATGAAGGGTGGTGAATTTGTTCACTAAAAGGGTGACGATCATCTAATTGCATTAAAAAATCATGTATTATTCTACCAAAATGCACCGTTTATAGTGCAGTTGCTGCACCATCAGAGGCATGTTAAATTGTTCCTCAAAGTCCATGTCCAAGAAGTGTTGCCTGTGAGACCCATAACATTGTGTGGTGTGTGTTCAGATGGCCCAAAAGCCTTGTGTCAAGAAATCGGACATCCACAGTCACAAGGTCAAGTTGAAGGAGATCATAAAGGACAGCGATGACGATGACTCTGACGTTGACATGCGGGAAACGAAGGAAGAGAAGGAGAATAAGGAGAAGCCAGTGGCTGATAACCCGGAGAAGAAGAAGCAGTCGAAGGAGGTGAAGGCAGCCAAGATGAAGAAGAAGAGGGAAGAGGAGAGATCTGGGAAGAAGAAGGTGAGTGTCGTTTATTTACAATATCAGGTCGGACTCGATTACTAAGCCTCAGTTGTGATTACCGTACTCCAGATTTTAGAAAAGATTAAAAAAAATTAAGTTTAAATATAACTATATGATAGTTACAAGATTTAACAATATTTAACAAGATTTGCCATCCAAGCCAAAAGCCCAGATGGCAAGTGGACAAGGGAGCCATTGACTTATCGAGAGTCCAACAATGTTCATCTACTTATAACCCGCCCTCCTGAGATATGTGTCAACCTTGTTTTTAAACATATTCACGCTGCTAGCAGTTACACAATCTGTAGACAATTTGTTCCATTCATTTATTGTCCTCTGTGAGAACGAGTGCTTCCTGATGTCCAATCTACATTGATCCTTTACTAATTTTACCTCATGTCCTCTAGTTCTGCTATCCTTCTTGAGTGAGAAAAACATATTTCTATCAATATTTTCATACCCATTCAATATCTTAAAAACTTCAATCTGATCTCCTCTTAACCTCTTTGTCTCTAGGGTTGTTAAACCACATTCTTTCAGGCATTCTTCATAACTAAGGTCTCTCAGTTCTGGAATCGATGGCTACAATGTGTGCAAAGTTTTGAGGTGACTCGTATGACAATTATTTACTGATGCTGACATTGTATGACAATTGTTTACTAATGCTGACACTGTATGACAATTATTTACTAATGCTGACATTGTATGCCAATTGCTTACTGATGCTGACATTGTATGACAATTATTTACTGATGCTGACATTGTATGACAATTATTTACTGATGCTGACTTTGTATGACAATTGTTTACTGATGCTGACATGCCCTGTCAAGTGCAAAGAAAGGATGTGGCCAGTGAAGAAGTCCCTCAAGCAGTTGGAGAACCCCGACCCAGCGGTGTCGGACAAGGAGCAGATGAACCACACGTGGCACTGTCTCATCCACATCGGCAACCACATCAACAACTGTCTGGCTGACATCAAGGACACGGACGCCATCAGAGAGTGGCGCAGGTGGGTGGTGCGAATGTGGTGCCTAGAACCACAATGGTGGGCCCGTTGTTGTGGTGCTTGTTGCTACCGTCTTATAGAATCTTATAGAGTCTTATAAAGTCTTAAAGGTTCCTCTTCAATTTGATTTTTTTTGCTAGTCTCATTTTAAATTCATTTTATGATAAATCAAACCTACCTAGTATCCACTGCGACATGCTAGCCCATTTGTACAACTTTTATATGTAGGTTTTGAGAAATCATCTGACAAATGATTAAATTACTTAATGTTTGGTGAAACATTAAGTCAAGTGAAAACGGAAATGCTGAAAAGTCACAAATTTCACCCTATTCATCGCTCGCATTCTGAAAAATTATTTGACTGTAAAACTGGATCTCTGCATAAAACTGAAGTCAAGATAATATGCAGTTAGGTGACTGTTTTTGTGTTTATGATGGATACGTTTTGTTTACGTCAAAAGCGGTGTAACCTCATCATAACTAATGTAATTAGTGTTTCTATCTTTGGTCAACCCAAGTCTTAAAAAGGTCTTTGGTCAGTCCAATGCCTGGTGTGTTGTTTTTGTTAATATTTACTGTTTTTGTTAATATTTACTGAAAGTAGCATGAAATCTCCCTTCATGCTTCATCTATATATGTGCTCCGTGTGACGAAGACTGCTTTTTGTTTGTTTGCATGTACAGGTAAATAACTGGGTACAGTGGATGTGTGTGCATACAAACTGTAAATAAATATAAACAGTGGATGTATGTGCATACAAACTGTACATAAATATAAACAGTGGATGTGTGTGCGTACAGATTGTGCATAAATATAAACAGTGGATGTGTGTGCATACAGATTGTACATAAATATAAACAGGCATTGTAACAAATCGTGACTAGACACAGGAATGGCAGTGTGGTAACTCGATATGTTTATTGATGGCTTTCCGCTAGCCGTGAACATGTGCGGTTGCTGTAAAACCTAACGGTATATTCACTCTGAATATCAGATCTCCCTTTCTTCCAAAGAAAGATTATCTGTACTAACAAAACAAAATGTATGGGCTTACGACTGCATATGTCGTTACTAAATTTGAATGTATACAGTCGAGTCTACTTGTGTGACAGCATTGCTGTATACAGTATATGCAAATGTACAGTTTACAAAGTAAGTATTTATAAAAGTCAATGTCTGTCCATTTTCTTGTGCCATTATTCACACTTCTATTTACAGCTCAAATTACTGGAATTACTTGTGTTCAAAACTGGGCACTGTGCTGGCGGTGTGACAGCTGCTGTTTGAGTGACTCTCCAGTTAGCACTTGTTGACCGGGTGACTTGCTGCTTATTTCTGGCTCGATTCTGGAGTACATCTGTTGTGCTCCGATCGTTGACAGTTGAAGGTGTCATACGATCTAGGCGCTGGGTGTCAGTTATACAATAGTGGCATGTAGCCATTTCTTGGAGCCCGGGAATGGTGCCATCCTCACTGGATCCTCTGGCAGAAGTACTGGGAGATCCCCACTGGGTTTCTTGTCTTAGTAGTGACGCTGTTTCTCCTTATCCCGGTCCAGGCTGTGTCTCACTTTGGACGCATCGTAGGTAGTTGGCTTTGGAAACTCTCTGGCTGTTATTTCTAGGCCTGTGATTCATGCGTAGCTGGGCTGGTGACAGATTGCAGCTTTCCATTGACATTTTGCGGTAGTCTAGCAAGGCCAAGTGTTTGTCTGTACACTTTCGCCAAAGTCGTTTCACAGTCTGTACTGCCCTCTCTGCCTCGCCATTTGACTGCAGAAAGGCAGGCGATAATGTGCAGTGGTCGATCTGGTAGTCTGTGCAGAAAAGCGTAAATTCACGAGGTGAGAACTGTGTTGCATTGTAAGATCTAAATTTTTCTGCAATACCTTGTCGACTCATTTGGCATTTGAGGGCATCAATAGTGGCTGTGCTGCTCAAATTCTCGAGTTTGTGAACTTCGATGTACTTGGAATAGTAATCTACAGTGACCAAGTAGTTAGTTCTTTCCCATTCGAAAATGTCCGCTGCTACTTCGACCCAAGGCAGATCAGGTGTTTTCATTGACCCGAGCGTTTCGGCTGGCTGCTTATTCTGGTACGTGTTACCCGCTGCGCAATCATTCACGAGATTTTTCGATTTATTGCGTTATCCCTGGCCAGAATTGTGCTTTCTGCGCTCGTTGCTTGCATTTCGTTATGCCCATGTGCGACTTGTGTATTTGTGGAAGCGTGTTAGGCCTTATGTTTGGCAGCACCACGATTCTCATACCTTTGTACACTACACTGTCAGATACGGAGAGTTTGTCACATGTTGTTTAGTACATTTGGACTGCGTGCGGTGTCTCCAGCTTAGTATCTGGCCAGCCCTTGAGGATCACAGCAGCTCGTTCATTTCATCAGCTTTACATTCCTAGAACTGTTTGTATCGTGTAGGTGTTACGGCGATGAAGTGGACTAGGAAGCCATTGGCACATCCAGAGTCCAACTGTTTTTAACCTGACATTGTTGGCATTTGCATAAACACTAGATCAGTTATTCCATTCATTTATGGTCCTCTGTGAGAATGATAGGTCCTCTGTGAGAATGATAATTGGATATTCTTGTATCCAATGCACATATATACACACAAACACATGCACATATATATGCACCAACACATGCACATACATACACCAACACATGCACAAATATAAGCACCAACACATGTACATACATACACACCAACATCTGCACATATATACACACCAATGCATGCACACGTAACATTTTCACTTTTGAAGCTGAAAAGTGACAGTGAAGTTTCATGTCGGATATATGAGTCTTAGAAAGGTCACCAACACATGCACATATATACGCACCAAAACATGCACATACATACACACCCAACACATGCACATATACACACCAACACATGAACACGCAACATTTTCATTTTTTGAAGCTGAAAAGTGACTGTGAAGTTTCATGTTGGATATATGAGTCTGTGAATGCCGCGTGGTGAAATAATTGGAATGTTGGGAAAAGACTCCTAAATTGTTGTCTTCCTGGCACATTGATCACAATCAATCCTACGTCTTTGCTAAAATGCAGCTACTATTTGGTGCTTCTGATTTAACAACACTGCAATCAAAATTCTAGTTATTAATGTTGTGGTGACGCACGAATATATGTGCACGATTTGTGGAATGTGTAATTTAAGTAATTTGTGGATTTTTGTGTCAAAATTAAAGTTTAATGCACAAGTTGTAGAAACAACACTGAAGGAGAAAAGACGAGTAGGTGCATCTCAGTGCTGTTGACATATCTGTGTGCGGTGGTATGGACCATAGCTTGTCTTCTCTGGTTTCTTACAGTCTTCAACAACAGTCGATAGTTTTATGCATTCAGTTGAGCTACATTTGATTGATTTGAAGCAAAATCATCATAACCCAACTTTGTTGTACAACTGATATTAATGAAAATGTGGATTGTTTTCAGAACAAAGTCATATCAAATACTGAGACAGATGGCACCGCTCACAGCAGTGGTGCCGGGTCACATCACCACCACCACCACCACAACAACAGAAAAATGACAACCATCCACAGAAAGATGTACACCGACTTCCAGTGAAACGTGCGATTGGAAATGTGGACGCACACATAGACGATAGCTGAGATAGGTGAGTGTGATGTCAGAGTCATACATGCATTGGATTTTTACTTATTTCTTTACTTGTTTTATTATTATTAAATTCGATGTCCTTGATTGCGATATTGTGATAAAGGGAATTGCAGTAGTCAAGTCTACTACTAACAAGACAGAAAAAGACATATACTGGTGAATACAACAAAGACTGTGTGTAGTTGGGATAGACGTATTAATCCCCACACCTACATTTTACTTCCCTACAAATCACGGAACAATGTTCCTATATTTTAATTACAATTCCTATGTTTTCAAACAAAATCCTATGTAACTGTGGAGATTTGGAGGTGGTTCTTATGATTCATACCTACAAAATTATTTTGTATTAAAAATTTACATGTTGATGACCTCTGATGGACGGGGACCTGACTGTGGGTGGGGACTTGACTGTGGGTGGGGACCTGACTGTGGGTGGGGACCTGACTGTGGGTGGGGACCTGACTGTGGGTGGGGACCTGACTGTGGGTGGGGACCTGACTGTGGGTGGGGACCTGACTGTGGGTGGGGACCTGACTGTGGGTGGGGACCTGACCGTGGGTGGGGACCTGACTGGGTGGGGACCTGACTGTGGGTGGGGACCTGACTGTGGGTGGGGACCTGACCGTGGGTGGGGACCTGACCATGTTGGTGAAGACCTGACCGTGGGTGGGGACCTGACTGTGGGTGGGGACCTGACTGTGGGTGGGGACCTGACTGTGGGGTGGTTTGAGTCACACGGTACCATAACCAGATAGACAAATGTTGTGACACTGTTGAAAGTTGGCAGTTGCTAATTTGCATGCTCATGAACCAGTGGTGATAATGTTATAACCGTTGATGGATTCACCATCCTTGTGAACCAGTGGTGATATTGTTATCACCCCTGATGTATTCACCATACTTGTGAACCAGTGGTGATATTGTTATCACTCCTGGTAGATCCACCATCCTCGTGAACCAGTGGTGATATTGTTATCACCCCTGGTGGATCCATCATCCTTGTGAACCAGTGGTGATATTGTTATCACCCCTGGTGGATCCATCATCCTTGTGAACCAGTGGTGATATTGTTATCACCGCTGATGGATCCACCATCCTCGTGAACCAGTGTTGACATTGTTATCACCCCTGGTGGATCCACTACCCTTGTGAACTAGGGTTGATGCTGTTATCTCCCCTGATTTATCCACCCTAACAAACATGGAATTGCAACATGTCATTTTGTGCATCAACAAACATACTTTACCCTGGGTTCTTGTGTACAGAAAGCGCCAGTGATCTGAAGATGCCTGAAACGTTATTGTCTAAAGCTCACATCAGTGTTTATGTTTCTCTAGGTACACTGAGGCGCCCAGCTCGTACAATCAGCCACCTGGACAGTACAGCGACTCTTGATGACCACCATCGGTCAGTGTCATTGCTGTTCTTCTGTCCCTTGTCAGACATTACCTGAGTGTTTCTCACCTGGCTGATGTCTTTGTTGATCTGTCAGTGACATGTCAAAGCTGTCCCAGTCAAAATGGCTTCCTTATTTACAAGGTCTTTCCCATCAACAACAATTTGCGCTCGTCATTGCCATCATTTGTCATTTCCTGCCTCAAACGGAACATGATATGTAAATTTGTATTAGAAATTCCTTCTCCACGTTCAGGCATATTGTACAAACTGCCTTGTTTAAATGAAAATATTTATGCATAAGCCAACTCAAACTCAGCTAATGGAAATCCAGCATTGAAGACGTGTGGTTTTGTGTGTTTGCAAATTTGGCTAATTTTAGTTTTGTTGTGTCCTGTTCATTGGTGATTTCAGCCATTGTAAAAATATATATATATAAATGCGAACTTTTTAACATATTATATATAGCTCACATAAGTACCATCAACAACATTTTAATTAAATGTTTTCCTTACCGCAATGACAGGAAACATGACTACGACTGTGGAGCAGGGATTACCGCAGCAGTCGATACAACCAGTCTGAAAGCAGCTGGGCGGAACACCATGACGAGAACTAGGGCCATAGAACATAGGAAGGACCATGGTGTGGACAGTCACAGACCCCTGGAGATGACCGTTGGGGGTACGACAGGTCAGTGAAACTGGACTGCTGTCTGAGCTAATGTTGGATAACAAATTTCTGTCAACAATGCAACAGTCTGCTTTGGCTTGTGGTAAAGGAAGGCTTATCAAAAGTCAAACATCTCTTGTCATCAGATATGTCATGTTTTAAACATGTTCCCACTGCTAGCATATATACAGTCAGTAGACGATGGGTTGTATTCAAGAGATTTAACAAGGCTGAATACAAAGCAAAAACCACTTCTGCAACTGAGGCCTGTGTAAGTGTATTTTACTCTTGTAACTCGTGAAATACTCATTGTCAAGTACTTTGACCAGGTACTCGTCACATCATGTGTATGTAACCCCTGGTGATGTAGTATTTTAGTAGGCTGTGTACCAACAGTTGTTGATTGTTGTTGCAGACTGTACTAACTGTTGTTGATTGTTGCAGACTGTATCAACAGTTGTTGATTGTTGCAGACTGTGTATCAACAGTTGTTGATTGTTTTTGCAGACTGTGTACTAACAGTTGTTAATTGTTGTTGCAGACTGTATACTAACAGTTGTTAATTGTTGTTGCAGACTGTACTAACAGTTGTTGATTGTTGTTGCAGACTGTGTACTAATAGTTGTTGATTGTTGTTGCAGACTGTATACTAACAGTTGTTAATTATTGTTGCAGACTGTGTACTAACAGTTGTTGATTGTTGTTGCAGACTGTATACTAACAGTTGTTAATTGTTGTTGCAGACTGTACTAACAGTTGTTGATTGTTGTTGCAGACTGTGTACTAATAGTTGTTGATTGTTGTTGCAGACTGTATACTAACAGTTGTTAATTATTGTTGCAGACTGTGTACTAACAGTTGTTGATTGTTGTTGCAGACTGTATACTAACAGTTGTTAATTGTTGTTGCAGACTGTGTACTAACAGTTGTTGATTGTTGTTGCAGACTGTATACTAACAGTTGTTAATTGTTGCAGACTGTACTAACAGTTGTTGATTGTTGTTGCAGACTGTATACTAACAGTTGTTGATTGTTGTTGCAGACTGTGTACTAACAGTTGTTGATTGTTGTTGCAGACTGTATACTAACAGTTGTTGTTTGTTGTTGCAGACTGTGTACTAACAGTTGTTGATTGTTGTTGCAGACTGTATACTAACAGTTGTTGATTGTTGTTGCAGACTGTGTACTAACAGTTGTTGATTGTTGTTGCAGACTGTATACTAACAGTTGTTGATTGTTGTTGCAGACTGTGTACTAACAGTTGTTGATTGTTGTTGCAGACTGTGTACTAACAGTTGTTAATTGTTGTTGCAGACTGTGTACTAACAGTTGTTGATTGTTGTTGCAGACTGTATACTAACATTTGTTGATTATTGTTGCAGACTGTATACTAACAGTTGTTGATTGTTGTTGCAGGCTGTGTACTAACAGTTGTTGATTGTTGTTGCAGACTGTATACTAACAGTTGTTGATTGTTGTTGCAGACTGTGTACCAACAGTTGTTGATTGTTGTTGCAGACTGTGTACTAACAGCTGTTGATTGTTGTTGCAGACTGTATACTAACAGTTGTTGATTGTTGTTGCAGACTGTGTACTAACAGTTGTTGATTGTTGTTGCAGACTGTACTAACAGCTGTTGATTGTTGTTGCAGACTGTGTACTAACAGCTGTTGATTGTTGTTGCAGACTGTACTAACAGTTGTTGATTGTTGTTGCAGACTGAGTACTAACAGTTGTTGATTGTTGTTGCAGACTGTACTAACAGTTGTTGATTGTTGTTGCAGACTGTGTACTAACAGTTGTTGATTGTTGTTGCAGACTGTGTACTAACAGTTGTTGATTGTTGTTGCAGACTGAGTACTAACAGCTGTTGATTGTTGTTGCAGACTGAGTACTAACAGTTGTTGATTGTTGTTGCAGACTGAGTACTAACAGTTGTTGATTGTTGTTGCAGACTGTGTACTAACAGTTGTTGATTGTTGTTGCAGACTGTGTACTAACAGTTGTTGATTGTTGTTGCAGACTGTGTACTAACAGTTGTTAATTGTTGTTGCAGGTGTTCACATGGCGAGTGGAAACGACGAAGAGACGACTCTTCGAATTATGACCGTACCACACGTGAAATAGGACGTTTTCACTTCTCTGTCATCGCCGGACATTTCCAGCAGGCATCAGTTATATGAAGAAATGCCAGTGCCAATGATGCCGCTGACACTGTTGCCATCTCCTTTCATCCAGCGACTTAAGCACTAACGCAATGCTCAATGTGCAGCAGTGCTGCCACCTGTTGGCTGCACTGTGCACAGGTCAGCGGATGTTTTTGTGTTCTTCCAAAAGGAGGGTGAACTGTTCGCTGTGAATGCTGGTGCTGTCTTGTCAGTGCTGATGTCCGGGTCTAAGGGATCGGAGCGATATTTCCTACAGACTTCACTAACAGGGAGTGAGTTCTTCATATTTGGTGCAGCAACTGAAAAAGCTCTAGTTCTGACATTTGTCTTAACACTGGAATCAGTAAATTAGAATTAGATTATCAAAATTGTCTAGACTGTCTTGTACAAGTGAGCAGTGAATGTATATATGCTGGTTGCTTGGATGAAAGTGTTTGATAGGTACTAGGTAATGCGATATCGGACAGGGAACCAATGCAATGATTTGAGAAGTGGTACTGAGTGATAAGTCTGTAGATGGCACCAACCGAAACAAAACTATATTTTCTTAAAAATATTCCTATATTATTCCTTCATTTTTATTTCTGAATTCCTGTTTCCAATAAATGTCACACCAAAAGTGGACAGGTGCACTGGAGTCAGAAGAGATTCCTTGCCATGAGTGAGATTGTTACTTTATTGATATGTGTTCTGTCTGTCGACATGCCCGTCATCTCACCCGTGCTGGTGTGTCTCTGTCGACAGCTGTCTGAGTAATAGTCTCCACCACACCAACTTAAGGGGGCGGCCGTGGCCTAGTGGTTAAGGTGTTGGACTCTAAATTCGAAGGTTGTGAGTTCAAGACCCACACTGGGCACGGTTCGTTTTCGAAGCTTAGGCAATTTCGTTTACCCTACTTTGCCTCAGTCTACTCAGCTGCAAATGAGTACAAACACTGTTTGGAAGGTACCTGCGTGTCCCGTCCAGGAGAGTCAGTATAACTGCACTCTAAGTTGCTTCGCACTACAGAAACCAGGTTTAAGCACTGGCCATATAAGCCTTCATGGCTTCCTAAGGCGTAATGCCTGGGGGATGACTTTACCTACACCAACTCCCAGCACGAGGTAATTCTCAATTCCCCAGACAAGTGGCACCACACACATCCTCTCACTAGAGACGACTGTCAGAAGAATAGGTGCATCTGTTTGCATTTTGTTTCGTTGCTTTGAACAATGCCTCAGCCTTTACAGGTTCATCAGCCTTTGGCCAGTTGTATCCACTTGATGCCGTGCTTCCAGATTTCATCTCACTACTTCTACGGTCATAATTCGTAGAGTCGTCTCTTCGTTCAGGCTACCTCTAAGTTTACCACCTTATCTGTAATGGACACCTGTCCATAACAAGGAGGTTTTGCCATCCTACTGTTGTAAATGTGCCGTATACAGAGGTTTACTGTACAACGTAATAGTTTCCCAACAATTTGTTGTCACAGGAAAACATTAAACCTCGTGAACCAGGGGTGATACTGTTTCCGCCCCAGATGGATACACCGTGATATTGTTATCACCCCTGGTGGATCCACCATCCTTGTGAACCATTGGTGACTCTAAATTTATTCTGATAACACTCATTTATTGACTCTAAATGGGTCTTATCAGATTCTTTTCATGTCATTTCTATACAACCCGATGTTACAACCAACAATTTGTTTTTCATGAGCGCTGTCTTCCATGCTGTGCTGTATCTTTGAAAGGTTCAGCCATGTGCTACACTGGGCTGCACAGCACAGGTGTGCTGTGTAGCACAGTACACTTGAAGAATGTCACTGTTTTTACTACTCATCTTGCTCTAGTCATATCTCATTTTAATCGTAATACTTCTGGTAGACCAATTACTTTGTCTAAGCCACAGAGTGACGATGTTTATTGCCCACTGTCAGTCCTTATGCAATGTCTCCTGATGCGTGGTAAAGCTAAGGCCTTGGTTGGCTTCTTCTAATGGTTCCCTGTATCCAGGCAATGTTTATTGCCCACTGTCAGTCCTTATGCAATGTCTCCTGATGCGTGGTAAAGCTAACGGCCTTGGTTGGCTTCTTCTAATGGTTCCCTGTATCCAGGCAATGTTTATTGCCCACTGTCAGTCCTTATGCAATGTCTCCTGATGCATGGTAAAGCTAAGGCCTTGGTTGGCTTCTTCTAATGGTTCCCTGTATCCAGGCAATGTTTATTGCCCACTGTCAGTCCTTATGCAATGTCTCCTGATGCGTGGTAAAGCTAACGGCCTTGGTTGGCTTCTTCTAATGGTTCCCTGTATCCAGGCAATGTTTATTGCCCACTGTCAGCCCTTATGCAATGTCTCCTGATTAGTGGTAAAGCTAACGGCCCATGGTTGGCTTCTAATGGTTCCCCTGTATCCAGGCAATGTTTCTGCCAGCACTTGTGTAGAGCCCAGCAGTGGGCAGGTTTGAACCCAACCTACTACAAGGGACACAGTTTTAGAATCGGTGCTGCTACCCCAGCAGTTGACAGGGGCACGAGTGATACCCAAATATAGTCCATGGGTAGATGGAAGCCTGTCTTGTTTCGGTGCTACATCTGTATTGCCGTGCTCCAGATTAATATACCCTAATGTTATTTTCTTTGGTGTTGCATCAGCTAGTAACTACAGCTAGTAGCTACAGCTAGTAGCTACAGCTAGTAGCTACAGCTAGTAACTACAGCTAGTAGCTACAGCTAGTAGCTACAGCTAGTAGCTACAGCTTGGCTAACTTATGATGCATCTACACAACTTTTAACACAACTGAGTGGGTCGTTGTGTCAGATTTCAGTTATCACTGCTCTGGTAATGTACATTACTTTATAGAGCTGACATTTATTTTCTTTTGTGGATTTTAGTGCGCTTACAATTGGACTAGTAGATGTTGTTAGTTAGTTCACTATTTGATTAGTCTGAACTTACGCCTGGCTGTTCTGTACTGTGTGGGTAGTTACTTGCTGGCCTGTGTGCTGATCTGTATACTGTAGCGATACCACTTTTACTTTTGAGCTGGCTTTTTATATTTCTTTCATGTATAGTTACCTTTGGGAGGCCTGGGGTTGTTCTGGGACCCCCGTGTGGAGCCCTGGGGTTGTTCTGGGACCCCCGTGTGGAGCCCTGGGGTTGTTCTGGGACCCCCGTGTGGAGGCCTGGGGGTCTTTGTCCACCCACCATACAGTGTTACATATAGTTTGTCATTTATTAATTATGTTTGCCCACAATGAGTGCTTGTATACTCATGACTCATCAATGTGTGGTTTAATTTCTCGTCATTCAATTAATAAATTACCTATACCAACAACAGTTTGTTGTATTTTCTCATAGCAAACAAGCTCAGGGTTCTGCCGTTATGCAGCAACAGGATATAAATACGTTTAAGAACGAGTCGACACCCCCGCTGGTGGAAAAGCACTCATGCATGGCATGATTAAAGGCCAAGAAATACATTAGAGGGGGTATGTGGCAGGGGGTGTGGTGGCAGGGGTCTTAACCTCAGTTCCACCTGTTTTCGGGGGGCCAAACTCCCACTTGGTGCCAATTTTGAGTCGTCCTCCTAAAAATCCCACCTCCCACCATGTTTTAGGACTAACCTCCCATTTCCCACCACATTCCCTCACACTAGCACTTAATGGGCAAGTTCACTGCTTCAAACTTAAATCTGAAACTCCATTACGGCTAATTATGAGATAAGTTCAGCTTATAGGCTACACATTACGTATTGAGATATGTTGGGGACAAAAACTTACAGCTGAAACTGTCTATTATATTCAAGTAGCTTAACTCATCTGTGTTGGTAGCTATGCTTTTTGATGACATAAGACTAGGAGATAAGCATAAATCTCGATCACGCTAGTATCCTCGACCATACCTCTGCTTTGGCAGCCATTTTGTGCTGCGTCTGTTTTTAGTTTTAATGACGTAGCAGTGTATGGATATGTACATACTATAATTCAGGTTGTGGCGCCCCAGTCAAAAGCATTGCTTGGGAAAGACCATAAGTGTGGAGTCTACACATGACTGATGTGGCTGGTTACATTTAATGAAAGCAATCAACACAAAGACAGTAGTAAGTTGAATCATACATTTATTATGACTAATTATATCTTAGGTACATCTGTATATATACAAGTAACATTTGAGTCTAAAGCATAAACAAACGTACATACACATAGAAACACAACCACAAACAACACATGCGCGTAGACAG
Organism: Lamellibrachia columna; assembly: GCA_963662155.1. NCBI lineage: Eukaryota > Metazoa > Annelida > Polychaeta > Sabellida > Siboglinidae > Lamellibrachia > Lamellibrachia columna. The sequence continues at coordinate 33,008,461 of OY759273.1, read as the reverse complement.
ACAGACATACACACACTGACAGACAAGCATGCATACAAACATGCACACGCACAGGCAGAGAGAGAGTGGGGTGGGAAAGAAAGACAGAGAGACATACACACACTGACAGACAGACATTCACACACACAAATATGCACACAGAGAGACAGAGGGGGCGAGAGAGACATGCATACATACACACACAAACATGCACACACACAGACTGACAGAGACAAAAAGAGAGACATACAGAGACACAAATCGAGAGAAAAACACACACGTGCACGCAGACAGACATACACACACTGACAGACGGACACCACGCATACAGGCATGCATCCACCCATGCACACACAGACAGAGAGAGAGGGGGGAGATGTATAGAGAGGAAGATAGAAAAGACACCTAGAGGGAGGAGACAGACAGAGACGTATAGAGGGGGAGATACAAAGACACATAGAGGGGGAGACAGACAGAGACATATAGAGAGGAGGAGATACAAAGACACCTAGAGGGAAGACAGACAGATATATAGAGAGAGGGAGATATAGAGAGGGGGAGATCTAGACAGACATAGAGAGAGAGACGTATAGAGGGGAAGATACAAAGACACCTAGAGGGGGAGACAGACAGAGAGATGTATAGAGGGGGAGATACAGACAGACATAGAGAGACGTATAGAGGGGAGATACAAAGACACCTAGAGGGAGAGACAGACAGAGACATATAGAGGGGGAGATACAGAGAGAGGGGGAGATATAGACAGACATAGAGAGAGGGGGAGAGACGTATAGAGGGGAAGATACAAAGACACCTAAAGGGGGAAGACAGAGAGACATAGAGAGGGGGGGAGACATATAGAGGGGGAGATACAAAGACACCTAGAGGGGGAAGACAGACAGACATATAGAGAGGGGGAGAGATGTATAGAGGGGGAGATATAGACAAACATAGAGGGAGGTGGAGAGATGTATAGAGGGGAAGATACAAAGACACCTAGAGGGGGGAGACAGAAAGAGACATATAGAGGGGGAGACAGACATAGAGAGAGGTGGAGAGACGTATAGAGGGGAAGATACAAAGACACCTAGAGGGGGGAGACAGAAAGAGACATATAGAGGGGGAGACAGACATAGAGAGGGGGAGAGACGTATAGAGGGGGAGATACAAAGACACCTAGAGGGGGAGACAGACAGAGATATAGAGAGGAGGAGATACAAAGACACCTAGAGGGGGAGACAGACAGAGATATAGAGAGGGGGAGATACAAAGACACCTAGAGGGGAAGACAGACAGAGATATAGAGAGGGGGAGATACAAAGACACCTAGAGGGAAGACAGACATATATATATATATAGAGAGAGATATAGACAGACATAGAGAGGGGGAGAGATAGACAGACAGAGAGAGGGAGATAGACATATAGAGGGGAAAATACAAAGACACCTAGAGAGGGAGACAGACAGAGACATAGAGAGGGGGGGATATAGACAGAGATATAGAGAGGTGGGAGAGACAAACAGACACATATACATAGAGGGGGGAGATAGACAGAACCATAGAGACAGAGACAGACAGACACACACACACACACACACCCACCCACCCACACGGAGTCGGATTGCAGGCTGTAATCCCGATAATGTTGCCGCGTAAACACTTTGGGATTAAAATTAATGTGATCAATGTAATCCTTGGAGCTGGATCGTAACTGAGCAAGAATCTTGGACGAAGTGTGCCGGGGAAACCGTTTGGACCCCAAACCGCTGTTGAAGGTTGTACTTGATGTCTCTGTGACGTGATGCCCATGTGAGATCACGGTGGCAATCCCGACAACTCTCACCATGTATAGGCAACTTTGCATTGCGATAGATATTCCTATCATGATCCAAAGTTGCAATTACACAGCGCTGTTAACGATCGACATTTCAATCACAATCCAACGCCAGCACAGCGTCACAGCTACGTCAATCAGTACCATATGCATGCTCATTATAGAGTAAATATGGCATCGCTTTAAGACTTTTTGTGAACTTTTTCATAGAAATAACATCTCTACAGACTCCGATCAGAGAGTTGAAAGTGCCAGACGTCGCCGTGAAAGTATCGCAAGATATCAAGCATGCCGGAATTTATGCACATACGAAATAAACACAACGCATAGACCGACTTCAGGTTCGCATTCCTAAACTGTTTACATGCTACACCTCGATCATAATACTTGCTTGATAGTGATCGACCTCTGAAACAGGATTACATTTATTGCAATCGTATTAATCCCAAAGAGTCTACACAGCAAAATTATCTGGATTACAACAACAATCAACAAACAATGTTAAAGCACGTCCCACATTCAAATTACAGGTCTTTCAGTACTTGGCGAGGTATTTCAGTTCTCACATTGTGCGGCCTCAAGCTTCCACGTTGTGTCGAGTTAATCACCCGTCAACTGTGTTTTGATTGTGGGCATCGAGGTATGTTATAGAGTGCATCTTACGAGCACGACAACACAGCCCAAGTGATAGACACAGTGCACAAAACCACCACTGATGTTTCTCACTGATTTTCCACGAGTTTTAAGGCAACTGTCTTGGAATTTAGACTTGTCTATCGCAAAACACTGGATAAAAAGGGCACTAGCCACAAGCGACTGGTGGAAGTGTCAATCGTCAAATGACCACACAGGTTTGTTTACATTGGATTTCCCAAAGCCGATCGCGACGTAACGCTCGCATACTTGTTCTCGCGATGTCAACCCTGAAGCTCGCAGTGGAAAGATGTTGACGCAGGAACAGACGGCACATTCCCAGTTGACGGGAAGCTGGTCGGTGACGAAGAGCGATATCTTCCCTTTGACCAGGAGCCAGTCGCTCGCGAAGAAAGATGCAGTGAAGTCTGAAGTAGACCAGTAATACACATTTTGAAGGCAAGGTTTTACAGCGCATCAGTGTTATTGGCATACCATACTAAAATATGCTAATGAAGCTAAAACATCTAGCATTTAAGGGGAGATGTAGCAGCTAGAACGTTTTTGAAAACAAATACTCAAAATGTGTTTCCTCGTATCCCTTTAGCTTTGTATGTTTACTATCAATAAAGTTAACTTTTATAACAATGACATACCTCTAAATTAGTTTTATTCATGGATAAAGTTTGCATCTACCAAGTAATCAATGACGTTTTGACAATGAGAAAGTACAACACTGGAATTTAAATAATGTGGTTATCTGGTTTGGACTCTTGTGTTCACCTGCACGTTCTCCAAAACTGTCTAACAAAATTTGGTTTTGTGCAATATCTCCAAAACTGTCTAAGAAAAATATTTTTAGATAAATTCTAAAGTTAACGAAGCCAATGATTACTGTGAAAGTATTATGATAAAATACCCATTACTTTATTAAGTGTAATTTTTTAGAGTGGCTATCATTCCTTCATACGGTGGCCATTTTGTTTGTTGCCTTGGAAACAGGGGTCTGGCATAACAATTTTCATTATATGTTTTACTCAGAAAAACCAACTCTACAGTTTGGGCATAAAAAATTGCACTAACAATGGAAATCAAAAAATCCTACCCAGCTGCTATATCTCCCTCAACCAAACTTTCCTTCACAGATAGAACAAAGTAAATACATACTTTCTCAATAATTATCTAAATGCTAGATTGAGAACAGTATAACTTAAACAAAACAAGAATGTCTCGGATGCTTCATTTTGTAAATGAATCAATTTAATAAACATCACCATAAAAAGATGCAACTGTTAATAATGATACTAATTACAATCTGTATTGGCTAATTTGATGCAACCCCTCGACTTATTTATGACAGCTGCCCATGACAATAAATGATGATAGAGGCATGCCAGTGTTTTATTTCACATGGGTGTGTACATTAACCCCCCCCCCGGGTAGTTAACTGCTGGCCCACAACGTCATTACAGTTGGTGTGTGGTCTGAGCAGATGAAAAGTGGCAAAGTCAAGAACGTGATATTGCATGAAGATATATACCTGTGTGGATGGCATCTGGTCACTTGGAGTGCCACGTTTGACGATGTATGATGCCTCCAGACAGCGCTGTCTTCTGACAGATCATACGACGTTTTCCCTGTTAACCGGGAGCTGGTCGGTGATGAAGAGCGATGTCTTCCTGTTGACCAGGATCCAGTCGATCGAGAAGAACGACGAAGTGAAGCCTGAAGTAGAACAGTAATAGGCATTTTGAAGGCAAGGTTTTACAGCGCATCAATGTTGTTGGCATACCATGCTAAAAAATATGCTAAAAAATCATATCCAGCTGCCATATCTCCCCTCTACCAAACTTTTTATCACAGAGATCGACATAAATACCGGGTACATACTTTTGTAAATACATACTTTCTCAATGATTGTCTAAATGCTGTAACGTAAACAAAACAAGAATGTCTCAGATGCTTCGTTTTGTAAATGAATCAAATTAATAAACATCATCGTACAAATATGCAGCTGTTAATAATAAAACCCATCAATTATCACTGGAATTTATCAGTCAAACCACCAAATACTAATTACAATCTGTATTGGCTAATTTGATGCAACCCCTCGACTTATTTATGACAGCTGCCCATGACAATAAATGATGATAGAGGCATGCCAGTGTTTTATTTCACATGGGTGTGTATATTAACCCCCCAGGGTAGTTAACTGCTGGCCCACAATGTCATTACAGTTGGTGTGTGGTCTGAGCAGACGAAAATTGGCAAAATCAAGAACGTGACATCGCCTGTTGATATATACCTGTGTGGATGGCATCTGGTCACTTGGAGTGCAACGTTTGACGACACATGAATGCCTCCAGACAGCGCTGTCTACTGACACATCATACGGTGTCTTCCCTGTTAACCGGAAGCTGGTCGGTGATCAAGAGCGATGTCTTCCTGTTGACCAGGAGCCAGTCGCTCGAGAAGAACGACGAAGTGAAGCCTGAAGTAGAACAGTAATAGGCATTTTGAAGGCAAGGTTTTACAGTGCATCAATGTTGTTGGCATACCATCCTAAAAACTCATATCCAGCTGCAATATCTCCTCTCAACCAAACTTTTTACCACAGAGATCGATGTAAATACCGGGTAAATACTTTTGTAAATACATACTTTCTCAATGACTGTCTAAATGCTGTAACGTAAACAAAACAAGAATGTCTCAGATGCTTCGTTTTGTAAATGAATCAAATTAATAAACACCACCATACAAATATGCAGCTGTTAATAATAAAACACATCAAGTATCACTGGAATTTATCAGTCAAACCACCAAATACTAATTACAATCTGTAATGGCTACTTTGATGCAAACCCTGACTTATTTATTACAGCTGCCCATGACAATAAATTATGATAGAGGCATGCCAGTGTTTTATTTCACATGGGTGTGTACATTAATCCCCCCTAGGGTAGTTAACTGCTGGGCCACAACGTCATTACAGTTGGTGTGTGGTCTGAGCAGATGAAAAGTGGCAAAGTCAAGAATGTGACATCGCCTGTAGATATATACCTGTGTGGATGGCATCTGGTCACTTGGAGTGCCACGTTTGACGATGTATGATGCCTCCAGACAGCGCTCTCTTCTGACAGATCATACGGTGTCTTCCCTGTTAACCGGGAGCTGGTCGGTGATGAAGAGCGATGTCTTCCTGTTGACCAGGATCCAGTCGCTCGAGAAGAACGACGAAGTGAAGCCTGAAGTAGAACAGTAATAGGCATTTTGAAGGCAAGGTTTTACAGCACATCAATGTTGTTTGCATACCATGCTAAAAAATCCTATCCAGCTGCCATATCTCCCCTCAACCAAACTTTTTATCACAGAGATCGACGTAAATACCGGGTACATACTTTTGTAAATACATAGTTTCACAACGATTGTCTAAATGCTATAACGTAAACAAAACAAGAATGTCTCTGATGCTTCGTTTTGTAAATGAATCATATTAATAAACATCACCGAACAAATATGCAGCTGTTAATAATAAAATCCATAAATTATGGCTGGAATTTATCAGTCAAACCATCAAATACTAATTACAATCTGTATTGGCTAATTTCATGCAACCCCTCCACTTATTTATGACAGCTGCCCATGACAATAAATGATGATATAGGCATGCCAGTGTTTTATTTCACATGGGTGTGTACATTAACCCCCCCCCGGGTAGTTAACTGCTGCCCCACAACGTCATTACAGTTGGTGTGTGGTCTGAGCAGATGAAAAGCGGTAAAGTCAAGAATGTGACATCGCCTGTAGATATATACCTGTGTGGATGGCATCTGGTCACTTGGAGTGTCACGTTTGACGATGCATGAATGCCTCCAGACAGCGCTGTCTTCTGACAGATCATACAGTGTCTTCCCCGTTAACCGGAAGCTGGTCGGTGATGAAGAGCGATGTCTTCCTGTTGACCAGGAGCCAGTCGCTCGAGAAGAACGACGAAGTGAAGCCTGAAGTAGAACAGTAAAAGGCATTTTGAAGGCAAGGTTTTACAGCGCATCAATGTTGTTGGAATACCATGCTAAAATATGCACAAAAAAATCCAATCCAGCTGCCATATCTCCCCTCAAACTTTTTATCACAGAGATCGACGTAAATACCGGGTACATACTTTTGTATATACATACTTTCTCAATGACTGTCTAAATGCTATAACGTAAACAAAACAAGAATGTCTCAGATGCTTCGTTTTGTAAATGAATCAAATTAATAAACATACACAGTAACCGTGGCGATGACCGTTGACTGGACGGAGCCTTCTTCGTCGACAGACAGCTGGCGAGGAACTACACTAGCACAGGAGTATGTCGACAGGCAACGGGTCGCTGGCATGGAAGTATATCAGCACAGGAGCAATGTTTCAGAGACGCAGCTGTTAATTGAATACATAATAAAAACAATGAATTATCATACTAAAAGTAATCAGTCAAACCATCAACCAATAATTACAATCTGCATTTGCTACTTTGAAGGAACCCCTTGACCTATTTTCTGGAAGTTGCAAATGAATAAAAAAAAAACTATTTTTAATAACTTTTTGCTAGTTGTGCAATAAAGTGTTCACTGAAGATGGTTCTGCAAGAATCATAATGATATCTTTATTCTATAAAGAATGCCACTGATTCTCAATTTACCAATATTTGTTCAAAATGGCAGACATTTTGTTTGTTACCATGGAAATTGGAGATGGCAGAAAAAAGTAAAAATATTTTTTTACTAAGACCAATTGTACAGTTTGGGCAGAAAAACTTGCACAAAGCAAATAAAAAATCCTATCGACCTGGGGTGTTTCACATCTCTATTATCAATCGCTGGATACAAAAGATGAATTAGACGTGGATCATAGATTTACGATTAATCATACAATTTCAGATCTAGGGGTGTTCAGTGTTCCTTGAACATCCGTTTCGTACATTGTTAAAGATATGGTATCTGAAGCTATTTACAGTTATTTAGTTGTTGTTTCTTGGGGGTAATACTGACCTGGAAGTTCGCAGCATCTCTTCCGTCGACTGGAAGTTGGTTGGTGGTGATGAATAATGGCGACGTTGGAGTAGATGGCGTCTACTTCGCCGACCAGAAGCTGGGTGAGGTGGCATAGCGAGGAACGATGTTGGCGCATTCTCTGGGTGGGTGGGGTGGAACGACTGAAGGCTGGAGGAGCAGATGGCATCTTCCCCGTCAAGTGGAAGCTGATCAAAGGTGAAGAGCGATGCCAGCACAGGGGCAGTTGACATCTTCTCCATCAACAGGAAGCAGCTGATTGGTGGCGAGGAACGATGTCTTCCTGTTGACCAGGGTCAGTCGCTCGCGAAGAAAGACGTGGTGAAGTGTGAACTAGAACAGATGCAATAGGCATTCTGAAGACAAGGTTTTACTGTGCATCAGTGTTGTTGCCATACCATGTTAAAATACATTAATGAAGTTAAAAACTCGGATAAAAATACACTGTAATTTACATTGTAAATAATTGTTTAAATGCTGGAAAATAACTTAAAATAATCAAAACAAGAATGTTTCAAAGATTTGGCTTTCTAAATGTAAGTGAATCAAATTAATAAACTACACTGTACAGCGATGGCGATGCGGCTGTTAAATGAATACATAAGACATAAACTGTATCAGTGAAACATTCAGAGAATAATTACAATCTGTATTCGCTACATTGTCATTGAGACACCCCCTGGGCCTATTTATAACAGCCGGATGACAGGCGCTGATCTTCCAGAAGTTAGTCTCACACATGACAAAGTCGATATGTCCTCCCACAATTCCGCGTCAATAAACTCCAATTGTTCCCGCCATCGTCACCGCCACCAAATAGGATGACAGGCGCTGATCTTCCAGAAGTTAATCTGACACGGTCACGGCGAAGTCGATCCACTGTCACACATTTCACCATCTTAAATCGTCAATAAACTCCACTTTTCACGCCGGTAAACCGCTGGATTCACGGCCCGATCCGTCGGCGTCGCACATTTTAAAATGCGCAGCAGTGGCGCGTTTGAAAACTTGAAGAATACGCGTTGAAATGTCAGTAAAATGACAACATAAACAAACCGTTCCTGGCGGCCGCCATTACAGGAAGCTAGCAAAGCCACGTGGCTATCACGTGGTATGTCACGTGACCGGCATAAAACAGAAAATCAGACAAATGAATACGACGAGTGAATCCGGTGATCGAACTACACGGAGCGTATTCCGGGAAATAGACCAACTACGCACGGCCGGGTATTCAGGGTGAAAAGGGTTAAATGAATACATAAAAAACACGGAATGTGTCAGTGAAACATCGAAAGAATAATTACAATCCGTATTCAGTATACTCTGAGCCTTGAGACCCCCCCTTGGCCTACTTAGAACAGCGTCTGACAATAAATGTTGATTCGCCCCAGACTTTGAAACATTGTATCGATCACATCTGACAGCGACGAACTAAATCTAATCATAATTTCATAAATCTTCAATAATTTGGACAAACAACAACTGACGAGACATAAACTATTCAATATTATATCAACGCGACTATTATTGTGCTTCAGCGCACCTCTGGGGTAATGTTTTCATTCACAGGGGTGTGTACATTCACCCCCGGGGGTAGTTAACCGCTGACCCACAACGTCGTGGAAGTTGGTGCGTGACCTGAGCGGGTGACGTGTGTCAAAGTGTCGGGAAGGTGACACGTGAGGTGGACATCGACTGTAGATATTTACCTGTGTGGACGACGTGTGGTCACTTGGCGCTACGACTGAAGACGACGTATGTGGCCTTCAGCGTCTTGTTCCCACCGTCGTAGCCACCCCAAGTCACGCGTCCAGTCCCCGGCCCGCGCCTCCAGTCGGCGAGTCAAGGCCTGGTAGCGGGCCAGACACCGCTGCCAGTTCTCCACTGTACCGTCCCTCGACTCGCCTGGCGGGTGCTGTAGGTCGAGACTACAACAAGACACATGTCTCACTCACTGTCATCTCTCACTGTCACATTACACGTGTCAACGTACAAGTGTCACACGACTGTGACAGAGTCCACTCACTACAGATACTCACACTACTAGCCACAGGTCTGGTCTCCGCCCCCCGATGGCCCTAATTCGTGCCACTGTCGTTTCACTGATTTCGTTGTTGTGTAGACTGTAACAAGAAACAGTCAGTTGTAAAAAGTCAGTTGTAAAAAGTCTGTCACAACAGTTTAGTGGTTTGTAAAAGATAAATCTTTAAAATCAGATAAATATATTAATAAATTATCATTTGTGAAATCATTGTTGATAATAAAACGTGTTGGAGACGACAAAAAAACGAAACATTAAACATTTATTTGGTGACATTAGTTGTGACAGATTGACAGGTTTTATAGAAAGGAGTGTCGAAGGACGCATCAAGAAATGTCAAATCATAAAAAGTCGCAAGTTTTGCCAAACGACATTTAATGGCAGAAACTTGCCGGAGACTGTCACCAAGTGGACGTTGCCCGGGGGTGGGGGCGGGGGTGACTCACTGCATTGCCAGTATATGTTAGTGAATTAATTAATTAATCTGATTCTTGTCCTCGGAAAAGGGTGAAATATATTTCGATCCGCGCGATTTGAAACAAAATTTTAGGGTATTTTTTTTACCCAAGCCTAAAGGGTAAAGCGTGTTTTGGGGGGTCGGGTAGATACATTCCCACGGATGGTATACCGGCGATGCATTGAGTGCCCCCCCTCCCCGGGGGTCGTTGGCTGTGACGTGAAAGTTAAAGTGAACTTTGTCGTGTGACAATCAACAAGTTCACATCTTACTTACCCGAGGGCTGTCAGTCTCGGCAGGTTGACTGTCGCACGTGTCACTGCTTCACCGCCGACGTCGTCGATGTAGTTCTCGGACAACCTGCAGCAGTAAAGGTCAACAGATTGTCACATAGAGCTCCGTGTGACAAATATCACCCTCGCGACACAATCGTCTAATGTCACCGCAGTGTCAACTGGTCGTATTTTCTCTACTAATGTTCTGTGTTCGTGCGTGTGTATGTGCGTGTGTATATGAGTGTGCATGCGTGCGTGTGTATGTGCGTGTGTACATGTGCGTGTGCATGTGGGTAAATGCGTGCATATGTATATGCGTGCGTGTATGCATGCGTGTGTTCGTGCACGCGTGCGTGCGTGCGTGCGTGCGTGCGTGCGTGCGTGCGTACATACGTGTTTTCGTATGTGAATGTGTAAATGTGTTTGTGCATGCGTGTGTAAATGCGTGTGTGCACATGCGTGTGCAGTACTGTGTACATGCGTGTGTTCGTGTGTGCGTGCGTACATGCGTGTCCCTGTGCGTGTGTTCGTGTGTTCGTATGTAATGTAGACTTCAGTAGTTTTACTAACCACAGCGTCTTTAGACCTGTCATCGACGCGATGACCGGGGTGACAAGTGACATGTCGTCGGTGGTGAGGTCACAGGCTTGTAGACTGTTTAAACAACAAATACACATGTTTAATTAAATGACAATGTTCAGATGTAAACAAAACTAAACACACAATATTGAGATTTCACCTAACTTGTCCAGATTTACATCATTGCCAAAACATTCCAGTAATATTTGTACTTTGCGTGTTTGTAACTATGTCGTAAAAACAACATTAGTGAAGTTACATTCGACATCCGAGAGACATTATCACTTCACTGTAAACAACATACCACAGTTCCTGCAGCCAGGGCGCCTTGGACAGACACTGACTCAGCGCGGCAGACGTCGGGCCGTGAAAGTTGTTCACGTCGAGACTGTAAACATCAAACAAAGTGACAACCTGCACGTCGATGTACCCACAAGTCACGTCTCAATGTCTACCTGTGGACATTGCTACTGTTGTCATTATTCGTGTGTCTTATTTTCTGAAAGTAGAAACTGTAAATACACATTATTATATTCACCACTTGAAGTTGAAAGAGTCAGTTGTAAACTATATTATAATTATGTTTGAATTAATATAAAACTTGTACATGCATCAACGCGTGTCCAACAGCACACTAATTAAATTTATATAAATTCGTATGCACTATAAAAGGCTGACAAATACCTGGATTTAGGGAAATGTCCCGACCAACGTCCGCACAGTGCGATATCCTAACGTTGACTAAAAGACAGCGGGAAGACACGGCGTCGAAGCGTGTTTTTCTGGTCTAGCCCCTTATATACATTGTTTCTATTGCTGACCTCGAGACACATTTCGGTGTCAACGGGTCACCAAGTACAAGGTCGCGACCCACTTCTGTGTGGTTTGAAACGTCTGCTTTAGCATCTGTATTTTAATAGGAATGTGTGTTACGATCAAATTGGCCTGAATTGACTGTATATTAACGTACATGAAATGTTATATTCGTATTGTTTTCTATTGTTTTTTGTTTACAATATTTTAATAAATAATAAAAATAGCGTGAATCTTATTTAAAAAAATCGTTTTCGACATCCTTTGACCTTACTTACAAATACTGTATAACTGTTGCTAATAATTCGACTTATTATGACCAGATATGCTATATAGATATTCATTTACTTATATTTGATGTTTTCTTATCAATGACATTATACAATACCACCAAACCTGAAATGGCGCGTTGCAGCGAAGAGAATTCTTGACAGGCAGACGACATCGGTAAAGTGCGGGTCGTGTATGAAATTTAGTTTAGTTTCATTCGTTAAGTGTCGCTGGCGAAAATAAAACCATTGGGGAAACCGGGGCGTGTTGGCGCATGGGGCGGGTTGAATTTTTCGATTCGTTGGAAAAAATGCACTAATCCTACTGCGGTAAAACCAAACCATTACGTGCAACATAAGAATATTTCACCCATAAAGACGATGTTACGCAAAAGTTATTGCGGCTTTTAACTTTTTCACAACATTGAGTAATAAAATTGAAATATGATACATGTCTTCTAACCATGGGTACTTACTGGTCAGGGCAACACGATAAAGGTATGACATTTGGGCACATATTGAAAGGAACTAAATCGTATTGCCCCGCGTATAGTATTTGTTGTGTTATGCAAATAGCGGCCGACCAGGTCGGGGCGGGTTGGCGCATTTGTTGTCAGGGCGGGTTGGCGCATGCGTTATCATGGGGATTTGGCATGTTACCGACAGGCCAAACCCCAAAGTCCCAACGGTTAAGCTCAGTCCATCGACTACGCCCAGTACCTCCGTGATATTTGAAAAAAATAGGTCCGGAGAGAAACTGGTCCAAAAACTGTGTGTAGCTAACGGTTGCACGTATAATGCACGGGGAGTTATCAGTATTATATATGCCACAACTGTGATTGTGTTGTTGGATTAAATGATTGTTTGCTAACCAGTTTGATGTATTTAATGGGGTGCGTCAACGTATCCCCCGGGGTGCGCCAATCTGCCCCGTGTACGGGGTAGATATATGCCACAACTGTGATTGTGTTGTTGGATTAAATGATTGTTTGCTAACCAGTTTGATGTATTTAATGGGGTGCGTCAACGTATCCCCCGGGGTGCACCAATCTACCCCGTACACGGGGCAGATTGGCGCAGTTGAGGAGGGGTCATATAATGGGCAATATCATAAATACTACAATAGACAAGAAATCGCTGAATATGTCTACTGATACATGACAGAACAGGTTGTGACGAGTTTGCATTGAAGGGTCTCATCCATACTCATCGATCTAAAATTAAGTTAGTAATCCGGTTACGATGGTGCTTACACACGCTTAATAATTGTCGTTTGGAAAAAAAACTATTGCACGGCGCTCGGGAACAGATATTTTATGGATGCATGGCATCATGTTATATGTTATGAGTCGTATAGTGACCTACCTTAAATAGGTGATGTCACTTGCGACGCCTGAGTCAAGGAGAAACTGTAAGCACGGTAGATCTGCCGGAGTGACTGCGTTGTTCAAGCACAACTCTCCGTCGCTGGCCACGAAGTTGTTGGCCACAGCGCGCCACAGCTGTGGTTGCCCGCATTCCTTCACCAGACGAATGACTGACATGGCGCGCTTGCTTTTGTCGACGACCGTCTCACCTTTCCAAGAAGAAATAAGACTCACGATAATGTCCTGCACGCAGTGATACTTTTGTCGACGACCGTCTCACCTTTCCAAGTAGAAATAAGACTCACGATAATGTCCTGCACACAGTGATACTTGTTACATACAGGTGTATTCAATTTACATGTGAAATTCAAATCATGCTTATTCTTCTACATATTCTCTGACAACAATTTAAGCAAAAGAAAACACTATTTTAATCCGTCATTAACGACAAATAAGAATCCGAATTAATAATAAGAAACATATATAGCAAACACGTAAAGAAAATCCAATGAAATTCGTATACACATATCAGGCGTATGGGGGGGGGGCGAGCTTAGTCACCCATTAGTTTAATATGTTGCCGTGTAGTGGCGCAACAGGTTATATACGAAACAAATATAAAATTTAAGCCCAAGGGGACCGTGGCCCAATGCCGCCCTAAATACGTCACTGGTCCATCGACAATGCTCTCATTTCATTCACAGTTACTTTCAAAGTGTAGAACGACTATGTTGTCAGAAAACCATCATTCATATTGTAATCAAATAAAGACAATATATTATTTATAATATAAGACGATTACATAACAATTAAAGTAAAAAGAGTTAATCACGTGCGATATTACAATTACCTATTTTATATTATACTTTCGTATCAGTTTATTTGAAATTTAGTACCTGTCAAAGTGATAAAAAAAACAGGACAGATAGTGTAAAAATATGTAAGAAAAGAAGGGATCCGGATCCCTAGGATTTCTCCCTTGTATCCGCCTCTGAACTTCAAAAGATTAAGATTACCTGACTGTGGCTGGGCCAGTTTTCGGATTGGTTTCTCCTGTTCAGCCAGAAGCCTTGATTGCTCTAAAACAAGTCACTTACAGTCTGCATACTGCCGTTCTTACGGGTGTTCACAATCATCAGTCCCGTTGTATGGACTACTTAAGAGTTTGAAATTGTCTCTCAAACGAGACCTTATTGCGAACGTTTCTTGTTCTGCTATCACCAAGTTGAACTTAAGATGTTCTTAATATCTTAAACACCCTTCAAGTTACTGTGGATGTCGGGACACAGACGTACAACAAAACATTCTCATAGTCAATGCTATCTTATTCAATACTATTGTTTTTTACTTAACCTTTAATTCCTCTTCCTGCGTATGACATTAATCGTATTAACTGGAAACACGTATTTCTGCATTCGCTAAAACATTAATATAAGCAGAATTATAAGTTGAGCTACAAGGAACCCAGGTTACATTTGAAACGGTGCTGAGAATGCCGCACATACTGGTTCAGAATACAAGACTCAGATATGTCACTGCTGCTCATACTGGTTCAGGATACAAGACTCAGATATGTCACTGCCGCACGTACTGGTTCAGGATACAAGACTCAGATATGTCACTGCCGCACATACTGGTTCAGGATACAAGACTCAGATATGTCACTGCCGCACGTACTGGTTCAGGATACAAGACTCAGATATGTCACTGCCGCACTTACTGGTTCAGGATACAAGACTCAGATATGTCACTGCCGCACTTACTGGTTCAGAATACAAGACTCAGATATGTCACTGCCGCACGTACTGGTTCAGGATACAAGACTCAGATATGTCACTGCCGCACGTACTGGTTCAGAATACAAGACTCAGATATGTCACTGCCGCACTTTCTGGTTCAGGATACAAGACTCAGATATGTCACTGCCGCACGTACTGGTTCAGGATACAAGACTCAGATATGTCACTGCCGCACGTACTGGTTCAGGATACAAGACTCAGATATGTCACTGCCGCACGTACTGGTTCAGAATACAAGACTCAGATATGTCACTGCCGCACGTTGTCCTAATACTAAGAATTCCCATTTATTTTTAGTATTCCATGATTTTTCATCTGCAATCAAATAACATTTATTGTGGATTATCACGAGGAGTCAATGACTTGATCTAACCGACACACTTACCGTCTCTCACCATCTCAACGGCATCGTTCAACTCGATGGCACTCAAGGCGGTGGTCAGCTCATCCACCATGCCGCCAATGTTCTTTCGACGAAGTGATATTTCTCGCCATTTACAAAACATTTCGTACGTTACTCGCCAACACTTGCCATGGAAGTCCACTTCCAGTCGCTCCAGGAACGGCTTAGCGACTCCCAACAGGAGGCCGATTTGGAAGTATTTGTTACCGACTGAGTTGGCGAGCTTCACGAAAAACGAGTCGCTAGTCACCCCTGGAAGAAATGGAATCGCACAATGTCAACCCTCGTGGCCAGGCATCGAGAACGAATGTACATATCCACATTTGCAAGGCAGAAATGTGAGTTACATATCAGCAAAGACATTGTCATTTAACCATGTTATCATGACAATCACCTTTGTCAGTCCATCTCAGTAGCTTATCTTGGATCTAGCCAAGTGGAAGCCAATGGGGCGGGGGGCGGGGGACGGGGGCGGGGGCGGGGGGGGCTTAATCACCCATTAGTTTAACATGTTACCGTGTAGTGGCGCAACAGGTTACGAAAAAAAAATTAAGCCGACGTGGCCCAGAGCCCCCTAAATACGTCACTGGTCCATCTACAACGCTCTCACCGGTCTCATGCAGTGATGTTGGTTCCACTACTGCCGCTGCGCCAGACGCTGCTCCTGCCGCGTGACTCTGGTCTAGAGAACCAAGAACACGACCATCACGGATAATGATAAAATATCTATTTCACATTAATTTCATATATATGCTGTATTGGTAATTAAATTGCTCATATATACATGCATTTATAAGTAACCTTGAAATATTTTCATTTAGTAAGTACAGATGCATAGTCATCATTTCAGGTAAATAATGTATATCATCCAATTTGAATAGTCGTAGTCCAACCAGACTGCAGAAATAAATAATGCTTGTAAGATGTTTTCCAGTCACAAAAAAATATTACGATATCGAAGTCTAACGTATATGAACATGATTATATTTATAAAGACTATTTGAATTGCTGCTTGTCGTCGAGTTAAGAAATGACGCATCGACAGAGGACGTGGTATTAAAATATGTTTTTCTACGACTTGAAATACGACGTTGATACTGTACGCATGAACATCGGCATTATGCAAATAACTATTTTCTCTGCTTTTTAATTTTCCATACGCGTCTATCAAATTAAAACTTTCTTTGGATTTTTTTCAATTTTTTTATTAACGACCGTCAAATAATCATTAAAATATGATTTAAATGTATTGTTTTATTAAATTCTGCGCAACGTATACATTTTAATAAATCGGAACTTATTTTAGTGAAACAACAAGGACGCGTTCGTCAATACAACATCGTCCCTTGCAGAGCTCGTTAAGTCAACATTACCTGCCATGTCGTTTGGATGTCGTAAACTTGGGAAATTTCACAAGAAGTTAGAATCGACGAGTCGCTCTGGATTGCTGGTTGAGCTGTTTGGCTGGTTGAGCTGTTTGGCTGGTTGAGCTGTTTGGCTGGTTCAGCTGTTTGGCTGGTTCAGCTGTTTGGCTGCGTGTCAGAAAACGTCGTAGCAATGATAGCGGACGTAAAGGACAAACATATCACCGGATTATTTGTTATAACATCCAAAACAGATCTAGGTTAATGTGTTGACGTTTCATCGAGCCTTCAAAAGTAACTCTTTTCGATGTGGATGGAACGTGAATTATGGACTAATTATAAAACTGTCCAAATATGTGTTATTGGTTTATAAAATAAAATACAATTTTAAATAAAGATGAACGTTGGGTATTGACATGACATAATGGACGGAGCAGGTCGGTATGAAAGTGAAAAGATTGTCTGGCGTTGGGTAGACCCCGGCGACAGGAGGGGTCAAGTTGGCCGAAGCAATAAGGCAGCGTAATTTATTACCGTATTTATAGCATCGTTCTATCAAATAATTTGATTGGTAATTTAACCACAACATTATGTATATCCCTAATACAACTACCTCAACGAATGACAGGGACTTAATACTGAACAGAAAGCACCACACCGCACGTTGTCAGTCAACCGTGTATTCTAGTCGCCGTCGACTGTGTCTCACGTGTGTGGATCGAGGGTCACTTTTGACGTATCACAGGTGGGTTTCTGAAACATAGTGGCAGCCAAACTGTATTTGTTATGAATACATTTGCCGTCATGGAGCAATTCATATACTGTGTACCGTGCATTTGTGGACCTGGTTGTATATTATTATTATTATACAAGACGTATGTTTTTATGTGGCGCCCTCAAAATGATCCCATTGCGTGGGGGGTTGGGGGTTGGGGGGTGGGGGGCAACATGCGTCAGTGAACACAGGATGACCTATTCATAATCTGCTCAATTCTGCTAAGGACATCTTGTGAAATAACATGTAATCGGCCATAATAGTCTCACGAATAGTCTTCGATTGGAAGATCGCGTTATGACTTGTTCGACCGACGCTTATCCAACCAGGTCGTTGTTAATTAACTGCTTTGACAACCATTATCACTGCTGTCAAGATAGTTTGTCCTAGCCCAGGCCTACGTGACACACTTCACGGCACACGCACACAGGTGGCATAGAAATCATCTGCGCACACATTTCCTTCAAAGGCGCTGTTTAATACAGTCAATGCACATTCAATTGTAGTGGGTCATACGTGTATTATACTGAATCCGACATAATTAAAGACACAGCAATAGACTGGAACCGGTTGTAATTTATTAATTAGTGAGAACCCTGTTTAAGAAAAGACACTTGACTGTCGTCCTTATCATGCACAAGTTTGAGCTTAAATGGTTGTTGTGCTAAGTGGGTGAGGTAAAGTCAAAAACAACCAAACTATGCCTTTAAAAAATCTCCAAGAATGGATCTTCCAGAAGCCAGAATATGTATTTGCATGTTCCTTGGGACAATGAATATTAGCTTGCGACATTTCCTGTGGGGATTGCGACATTTTTTGTGGGTCTCAACTTTTTCGGGGCCAACCTCCCATCTCCCACTAGTTTTGGGACCAACCTCCCATCTGTTTCTGAGGCCAACCTCCCACGAATCCCAATCTCCCTCCTACCTCCAATTTTAGGACCAACCTTCAATAGGACCACCTCCCACCTCCCACCTCCCTCCATCCTCTCTCTTATGCACGTGAATACGAACAATCGTCAACATCATATTTGAGTGTCGAATGTCTGGATAGTGACTTATTCAACAACGAAGAGAGCGAATATTTATGACCGACATTCACTGTCAATAGTTGCAGAATGACTTTCAAACATTGTATTCACAATAAAACCTGAACGGCTGGAGACGACCCTATATTAAAAGCAATCTGCGTGTGTGAGTGGGTGCGTGCATTCGTGCGTGCGTGCGTGCGTGCGTGCGTGCGTGCGTGCGTGCGTACATGTCACTTATTTTTTAGTTTGTCACTTTATTATGTTGTCATGTTAGTTGTCAAAGTTATGAGACAACTACGACCAGTTCGTGATTCTCTGTAAGTGTAAAACAGGCAGATCGAGGACCAGCCGCGCGCTATCACAGGGGCGAATCCAAGACACGTTCGGTGAGTTTAGCTGTTGCAAGAAACTGCCGTTACCGGCTCTTGACTGATCAATGTTCAAAGTACGTTGCTGGCTGCTGATTCTTTATTACTAAATTTCATAAATTCTTTGAAACGTGTTTAATTTCCAGTTTCTAAATCACCCTTTCATCCATACCAGGTCAATAAATGACTGCCTGCGACCGGACATGTGGACGACTTCTGTGCAACTAAATCACTGCCAGTACCTGACGTGTAAATACAAAGATGCTAGAAATACACGCCAGGCGGTAGGCCTAGATGTTGCCACACAGGTGGCTGGTAGGCCTAGATGTCGCCACACAGGTGGCTGGTAGGCCTAGGTGTCGCCACAGAAGTGGCTGGTAGACCTAGATGTCGCCACAGAGGTGGCTGGTAGGCCTAGATGTTGCCACATAGGTGGCTGGTAGGCCTAGATGTCGCTACAGAGGTGGCTGGTAGGCCTAGATGTTGCCACAGCGGTGGCTGGTAGGCCTAGATGTTGCCACACAGGTGGCTGGTAGGCCTAGATGTTGCCACAGAGGTGGCTGGTAGGCCTAGATGTTGCCACAGTGGTGGCTCGTAGGCCTAGATGTCGCCACACAGGTGGCTGGTAGACCTAGATGTCGCCACACAGGTGGCTGGTAGGTCTAGATGTCGCCGCAGAGGTGGCTGGTAGGCCTAGGTGTCGCCACAGAAGTGGCTGGTAGACCTAGATGTCGCCACAGAGGTGGCTGGTAGGCCTAGATGTTGCCACAGAGGTGGCTGGTAGGCCTAGATGTCGCTACAGAGGTGGCTGGTAGGCCTAGATGTTGCCACAGCGGTGGCTGGTAGGCCTAGATGTTGCCACAGAGGTGGCTGGTACGCCTAGATGTTGCCACAGAGGTGGCTGGTAGGCTTAGATGTCGCCACACAGGTGGCTGGTAGGCCTAGATGTTGCCACAGAGGTGGCTGGTAGGCCTAGATGTTGCCACAGAGGTGGCTGGTAGGCCTAGATGTTGCCACAGTGGTGGCTCGTAGGCCTAGATGTTGCCACAGAAGTGGCTGATAGGCCTAGATGTTGCCACAAGGTGTGGCTGGTAGGCCTAGATATCGCCACAGGTGTGGCTGGTAGGCCTAGATGTCGCCACAGGTGTGGCTGTTAGACTTAGATGTCGCCACAGGTGTGGCTGTTAGACCTAGATGTCGCCACAGAGGTGGCTGGTGAATCGACACAATAATCTTCTGTCCATACAACTTAACGTTATGAGTATTCATGTTCCCCGTAGATATTTTCCACATCACTGAGACAACAAATTGATTACTTAAAATGTTATTTATTTTGAACCCAGTGACTTGAACCCAGTGACAATAGACATCATTTTGTTTCGCACAAAAGAAAGAAATCAATAATGAATTTTTTTTTTATTTAGGCAGCGTAGAGCCTATATGTAAAGTTCAAATTGGGGATTCCTAAAACCCATAAACGCGCACTGTCTTCGAACCTTTCGCTACCGTCCGTTTATATCTGCCTCAGTCAACCAAGAAAGTCTCCACTTGTCTGGGCCGTCACACCAGTGACGTATTGAGGGGGACATTCCCTTTGGCTTCGGAAGAACCATTTTTCGTGAACAAGCTGCAGCGCCACTACACGGTAGCATGGCAAACTAATGAGTGAATTAGCTTGCTCCCATTGCCTCCCATTGCCTCCCCTTGTTCCCCCTTGCCTCCCCTTGTTCCCCCTTGCCTCCCCTTGTTCCACCTTGCCTCCCATTGTTCCCCCTTGCCCCTCTCCGACACCCTAAACGTGCCACTGATTCACAATAATTATATAACAGTTGATTCTCTACAACTGTTAATACCTGACTAACAGGGTACACCAAGCAAGTAGTATCAATTATCTAACAGGGTACACCAAGCAAAGAGTATCAATTATCTAACAGGGTACACCAAGCAAGGAGTATCAATTATCTAACAGGGTACACCAAGCAAGGAGTATCAATTATCTAACAGGATACACCAAGCAAGGAGTATCAATTATCTAACAGGGTACATCAAGCAAGGAGTATCAATTATCTAACAGGGTACACCAAGCAAGGAGTATCAATTATCTAACAGGGTACACCAAGCAAGGAGTATCAATTATATAACAGGGTACACCAAGCAAGGAGTATCAATTATCTAACAGGATACACCAAGCAAGGAGTATCAATTATCTAACAGGGTACACCAAGCAAGGAGTATCAATTATATAACAGGGTACACCAAGCAAGGAGTATCAATTATCTAACAGGGTACACCAAGCAAGGAGTATCAATTATCTAACAGGGTACACCAAGCAAGGAGTATCAATTATATAACAGGGTACACCAAGCAAGGAGTATCAATTATCTAACAGGGTACACCAAGCAAGGAGTATCAATTATATAACAGGGTACACCAAGCAAGGAGTATCAATTATCTAACAGGGTACACCAAGCAAGGAGTATCAATTATTTAACAGGGTACACCAAGCAAGGAGTATCAATTATCTAACAGGGTACACCAAGCAAGGAGTATCAAGTAACTAATCAAGAAGGAACTGTTGCCTACCGTGTGGGTGTTCTCTACGACTTGTCTCGTCAATGCGGAGGTAACAAGTGTGAAGCGTCGTTCAACTTGGAAGAATGTCCGATGAGTTGGAAAAACCGATACGGAATGACAACTGGGCCTTGTGACGTGTTATATATCACTGACTCGCCCTAGCAATATTGTCACCACGTGAAAGATTGAAGACGAGGTTCGGGCGTGGGGGGGGGGAGTCGGGGCGTATAACTCTTGTAAACTGATCGGTCATATAACAAGCCTTCAAGAGAACTAGTTGAAACTATTCAAATTAATATGATAAATATCTGCCACACAGGTGACCTATCCCAAAGAGATTATTGTTAAGAGCGACTACAAATACAGGTTTACAATTACTGTCCGTGTGGTAGAAATTCAATGCACGCGCTCTATAGAAACCAATGATTACCTGTGTGTCTTGGCGAAGTACATAGACATGTCTATCAAATCTCGCCAACAATAGAGTAGAATATAATAACACGACGTGTTTCGCAGCGTAGTAAAGTCGAATCGTGACTTGTTCAAACAAACTTCCCAAGATCAACGCAGTTTTTATATTAATCGTCTTCGCAGCTATTGTAATATACAATACGTGTCAGTGGCGGGTCGAGGCGTGTTACTGCAACTTAACTGAGACAACTTGTATACGGAGTCTTACAAGTGGCATTTTGGTGTTTTGATCGGGGCCCGCTGAATATTTATTGGGGTGACTACAGGACGGTAGCCAGGCTTTTCAGCGGGAGGGTTATGTTTGTCAAAGGTGTTGAACAAGCGAGACATGCAACTTTAGTATAGCAGTAAATTAAAATGCACGTCGCGCTCGTTACAGCACTGTTGTAGTTTAGTAACATATATATATAGCAACATTGGATACAATTCCATTTAATTGGCTTTTAATTGTGATTAATCACATATAGCAATATCTACACGTGCATCAAAGTAATTAAACTTAGTGAGAGACGCCTACATCACTAATCACGACTGTCTTGACTTCAGTGTTGACATCCGTATATCCAGTCTTGAGACATGTTATTGAAGTCACAACGTTCACACGCACGCACGCACGCACGCACGCACGCACGCACGCACGCACGCACGCACGCACGCACGCACGCACGCACGCACGCACGCACGCACGCACGCACGCACGCACGCACGCACGCACGCACACACACACACACACACACACACACTATGACTGTAGTCGTAGTATTGCATGGGTCATATATATTAACATGGGTCATATATCAACATGGGTCATATAACAACATGGGTCATATATCAACATGCCAAGTACCAAGGGAACTGGCGTTTGGAAAATGGCATAGTACTAAGGAAACTAGCGTTTGGAGTTATGCGGTGGACGGACGAAGGAGAGACAGAGGTCAGACCATCAGAACGGTGCAGGCCATGGCGGTGGCAGGAGTGGAGGAATAGATGTCAGAAGAGGTTGGAGCAGGAGCAGGCATCAGACAGGAAAGTGCCTTAACATCCCCGTTGTTCATATTGACTTTGAACCGGGTCAGTCAAAAGTCAGGAGACAGGAGGAACTGCAGAATATATTGAAAGAAAGACACCTATAACATTTTCATAAAGCTTTGTGAACTCTGAATACTAAGGCGATGTTATTAAGCACGTTGACAGTGAACACGGGGAACAGTACGTCAGGACCAGTGGCGTATCTAGGATCTGGCAAAGGAGAGGCAAAACGGGGAAGCTTAGTCACCCGTTACATAAGATAAAAGGCAAAACAATTAAGGTACAGGGGGTCATAGCTCAATACAGCTCCCTAAGGACGTCAGTGGTGAGGACAGACAATAGTAGGGATATGCATAGAAGAGTGTTAGCAGGAGGGACAGCGTGTGGGAGAGTGTTAGCAGGAGGGACAGCGTGTGGGAGGGTGTTAGCGGGAGCGTGGGTGAGGGTGTTAGCGGGAGCGTGGGAGAGGGTGTTAGCAGGAGCGTGGGTGAGGGTGTTAGCAGGGTGTTAGCAGAAGGGACAGCGTGGGGGAGGGTGTTAACGGGAGCGTGGGTGAGGGTTTTAGCGGGAGCGTGGGAGAGGGTGTTAACAGGAGCATGGAAGAGGGTGTTAGCGGGAGCGTGGGTGAGGGTGTTAGCGGGAACGTGGGAGAGGGTGTTAGCAGCTGACACCCTCCCCCACGCTGTCCCTCCTGTTAGCGCTAACACCCACTCCCACGCTCCCGCTAACACCCTCCCTCACGATGTCCCTCACGCATAGAAGAGTGTTACCAGGAGGGACAGCGTGGAGGAGGGTGTTAGCGGGAGCGTGGGGGAGGGTGTTAGCAGGAGCAGGAGCGTGGGTGAGGGTGTTAGCAGGAGCAGGAGCGTGGGTGAGGGTGTTAGCAGGAGCAGGAGCGTGGGGGAGGGTGTTAGCAGGTGCAGGAGCGTGGATGAGGGTGTTAGTGGGAGCGTGGGGGAGGGTGTTAGCAGGAGCGGGAGCGTGGATGAGGGTGTTAGTGGGAGCGTGGGTGAGGGTGTTAGCAGGAGCGGGAGCGTGGGTGAGGGTGTTAGCAGGAGCAGGAGCGTGGGTGAGAGTGTTAGCAGGAGCGGGAGCGTGGGTGAGGGTGTTAGCAGGAGCGGGAACGTGGATGAGGGTGTTAGCGGGAGCGGCAGCGTGGGTGAGGGTGTTAGCGGGAGCGTGGATGAGGGTGGTGATGACAGTGGTGGTGAAAGTCGTGACAGTTGTGACAGTGGTGACAGTGGTGACAGTTGAGGCAGTGGTGACAGTGGTGACAGTGGGGACAGTGGTGACAGTGGTGACAGTGGTGACATGGCGTTAATGCTGGGAGAATAGTAACAACTGTGTAATATAATATTGATATAACGCTTTTTATACTTTCTGAGGTATGTCAAAATAGATAATCTTAATTACCAAATCAATGAGATTTGATGCCTCAGACACATTGTGTGCCAAATCAGTGAGATGCCCCAAACACGAGGGGTGCGTGGCGGACTCACAAGACATAGCCATAAAACGTGAATTCGTCTCAAGGGTGATATAATGGCAATGTATTGAGCCTCCCCCCCTCCCCCTGGCTCGGCTATGACATTATGCCATTCTTTCGACAATAAAGAATCCCAAATAAAATTAATTCAATAATTTGATAAGTATTTGCCACGCAGCGAGATGTGACTTATATTAGAGATTATTGTTAAGAGCGACTACAAATACAGGTCTACAATTACTGTCCGTGTGGTAGAAGTTCAGTGCACGTGCACTGTAGAAACCGGTGATTACATGTCTGTCTTGGCGAAGCATATATCAAGTCTCTTCAACGTTATAGCAGAACATAATCACACTGCTTCGCTGCATATCACATTATACTACTGTTCAGAAAAGGTACATGCTACTTTAGGCAACAATTACTGGTGCATTTTAAACGTGGACAGACAAAGACGTGGTTAACCAGCAAACTGTGTAGTAAAGTCGAGTCGTGACTTGTTCAAACAAACTTCCTACGACCAACGCAATGTTTATATCGACCGTCT
This sequence comes from Lamellibrachia columna, assembly GCA_963662155.1. Classification (NCBI taxonomy): domain Eukaryota; kingdom Metazoa; phylum Annelida; class Polychaeta; order Sabellida; family Siboglinidae; genus Lamellibrachia; species Lamellibrachia columna. Next base: position 32,983,315 of record OY759273.1, on the reverse strand, counting down.
CCGCAGCTATTGTAATATACAATACGTGTCAGTGGCGGGTCGAGGCGTGTTACTGTAACTTAACTGAGACGACTTGTATACGGGCTCTCACAAGTGGCATTTTGGTGTTTTGATCGAGGCCCGCTGAATATTTATTAGGGTGACTACAGGGGGTAGCCATATATTTTCAGGGGAGGGTAATATTTGTCGAAGGTGTTGACCAAGCGAGTCGTGCACCTTTAATTTACAGTAAATTAAAATTCGTGGCGCGCTCACTGTAGATTACAGAAAGGCATAACATTTCCATAAAGCATTATCTCTGTGTGAACTCGGAGAAAACTTAGGTGATGGGGAGGGTGGTAGCAAGAGGGGTAGCACGGGGGAGGGTGGTAGCAGGAGGGGTAGCACGGGGGAGGGTGGTAGCAGGAGAGGTAGCATGGGGGAGGGTGGTAGCAGGAGGGGTAGCATAGGGGAGGGTGGTAGCAAGAGGGGTAGCATGGAGGAGGGTGGTAGCAGGAGGGGTAGCATAGGGGAGGGTGGTAGCAGGAGGGATAGCATGGGGGGTGGTGGTAGCAAGAGGGGTAGCATGGAGGAGGGTGGTAGCAGGAGGGGTAGCATGGGGGAGGGTGGTAGCAAGAGGGGTAGCATGGAGGAGGGTGGTAGCAGGAGGGGTAGCATAGGGGAGGGTGGTAGCAGGAGGGATAGCATGGGGGAGGGTGGTAGCAAGAGGGGTAGCATGGGGAGGGTGGTAGCAAGAGGGGTATCATGGGGAGGGTGGTAGCAGGAGGGGTAGCATGGGGAGGGTGGTAGCAAGAGGGGTAGCATGGGGAGGGTGGTAGCAGGAGGGGTAGCATGGGGGAGGGTGGTAGCAGGAGGGATAGCATGGGGGAGGGTGGTAGCAAGAGGGGTAGCATGGGGGACAGTGGTAGCAGGAGGGGTAGCATGGGGGAGGGTGGTAGCAAGAGGGGTAGCATGGGGGACAGTGGTAGCAGGAGGGGTAGCATGGGGGAGGGTGGTAGCAAGAGGGGTAGCATGGAGGAGGGTGGTAGCAGGAGGGGTAGCATAGGGGAGGGTGGTAGCATGGGGGAGGGTGGTAGCAGGAGGGGTAGCATGGGGGAGGGTGGTAGCAGCAGGGGTAGCAAGGGGGAGGGTGGTAGCAGGAGGGGTAGCATGGGGGAAGGTGATAGCAGGAGGGGTAGCACGGGGGAGGGTGGTAGCAGGAGCGAGAGAACAACTAGGTATGAAGCTAATATTGAAAAAGAGACCTGGAAAAGACAGGTGTGGACACCGGAGAGGGTACAAAGAAAGAAGAAAGTACATTTTGATTATTTATGTTTATTTTACATGAATACATTATATAATATTCTTCAATTGCAGTTTACTGTCATACACGCAGGTGTGTAATTGATCTACAGTCAGGATTATATCAATGGGTTTAATTATTGTAGAGCCTCTGTATCGGTGACAGGACGCCACTGTGGTATGCCCCAAGGTTGCCCGGATGTAGTCATGCAAACATCTCAGTGCACCGTCGCTCCTATCACACTCGCGGGATGCACGGATTGTGCAGGCCGGCTACTTGTAGTCATGTTCGCGAGTCTGCACATCATCATCATCATCACCATCATTATCATAACCATCATCATCATCACCATCATCATCATCACCATCATTATCATCACCATCATTATCATCACCATCATTATCATCACCATCACGATCATCTCTCAGCAAAGCTCTACGCTCACACGGGAATGCATGATGGCAAGAACAAGATGGCGCCTAACTGTGTCAGACTAACTGTGTAGGGACCTAACAGTTGGCACGTCTTCAAATCAAACACTGGACAAACAACTACAGGCATTAATTACCGTGACTTAGGATTAGCACAAAGATAAAGATATTAACAATGAAATATTATGTACAACAACAGCGCCGTGAGTGTTGGACAATGCATCTGAGGATTAACGCTATCTGTAGAAAATCTATATCGCTTGTCTGCGTCTCTATTTCGGAGTGTGCATTGTCGCGAAAACCTATTCTTGGCAACAATTACAATAGTTACCAAAGCAGTTAATAAACAGTCGTTCGGCCTGTTGAAGTCCGGTCAAACTAGTCACGATTCGACCTTGCGAGGACATTGTACAGGTCACCTCAAACGACGCCTTGCTATGTCATTGCCTGGAAATCGCCGGGTGCCTGACAATGACCACTAGATGTCAGCACACACCAATGGAATTATTGTATGATATAATACTGTGCAGTATAATTTTGGTGTAACACTGTTTATATTTGTCTGTAATTCTGTATGCCTTGGTGGGAAAGAAAGTTGCCTATATTCTTCACAGATGCATGGTAGAGCCCGCATTCCTTTTTCCTGTTCTGTTCGAACTCAGTTGAAATATACCCCCCAAACTGTATAGCAATCAAGGCCATCAGTCTGATATTGAGAGCTAGACGAACAAAACAAACTTTTTAAATCGCCAAGATACCCCTCACCCCACGTAGCCGTAACGCTTACCCGGACACCCTCACCACCCCCCTGAGTGTGACGTACTTTATGGATGGCCCCTTACACCGTGTACACCAGCCAACGAAAGAAAAGGACGTAATGACATCGAACAAAATACAACCTTTCTCGTGTTCTCGCGTTGGACTGAGTTTCACGTTTATCGACTAAAGGGTTACTCAGTTATAGTGGGAGGCAAAAGGTGTAATTTTTTGCTCTCAATTGTCACCAGAGAACGAATTTTGATGCGTACTTCTGTTGTGAGGCCGTGGTGCAATCTTCTGTAGAAGTTTAACAAGTAATACACCGTTTGGCGTAGACGATCACCTCCACGTGGCTTATTGTATTCAACCCGACGGCGCGCGGCGCGTTGGCGCGCGGCGAGTTGGCGCACTGAGTAAAGTAGGTGCGCTGGCAGTTCGGACAGGCAAGTGTGAAGTGATCGATTAGTTGGGAAAATAGTTAAACTACCACTGTTAGATGCACTGTAAATTGTTAACTGATGAATCATGTATAAACATGAAAACTGAACCTATAAAATTATTGAGGCGTTCGCCGTGATTGTTGTGCGTCTAGGTACTTCGTAACGCTCATACATACATATATATATATACATATATATATATACATATATATATATATATACATACATACATACATACATATAAATATATATATATACATACATACATATAATTATATATATATATATATATATATATACATACATACATACATATATATATATATATATATATATATATATATATATATATATATATATATATATATATACATACATACATACATACATACATACATACATATATATATATATATATATATATATATATATATATATATTATTATTTAGATCAATAATTAAACCGCCCTTATAATACAGTATGAAACATGAAACATCGGTGACTTGTGTTTCATACTTCAGACGGCTAACTGTGTCATATTTAAATTATACTGTAGGGACCTAGCTGTTGGCACGTCTACAAATCAAACACTGGACAGACGACTACAGCCATTAATTACCGCGGTTTAGAATTAGCACAAAGATAATCATATTAACAATGAAATATTCTCTATAACAACAGCGCCGTGAGTGCCTGACAATGCACCTGAGGATTAACGTTATCTGTAGAACATTTCTATCGCTTGAGTGTATTTACTTCGGAGTGTATATTGTCGCGAAAGGCCAATACTTGGCTACAGTTACAATAGTTACCAAAGCAGTTAATAAACAGTGGTTTAGTCTGGTGAAGTCCGGTCAAACTGGTCACGATTCGACCTTGCGAGGACATTGCACAGGTGACATCAAACGACGTCTAGCTCTGACTATGTTTGGATATCGCCGGATGTCTGACATTTATCACTAGATGTCGCCACACACCAACGTAATAACTCAACCTCCAGTCATGCGTGACCACTGATCATATCACCCTGTTTACATCTTTATTTCATTTTGTAAACTCGTAATGTTTGTCAAAAAAACCTCTGAATTTCAATTGTATGTAAAGTATATTTATTGACAAGTTGGTTAGAAATACAGTAACCTACGTTGTTTTAAAAGATGTTGCGTTACTCCAGGGGGTCGGGGGGGTCAAGGGGTCAAGGGGGGTCAAGGGGATCAAGCTTGGTCATCCATTAGTTTACCATGCTACCACGTAGTGGCGCTACAGGTCAGACCTACATACGAACAAGATAAAAATGTCAGCCAAAAGGGCCTCTGTCGCCAGCCGTCCATTTGAATTTAAAATCAAGTTTTGACAGTGATGACAGTGGAGACAGTGGTGACAGTGGTGACAGGGTGACAGGCGTGGGTGAGGGTGTTAGCAGGAGGGACAACGTGGGTGAAGGTGCTAGCAGGAGCGTGGGTGAGGGTGTTAGCAGGAGAGACAGCGTGGGTGAGGGTGTTAGCAGGAGGGACAGCGTGGGTGAGGGTGTTAGCGGGAGGGACAGAGTGGGTGAGGGTGTTAGCAGGAGGGACAGAGTGGGTGATGGTGTTAGCAGGAGCGGCAGCGTGGGTGAGGGTGTTAGCAGGAGGGACAGCGTGGGTGAGGGTTTTAGCAGGAGGGACAAAGTGGGTGAGGGTGTTAGCAGGAGGGACATAGTGGGTGAGGGTGTTAGCAGGAGCGGGAGCGTGGGGAGGGGTTTAGCAGGAGGGACAGCGTGGGTGAGGGTTTCGGCAGGAGCGGGAGCGTGGTTGAGGGTGTTAGCAGGAGGGAGAGCGTGGGGAGGGTGTTAGCAGGAGGGACATCGTGGGTGAAAGTATTAGCAGGAGCGTGGGTGAGGGTGTTAGCAGGAGGGACAGCGTGTGGGAGGGTGTTAGCAGGAGCGAGAGCGGTGGGGGGTATTCAGAACACCTGCATTGACAGGGAGACGGGAGGAGAAGCCACAGATAGGAAACAACTACTCGAGAACAATTGGATCTGGTGTTAATGTGTTGAGCTAAACGAGATGACAGAAGAAGGATGGTGGGATTACGTGAAGAGATTAGAACGAAGAAACACCTGCACATGTTGAGAGCAGACTGTGTTAAGCAGGAGCCTTTTAGATTTCAGAGAATGAGCGAGGGTAGAGGGCAAAAGAGAGTGTGGAAAACACAAGACAATGGGTGAAGAAATGGAAGGCCACAATCTGTAGATCTGTGCCAAAATTAAGGTGAATGGATCATGAAGAAAGAGACCTGGAAAGGGCAGGTGTGAACAGGTGTTAACAAGGGTTAATAGGTGTGAACAGGTGTGAACAGCGGAGAGTGGGAGAAAATGACAGAAGAGCGAGACAGATAGGCTACTTGTAATAATAATCGTGAGTTTGCACATCATCACCGTCATCATCATCATCATCATCATCATCATCATCATCATCATCATCATCATCATCATCATCATCATCATCATCAGTTGCCCTCTGTAAAGCTCTACGCTCACAAGGGAATACATTATGGCAAGAACAAGGCGGCGGCTAACTGTGTCATATTTAAATTAGACTGTATGGACCTAACGGTTGGCACGTCTTCAAATCTAACACTGGACAAACGAGTACAGCCATTAACTACCGCGACTTAGGATTAGCACAAAGATAAAGATATTAACAATGACATATTCTGTACAACAACAGCGCCGTGAGTGTTGGACAATGCATCTGAGGATTAACGTTATCTGTAGAAAATCTATATCGCTTGTTTGCGCGTCTGTACTTCGGAGTGTATATTGTCGCGAATGGCCTATTCTTGGCAACAGTTACAATAGTTACCAAAGCAGTTAATAAACCGTGGTTTGATCTGGTGAAGTCCGGTCAAACTAGTCACGATTCGAACTTGCGATGACATTGTACAGGTGACCTCAAACGACGTCTTGCTCTGTCTTTGATTGGAAATCGCCGGATGTCTGACATTTATCACTAGATGTCGCCACACACCAACGTAATAACTCAACCTCCAGTCATGCGTGAACACTGATCATATCATCCTGTCACAGCTTATATTTACATCTTTATTTCATTAGGTAAACTCGTAATGTTTGTCAAAAAACATCTGAATTTCAATTGTATGTAAAGTATATTTATTGACAAGTTGATTAGAAATACAGTAACCTACGATGTCTTAAACGATGTTTCGTTACTCCAACGCACAAACATAAACACTAATGACATTGTCCAGGCACCCAATAGTTTATGTCACTTGGGTCTTGCCGGGGGGTCAAGGGGGGGTCAAGGGGGGGTCAAGGGGGGGTCAAGGGGGGTCAAGCTTGGTCATCCATTAGTTTACTATGCTTCCACGTAGTGGCGCTACAGATCAGACCTACAAACGAACACAATACAAAAATGTCAGCCAAAAGGGGCCACTGTCGCCAGCCGTCCATTTGAATTTAAAGTCAAGTTGTGACAGTGGTGAAAGTGGTGGCAGTGGTGACAGTGGTGACAGTGGTGACAGTGGTGACAATGGTGACAGTGGTGACAGTGGTGACAGTGGTGACATGGCGTTAATGCTGGGAGAATAGTAACAATGTGTAATATAATATTGGCATAACGCTTTTTATATTTTCTCAGGTATGTCAAAATAGATAATCTTAATTGCCAAATCAGTGAGATGCCCCAAAGACGAGGGGTGCGTGGCGGACATACAAGACATACCCATAAAACGTGGAATTCGTCTCACGGGTGATATAATCGCAATGTATTGAGCCCCTACCCCCGGGCTCGGCTATGGAACTATGCCATTCTTTCGACAGTGAAGAATCCCAATTAAAATTAATTCATTTAATTTTATAAGTATCTGCCACGCAGCGAGATGTGACTTATATTAGAGATTATTGTTAAGAGTGACTACAAATACGGGTCTACAATTACTGTCCGTGTGGTAGAAGTTCAGTGCACGCGCACTGTAGAAACCAGTGATTACATGTCTGTCTTGGCGAAGTAAATAAAAATGTCTATCAAGTCTCTTCAACGTTATAGCAGAACATAATCACACTGAATCGCTGCATGTCATATTATACTACTGTTCAGAAAAGGTACATTCTACTTTAGGCAACAATTACTGGTGCACTTTAAACGTGGACAGACAAAGACGTAGTTAACCAGCAAACTGTGTAGTAAAGTCAAGCCGTGACTTGTTCAAGCAAACTTCTCAAGACCAACGCAATGTTTATATCGACCGTCTCCGCAGCTATTGTAATATACAATACGTGTCAGTGGCGGGTCGAGGCGTGTTACTGTAACTTAACTGAGACGACTTGTATACGGGCTCTCACAAGTGGCATTTTGGTGTTTTGATCCGGGCCCGCTGAATATTTATTGGGGTGACCTCAGGGCGGTAGCCATGTGTTTTCACGGGAGGGTTATATTTGTCGAAGGTGTTGACCAAGCGCGTTGTGCACCTTTAATTTACAGTAAGTTAAAATTCGTGGCGCGCTCACTGTAGATTACAGAAAGGCATAACATTTCCACAAAGGATTATCTCTGTGTGAACTCGGAGAATACTGAGGTGATGGGGAGGGTGGTAGCAGGAAGGGTAGCATAGGGGTGGTGGTTGCAAGAGGGGTAGCATGGGGGAGGGTGGTAGCAGGAGGGGTTGCATGGGGAGGGTGGTAACAGGAGGGGTTGGATGGGGGAGGGTGGTAGCAGGAGGGGTTGGATGGGGGAGGGTGGTAGCAGGAGAGTAGCATGGGGGAGGGTGGTAGCAGGAGGGGTAGCATGGGGGAAGGGTGGTAGCAGGAAGGGTAGCATGCGGGAGGGTGGTAGCAGGAGGGGTAGCGTGGGGAGAGTGGGAGCAGGAGGGTAGCATGGCGGAGGGTGGTAGCTGGAGGGGTAGCATGGGGGAGGGTGGTAGCAGGAGGGGTAGAATGGGGGAGGGTGCTTGCAAGAGGGGTAGGATGGGGGAGGGTGGTAGCAGGAGGGGTTGCATGGGGAGGGTAGTAACAGGAGGGGTTGGATGGGGAAGGGTGGTAGCAGGAGGGGGTAGCATGAGAGGGGGTGGTAGCAGGAGGGGTAGCGTGGGGGAGGGTGGTAGCAGGAGGGGTAGCATGGGGAGGGTGGTAGCAGAACGGGTAGCATGGGACAGGGTGGTAGCAGGAGGGGTAGAATGGGACAGGGTGGTAGCAGGAGGGGTAGCATGGGGTGGTGGTAGCAGAAGGGGTAGCATGGGGGAGGGTGGTAGCAGGAGGGGTAGCATGGGGGGAGGGTGGCAGCAGGAGTAGCATGGGAGAGGGTGGTAGCAAGAGGGGTAGCATGGGGCAGGGAGGTAGCAGGCGTATGGGAGAGGGAGGTAGCAGGAGGGGTAGCATGGGGGAGGGTGGTAGCAGCAGGGGTAGCCTGGGAGAGGGAGGTAGCAGGAGGGGCAGAACAACTGGGTCTAGTGCTAATATTAAGGTGAATGGATCGAGAAGAAAGAGACCTGGAAAAGACAGGTGAGGACAACGGCAGAAGAGCGAGATAGTTGGAGACAAGTCGTCGAAATGACAGAACACTCGTAATGTGGCCGCTGCTCTGCAAGGGATTAAGGGGAAGAAGAAGAATATATCAGCAGGTTAAGAACAACATAATCATTCAATCAATACATACATTCCACAGGAAAGATTAATCAATTGCAACGCTTGAAAGTACAATTACTGTCATACATGCAGGCGTTTAAATGATCTACAGTCGGGATGATATCGACGGGTTTAACTGTTGTAGAGCCTCTGTATCGGTGACAGGACACCACTGTGGTATGCCCCAAGGTTGCCCGGATGTAGTCATACAAACATCTCAGTGCACCGTCGCTCCTATCACACTCGCGGGATTCACGGGTTGTGCAGGTCGACTACTTGTAGTCATGTTCGCGAGTCTGCACATCATCATCATCGCCATCAACATCATCTCCATCATCATCATCACCATCATCATCATCACCATTTTCATCATCACCATCATCATCATCACCATCATCTCTCAGCAAAGCTCTACGTTCACACGGGAATATATTATGGCAAGAACAAGATGGCGGCTAACTGTGTCAGACTGTAGGGACCTAACAGTTGACACGTCTTCAAATCAAACATTGGACAAACGACTACAGCCATTAATTACCGCGGTTTTGGATTAGCACAAAGATAAAGATATTAACAATGAAATATTATGTACAACAACAGCGCCGCGAGTGTTGGACAATGCATCTGAGGATTAACGTTATCTGTAGAAAATCTATATCGCTTGTCTGCGTCTCTATTTCGGAGTGTGTATTGTCGCGAAAGACCGATTCTTGGAACAGTTACAATAGTTACCAAAGTAGTTAATAAACAGTGGCTCGGCCTGTTAAAGTCCGGTCAAACTAGTCGCCAATCGACCTTGCGAGGACATTGTACAGGTCACCTCAAACGACGTCTTGGTGTCTGCTTGGAAATCGCCTTATGCCTGACATTGCCCACTAGATGTCAGCACATACCAATGTATTAATTGTGTGATATAATACTGTGCAGTATCTGGTGTAACACTTTTTATATTAGTCTGTAATTCTGTATGCCTTGGTGGGACAGAAAGTGCGCCTTGGTGGGACAGAAAGTGTGCCTATGTTCTCCCGGGTGTATGGACGCGTCAGTGTTCAGGGTTATACGTGGCAATAACACGAATATTGTGGGAAATCCGACCACGCCACCGCTCGAAAACAATCGACATGGGCGCAGGTAGTAAGTTACGTGCACCAGTTCCAAATGATATAACGTTGTGGTCCTACAAGTAATGCCTAGTCATTCGGCGGTGTAGTGGTTAAAACATCGGACCCTAAATCGAGTACCTGGCTACAGACAGTGATGGATATGATCATTCATTCTACGTTACCTCCGTTCAATTAGCTATATACACGAGTACCTGGCTACGGACAGTGGTGGATATGATCAGCTCTGCCAGGGGTTAAAGTGTAGAGCTATGTGAGCTTGGATCCCGCGCTATGTCAGAACGTACCTTCACCTTTTATTCACAGTTAAGAGATGTGATCAAAGACACAGCGGGAATGACCAGATCGGTCCGCCAGGAGGCGTACAAATCGTTATTGTTTACCACAAATGCCCGGCCGGAGGAAACCACAAGAAGGCTGGACGATGGTTCTGTTAGACACCCGGAAATATTGTCCATGTCTACGGCTAGCGCAGGACTTCAGTGACACTGTGAGAACGACCAGACACAACGTTCTACGATGATCTTTTTGCAATAAATGATACACGATATTCTACATGCACGTGGCACACATGGTACACGTGGTGTAAGTGGTGTACGTGGTGCTCGTGGTGCACGTGGTGTGCCGTATTCACTGTATTATGCGAGCGACCTTGAGCGCCTGATGCCTTGACACTAAGCACCATTGAGTTCTCTAATGTCTTTATATCAAGACCGATTAGCCCATTTAGTACAGATAGCCACGTGATCTGTCTCTATAATACAATGCAGCCGGTCTAGATTAGACGTAATTAATTCCCGTTAGGTGGCACCACTTGCAACACTTAGTCGTTTCTGTCAACTGATTCTATCGGAAACGAACGAGCAATGAACCCCGGGAACAAGGCCCGAGTGTTTGACGTTGACGGGTGGTGACTCATAGACCGGGTATTTCACGTTGACGGGCGTTGACTCATAGACCGGTTGTTTGACGTTGACGGGTGTTGACTCATCGACCGAGTGTTTGACGTTGACGGGTGTTGAGTCATAAACCGGGTGTTTGACGTTGTCGTGTCTATAGCCAGGTACTCGTTTATATAATTAATTGAATGGAGGTAACGTAGAATGAATAATCATATCCACCACTGTCCATAGTTTTCGAGCGGTGGCGTAGTCGGATTTCCCACAATATTAGTGTTGACTCACAGACCGGGTGATTGAAGTTGACGGGTGTTGACTCATAGACCGAGTGTTTGAAGTTGACGGGTGTTGACTCATAGGCCGAGTGTTTGAAGTTGACGGGTAATGACTCCCAATAGACCATGTGTGTGACGTTAGCGGGGATTGACTTATAGAATGGGTGTTTCTGACGGTGACGAGTGTTGACCCCCCCAAACTACGTGTTTGACGTTGGTGGGTGTTTACTCTAAATCGGGTGTTTGACGTTGACCGATGTCGATTCCCTAAATCGTGTTTGACGTTGACGGGTACTGACCCCACTAGATCATGTGTATTGACCCCTGACTGTGTGTTTGGCGTTGACGGGTGTTTACCCTGCTAAATCGTGTTTGACGTTGGCAGGTGTTGATGCGACATTGTTGTGACTGACGGGATATTGGCTCGTTGACGTCGAACAGGTGTGGGCACTGTTGACAATTGTATGAAACAAGATATATATCGTTATTACGACGGCATCACTGATTTCTCTTAATTCGGAACAGGTACAATTTACTTATGACGAATGACAAAATATTACAAGGATAACCGTATTTTACGTAATGCTGTTCTACGTGTGCATTTAAAGTAAATGATTTTGAAGTACCTAATATGTTTGTATTATGATTGTTTCTTCAACTGGAACATGCCAGTCTGTCAGTGTTTGTGTATAACACAGGTGTACAGCATGGCTAGGGACACTGACATCAGTCTGTCAGTGTTTGTGTATAACACAGGTGCACAGCATGACTAGGGACATTGACACCAGTCTGTCAGTGTTTGTGTATAACACAGGTGCACAGCATGACTAGGGACACTGACATCAGTCTGTCAGTGTTTGTGTATAACACAGGTGCACAGCATGACTAGGGACACTGACACCAGTCTGTCAGTGTTTGTGTATAACACAGGTGCACAGCATGACTAGGGACACTGACACCAGTCTGTCAGTGTTTGTGTATAACACAGGTGCACAGCATGACTAGGGACGCTGACATCAGTCTGTCAGTGTTTGTGTATAACACAGGCGCACAGCATGACTAGGGACACTGACACCAGTCTGTCAGTGTTTGTGTATAACACAGGTGCACAGCATGACTAGGGACGCTGACATCAGTCTGTCAGTGTTTGTGTATAACACAGGTGCACAGCATGACTAGGGACACTGACATCAGTCTGTCAGTGTTTGTGTATAACACAGGTGTACAGCATGACTAGGGACACTGACATCAGTCTGTCGGTGTTTGTGTATAACACAGGTGCACAGCATGGCTAGGGACACTGACACCAGTCTGTCAGTGTTTGTGTATAACACAGGTGTACAGCATGACTAGGGACACTGACATCAGTCTGTCGGTGTTTGTGTATAACACAGGTGCACAGCATGGCTAGGGACACTGACACCAGTCTGTCAGTGTTTGTGTATAACACAGGTGTACAGCATGACTAGGGACACTGACATCAGTCTGTCGGTGTTTGTGTATAACACAGGTGCACAGCATGGCTAGGGACACTGACATCAGTCTGTCGGTGTTTGTGTATAACACATGTGTACAGCATGACTAGGGACGCTGACATCAGTTTGTCGGTGTTTGTGTATAACACAGGTGTACAGCATGGCTAGGGACACTGACATCAGTAATCACTGTTTGTGTATAACACAGGTGTACAGCATGGCTAGGGACACTGACACCAGTTTGTTAGTATTTGTGTATAACACAGGTATACACCATGGTTAGGGACGCTGACATCATTCCTATGGCACGAAAATACGAAACTTTCACTCAACAGACGCTACTACTTTGCTATCGACTACATAAAACTATCGGACATCATTGTGACCGTCTCTTCACGTAGATATGTAAGGAGTCGTCGCACAAGTTCTCAAAATAAAAACCGTCTAGTGCTTAGTATTGGTTTAGACCCCCACCCCTCCTCCCCCCGCCCACACCCACCCTCACCCCACCCTCCTCCCCCACCCCCACCCTCACCCCCACCCATCCTCCCCCCGCCAGTACGTGGTGTGGGACATCAGATACGGCGTATATTACCAATCAAAAAGCACAGCCAACAGACGCCGGCCTCCTATCCATATAGGGGAAAGTCCCTAACGCGCACCTGTTCCCTAAAGCGCCCCACCCCTCCTCTAGCGGATCACAGCAACACCATGTATGCGTTATGTATTCAGTTAGGTAGATGTCGCTGTTTAAATCACGTGCTAAACGAATTATCGTCTAGAAGTCGACTGGTGTTTGTTCTAACGATGATATTATTAGTAATTACAATTTATTACGGAACCATACGCACGTTATCGGAATTTCATTTTGGAATCTATTTATTTGCAAATGGCCGATTTCGTGTCACTTATTATTGTCCCTAAACCGCACCCCGCTATTTTCCCAACACGTACCCCCATCCTTATGCTAAAAACTGGCGGTGCGTGTTGGGGCAATGTATGCAAATAAATATAACAATGTCATGCACAATCTACATTAACCTAAAAGGCTAAATACAGTATAATTTGCAATATTGGCGTATGCATAATACACTATAATTACATAATGTAGTATACTTATATTGAACCTAAAAAGCACCCTTTTATTTCAAACGGGGCGTGACTACAAACGTGTCACCAATAGTCCTAATGGTGCTTATGGCGAGGCGGCTTTAGAAGAGGCTCTCAATGCTCTTGAGCATGGCGAGTCGTACAGGAGTCGAACGAGAATACGGCGTCCCGAGACGCACTCTTCAACGACACCATAAGGGCCAGGTAAAATGTCATCGGTTTATATTCAAATTTAACTAAATTATTTTAATGCCAGACGGTCGATTTGTAAGGTATAATTAAACAGGATTACAAGTGTAAATATGATAATATATATACACCCTGTAATATGTATTTTATGTTATGTCGTCTTAAATATGATTATGATGATTTTAGTACAGTTTACTTTATCATTATATGATGTTATTTATTGTGATATTTGTTTAGTTTAATCCAACAGTACAATTACAAACAAAACGTTGTCTTTATCACAGGTTCGAGCACCAGGCCCAATACAACTTGGGAGGTTCAGACAAATCCTGGACAGTGACGTGGAATCAATTATCGCAGAACACGACTTAGACATGCAGCAACGATTTTACGGACTGTCGCTGAACGAAATTCGACGCATGGCGTTTAAGATTGCGGAACGTCACGGCATGTCGCAGCCATTCGACAAGACCAAAATGATGGCGGGGCGGCACTGGTTGAACGGATTTCTTGATCGCAACAACCCGCTATCTGTGAGAGAACCGGAGCCGACGGGCATGTGTCGGGCAGTGGGCTTTAACAAGCCGCAAGTAGACAAGTTCTTCGGAATCTGGAGGGCGCTGTTGGAGGACCTGGGAGAGATCGATGGTTCTCGGTTGTGGAACATGGACGAGAGCGGGTTGACGGCTGTCCACAAACCTGGCCGAATCATCGCAAGGAAGGGTCAGAAGCAGGTCGGAAAGATAACGAGTGGCGAAGGAGGAAAGACGGTCACCATACTGTGCAGCATGAACGCACATGGGCGACATATCCCTCCATTCATGATCTTCCCCAGAAAGAAGATGAACGACCACCTGCTTCTTGGTAGTCCACCTGTTACGGTTGGAGTGCTGACGAACAGTGGACGGACGGACAGTGGATGGACAGACAGTACGGTGTTCATAAAGTGGCTGAAGCACTTTGTTGATCACGTCAAACCAACACCTTCCAAAAAGGTTGTGCTATTTGTGGATGGCCACGTCAGCCACAAGAGCTATGAAGCGATTGAGTACGGCAGAGCGAATGGAATAGAGATAATTTCGTTCCCACCTCACACCACGCACAAGCTTTTTTTGCTCCATCAATGATGACGGACGACGGGAACGAGCACATCGCCTTCACTAGCGATGCAACATCGCCTGCTAGTCCAACTACACGCGCGAAACTACCTCAAGCTGTCGCCTCCACGAGCGATGCAACATCGCCTGCGAGTCCAACTACACGCCAGAGCTACCTCAAGCTGTCACCTTCACGAGCGACGCGACATCAGCACCGAGTAACGCTACTGCATGCGTGACGTCAATCAAAGCTTACGTGCTAAGCGTATTCCCACTACCTAAGGCGGGGCCTCGCGTGGGGAAACGTCGTACGCAGTATCCCGAACTTGTCACGTCTTCGCCGTACAAAGATCTGCTACGTTCAAAACAAATTAAACTGGGCGAGAAGACAAATAGGCGCGCTGGTGGGATGTCTGTCAAGAAGTCGGACAGACGTGAGCTTCACAAAGGAAAACGCGCATGTGCGAACGGAAAGGCACGACAACCACTCGCTGACAGACCGAAGACGAGGCCTGGTTGAGGCCGCACAGAAAGTGTCTACCGGTGCATCTACTGCAACGAGGTGTACGAAGACCCGCCGACTGAGGGTTGGCTGCAGCGCCCAGAGTGTTGCCAGGGGCACCACGAGAAACGTGGCAATGACAAACCTGTATGTGACCTTTGTGTGTGACTAGTAACAGAATCGGTGACTGTAAACTGTCTAAAAATGTATGCTATAATTGCATTTAAATGGTATAATTGTCTCCGTAATTATAATCGTCGTGGCGTACAGAGCAGTAGCGGAGTCGGCGACTGTAGACCGTGTCTGACCTTTGCTTTCATTGCAGTTAAATAATTGTACTCGGAATTGTAATCATCGTTACGTAGCCTAACAACGGAGTTGGTGACTGTAGGCCTACACTGTGTCTAAGTAAGTATTAGGCCTTACGCTTGCTTTAATTGCAGTGAAATGCTATATAATTCTATTCGCATCGTATACGTGCGCTTTTGGGAAGCATCTTGGGCGCCTTGGGGGCACACTTCCCCAAAGTGCCCCAGATGCTGTTTTCTTTCTTTCTCTAATATCATTTCTATTTTATAATTATCAGTTGATGTGCATATACATTGTTTAATTAATGTACCCGCGTTGATAAATAAAAGCAAACCGTATTTTTAAACAGCATGTTCAAAATTATTGAAAAAAAACGAAGTGGCCGGTGCGCGTTTTACAAACATTAAAATATACATATTATATTAAAACAAAGAAGTATAATAAATGCGGACGAAATGCAGAAATGCCAATAGTATTGTCGTCGCCTTTTAAAACAATTGTAAAAAAACCAGATTTAAACCAGTTTGTATAGCCAAGAATCGATGTGAATTAATGTCCATTTCACTCTTTAGGTGGCGCCACTGCTGCCGAGATTCACTTGTCCCACAAAACGTAGAACGACTAAAATCACTATAATTTTATGTAATGCTATCCGTTTTGTTGGGCTTCGAAAACTTTTGCGACGACCCCTAAATTCCACTCGTGATAGGGCTAGGAGGTTGAAATGCTGTAACTGTCCGTGTTAATTCCCGGTTAGGAGCTACCCGGCCAGCCAGCACACCTACAGCGGGCCGAGGGCGGCAAACTTATCGGGTCAACATCGGCATCCGCCTGCGGGCCGATGTAAGTTTTGTCCATCGGCTCAACATCGGACCGAGGGCGGCAAACTTGTCGGGCCAACATCGGCATCTGCCTGCGGGCCGATGTAGGTTTTGTCCATCGGTTCAACATCGGGCCGAGGATGGCTCATGGGCGGCAGCCGGTGTGTGCATGTGTATATGTACATATGTATATACACATGTGTGCGTGCGTGCGTGCGTGCGTGCGTGCGTGCGTGCGTGCGTGCGTGCGTGCGTGCGTGCGTGCGTGCGTGCGTGCGTATACACCCATATGTATAGGCCCAAAAAGCTTGTGCCGTTGTGGGAATTTTGCTCTGCAAATATTCCGAATTTCTATATTGTTACTTGTTAATCGTTATCTATTGCTAAATGGTTTGTTTTATGCAAGACCAGTTCATTGTTGCGTGATCTTATCAGGAGTTTTTGTTCCCACCCTCCTCCCTCTACCATAAGGTAGACAGCGCAATCGATAGTTGGGTTATTAAGATGCACTTAATGCTTTGACGCTTAATCGGGGTTCGCCGAGCGGTTAGATATACGTGCCAGACTTGGGAGGTGTCGACAGTATTTTGATGGCGCCCCCTCTATTATTAGCCGTAACTTGAAGTCCAAGCAGGGCAACTTGACCAGTAATCACAAGGTGGCGCAAATGGTATCGGCCAATGTTGGCGCGTAGTCCCGCTATACGGGTAAAACCGCTGTTGACCGAATGTAGGGCGTATTAATTGCGATATGTGAATTTAAACAATTCATATGATGTGACATAAGTGCAAATTGAGCAGGCATATTCATAAGTTTGTTTGTAGAAGCTATTGGCTGTGAAATAATGTATTTTTTTAAAGTTTAACAGGCGGAGGGTTTTATGAGAATTTTTCTGCTAAGGGCCACGAGGGGTGCATGAATACATGGCTATTTTTGTTTTTGTTTTGAGATTTTGAAACAATTTGGTCAGCATGTCAACGAGATGATGGCAGTTGCTGTGAACTTTATTTTGGAATGTTTGATCGTCACGTTTTCTTATAATCAGACAAAACGTTAACATGGCCACCAATGCAATTCTCTACAGTGGTCTTACCCCTATAGCAGGTGATTGATCTGTAGCGGCCACTGATATATATATATGTTACAGTCAATCTGCGTAATCAGTCATTTCGTGTAATGACTGACATGTTTAGGCATTACGCGAAATGACTTTCATTCAGGCATTTCGCAAAATGACTGAAAATTCCAGTCATTACGCGAAATGACTGGAAATAAGGCACTGTTATTACACAGTTTGACTGGTGACCATTTCAGTCATACTGTGTAATAACAATTTGTGTACTTTTGTCATTACATATTGTTCCAATGTTAATTGTCAGCTTTCATAATTCTTCAGACATTCACATTACTCAAGTAGATAAACAAAGTGAATAAATATTTGCTATATATTTGCAAATAGCAACATTTTGCTATTAATTTATCCCTCTCTGGTTACAAGACTCTAACCCTCCCCCTGACAGTTTGATTGACAGCTATCTCACTAGTGTTCTCTGATTTGATGGACAGGTAATGGATGACCCAACCATTCTCCAACTGCGAATGCCAATTGCCTAACAATGGTGACTGTCTTAATTAGCTATTGTGCATTGCCTCTCCCTATAAAAAGAACACAATCAGTAGGTGTTACTCACTTACCTCTTGGCACAGCTGTCACAGTGGCACAGGATAATTACGAAGTACAATTTAAGGAAGACCTTTACAAAAGGTTTCAAATATGTCAAAAACATCTAATTCCCAAAGTGAAATATTTCAATATTATAGAACAACTCAAGCTTGCAGCAACTGATGAATCTTTGAAGTCGTGTCATAGATACTACATACTCAGCAAGTAAGAACCACCCGTCTTATGCTAAACATTGTTTCTTGATTTTAAGTGTGATAAATTTACCAGATATTTCACAATTTGAGGGGCAGATAGTAGTCCATTTAATCAATGGAAATATTTCAATCTATAATAAATGAGGTATGGGTGGAAAGTTAATTAAATAATCTTCCAAATGTGCCATAGCTAACATGTAATTATGCAGTGATGACATCATACCAGAATGTGCAATTTTGGTGGCTTGCATAACATAATGTGGTGTCATTTTGATTTGGTAATGGTGAAAATTCACACCTTCGTTTGCACCCTTCATTCATTGATCTGCACATTGAAGCTACAGGGGTAATTCCGTTTTCTCAGTAATAAGCCTCGAGTTCATAGCCACCACAGTTGTATTGGATACCAATTCAAGCCTTGATCCTTTCTCTGTTAAATTCCTCCTCTTTTTATGTAAGCCAGGAAGTCCACAATGAAAGGGTCTTTCTTCAGTTAGCCATCAATTGCAGGAGTGAGCACAAATGAAAGCCGTCAATACTGTCTCACAAAAGTCGAGAAGTCCTTTCATGATTTGTCATATTAAGCCGTGCAAACAAATTAATTTAAAAGGGAAGTTAAACAAATTGCTAAGTTTACTATAAAAGACACATTGATAAACATCATGATTATGACTATATTACAATTACAATATATTACAATATATATTTTTTATTTATTCTCACCATTTTGCTTTAGGTAGTTTATAATTAAAATTGGATAATAATTTAAATTTGCTCCTATGTTTCGCAGGTATAAAATGTTCCAATGCAGTGACATCGAGAAGTTGATAAAGAAACGAAATACACAGTGATGCACACTGAAAACAGAAGTGATAGGATGTCCTGAACCTCTGAAATCAATAGGACACAATGTCCTGTCTCCACAAAAACAACAGGACATTCTACATTTCCAACATTCAATTTAAGATACACAGTAGAAGACAAATTGTAATTGATACTTCACAGTGTTTGCTCTGGGTATAATATCACAAAGTGAACCTAGGGGGACTGGGGCACTACACCTCGTAATAAAAACATTAATTTGATAAGTGGGTTCGACCATGTGGTGTAACTTCAATTCCTGGTGTTCTACACAATCCAAAGTGAACCCGAATACTAATCTTAAATCATAATTTCATCACAATATAAAAAATATTTTTGAGTGTGAGAAACAGATAGCTGCTAGGTGGCAATTTCTGAAAATATCTGGCTAGGTAGATGAAAAAAACAGCTAGTTTGCCCACATCACTTGTCATTAATCAGGGGAAGCACTGTTTCAGTCATTACGTGAAATGACTGCACCTCTTTTCCAGTCATTTCACGTAATGACTGAAATTTTCAGTCATTACACGAAATGACCGATTACGCAGATTGACTGTAACATATATAAGTCGTGGCAGTGGCTTTGTGCTGGACGAGTGATATTTCAAATCCAGTTGCCATTTCTGTATTCCACTGTGAGCAACGTTCGTTTCCGCTCCGTTTAAAACTTTTTATGAGTACATTTTGTGTGGCTGTTTGGCCCTACCTCTCAGTGTGATGTGTTGTAGTTGTTGGTTGACTAATGTATAGATATGTAACACCTTTATACATTGTGTGTTGTGTTACCATAATTTTCAGTATGAATTGTTCACGAATGTTTGGGTGGTTAGCCCACTTTTTTCATTTATCATGTTTGGCTGGGGGATTGAGTACCCCAGCCTTTCTGTTTGTACATGTATGTGCATGGTTAATCCACTTTGTCATTACGTCCCTACTATGGAACTTGTAAGTTGTAGACAATGGGCGGAGTGACCCCCCCCCCCCCGATACCATGTGAACTGTAAATAACAGTCAGTAGTGGCATAGATGGTACTGATAGCAGGTAGCTGCTAGGCATAATTTAATAATTATGTGTAAACACCTTTTGGGGACCGGCATGCTTGCTGTGATTATGTGATGTATCTGGTTTGATGATGTATGCATGCCTAATTTCCAGTTCATTAATACATTAAATGTCATTATTTGGCCTATTTCAATCAACACTGGACTTGTGTTGTTATTTTGCATAAAAGGCATTTTAAATTTATTAATCAATATGAGTTGTATAGTTTTAATAAGGTACCTTTCACAATGTATTTTATTAAAACTATTAACATTAAGTCACTAATCCTTCCCCATATAAATTATTGTAACTAGTATAAATAATAGCAAAACTACAAAGAGGATTACAGGAACAGTCAGTATATAAAGCACACACTTATCCATTGCTAAAAAGTGTCAAACTGCTATCAACAGAAACCTTCCTGAATACCTATAAAATATCCACACTGAAAGTACAAACATTAAACAGGAAAATAAAAGCATTACAACATACATGTTAAGTTTCAGAAATGCCAATCCAGGAGATTTAGACGTAAATCGGAGGGTCTCGGAAAAACGGGGATTTATACGTAAATCGGAGGGTCTCAGAAAATCGGGGATTTATACGTAAATCGGGTAGTCTCGGAAAATCAGGGACTTGTATGTAAATCGGAGGGTCTAAGAGAACAAAATATTACAAAAAGAATACTTTCCATGACAGTACCAACCATGTTTTATTATCACCAATCACCAACAGTTCATATATGATACAAAAGCACATTATATTCACAAATAACTCATGAGCTCTAGACACCTGGCACAGAAGAACAATGCCTATGTCGATCTCACATAGAGCATGCAGGGTGACTTTACCAAGCATGACAGGCACACGCCTATAATTGATGAAGACCCCCACACATATATCACAAACCTACCAGAAATAATAACGTCCATGTCGATCTCACAGAGCATGCACAACAGACACAAGCCTACACATTTACTGGTGAACCTTCACATAATCCCATGTCGCAACCTTGGCCGACTTGAGAAGATCCTTCTCTGGCACAAAGGAATAGCAAGGATCATCTGTGTTGATTTTGCATGACAGCAGCGCACGCAGAGTGTCGTTGCTGAGCTGTGACCGAGAGTCAGTGTTGACTCAGAAAAACATACTCGAGTCAGCCAGAAATAAAACCCAATTAGGCCGAGTTCGGAAAATAACATAGAAAAAAAATTTGTTTTGGTTTCACTGAAAATCCAGGAGATCGGTTCTCCTTTCTGGGAGATCAGGAGATTTGGTGGATTTCCAGGAGTCTCCTGGCGAATGCAGGAGACTTAACATGTATGTTACCAATACCATCACTTGAGTATTCAATAATACCCCTAATCCAATCACAGGCAAAATCCACACTCACTCTCTTAAAAGACTTCAGTATGTACAAAAGACCTAGATAATTTCAATGTACTGTGCAACATTCCTAATTAGACATGGCTATAAATATGCATGTGCACATTCAAACTGAAACTGTAAATTAATTGTTCAAATGTTTATTTATGAATATAACTTAACTATGATTTTTCAAGATTCTCTTGTAAATAAACAATGCTTAGAAGTTTGTTTTTTTAACTTTTTCACACTGGAAGGACTCAATTTCAAAATTCTTTTCACACTGAAAGTACAGTTTTCTAATATGTATATAAATTTAATTTCTTTAAGGGTGGCTCTCATGACGTCATCGTGTCAGAGAATTTATTTGATTATTACATTCAGCTACAAGTAAGAGATAATGATAAAGTATTAACGCATAATAAATTAAACAAATCTCCATATATACCAATCTCTAAACAAACATAGCGAGTCACCCTGATCAATGCAACAACACCATACCATTACTTTCAATACAAGCATATTATCTTCTTATACATATATTGTTAACATTTTATCACATGTTTTGAGGTTGATATGTGTATTTGTATATATAGATTTGTGTAATTTATTCTTAATAAATAAGCGTCATCTCTTACTTGTGCCTAAATGAATGTATTCAAATACATTCACTTCACTTTATTCCTGCCATATCGTGCTGCACCTGTGGTCGGTCCATTTGGCGCTTCCTATCACCATCCCGATCAGAGGCAGTTTAAAACTATTCCTGGATGACTCGCTTTATTTCATGGTTTGTACCATTTTTTGCCACCTCATTGTTTTGGACAGTATCTGAAATATAAACATAAAAATTTAGTTTCTTCAAAGAAGTTACAATATTAACATTTAGTAAACTTTATGCAGGTTGCTTGATATTGACAGCATGGTGAGACATAAGGGCAGAGAAAGTTGTCTTCTGATGCAGAGGCATAGCCATGATTTTGGAAAGGTAGACCCAGCTGAAAAACTAGGTGATGGCTGAAAGAGAGGGCCTGGTGATCCAGCCCTGGCTACACCACGTGATGGTCACAAATGTGACTGCTCGTGACATTCATGATTCTCATCAGTATAAACAAAGATTAGAGGAAGTCAAAGCAATGCAAGTTAAACAAACATGTGGACATAAACTGTCTATGAATGAAATTATAACTTACTGAAAATCACTTCTCTAAGTTTCTGTGGCTGAAGTGCCCTCTCCCCCTGGCATTTCCAGTCCAGCAATATTTCAGTGCCAATTGCTGGCTGAAGACGGTCTTCATGACGCGAGTTGTCACAGCTTTTAGGATCTCTCCCCCAATGACTGCCAATAAAAAGGAATGGAACATAAGAAATTAACAGAATACAAAATAAGAACAAATTGTCTGCCAGGTCTTGTTCCAGGGCCTGCACTGCCTCCTCAGATGCCAGTGGAACTGAAATTTCTCTGGCAGGAGGATGGTTCCTCCCTTGATGTTGCCATCTTTTTATTATTTTTTTGAAGATGTAGAACATCCTCACTTGCCAAGCTAGAAATAAAAAAATGCACACAGAAAAAAACTAGGTTTCAATATGAGAAAGATTTAGAAATAATTTATTTGAGGTGAGTAAAAACAATTCTGTTTATCATCGCTATCCTTAGATCAAGAGATAGCCACCAATAGCTACCCTCAGATTGAGAGATAGCCACCAGTAGCTACCCTCAGATTGAGAGATAGCCACCAATAGCTACCCTCAGTTTGAGAGATAGCCATCAGTAGCTACCCTCAGATTGAGAGATAGTCACCAGTAGCTACCCTCAGATTGAGAGATAGCCACCAGTAGCTACCCTCAGATTGAGAGATAGCCATCAGTCGCTACCCTCAGATTGAGAGATAGCCACCAGTAGCTATCCTCAGATTGAGAGATAGCTACCAGTAGCTACCCTCAGATTGAGAGATAGCCACCAGTAGCTACCCTCAGATTGAGAGATAGCCATCAGTCGCTACCCTCAGATTGAGAGATAGCCATCAGTAGCTACCCTCAAACTGAGAGATAGCCATCAGTAGCTACCCTCAGATTGAGAGATAGCCACCAGTAGCTACCCTCAGATTGAGAGATAGCTACCAGTAACTACCCTCAGATTGAGAGATAGCCACCAATAGCTACCCTCAGATTGAGAGATAGCCATCAGTAGCTACCCTCAGATTGAGAGATAGCCATCAGTAGCTACCCTCAGATTGAGAGAGAGCCATCAGTAGTTTTTTAGCTGATCTTTCGCAATGCATTACATGGATACAACTATCAGTACCTTCATCAAAAATATAAACAGTCACTTACAAGTTGCATCATCTGGAGGCTGATGCATGTTTGATGGAGATGGTCGTACATGGTAAAGTGTCGGTGGTGGTGGTGGAGAAGAAATGGACTTCTCTGGGCATCTGCAAGCATTATAAGCATTGTTGATACATGCACTTCAAAAGCATGTATGCATAAAAAGTAGAAATAATTCATCCTTTACCAGGTAGCCAAAGGAAATAACCTTTTTTCTGGTGATCATCTTCTTGCGAGTGTCACCATCACACTCAAATGTCACCATCACACTCAAATGTCACCATCACACTCAAATGTCATCATCACACTCAAATGTCATCATCACACTCAAATGTCATCATCACACTCAAATGTCATCATCACACTCAAATGTCATCATCACACTCAAATGTCATCATCACACTCAAATGTCATCATCACACTCGAATGTCATCGTCACACTAAAATGTCATCATCACACTCAAATATCTACAGGTTTATTCACTCGAGACAATAGAGCTTCCGAAAAGATGAATGCAGGTAACGAAAAGTGTCTATCACTTACTGAAAATTAATTCTCTCAGTTTCAGTGGCTTAAATGCCTTCTTTCTCTTGCATTTCCAGTCCAGCAATAAATAGAGTTACTTACATGTTGCCTGACTTGGCGGTGCATGGCAAAGCATCCGCAATGCTGGAGGAGAATAAGGCAGTGAACTTCCCAGGGAATCTGTAAGCATTATAAGCACCGTCGATACATACACTTCAAAAGCATGTATACATAAAAATGTGAAATAATCCATGACCACTGACCAGGTATAGAGACAGTGCTCAGGAACTTATAGTCAGCTGGACTATTTCAATTATACATCACATGGTGGCAGCACCTCATGTAATTTAACATATTTTAAAGAGCATGCTTTGTTTATTTATTATCATTGTTATACCTATTTCTCACAGTGACGATTGCATTTACTTTGTTTGTGTTTGTTGCTATTTCAATACAAATATCTAAGTTGTCTAAATCTATTTTTACCCAAGACATGGGTCAAGTGTGGTCAGTGGGTGAGGCAATGCCCTGGCCAGTGGGCCAGGTATGATTCTACAGTAAACACCAACTGCTGGTTTGGTAAGTTTAAAAATTATGTTTTATACCATTTAAAAGTGACGCTTTCAATGTATAATTATACATACTATTGTGACGTGGACGACTGTCCATCATGTGACATAATTTTATTACGTTTTTCTTCGAAGATGCATTGACCTAAATGTGTCCCTGAGAGAAGATGCCAGATGACCCAGATAAGCTGCTCTTAAACAGCAGTAGACTTGATGAGTTTTTGGATGCTTGCATCCAGCTGGTGATATAATAGTCTAAAGAATACACAGTTTTAATTACATTTAGCCCTAGTTGTTGTTTTATGGTGTTTAATCTAGTCAATATCAGGCACTGCCCAGCGGCCACTAATGTTGTCATGATTAATCACCCTGGGAGGGTACTACTCTGGGAGAGGGTGTTGGACTACACTTCCCTAGAGGCCTGTGCATTAAACACAATAAGCCATATACAGTGTCCTAGACTTATAAAGGAGGGTGGACTATGAGGTTTATTCAGTAACTATAAGTGTGAAATTGTCCATATACGGCATGTGACATAGCTACTATCATGTGGCTGCAAATAATATTTAATAATTGTAAGAGTGTCACTTACGAGTTGCATGCAGTGATGGCAGTGCTGTTAGAGGTAAAGGCTTCCTTGGTCACCTGCAATCATCATGCAGTGTTGACAAAAAAACTCAATATAATTATTTTCATAAATCAACAATTCAAATAATCAATGGACAGGTGTTCAAAGGAAATATAATGTTCTCATTTCTCCATCTTAAGGCAGAAGGCCACCCTGGAAATCACTAATATCTGATGCCTACGCGAGTCCTCATTGATTGACAATTCAATGCGTTAATTTCTGCGAGTCCTCATTGGTTGATAACTCAACGCGTTAAGATATAATTCAACGTGTAACGTTTACCGCATTTATACTTCCAATTAACGACGTAGTTTTTGCATGAATTTTAAACCCGTGGTAATATTGACATATATAAGGCTATATGCAGTTTCCAAAGTTCCACACGTGCATATACACGTGAATTCACGTGAATACACGTACAGCTAGAACCATATACCCTTTTCTCCAGTTCCACACGTGCCTAAACACGTGAATACACGTGCATATACGTACAACTAGAACCGTACCAGTTTCCCCAGTTTTACACATGCATAAACATGTGAGTTCACGTGAATACACGTACAGCTAGAACCGTACTTGTTTCACTTCATTTGTTCCACATGTGCCTAAAAACGTGAATTCACGTGAATACACGTATAGCTAGAACCGTACCAGTTTCACGTAATTTGCCTAATACAGCTACAACTGTATGCCTAGCTGTTTTGCTTGTTCCACATGTGCCTAATAACGTGAATTCACGTGAATACATGCACGTACAGCTAGAACCGTACAAGTTTCCCTTGTTCCACATGTGCGGCAACTAGTGAATTTACGTGAATACACGTACACCTAGAATTACCGTACCAGTTTCACTTAATTGCTCCACACGTGAATACATGGGAGATAGACATATATATGTATATCGAAAGCTAAAAGGAAAGGTCCTTAACTCACGCATAACACCAGCATACCTATACGGCCTAGAGACCACGGCGATGACAGAAAAACAACAAGAGAAACTACAAGTTTGCAAGAATAACTGGGTGAGAAGAATTGCGGGAGTGAAAAGAATAGAAGGATGGAGGAGCCGAGGGAGGAAGTTGGTGTGAGAGAGAGTCTCACGAGGAAGCTGGTGAGGGGCCGGCTAAAGTGGACTGGACATGTGGAAAGAATGGAAGGGGTACGATTGACGAAGAGAGCCGATGCGCTTGGAGTGGAGGGTATAGAAGGAGAAGAGGACGATCCAGACTGGGATGGGAGGACTGCGTGAAGAGAGATTTAGTGGTAGTGGGAGGGGGGTGGAGAACGAGGGCGAGGGATAGGGGAGTGGAGTTGATTGGTGGAGGCAGTAGAAGACATTGTGGGTGAAATCGTTTTCTGCGCTCGAGTAATATAAGCCCTACCTCACATCTTACAGGTGGTGGTGGGTGGCGGGTCATTCAGCAATAACAGCTACGACAAACTGATGTCCTGGCATTTTCGTATGGAATTTCTCGGTAAAGAAAACTGTTAAAACGATACTTCTTATATGTGCATAATTGCTGCACACGTGCCTATAAGCACGTGTATACACGTGAAGAAACGTACATCTAGAACCGCACCCGTTTTCCTTGTTCCACACATGCTCTCAGCTTAAATAAAGTTATCTATCAAATACGATTAAAGCCCAAACATTTTTTCAAGCCAAAGGGGGATGCGCCTTCTGGATACACGCCTGATGTTATAGATGAGTACACACATTAGTTGATCAAGAGTAATTGATATATATATATATGTCCTTGAGAAGATCCCATTTTCGTTTTTGCCAGTAAATTAAGCGGTTTCTTGTAGTGGCAGACATAATGAAAATCGTAAGTTAACTTACCACATGTTATGAATGAGAGGAACCGATCATTTCAAATGGACCTTAACTTTTGGAATGGAATTAACTTCCACTCGTCACAAAAAAATTCGATCTTGAAACAATTATATTGGATGTATCATGTAGGATATTTTGATTGTGTAGATTGAAAAAAGAACTGGAAACAGGCCTCGGACATAATAAATAGGTTGTCACCTCAATATCTGCCCCGGGCCCATATTGGCCTCAAGAGGTCCAAAGTTTACTCATACCGGCTAGCCTGACTTGGAAAGCCGACACGATCCTCTGGTATTAATTATGAGCCAGTAGCTCAGTCAGTTCGCGCGGCAAATTCATCGTAGACGGCACTGTTTTGGATCTGGCTTTGGCGTAATTGGCTCTTTTTCATCATTGGTCGCTCTTTACAACACATCCAAGGTATGTATACATGTAGTGTACATCTGTAGAGTTTGTAGAAAGCGTGAACGATAATGTTGATTTGAAGAGGGCAATCTTTCGTGGCGGGAAATAGGAGCAGGCTGAACTCGATTTAATTTTAATATATTATTTTATAATACAATAACTATTGGAAGAGTTAGTTAGTTAGACTGGTTTCTTGAAAATTCATACATGTTGGTAAACGTGGCCGACTGCATGTATAGTCGTACGTGGCGTACGTATAGCTTACTATAGCCTTATATATGTCAATATCACCACGGGTTTTATATTCATGCAAAAACTACGTCGTTAATTGGAAGTATAAACGTGGTAAACGTTACACGTTGAATTATATCTTAACGCGTTCAGTTATCAACCAATGAGGACTCGCAGAAATTAACGCATTGAATTGTCAATCAATGAGGACTCGTTTAGCTACGCATCAGATGGTGAACTAAAGTTACGCATTATGAATGAAAAAGGCGGTAATTTACAGTAACTATCCTACGCTGGCAACATCCTGTTCAACGTACGTTACGAAATGCCTCCTCGCCTCATCCAACGAACACAAGAGCAACTACAGAGTAATTCTAATTCCACGTTGTTTGTCACACGATTTGAACGTACAGTCGATGACTGTCTCTGCCTTGCCATAGCCGACCAACAAGAAAAAAATGCCATGACCCGACCCCTCCTAAATATGCCGGCGTACTTGCATTGTCAGTTTGCAGGGTCCGAACAATGGTATGGGCTCGATTTACTAACGTTTGCAATCGCCCGATATCCATTGTTCACTTTCCACCATGTAATTCAAATTTCTGTTGGAGGCTGGTCGACCCATACTGACCGGCAGACAATTTTTCATTTCTTGCATACCAAACTGTCAACGCAAATCTGGTCGGAGCATAGCTCGGATATCGGTTTCAAGTAAGGTTATACCATTTTCAATGCATTCCATTGTGCACATTAGTTACTGGGGGGCATTAATTATTAAATTGTACCATATTTAGATATAATGATTATTCACACAAAACGTATAACATCCAAATGAGATTGAATATAATACAGCCATAAACGACAGCCAAGCTTCGATCTTGGCACACTAATACAGGTGAATCTATTCAGTCTCATGTCATATATGAGACATAAAATTAAAATGAACCAATTTATCCAAGAAGCTCTACATATGTTTCTATGCTTCCTTATATTTTCTTACTTTTTTAATTCTGCACAACTGCAATATACTCGTGTGTTGTTCCGTAAAACCCCAAAAGAATGCCTCAATATTTCTTGTATAATCACATCTGAAAATAAGAGATTTTGGGATGGGCACGTTTCAAAACTAAGCACATAGTAAAAATATGATTGTACCCAATGATTTGACAAATGTGTAAAAAAACTATATTTTGTTAATAGAAGTGTGCAGACGAATCCACCTCAAATGTAGAGATGATGAAATTGAGCATCATATGGGTGAGACCCTCAAGCATGCCCCAAGTAAGAGGGGTGACTACCTGTTTCAGGTAAGGATTTGTTTTTTTCTTTGCAGCAATGTATTTTACCACATTAAGATTATTATATCATATAAGTCTTACTTGTCATGATTGTAAATGGAAGCTAGTAAGCATAATCTCAACCCATATAAAACAGACCTTATCACAAGCACAATCAGTGTTATGAAGACAAGTACAGGTGTACTCAGCAGGGTTGTTTGATTTAAATCATTTGATTTAAATCATTGATTTAAATCATGATTTAAATCGCTCCAAAAAAATCATTGATTTATGATTTTTTTGACTTCCGGTTTTTTTAGTCGCTGATTTATATGAATTTAACACAAATAATTGTTTACAAGCATCAAAATCAACAAAGTTTTGTGTGTTTTTTAATACAAAAGCACAAAGTGCGCACACTTGTGTAGCTGTATTGACACCAGATAGCCTGATAGTAAAATATTTTATGACATTGTGTATGCCAGATTTCAAAAAAATCCGATTTAAATCAAATAAATCCGATTTTTTTTATTTAAAAAAAAATCATGATTTTTTTCAACCCTGGTACTCAGTCTCAGTTACATTTGTGTTGGTGGGGTACATTCCCATCAGATACAATTTGTAAAAATATCTAGATTAACCTACTGATGAGGGACTTCAATATTTTAACATGTTCTGTTAAACTTTGAATTGCCTTATATGCACATATATTTGTGTTATAACCTTCCTGGTACTGTATTGCAAAGATTAAGAAGATTATTATAATAACGTGATGTAATTGTTTTTAAAATGAGTTCAACATAATAATAAATAAGCTGTATGTTTGCAGGCTCGACTGTCTTCCTCAAGGAGCATAAACTCCCCAGCACAACCCCCCAGCACAGCCCCCACTGTCAGTGATTCGGAGTCTGACAACTAAACCGAGCGTGCCTGCGTGCATGCAAAGATACAGTTGTTATTGAAATAAATGCTGAAAATTAAACAATGTTGTGTTTTTCTTCTTTCTAGAGAGGATTTTAAGTTACTGTAGGGCATCAGAAATGTTGCATACACGTTACAGGAACGTGCCAGAAAGGTAGCAGAAATGTTGCAGAAAGGTAGCAGAAACGTTGCGGCAAGGTGCCACAAAGGTAGTAGAAACGTTGCGTGAAGGTGCCAGAAAGGTAACAGAAATGTTGCGGGAAGGTGCCAGAAAGGTAGCAGAAACGTTGCGTGAAGGTGCCAGAAAGGTAACAGAAATGTTGCGTGAAGGTGCCAGAAAGGTAACAGAAATGTTGCGGGAAGGTGCCAGAAAGGTAGCAGAAACGTTGCGTGAAGGTGCCAGAAAGGTAACAGAAATGTTGCGGGAAGGTGCCAGAAAGGTAGCAGAAACGTTGCGTGAAGGTGCCAGAAAGGTAACAGAAATGTTGCGGGAAGGTGCCAGAAAGGTAGCATAAACATTGCGGGAAGGTGCCAGAAAGGTAACATAAACGTAGTGGGAAGGTGCCAGAAAGTTAGTAGAAATGTTGCGGGAGGGTGCCAGAAAGGTAGTAGAAACGTTGCGGGAAGGTGCCAGAAAGGTAGTAGAAACGTTGCGGGAAGGTGCCAGAAAGGTAGTAGAAACGTTGCGGGAGGGTGCCAGAAATGTAGTAGAAACGTTGTGGGAAGGTGCCAGAAAGGTAGTAGAAATGTTGCAGGAAGGTGCCAGAAATGTAGTAGAAACGTTGTGGGAACGTGCCAGAAAGGTAGTATAAACGTAGTGGGAAGGTGCCAGTAATGTAGTAGAAATGTTGCGGGAAGGTGCCAGAAAGGTAGTAGAAACATTGTGGGAATGTGCCAGAAAGGTAGCAGAAATGTTGCGGGAAGGTGCCAGAAAGGTAGCAGAAACATTGTGGGAAGGTGCCAGAAAGGTAGCAGAAATGTTGCGGGAAGGTGCCAGAAAGGTAGCAGAAACATTGTGGGAAGGTGCCAGAAAGGTAGCAGAAACGTTGCGGGAAGGTGCCAGAAAGGTAGTAGAAACGTTGAAAAGAAGGTGCCAGAAATGTAATTGAAAAGTAGTGGGAAGGTAGTAGAAACGTTGTGGAATGGTAGTAGAAAGTACTGGAAACGTAGAAAGGTACCAGGAAGGTACCAGATAGGTAGTACATGGTAATTTCACTACGTCGTAGCAACGTTTCTGGTAGTCCACAGATTTACGTAATAAATACGTATGCAAAAATACGTAGTCGCAACCAAACCGCTACGTTGTCACTACGTACTTACAACGTAAAATTGTTAGCTGGGTATGTGTGACAGACTGCCAAATTGATGTGGGCTGAGCTGAAAGGGATACAACGTTTTAAGCAATCATATGCTACTTATCTAACAGTGATTTCAAAAACCAACGAAGGGGCTTTATACTTAAACAAAATTATGAATAAAGAGAAATCCTATCAAGTTCTCAAACTTTGACTCTTTTTGTGGAGTTAACTCACCCTGACCATCATCACTATCTGTATCAGAGCTGGTGCTGGAATACAATATATATATATATATATATATATATATATATATATATATATATATATATATATATATATATATATATATATATATATATATATATATAAATATATATGTATATATATATATGTGAGGTTATGTCATGCAGAATTATGTCTTGTTCATGCAGGCAAGAATATTTGTTTATTTCTGGTGTTCGAAGAACTTGTATTCCAGTATGTGTGTGTATATATATATATATATATATATATAAATGAGTATATATATCTGACAGTGCATTTAGGAAAGCTGCACTGCCTCAACTCGATAAATACCACAATAAAAACCCAATTATTCAAGACAAGATGCAATCTGTGATGATGAGTCAATGTAAATAATACCCTTAACATATCACACACCTTTTGCATCGTGGACGCTTGGTCACCAAAACATCACCATCTGTGAAATCAGTCCCAATATAGAGAAAACTTGGGTAATCTCTGTAAATCAATGGCCATTACAAATTATGCATAAACACTAAGTATTTCAGTTTACAAAAACTCCACTGAGTAAAAATTTCATTGTGATGTCATCACATTAAGGAAAGTGCACTTTTAAACAAGACAGATTGCACAGATTTGGAAGGAGGTGTGGTCATAATTTAGAATATTGTGGTTTTATTGAAAAATATTAAATGTGCATTCATGAATTTTAGTGTACTGGATAAAGTAAAAATGTACTCACCATTCTTATACAGCTCCTTTATTGGGTAAGTTTCCCAGTCTGTGTCTGGCAAAGCTTTTTCCTTAGCAGCGTTTGTGATTTTTTTTGTATTTTTAAAAGGTGGCCACACTGCACAACTGGTGCCATCCAACCACGTTGATGGAATTAATGCTGTCTCATGATGGTCAGTGAATTCCACAACAAGGTACATCTGTTCAGAAAATCTTTGGATGATACATTCTTTCATTTTTCAATATTATTTCTTTTTAGCAGACAAATATAACTTTATACCCTACTCTATATAAATTAATTGATTGCTCATCTAATGTTATTAATTGAAAGTAACACATGGAATCTTGCCATTTACCAAGCCCTTATGACTGATGAAGAAACGGAACAATCACAAACTTGTTGTTGTAGGGCAACATGACAAATTTGCACGTCACTTCAGCCATGGGTGCAACCTAATGGTAACCAGTAGGTTGGTCCACCAGAAAAATACCTAACTGTGAGGATTCCAAGGGATGACTGAAGAAATCAGAGACCCTTGAGAATCGCTCATAGACGATCAAAGTGTCACATCTGTTCTCCATCGATAAAATGTTCCTGACAAGAACACATGCATGTCTCACTTACTTTGACACAATTGTTGTCACATTCTGATGAGAACATAAGATTGTTGGAAAAGACTTGTTTGAACTGTGAATATTGTGCAAACTGACATGGAACAGGTCCCAGATTATGACATTTTCGAGGAGCATTGCTGTGTTGCTTACTTATTGATTTGGTTTCTTGTTTCTCTGACAATCTGCGAATTACTTGCTGCAGAGGAAAATTTGGTTTGCGGACTAGTTTTTTCAACTTTCCCAAGAAAGTTCTCAAAAGGGAAGGCAGAGTAACTGTCCAAAGGGCCGAAGTTTCTGACATCAGCAGCCAAATGGATGAGGCCATGAACGTTGTACACCAACACGTCCCTCCCATACAACTGTCCAGCTTGAGTAACAAACAAACAGAGAAGCTCATGTGCATACTGACAGTGACTCACACAGAAACCAGGGCTAACAAGGCAATAAATGGCAACAAACAGTAACAAGAAGTGCTTGTGTAACTGTTCACACAAGACACCTTTCAGAGCAACAGGTCCACTGTATAAGAGAAACTGTCTGAACTCTGTGACCTTCCATCTGTCCATTTCATCTAGGGACCTGCATTTCCTGGCAAATTCAACAATATACTTCTGCAAGCTAATTAAGCCTTGGGATATGCGACGAATTAACAGACTGTGCACTGACCTTGACATTCTTGTGAATGGGACTCTTTGACCACAGCACGCAGAGCAGACACCGAACCACCCCAAGGTAAACCAAGTGCATGAAATCTAATGGAAATTGGGTTACCATTCCCAGAGACAGAGTTTGCAATGGTGAGAAACCAATTTGATGTATTGCATCAGTGCGTTAAATGAAGTCAGCATCTGTCCAGACGGGAGCATCAACATCAGGAAATGTCATGTTGTCATTCCAAACACCTCTCTGAACACTTATCACAACCATGGTAACCTGAATGACCCTTCACTTGTTTCACAAATGCCCTTGCTGGTGTATCACAAATGTCCTTGCTGGTGTATCACAAATGAAACATGCCATGCAAAGCTGTAAAGGGTTGTTAAAACCATCCACACAAAGTCTGTTTGTTTCTAGCTACAAACTCATGCAGAAACTCCTCAAGGTTTTCAGGTTTTTTGTTCCACAGTAAATGCCAATGATGAATGGGTCAGTGGTAAAAGGTTAACAACTCTGGCCAGAACTGACTGAGTGAACTGTTAAACAAGGGCAGCCCACCAGTGTGTAGCTGTGTGTTGACAGACTGTGCATCCACATAACCTGATGTGTCAACTGTGGAGATGGCAGTTTTCAGAGAGGTTGCAATCCCGAAATGATGGTATGATCCTATAGAAATGCTTTTTGTCTGATACAGCCTTGCAGTTCCAATCAGAGTTCTACGATATTTGGGAAGATGTGGATGTAATGTCCGCAAAATGCCCAAAAGCACAGACAAAGTAGAATGTGGACTGTTAAAATCAGAAGCCCATGCTCCTAGTCCACAAGACAAATATTCATCTGTCATCATGATCAGTATCATCTTTTCCACTGGCGTCTTCACTGTCATCCTCAGTTTCACTGACTTGACACTGAGAGGGAAAAGAAGGAGGCAGCCAGAAAAAGAACTGGGATGACAACATCAGAGAATGGACAGTCCTCGACTTCTATGAATCACAAATGGCAGCAAAAGACCGGCAAAGGTGGAAACAGATTGTGCGATTATCATCAGAGGTGACCCAACGACAACAGACAAGATAGGTCAAGGTCAATACAGGGCAGAACACTAAATGAAGATTTCACAGAATATAATTATATACAGGTGTAATATATAGATATATTATATAATAATATAAAATTCTGTGTTTCTATTCTGATAAATTACTTGCCACAAATAAACATAGTGACAGTACTGAGTATGAAGCCTATATAAATAACTCTTCATTTCAGACTTCGCCTAAGCCTTGGCTAAGCTAGTCCAAGACAGTTCACGGCCTTCGAGTTTGATGCCTAAAATTACGGTGTGCAAAGGTCTACTTTCGCATGCTTTGCAAACAAAAATAATTTGTATAATGCTCAAAATCAATGTATTGGATAATAAAAAATACAGCCAGATTCACAAAGGAATTTCTAAAGATGTACCTTGTCTTGCGGTGCGCCAGTCGTTTATAAATTATAACTGTAAAAAGAGGTCTTAGAATCTGGCTCTATGGGTTAGACTCGCAGTAAATAAAATTAATAATGATAATTGTCAGTGAATATTGTAAACATATGGAGCTTATAATAAGTAAATGGTTTCATTGTTTGTTATTTTTTGTGAGAGTAACTACACGGATCATACCAATTTTATTTTATTTTTATTTTATTTTGCATGACATGCAAAATTTAATACAAGTAATAAATCATAAGGGTACGGCGCGCGCCAGATATCAGTGCTTGGCACTCCCTCGGTCCACGCACTGATAAATCACCCCCTGCGAGTGCCTCATCTGCGGCTGGCAAGCGGGCTGTTGTTGGCAAGTGCGTGCCGAGTGCTGCCGCCTGCCAGCCGCTGATATCCGCCCTCGGGCCGATGAATGCGTGCCGGCTGGGTATATCCATAAAGTCGTCATGCTATTTTTGCTACTTTTTAAGACCCCCCCACCCTTCGTAAAGCTGGCCTCTATACCCCCTAAAACAACATTCACTTTGAGAAAGCCCACCCCAACACCTTTTATGCATACATCTATTTTTCACCAAGTTTGCAGACTTTTTCCCGCACCATTACATACTTCACTGATGCATGGTAGAACCCGCATTCCTTTTTCCTCTTCAATTCGAATTCAGTTGAAATACATCCCACAATCTGGTGTAGCAATCGATGCAATCAGTCTGATACTGACAGCTAGATGAGCAAAACTTTTTAAATAACGAACGTAACGATCGCCAAGCTACACCCTACCCCCACGTAACGCACCGTAACACTTACCCGGACACCCTCCCACCCCCCTGAGCGTGACATACTTTATGGACGGCCCCTTACACGATATGCTGTCTCCACCGGCCAACGAACGAAATAATATCCTCATCGCATTTAATCATTTAGTTCACATGCTTAAACTATGTTTGATGTTTGTCAAACAATATTTTACCCAAACAATGTATGCTAGGAATGCCAGTGGGGACCGTACAATGTGAACATAAATATGAATAACAGATTTCAGCCAATTGTGAAATGATTGGGCTTAAACTTATGCCTGCTGCATCAAAACAATTGTGAATCTCTACACTAATGTGGCTAATCTGTTTTACCTGGCTGTGAACAATGCAGGTGTCTTTCACATTCCAACGTTATATTAGCAGTCTTGCAGACTCGTACAAACTAGTGTTAACATTCTCAGCACATGTGTAGCTCTTCAGCCTAACAACTGCCTCAGCAGACTGTACATCTGCTGGCATATTTTCTACAGCCTGAACATCATGTTTGCCTGCATGGGAACTGTTAAAAACTCTTTTCTCACCTCGTCCAAGATGACCTCAAGAAATATAACTTGATAAATTAAAATAATGAACCACAGGTTTACAGACAATTACAGTTGCTATATGTACACAATCAGTGGCATTTCAGCACTCCTAATTTAATTTTAAAGAGGAGAATGTTTGTGCCTACCTTTCTTTGCTCAACTGAACAAAAATTATTGAGCAAAATGAATTAATTTATCATC
The DNA here is from genome assembly GCA_963662155.1 of Lamellibrachia columna. Classification (NCBI taxonomy): domain Eukaryota; kingdom Metazoa; phylum Annelida; class Polychaeta; order Sabellida; family Siboglinidae; genus Lamellibrachia; species Lamellibrachia columna. The sequence goes on along the minus strand of OY759273.1, from coordinate 32,946,552 downwards.
ATTTGCATAACTTACCAATGTTGTGCATATAAATGTATTTTAAGCGCCTCCGAATGGATTTATCTAGATTTAAGGTGCTATACAAATGTTCTTCTTATCTTATTTTATCTGATATAAGAGCTATTGCGCATGCGTTAGAGCAACTGTGCGTGCATTAGAGTGATTGCACGTGCGTTAGAGCGACTGCATGTGCATTAGAGTGATTGCGCATGTGTTTGAGCGATTGCACATGCGTTAGAGCAATTGGGCATACGTTAGTTATCCAACATCTCATTCATTTTGTTCCGGTTATAAGTAGTAAAATTAATTGTTTCTAAACACTTATTCTATTGCGACTGCATAGATTATTTTGTTAATTACCTGTGCATTGGTGTATGAGGAAAACATTTGTGATCAGTGGAGGAGTTAAATATCAACATTTCAAAAATAACAACAGTCTAAACATGGCGGAAATGTAAACAAAGGAAACAGGCGGGAAAAGGGAGTGTATATCACAGACAACTGTAAGTACTGAGATACTTATTTATTAAATTCTCATCTGCGTAAATTCTGGACTGGGTTGCAGCAGTGCTGGGCCTCTTGTGCATAGTAGCGGGAGCGGCAGCAGCGGTGGCGGGAGTGGCAGCAGTGGCGGTGGCGGGAGTGGCAGCGGCGGCGGGAGTGACAGCAGCAGCGGTGGCGGCGGGAGTGGCAGCAGCAGCGGCGGCGGGAGTGGCAGCAGCAGCGGCGGTGGTGGCGGGAGCGGCGGGAGCAGACTAATATAGTAGTAGTTGTCGTTGCCGTCATCGATGTCATATTAGTAGTAGACCAATAGTAGTTACTGCATGACTGGATTGGACAAGAACGGCGGCTGGAGTTACATCATCACCTGTACTAGAGACAACGTCAACAAGATCACCAAGAGGAAGCTCGTCTGGAAATAAAACATCTCAAACAAAAACATTTAGAGGAAGCAAAATCAAATAAAAAACAGAACAAACAAACAGGTTACAGAGAAATGTGTCTGCCCTGAATGTAGCATTGTGTCCGCCCTGAATGTAGCAATAAGTCTGCCCTGACTGTAGCAATGTGTCTGCCCTGACTGTAGCATTGCGTCTGCCCTGACTGTAGTATTGTGTCTGCCCTGACAGTAGCAATGTGTCCGTCCTGATTGTAGCAATGTGTCCGCCCTGACTGTAGCAATGAGTCTGCCCTGACTGTAGCAATGTGTCCACCCTGACTGTAGCAACGTGTCCGCGCTGACTGTAGTAACGTGTCCGTCCTGACTGTAGCAATGTGTCTGCCCTGACTGTAGTAACGTGACCGTCCTGACTGTAGTAACGTGTCCGCCCTGACTGTAGCAATGTGTCCATCTTGACTGTTGCTTTGTGTCCATCTTGACTGTAGTAACGTGTCCGCCCTGACTGTAGTAACGTGTCCGACTTGACTGTAGCAACGTGTCCATCCTGACTGTAGCAATGTGTCTGCCCTGACTGTAGTAACGTGTCCGTCCTGACTGTAGCAATGTGTCTGCCCTGACTGTAGTAACGTGTTCGCCCTGACTGTAGCAATGTGTCTGCCCTGACCGTAGTAATGTGTCTGCCCTGACCGTAGTAACGTGTCCGCCCTGACTGTAGCAACGTGTCCGCCCTGTCTGTAGCAATGTTTCCGCCCTGACTGTAGTAACGTGTTCGCCCTGACAGTAGCAATGTGTCCGTCCTGACTGTAGCAATGTGTGCGCCCTGACTGTAGCATTGTGTCTGCCCTGACTGTAGCAATATGTCTGCCCTGACTGTAGCATTGTGTCTGCCCTGACTGTAGCATTGTGTCTGCCCTGAATGTAGCATTGTGTCCGCCCTGAATGTAGCAATGTGTCTGCCCTGACTGTAGCAATGTGTCTGCCCTGACTGTAGCATTGTGTCTGCCCTGACTGTAGTATTGTGTCTGCCCTGACAGTAGCAATGTGTCCGTCCTGATTGTAGCAATGTGTCCGCCCTGACTGTAGCAATGAGTCTGCCCTGACTGTAGCAATGTGTCCACCCTGACTGTAGCAACGTGTCCGCGCTGACTGTAGTAACGTGTCCGTCCTGACTGTAGCAATGTGTCTGCCCTGACTGTAGTAACGTGACCGTCCTGACTGTAGTAACGTGTCCGCCAGGACTGTAGCAATGTGTCCATCTTGACTGTTGCTTTGTGTCCATCTTGACTGTAGTAACGTGTCCGCCCTGACTGTAGTAACGTGTCCGACTTGACTGTAGCAACTTGTCCATCCTGACTGTAGCAATGTGTCTGCCCTGACTGTAGTAACGTGTCCGTCCTGACTGTAGCAATGTGTCTGCCCTGACTGTAGTAACGTGTTCGCCCTGACTGTAGCAATGTGTCTGCCCTGACCGTAGTAATGTGTCTGCCCTGACCATAGTAACGTGTCCGCCCTGACTGTAGCAACGTGTCCGCCCTGTCTGTAGCAATGTTTCCGCCCTGACAGTAGCATTGTGTCTGCCCTGACTGTAGCAATGTGTCTGCCCTGACTTTGGCAATGTGTCCGTTCTGACTGTAGCAATGTGTCTGCCCTGACTGTAGTAACGTGACCGCCCTGACTGTAGTAACCTGTCCGCCCTGACTGTAGCAATGTGTCCATCTTGACTGTAGCAATGTGTCTGCACTGACTGTAGCATTGTGTCTGCCCTGACTGTAGCATTGTGTCTGCCCTGACTGTAGCATTGTGTCCGCCCTGAATGTAGCAATGTGTCTGCCCTGACTGTAGCATTGTGTCTGCCCTGACTGTAGCAATGTGTCTGCCCTGACTGTAGCAATGTGTCTGCCCTGACTGTAGCATTGTGTCTGCCGTGACTGTAGCATTGTGTCTGCCCTGACTGTAGCATTGTGTCTGCCCTGACAGTAGCAATGTGTCCGTCCTGACTGTAGCAATGTGTCCGCCCTGACTGTAGCAATGTGTCTGCCCTGACTGTAGCAATGTGTCTGCCCTGACTGTAGCAATGTGTCTGCCCTGACTGTAGCATTGTGTCTGCCGTGACTGTAGCATTGTGTCTGCCCTGACTGTAGCATTGTGTCTGCCCTGACAGTAGCAATGTGTCCGTCCTGACTGTAGCAATGTGTCCGCCCTGACTGTAGCAATGTGTCTGCCCTGACTGTAGCAATGTGTCCATCCTGACTGTAGCAATGTGTCTGCCCTGACTGTAGCAATGTGTCCGCCCTGACTGTAGCAATTTGTCCGCCCTGACTGTAGCAACGTGTCCGCCCTGACTGTAGCAACGTGTCCGCCCTGACTGTAGTAACATGTCCATCCTGACTGTAGCAATGTGTCTGCCCTGACTGCAGTAACGTGACCGCCCTGACTGCAGTAACGTGTCCGCCCTGACTGTAGCAATGTGTCCATCTTGACTGTAGTAACGTGTCCGCCCTGACTGTAGTAACGTGTCCGACCTGACTGTAGCAACGTGTCCATCCTGACTGTAGCAATGTGTCTGCCCTGACTGTAGTAACGTGTTCGCCCTGACTGTAGCAATGTGTCTGCCCTGACCGTAGTAATGTGTCTGCCCTGACCATAGTAACGTGTCCGCCCTGACTGTAGCAACGTGTCCGCCCTGTCTGTAGCAATGTTTCCGCCCTGACTGTAGTAACGTGTTCGCCCTGACAGTAGCAATGTGTCCGTCCTGACTGTAGCAATGTGTGCGCCCTGACTGTAGCATTGTGTCTGCCCTGACTGTAGCAATATGTCTGCCCTGACTGTAGCATTGTGTCTGCCCTGACTGTAGCATTGTGTCTGCCCTGAATGTAGCATTGTGTCCGCCCTGAATGTAGCAATGTGTCTGCCCTGACTGTAGCAATGTGTCTGCCCTGACTGTAGCATTGTGTCTGCCCTGACTGTAGTATTGTGTCTGCCCTGACAGTAGCAATGTGTCCGTCCTGATTGTAGCAATGTGTCCGCCCTGACTGTAGCAATGAGTCTGCCCTGACTGTAGCAATGTGTCCACCCTGACTGTAGCAACGTGTCCGCGCTGACTGTAGTAACGTGTCCGTCCTGACTGTAGCAATGTGTCTGCCCTGACTGTAGTAACGTGACCGTCCTGACTGTAGTAACGTGTCCGCCCTGACTGTAGCAATGTGTCCATCTTGACTGTTGCTTTGTGTCCATCTTGACTGTAGTAACGTGTCCGCCCTGACTGTAGTAACGTGTCCGACTTGACTGTAGCAACTTGTCCATCCTGACTGTAGCAATGTGTCTGCCCTGACTGTAGTAACGTGTCCGTCCTGACTGTAGCAATGTGTCTGCCCTGACTGTAGTAACGTGTTCGCCCTGACTGTAGCAATGTGTCTGCCCTGACCGTAGTAATGTGTCTGCCCTGACCATAGTAACGTGTCCGCCCTGACTGTAGCAACGTGTCCGCCCTGTCTGTAGCAATGTTTCCGCCCTGACAGTAGCATTGTGTCTGCCCTGACTGTAGCAATGTGTCTGCCCTGACTTTGGCAATGTGTCCGTTCTGACTGTAGCAATGTGTCTGCCCTGACTGTAGTAACGTGACCGCCCTGACTGTAGTAACCTGTCCGCCCTGACTGTAGCAATGTGTCCATCTTGACTGTAGCAATGTGTCTGCACTGACTGTAGCATTGTGTCTGCCCTGACTGTAGCATTGTGTCTGCCCTGACTGTAGCATTGTGTCCGCCCTGAATGTAGCAATGTGTCTGCCCTGACTGTAGCATTGTGTCTGCCCTGACTGTAGCAATGTGTCTGCCCTGACTGTAGCAATGTGTCTGCCCTGACTGTAGCATTGTGTCTGCCGTGACTGTAGCATTGTGTCTGCCCTGACTGTAGCATTGTGTCTGCCCTGACAGTAGCAATGTGTCCGTCCTGACTGTAGCAATGTGTCCGCCCTGACTGTTGCAATGTGTCCATCCTGACTGTAGCAATGTGTCTGCCCTGACTGTAGCATTGTGTCTGCCCTGACTGTAGCATTGTGTCTGCCCTGACTGTAGCAATGTGTCTGCCCTGACTGTAGCAATGTGTCTGCCCTGACTGTAGCATTGTGTCTGCCCTGACTGTAGCATTGTGTCCGCCCTGAATGTAGCAATGTGTCTGCCCTGACTGTAGCATTGTGTCTGCCCTGACTGTAGCAATGTGTCTGCCCTGACTGTAGCAATGTGTCTGCCGTGACTGTAGCATTGTGTCTGCCGTGACTGTAGCATTGTGTCTGCCCTGACTGTAGCATTGTGTCTGCCCTGACAGTAGCAATGTGTCCGTCCTGACTGTAGCAATGTGTCCGCCCTGACTGTAGCAATGTGTCTGCCCTGACTGTAGCAATGTGTCCATCCTGACTGTAGCAATGTGTCTGCCCTGACTGTAGCAATGTGTCCGCCCTGACTGTAGCAATTTGTCCGCCCTGACTGTAGCAACGTGTCCGCCCTGACTGTAGCAACGTGTCCGCCCTGACTGTAGTAACATGTCCATCCTGACTGTAGCAATGTGTCTGCCCTGACTGCAGTAACGTGACCGCCCTGACTGCAGTAACGTGTCCGCCCTGACTGTAGCAATGTGTCCATCTTGACTGTAGTAACGTGTCCGCCCTGACTGTAGTAACGTGTCCGACCTGACTGTAGCAACGTGTCCATCCTGACTGTAGCAATGTGTCTGCCCTGACTGTAGTAACGTGTTCGCCCTGACTGTAGCAATGTGTCTGCCCTGACCGTAGTAATGTGTCTGCCCTGACCATAGTAACGTGTCCGCCCTGACTGTAGCAACGTGTCCGCCCTGTCTGTAGTAATGTTTCCGCCCTGACAGTAGCAATATGTCCATCCTGACTGTAGCAATATGTCCGCCCTGACTGTAGTAACGTGTTCGCCCTGACTGTAGCATTGTGTCTGCCCTGACTGTAGCAATGTGTCTGGCCTGATAGTAGCAATGTGTCCGTCCTGACTGTAGCAATGTGTCCACCCTGACTGTAGCAATGTGTCTGCCCTGACTGTAAGTGGTGGTTCCACAAAGACTGCCAGAACGTATCAGATGCATTATATACAGTACTAACCGGCAAAGAGAAAAAGAAAATTAGTTGGTTCTGTAGATCTTGCCAGAGAGGAGCAAAGGCTATTACGTCCCAACTTGTTATCATCTGCGACCGTCAAGACAAATTTGAAAAAACTAACACCGTGGAAACAAAACAAGTAGGTATACAAAGCCGAATCAGCAATCAAGATAAAGCAGTCATGGAAACTCAGTCATCACACGATGTAACAGAACCAACACACCCAGTTATAAACAAGGAAGAAATGGTCTGCATCCAAACCAAAACAAATGACAGAACGATCAGAATGAAAATCATTGTTGTATATAATGTGCCAGAGGCCTCAGCACTCTGAAAGCAGACAATGTCATTTGTGATAGTCAACAATTGACGAAACTATCTGAACACAACTACTGCTGGAAAATATCAGCCAGATGTTCTGCAAGTAAGAAGACTGGGAAGTAAGAAGACCGGGAAGTAAGAAGACTGGGAAGTAAGAAGACTGGGAAGTAAGAAGACTGGGAAGTAAGAAGACTGGGAAGTATGAAGACTGGGAAGTAAGCTGGCAAACGAAACTGAAACACAAGAAATCGTCCCTTACTTGGAACCTTCCTGGATGAGGACAAGGAAGCATTAATGATGAAAAACCTGTATAAATTGAAAAATAAAGGCAATTCAGCGGAACGATTGTAAATCATGACATGAGCAAGGAAAGATCACTACAAAAGTAGGCTACAGAAAAAATCACTGCAAGAAACACAACACGTCATCTACTTGGAAAGAGGACGACCAGGGGAAAGATACCAAAGGAGAGAAAAGGGGAGATCTAACCAACAGGCTGAGGCACTGTGAGTGCCAGAGCTGGAGAAGTAATCGTGCAGTACACAAATACTGATGAGCTCACTAAGGAAAAACTTACAGAACTAAGATGCAGAATAAAAAGCCAATCATCTCCACCACATGTTGCAGCAGTGTCAGAAGTAAAACCTAAAACTTATAAGAGACACTTGACCACCCAAGAATACAATCTAGAAGGACACGACATGGAAGTACTGAACATTGGTGAGTGCAGCGGAAAAGGGATGATTATATATACACAATTTGTTACCATTTAAATACACCAGTTTGATGTCGAGCTTAATGAAGCATAGTTTTGCACTTAGAAACTTAGAGGGAAAGACACCCTCCTTATAGGCTCCTTGCATAGAAGCCCCAGCAGCACCACAGAGAATAATGACAATCTCAGTAATCTACTAGAAAAAATCACTGAGCAGAAATTTTCACGCGTTACTACTTGGAGACTTCAATTATCCAAAGATTGACTGAACAATCTCCACTACAACTGTAAGTACAGAGGATAAGGAATTTACATTCATTGAGAAACTGTGAGACTGTTACTTAGTGCAGCACATAACTGAACCCAGTTAGAGGCCGGGGTACAAATGAATCATTGAGAAACTGTGAGACTGTTACTTAGTGCAGCACATAACTGAACCCAGTTAGAGGCCGCGGTACAAATGAATCATTGAGAAACTGTGAGACTGTTACTTAGTGCAGCACATAACTGAACCCAGTTAGAGGCCGCGGTACAAATGAATCATTGAGAAACTGTGAGACTGTTACTTAGTGCAGCATATAACTGAACCCACTTAGAGGCCGGGGTACAAATGAATCATTGAGAAACTGTGAGACTGTTACTTAGTGCAGCATATAACTGAACCCACTTAGAGGCCGGGGTACAAATGAATCATTGAGAAACTGTGAGACTGTTACTTAGTGCAGCATATAACTGAACCCACTTAGAGGCCGGGGTACAAATGAATCATTGAGAAACTGTGAGACTGTTACTTAGTGCAGCATATAACTGAACCCACTTAGAGGCCGGGGTACAAATGAATCATTGAGAAACTGTGAGACTGTTACTTAGTGCAGCACATAACTGAACCCACTTAGAGGCCGGGGTACAAATGAATCATTGAGAAACTGTGAGACTGTTACTTAGTGCAGCACATAACTAAACCCAGTTAGAGGCCGGGGTACAAATGAATCATCACTCCTGGACCTCGTCCTCGCAGGTGAAGACACACTGATTCCAATCATTGAGACAGCCTCCGCACTAGGATGAAGTGACAATTCCATCATCAAGGTGGTTCTCAATTGCTCACCAGACTAAACTAAAAAGTAAAACTGTTTATAGATAAGATAAGGGGATTACACAAAAATGGAAGACATTGTAAGTACTGACTGGGAAGCAGAATTTTTAAACCTCCAGGGAGATGTGCAAGCCCAATGGGATATATTTACATCTAAGTAAAGTTTAGAGATGCAGAAGAACAATGTATTCCAAAGAAGGTGATATCGGAAAGAGCCAGAAAATATCCAGTGCCATTGGACTTCAAAAACTGAGCAAAAACAAAGAGGAAAAACAGGTTGTGGAAGACACATCTACAAACCAAAGATGTCCAAACTTATCAGGTATTTTGCAGACACTGACATCAGATCAGGAGATTGACAAGAAAAGCACAGAAGCTATATGAAAAGGATATCATAGAGTAAATCATGTAGAATCCCAAGAAGTTCTGGCAGTATGCTCAGGCAATAATGAAGACAAGAACAGGGATGTCTAACTTGATAAAGAACAGATTACACCAATGATCTAACAAAGGCTGACTTGGAAAAAGCGGAAGTGTTGGCAGATTATTTCTCTTCGTATATACCAGAGTCAGATGGAGACGTTCCTGAAGAAACAACAAGACGTTTTAATACTATTGAGACTTGCACTATCGACCCACTGATGAAGCTAGACATACAAATCACCAGGACCTGACGGTCTTCATCCTCGTGTCCTAAATGAATTGATAGATACTATCAGCACTCCACTATCCATCATATTTAAAGACATCACTGACAACAGGCATGCTACCCACACATTGCACACATTGGAAAAAGACAAACATATTTGCAAAACACAAGAAGGGAAACAAGCAACAAGCTGAGACCTACAGACCAGTCAGTCTGACCAGCGTAGTAGGAAAAATATTGGAGGCAATAATTCAACACATGAATAATAAAGACCTGCTCAGTAACAAACAGGTTTTATCAAGGGTAGATCCACAGTTCTACAGCTGTTTAAAGTACTTGATATATGGACCGAGACAATAGACAATGGAGATTGTATTGACGTAATATGCTGTGATTTTATGAAAGCATTTGACAAAGTGCCACATCACCGAATTTTTTTATTGTCCCTCTACTTTTTATAATTTTCATCAATGACTTACCTAATGTTGTAAAACACCTCAGACATCTTAATGTTTGCCGACAATATGAAGCTTTTCCACCCAATCTACGCTCAGGATGACTGCACAAGACTACAACAAGACCTGATTATTGCCAAATCCTGGACAGATTGATCACTCTTGACATTCCACCCAAGTAAGTGTGGCCACATGAGAATCGGAAAATCACATATCAAAATTACGAAAAAAGTAACAAAGCCAACTCAATGATGGTCATAATACGACATACCTTCGACCACATGGATGAACAGTGCTTCACAACAATTGTAAAGTCCCTTGTCCACCCACACATAGAATATGCTAATCAAGTCTGGATTCCATTACTATTGAAGCACATCACAGCCCTTGAAAGCGTCCAGTGTAGAGCTACCAAATTAATTCCCGATTTTAAATACCTCGACTACAAAGAGCATCTGCAGAGACTAAAATGATGAACTCTGGCTTACTGTCAACTCAGAGGAAACATGATATAATTATATATACAGCCTGTATATAAGACATTAACAGGGACATACGATGCTTCGGTTTCATCTAGTTTAGCTATGTTGAGAGACAATGATTCTGACACAAGAGGACATCACCTAAAAATAAAAATAAATGCAAGCGCAGATTACTACAGTAAACATAACAAAATATTCATTTGTAAATTTTGTACATTGATGCACAGACAACTGGAACAGCCTCGCACAGTCTGTGGCTCCATCTATCCAATTGTTAAAATACACGAACCTTTTGGTTCAAGTGACCATAACCAGATCCATTTTAATATAAAAGTAAAAACAGGGACTACATATAAAAAACAATGGAGGAGGAACTTCAACAAAGGCAAATATAAAGAGATGAGAACATATCTAGCAAATATAGATTGAAATAACTACTGAGACATTTGTTCCATTAAGAAAAAAAGGGAAGAGGTCCAGGAATAGGCTATTAGAAAAATTGCTCACAAACAGATGCTGTGGGGGTATATAAACACACTGGAAATGTAGAAGACTACACAAACTACAAAGAGGCACTTAACCTAGCTACAACTGAAATTAGAAAATCCAAAAGAACCTTTGAAAAAAAATTGGCAGGTAATATAAAAATGACAGCAAGAGTTTCTATGCTTATGTAAGGAGTAAACAGAAAGTTCGAGATAAGGTCGGACCACTGGAAAACAACAGTGGAAACATAATTTCAGACGGGTTTCTAATGGCAGAGGTCCTGAATGAGTATTTCAGCTCAGTTTTTATCACAGAAGATATCAGCTCACTTCCAGTTCCATTTACTAAATTTGAGAGCGATAAATCAGAACATTTAGGGCAGTTATTTTTAACTCCTGAAAATTATTATGACAGCAAAGAAAATTAAGAAGATAAAAAACAATAAATCACCTGGAGTTGACGGGATACCACCAAAACTGCTTAAGGAAATTATTGAGCAAATTAGTACACCACTTGCAAACGTGTTTAACTTGTCACTAGAAGGAATAGTTCCTTCAGAATGGAAAGAAGCAAACATTACACCGCTATTTAAGAAGGGATCGAGGAACAAGCCAGAAAATTACAGACCAGTGAGTTTAACATCAGTTGTATGTATATTACTGGAAACATTAATTAGGGACCACATGGTGGAATTCCTTGTAAAACATAAATTAATAAATACATCTCAACATGGGTTCCTAAAAGCAAGGTCATGTCTAACCAATCTCTTATGTTTTTTGGAAGAAATTACAAAGTGGGTAGATGAATGACGGGTCACCAGTGGATGTTGTCTACTTAGATTTTCAGACAGCTTTCGATAAAGTGCCACATCAAAGACTGTTACTTAAATTAAAAGCCCATGGTATAGGTAATGATGTAATCAGCTGGATAGAAAAGTGGCTTACACACAGAAGACAGAGAGTAATAGTAGATGGTGAGATTTCAAACTGGAAAATATGTATTGAGTGGGGTACCACAGGGATCAGTATTAGGCCCTATACTGTGTTTAATATATATATAAATGATTTGGAAGATGACATATCTAGCAAAGTACTCAAATTTGCAGATGACCCAAAAGTATTCAGAAAGGTTACTAATAATACAGATAAACAAAGTTTACAGGATGATCTAGATAAATTAGTTAAATGGTCAGAAAAATGGCAAATGTTATTCAATTTTGGGAAGTGTAAATGCATACACATAGGACATAGAAACATGGACGAAGAATATAAAATGGGGGATGCTGTACTGGGTAGAACTACACAAGAAAAAGACTTAGGAGTAACACTTAGTGCTGACATGAAAGCTTCAGAGCAATGTGGGATTGCTGCTTCGAAAGGAAATCAAATTCTAGGGCTAATTAGGAGAACTATCACGTATAAGGAGAAACAGCTAATTGTACCCTTGTACAAAGCAATAGTTAGACCACATTTGGAATATTGTATACAAGCATGGAGGCAATATCGTAAGGACATAGACAAGCTAGAAAGAATACAACGAAGAGCAACTAAAATGATTCCAGAATTGAGAGACCTTAGTTATGAAAGCCCCTTATTAGAATGTGGTTTGACAACACTAGAGACCAATAGGCTAAGAGGAGACCAAATAGAAGTGTTTAAAATAGTGAATGGTTATGAGGATGTTGATAGGAATATGTTCTTCAAACTTAAAGAAGGCAGTAGAACCAGATGACGCAAAGATGCATTAGGGAGCAGTGTAGGTTGGACACGAGAAAGTACTCTTTCTCACAGAGGGTGATAAACTAATGGAACAAACTGCCAAATGATTGTGTTAATGCTAGTGGTTTGAATATGTTTAAAAATAGAATTGACAGATACCTGACAAGGGCGGGCTATACACAGATGATAAAATTGTTGGACTCTCGATAAACCAATGGCTTCCTTGTCCACTTGCCATCTGGAACTTGTTGTTTGGGATAGCAATCTTGTTAAATCTTGTTAAATCTTTTGGAAAATAGACAAGTTGTGGCGAAACCATCCTATCAAACCAGATCACACTGCCCCGCCTCTATGCTGGAAATTGTCAGAAGCATGCACAAAATCAGACCTGACAATAGCCATAAGTGAAAGATCTGGCACAAGAGGCATACAGGCCTAAATAGCCATAAGTGAAAGATCTGGCACAAGAGGCATACAGGCCTAAATAGCCATAAATGAAAGATCTGGCACAAGAGGCATACAGGCCTAAATAGCCATAAGTGAAAGATCTGGCACAAGAGGCATACAGGCCTAAATAGCCATAAGTGAAAGATCTGGCACAAGAGGCATACAGGCCTAAATAGCCATAAATGAAAGATCTGGCACAAGAGGCATACAGGCCTAAATAGCCATAAATGAAAGATCTGGCACAAGAGGCATACAGGCCTAAATAGCCATAAGTGAAAGATCTGGCACAAGAGGCATACAGGCCTAAATAGCCATAAGTGAAAGATCTGGCGCAAGAGGCATACAGGCCTAAATAGCCAGAGAGGACCTCTAAGAATCAGCAAGGACTGGTATTGTAAATGATATCACAGAAACAGTTAACAGTAATGTAAACATTATTGCTTATCACACCAAGTTATTAAGAACATTACAAACCAAATGAAAAGTGAAGTGAAAACAGATTGTCGCTGCACCCCAACAAACAACAATTGAAAAATCATAAAAAGCTAACTACAGTAGTTCTACTGTTACTGTAGTTGCTGGGGCATTCCGTCTCAAATTAACCACATTAAAAAGTCTTGTTGCACTCATATTTTTTAATTCAACCAAAATGTTACCAATTAAACCACATATCAGTATAAAACATGAGAAGTTTGAAGTTTCTATCTTGATTAGTTTATCTCCAAAGTTAGCATATAGTGAAAAGTGGCCTTTATTTAGCAGCCAAAAATGCTATGTGGCCATGGAGCTAAAAGTCCAATTAATTTGTTATATGAAATGCAGGTACAATGCTTGTGTATATGCACCATATTTGGATTCCCTATTCAAATTGCATCATATTAAAAAAACTATTTCAGATGGATGCATTCTGTGTTTTTATCTGATCAATAGATTACAACACAATATCAAGTTTTACTGCCTATTCCATTTCTAATAAGAAATTGATGCAAATATTGTTGTGAAATGCAAAAAACTCCAGAATACATAGTTCTAGATTATATGTACTTGGGTTATTCAATGTGAAATCAACAAAATGGTCAAAAGGTTGATGTCTCAGAATTTACTTAAATTTTAACCAATGACTGAGTGGCTATACTTGAGCACTTTTGCCAAAGAACTAAGCATTTACATGCAAATTGTCTGTGTAATGCCCTAGTATAATGTGAAAGGGGGTAAGTGCCTAAAATGTTAGCCATTATTTGTTATGTTTTCATGTGCCTCTAACCTGAGAATTTTTCAAGTTATGTATCTGAAATTTGCTGAATTTGCTAATTGTCCATGCAAAATTTGAGAATGAGGGGGAAGAGACCATAGCCTAGGTGTACAGAGAAGCTGCCTGTATTTCACTGTTGTGTTACCAACTTTGAAGATCAGTATCTCATGAACTAATCAAGTTAGAATCTTCAAACTTCTCTAATACCTATATATGTAGGTGTGTTGTACAGGCCTTAAAACGTAGCAAGTCTCTAAACATAGGAGTAGTTCCATCAGACTGGCTCATTGGCAACATATGGAGATATGTTGGCAATAAGCCAGTCTTCAAAAAGGAGATCTGAGCCAGTTTTCAAAAAGGAGAGATCTACACCTAGTAAATATCAACTTGTCTCGTTTACTTCCATATGTTGTAAGGTGCTTGAGCACATCCTGTATAGCAACATTATGCAACATCTTGATCATTATAATATCTTAGCCAACAAACAGCACGGATTCCACAAACATCACTCTGGCGAGACCCAATTTATGTAGACTTTCCATGACCTGGCACAATCCCTTGACAATTGGATCCAGATAGACATGGTAATTAATATGTGGATTTCTCGAAACCTTTTGATACGGTACCGCACAGACGGTTACTTCATAAAATCAACAACTATGGTATCACTGGCCGCGCATTCAATTGGATTTCAAATTTGCTCACTAAAATGAAGCTGTAGTTGTAGATGGAGAGAATTCGGAGTGGATCAAGTCAGGGGAACACTGCTCGGTCCTTTACTTTTTCTTACGTATATTAATGATTTGCCAAATAACATCAACTCCACAGTCAGACTATTTGCCCATGATTGCATCATATATACCCAAATTAGATGCTTACCAGATTTCCAGCAATGCCAGTCAGATCTCAACACCCTTTCCAAATGGCAGGATACATAGCAGATGAGATTTAATACTTCAACATGCTTTGTATTACGTCTGTCACATGCTACGTCACCCAAACAATTGAAATTTTTTATAACTGCTAGCAGCGTGAATATGTTTAAAAACAAAGTTGACACATATCTCAGGAGGGCGGGTGACACATAGATGATGAACATTGTTGGACTCTCGATAAGCCAATGGCTTCCTTGTCCACTTGCCATCTGGGCATTTGGCTTGGATGGCAAATCTTGTTAAATCTTGAAATACATGACATTACAAGAAATATCTCACTCATACTTAGGTGGGGAAATCACCCACAACCTCAACACTATTACGGCCAAAGCAAATAGTGCCTGGGATTTATTAGACGTAACCTTTATTCATGTTCGCAACTCTTGTTCGCCCACACCTTTAATACCCGTCGACAATGTGGGACCCCTACACACAGGAACATAAAGAACAAATCGAGAGAGTCCAAAAATGATCAGCCCACTTTGTATGCAAAGACTACAAGCGAACCAGCAGTGTAGCATCAATGCTGAACTTACCCCAAATCCGTTAATAATTAGTGCCGCGGCAATTACTGGAATCTCTTTAACGTTTTGTTTTGCCTCTTTTTTGACGGCTGTTTCCATTAATTTTCGTCAGCTTTGAAGGCACCTTTGAAAGTGGTAAGTTAACTTTCTTAGTCATCTTTTTTTTATCGAAACTAGACCAAAATAAAGCTGAAATGTTTTTATTAGACGGCATAGGTGTGTTTATAATGCAAGTTGCATAAATTAATCATTTCCTTTGAATATGTTAATGTTTTAAACGTGTTCTATAGATTGAAGTTAGTATGTGGGGAAAACATCGTTATTCCACTCGAACATGAAATGTGGTTTTTGGTCATATGCAACATTGTGAAGTTTGACGGATTTGTGACACTGAGAGCGAGTCTCCAGAAAAAATCGTGACTTGTTTACATCTCTCTGAATTGAATTCAGTACAAAGTCAGTACCATCTGTTTTATACTGTTATTATTTATGTTCTTTACTTGATAATTTATACGGCATTGACACCACTGTTATTGTCACATGGCTAGGGCCTCGAATTATAGGCCTACTAGAATTTTAGAAAACAATGCAATTTTTCAATGATTTGGAAAAAATCTAAAAAACTTTGCGCAAGAGATTTATATTTTAAATCATAATAACAGTTAATTATTTTATCGACTAAGTGCAAACTGTGTTTAGCAATTTTTTTTTATTAAAATACTTGTAAAAACAGTTACAATTAGTTATTGAATTACAAACAGACTTTTTGTCACTTAAAGGCCACATTTTACATGTTTATATGTATGTTACATCTGTATGATATAGGACTGCCAGACAATTTACAGGCTTTGACTATGACTTGTTTGGGACTGCTCAAAGCACTTTACATTTCACCCCCTGGTAAACCTGTTTATTCCAGTACCGTCTCAACTTCTCTGGGAAGCATTCAGCCATGCTGCAATTACTATGCGAAGAGTATCCACCACTGTCTATAGCCAGGTACTCATTTATACAGCTGAGTGAACTGAAGCAAGGTGGAGTGAACGAAATTGCCCAAACTTTGAAACAGCAACAAGAGGATTTGAAACCGGATTCTCTCGACTGAGAGTTCTAACCCCTGCGTCACAGCACTACATGTGCTGTCTGGGCCTATGCTGTGTCATGTGAATATTGACATACTACACAAACATTTATCTGTGAGACAGTGAACTGTGAATATTGCTAAACTGAGCCTATGCTGTGTCATGTGAATATTGACATACTACACAAACATTTATCTATGAGACAGTGAACTGTGAATATTGCTACACTGAGCCTATACTGTGTCATGTGAATATTGACACACTACACAAACATTTATCTATGAGACATTGAACTGTGAATATTGCTACACTGAGCCTATACTGTGTCATGTGAATACTGACACACTACACAAACATTTATCTACGAGACAGTGAACTGTGAATATTGCTACACGGAGCCTATACTGTGTCATGTGAATATTGACACAATACACAAGCATTTATCTATGAGACAGTGAACTGTGAATATTGTTACACTGAGCCTATACCGTGTCATGTGAATATTGACATACTACACAAGCATTTATCTATGAGACAGTGAACTGTGAATATTGCTAAACTGAGCCTATGCTGTGTCATGTGAATATTGACACACTACACAAACATTTATCTATGAGACAGTGAACTGTGAATATTGCTACACTGAGCCTATACTGTGTCATGTGAATATTGACACACTACACAAACATTTATCTATGAGACAGTGAACTGTGAATATTGCTACACTGAGTCTATACCGTGTCATGTGAATATTGACACAATACACAAGCATTTATCTATGAGACAGTGAACTGTGAATATTGTTACACTGAGCCTATACCGTGTCATGTGAATATTGACATACTACACAAGCATTAATCTATGAGACAGTGAACTGTGAATATTGCTAAACTGAGCCTATGCTGTGTCATGTGAATATTGACATACTACACAAACATGTATCTATGACACAGTGAACTGTGAATATTGCTACACTGAGCCTATAATGTGTCATGTGAATATTGACATACTACACAAACATTTATCTATGAGACAGTGAACTGTGAATATTGCTAAACTGAGCCTATGCTGTGTCATGTGAATATTGACATACTACACAAACATTTATCTATGAGACAGTGAACTGTGAATATTGCTAAACTGAGCCTATACTGTGTCATGTGAATATTGACACACTACACAAACATTTATCTATGAGACAGTGAACTGTGAATATTGCTAAACTGAGCCTATACTGAGTCATGTGAATATTGACACACTACACAAACATTTACCTATGAGACAGTGAACTGTGAATATTGCTACACTGAGCCTATACTGTGTCATGTGAATATTGACATACTACACAAACATTTATCTATGAGACAGTGAACTGTGAATATTGCTACACTGAGCCTATACTGTGTCACGTGAATATTGACACACTACACAAACATTTACCTATGAGACAGTGAACTGTGAATATTGCTAAGCTGAGCCTATACTACTTCATGCGAGTAATCACCATGCACTATTACATTGGCTCTCAAGAGGGAGTAGCTTAGAATCTTGCAGCAGTCCTCCATTCGACACGAGAGATGTCGGATTCAGCAGAGAAATACTGTGAACAATTTATAAACATTACTTCATGATGAACTGCAGGACACTATTTTATGAAACTGAAATATCAATATTGCTGTTCTGAACCTGCAGTGTACTGTTCATGCAGGAAATTACAAAGATCTCAGAATATAATACTAATTGTATCAGTTGAGTTGTGAAATGACTGGGAATAATAATGACCCTAATTAATGTGTCTGCAAACCCTGAACAAATTATTAAAATATATGTACAAATAAAAACGTTATGGCATTTTAAGCAAAAAATTTATTGAAAGAAAACACAAACACTAGAGTATTTTCTAGATAAGATTTGTTAAAGAATTAAAAGTGTATGTAATATCTTTGGATGTAATAAAATATACTAATAAAATAAACAGCGCCGGGTTTCTGGGGATGTCATCTTTATTTAAATCAATTGCCAATGTTGTATGACGACATTTAATTTTTTTTAAATAACTACTCCAAATCTAATGGGATATTTTAGAAAGTAGGAGGAAGGTGGCTAGACTCTCTATGCGCCATAGAATCCACCATGGCCAGGCTGTCATTCCAGCAGAAAAGTTCTTGCACCCAGACCCAGTTAAGCGCCACTCCAGAAATCTACACAATCTAGCATTTTGTGTGTTTTTCGCAGCTCGATACCCCGTTGACTCCCGGTGTATTTGTGTTTATAATGAAATGGGGACACGCTCATGCAGACCTTTCTCTGTTTGTATAAATACACCAACTACTTGTTAGGTTGGTAATGGGCAATCCAATTTTATTCATATCCAAAACGGATTTCCGCTGTGCACACAATAATAGTGACAAAGTCTGCCACAAATTGTGCACAGCCTGGTACATTACTGATTAAGCTGGTGTGTATGACCAATTAGTAAACAATACCAGATAAGATTTAACATTAGTGATATTTTCTACTGTAGCTAGCAACTGCCAAAGACAGTCTTTACCAAAACCCTTGCTGCTCTTATACAAAGCGACAGCGTACAAAGAGGGAAAGATACCTATGTACAGACAAGCATACATAATTATATGCATATAGTGCTAGCTAGAGTATTTACAATGATATACACAAAAGTGGGGGAATAAACACCCCGGCCCCACCTGTGTGCAGGACCTGCAGGTGGTGGTGGCCCAACCCCCACTAAAGCCAAGGCGACACGTGACGTCCTACTTACAGAAAGGTTAATATTAGCCGGCTGCTAATACTTCAGTCTTTACATTGACATTATAGTTCCGATGTTGGCCTTGTTGTCCTTTGCCACAATATTTGCCACGGACACAGGGAGTCTAAGACCCCCTTACATGGCCTTAGTGGGGTCTTGACACCCCTAAAACCTCCCTGGATCAGCTGATGTTAAATATCAACTTCAAACAAGAAGCGTTCAAACATCTACGTATTCAGAAGGACCAACTTAATTGCTACTAGCTGCAACAAACCTACGCGCCCGATTGCTTCTCGTGTGACTCTTGAAGGGCGTTGAGAATATTGTTTCAGATGCCGATGGCGTGACACAGTGACAGTGACAGTTACAGTGATATGCGAATACCAACAACGTCAATGACCGAAACAACTTACCTCAACTTCAACTTCAAGTCAAGTGGGAATCTGTATGACGTGTCCAGCGAAGATATACAGCGATCCATTGAGAAACGTGATGATTTGGGAACTGCACTAATTTACTTAGTCTTAGATTTAAAACGTCAGACAAGGACCAGACAAACGTACGTAGTTTTGGTTAGCTTGTTTCACGCGATGCTCTGTTCACGTGACCGATGAGTGACAGCTGAGAGTGAATTCCCCGTGAATGTGCTTTGAAGTTCTGAGGTTTGCGGTTTGTCTCCTAGGCGACAGAAAACGCTGACTGGACTGTTGTTATTTTAACTGAAATGTTTGTGTGTGCGTGTGTGCGCGCACGCACGCACGCATGCATGTTTGTATGCATGCATGTATAATTGTATATATATATATATATATATATATATATATATATATATATATATATATATATATATATATAGTCTTACAACACTATGGTAACTGCAAAATGATAGTTTATATTGTTCAATTAATTAATTTATCTTTTCCTATTAATTAATTAATTATTCGATTAATGTACATACATGCACGCATGCATACATACATACGTACACACATACATACATACATACATACATACATACATACATACATACATACATACATACATACGTACGTACATACATACATACGTACATACATACATACGTACGTACATACGTACGTACATACAAACATACATATTATATTGATTGCTGAGCTCATCAACTTTCATTTAATATATTACACACAATGAGCACTGTAACATAATTTATTTTTTTGACTAATTAACCAATTTTATTTATCTCATTGTTGAGTTCCCCAGCTTCCGCTCGCAACATTTCACACGATAGTCTCAACAACATAATTTTTAAGTAATTGAATTACTTAACTACCCTAAAAAAACATAAAAATTTATGCTAATTAGACTAATAAAGATTAGTAAAATGTTAAAGTTTTTGACATCTTTGAAATCTACGACTACAAATCTATTAGTGAGCCACATTTTGTTGACAAACATTGAACACGGCTGTTATGTCTGGTTCAGATTTACTGTTTAAAAGACAGGTCAATAATGTGAAAAACAAATTTAATTTGACATATTCAAACAATCATATCTCGCTGCAGCCATATCATAAAAATATAAAGTAAAATATATCTGCAATTTGAAATTTTCACTGACATCCGTAATCGAAGGTTACTGGCGTCATAATTATAATCTGCATGCTCCGATCAAGTCGAATTCGAAGATGATTCTGCGGTATCACTTAATTACCTCTAACGGTTCGAAATAGTAACATTTTATTTTGTATTCTGGAAAAATCCCATCGCCACCACTCGCTACAGTAACGCGAGTGAAACTATACTTAAACAGTGCATAGAAATTACTGACTGAATGTAAACGAGTGTAACTAGTGACGTCACAAAATCACGTGATCGCTAATCTCATTAACTTCGAATATTACGCGCGCTTTGTGAGTTAGACACATTAAACATATAATTTTATCTATAAATGTTTTATCTTGGCATATAGTAGCTACAATGCTAAACTTTGTGTACACACTGTTATACATAGCATCATACAACACACACCAAAAAAGCAGTTTAATTAGCAATTGCCAATTGTTGTTATTACCTTTAACATGTCGATCAGCGCTCAATGAACCGGAGAACTCATTCTGATTAAACCACTGGCGTGGTATTCTTGAATTTAATTGCACATGGTTAGTTTTTATTTATTATCTCATTTGGGCGCGTAACCCTCAAAATCATGATTTGTGTTTCACTTTAAATAGATGACATTTTTAGTGATCGAGGTTCTTAAACGTTTGTGGCGCCACTGTTCTGCCCAAGGCTTTCACTGGTTTCTTTCTAAACATACACTCAACATTAGCGTAGCGCTGACCCGCTGAACTAAAAGTTCACACTGTGAGTCAGAAGCGGCAGAAGCTGTTGAATATCGGGAGGTCGAAATTGGTTTCTGCGAGCATAGTGGGGGGGGGGGTTAACACTCTGACATAACTTAGAGGGAGCCCAAAAATGGCGACACTATCAGGTCAGACCACAGACGGCAAATAGTCTCGCTTATCCGATTCTCGCTCGGCTTCGTGAATCCGCCGAGAAGAGAGTCTGGCCGCAGGGGCGTGGTCTCGTCGTTACCCACACTCGCCACTCCATTTTGTGTAGGCGTTCCCATGAAACGCCAGCATTTTTGGTCTGATCTAACTTTTTCAGTCGAACAGTTGAGTCACTATTATCAAAGTTTAAAGTTAATTCGAATTGCATCGTATCAACTGATAAAAGCTAACTCTTATTTTATGAATTAGTGAAATGCCCGGATGACATCGGGGGCATTATGTATGCGCCCAGAATCTGGGCGCATACATAATTTCCGTCACAATGAAAAGCCCGCCACAGGCGAAGGCGTGTGCGACAAACGGTGGCGCCACAGCGCGGAGCCTAGATAATCGAGGCTAGGCAAATAGCAGTCTACTCTTCTCAGCGGTGCCGCCTAGAGGGTTACAAGATGCATCTACTCCTCGCATCCTACGTGCTCTGGGATTCCGAATGGCAGCGTTTCAGTGCGTCACGTGTGCCCGTTTTTGTAAAATGCTAGCTAGCAGCCAACAGTTAGACACCTAATACAGCGGACTCCGCTTAATAGAATCATTTCGGGCCAAAGCAATGTGATTTTATTAAGCGGTTGATTCACTTAAAACTCAACCCTATCGCAAATCCGTTACGAAATTTCACAAAGGGCGAACTTCGTGAGTTTTCATCGTTTCTATTTTCACTTCAATTAATGTTTGACCAAACATTAAATAATTTAATAGTTTGACTGATGATTGCACAAAAACTACATATAAAAGTTGCACAAACGAGCTAGCGTGTTGCAGTGGATATTATGTGGTTTGATTTGAAATGTTATTAGCGAAATGAATTTGAAATGTCATTAGCCAAACAAATAGAATTGAGGAGGGACCTTTAATCGAATTAAAGAGGGTCTTTTAAGCGGCGCATTTTATTGCAGCTGGAATAGGGAATTATTCCGTCCCGGCCAATATTTTATTCTACCAAGCAACCGATTCTGTCCACTGTGATAGATTTCTCAAAACAAAATTTTATTATTTATTGAAACGGTGGGGCGGGGCTTAACAGGGGCGGATCTAGGCTTGTTGCCAGAGGGGTCTCAGTCAGTCGTAGTCATATGTCGTTCTACTTACGAACCGGAGGGGGGGGTCCAGTGGCGTAACGAGGCCAAGTGCCCCTTGGGGCAAGAGTAAAAAATGCCACCCCTCCCTAAAAAAGTGCAGTAATGGAATAGGTATCGCTAGTGATATTGTTATCATTACTCCAGCACCACACCAGCAGTTTAATGATTCGGCGCAGCTGCACTTCAACACGAAATTCACAACATCTCCAATGAAAACAACATAAACCTCCCAACAAAACCCACAACAGGGATCAGCTAACAAACAACTGAATATACAGTAGTCAAACGTAATAATTATCAACACAACATATTTTCACTGCTCGTCCCGCCACTGCCACCGCAACGACAGCCATAGGCCCATGAGACCGGGAATGACTCGTTGGTCCGAGTGCAGAAACCCCGTCAAATTCTCCTAGAGCCTAACCTTTCTTGCTTCGAGTGCCGCGAACTCGGCAATGACACAGTCGAAGTCCACGACATTGGTCAGCTCTCGCTCGATCGACAGGAGCAATACTGCTCAGTCGCTCATGACCCATGCTTCAGCGAAGGTATGTCTTAATGAGCTTACGCTTGGAGAAACTTCTCTCACACGAGGCCACGCTCATGCACATAGTGAGCAACGTCCTAAGCGACACCAGCAGATTCGGGAACGATGTCGCATGTCCCCCATTTCACCACCCATTGAAGTTTCTAGCCGTCTGTCCTGTTTGTCTTTCGTAACTATGGCGGTGACGTCGCACACGGCGTATCTCCCCCCTTCATCCCTTCAGCGGCGATGTCGACGTAGGTGTGGGTCGATCGATGGCAGAGTCAATACCTTCATCACTGGCTGAGTCCATCAGGCGTTCCATATTGGTAAGAAACCCGAATTTGTCGTTCACATCCATCATGTGATTTGTCCTGTTTCTTATCTCCCCGTGGAGTCGATCGATGATCTGCAGCTGCTCTCGCATCACGTCTGCGTGTAGCGACAGACCGGCATCCTCAGCGTTTTCTCCCTCCATTCGTCTTCCCCGCCGCAACCTTGTTTCTGTTGGTACCCCCATTTCCTCGCAGAAAGTCGTATCCTTCGCCTTTGCCTCTTCAACGACGTTTTCGCGTTCCTCTTCGCAGAAGAGAACAAGAGCCCCAAGTTTAGTCACGCAACTGTTCAGCCCGAGCCCAGGCGTTTGCAGGAATATCTGAACATCATTGATCTCACTTAGGACTGGACACCAGAAGGCCAGGTAGGCAATGAAGGTGTAAGACATCATACATGACAGCAGGATGGCGCCAGGTAGGCAATGAAGGTGTAAGACATCATACATGACAGCAGGATGGCGCCAGGTAGGCAATGTAGGTGTAAGACATCATACATGACAGCAGGATGGCGCCAGGTAGGCAATGAAGGTGTAAGACATCATACATGACAGCAGGATGGCGCCAGGTAGGCAATGAAGGTGTAAGACATCATACATGACAGCAGGATGGCGCCAGGTAGGCAATGAAGGTGTAAGACATCATACATGACAGCAGGATGGCGGCATCAGAGCGTGGTGTCAGTCGTGTCGTGATCACCGTCGCGGAGTTGCTCCAATGCAGTGTTAACGGACTCCAGACTCGACGCCACCGCATCGACTGCCGCGTGTTTCGAGCTCCATCGGGTCTTCCAGGTCCTTTAACGGACTTTCCCGTGACGTGTTGCTTGAATACATCCCATCGGTGGGTTGATGCTGAGAAGAACACGAAGAGACGATTCATCGTCCCAAAGAGGTAATGGCATTGACTAACGCTTAAGCAGAGTGGACGCCCGCCAAGTTCAGCGAGTGATTGTTGCAGGGGACGTAGGTGGGCAGTGGGTTGATGTCTAGAATGCTTCGCTGCACGCCACTGTGGACCCCTGCCATCGTAGCCGCATTATCATATCCTTGGCCTCGCATGTCCTGAATATCAAAGTGGTCATCCCTCAATTTCGCCAATATCTGAATCGTCTGTGCTTCGGCGTGCTTCTCTCCGAACTCAATAAAGCTGATAAATGTCTCCTTAACTTCGACCTTTACTCCTGAGATGTTGACGTATCTCAATACTTGTGACATTTAGTCGACGTGAGCCACGTCCACCAGAATGCTATCAAATATGATTGAATAGTACTTTGCCTCACCGACTTCGTCCAGGATAACTGCCAATACGCGACGACCCAGAATGGAGATGAACTCTTTCTGGGTGGCTGCAGAGAGATATGACACGGTGTTCGGTTGGGCTTGAATGCGAGTGAGGTGTTCCCGGACCACCGGATCGTAAATGCCGAGGAACTTCACCAGCTCCAGGAAGTTGCCGGTGTTTTAGGTGGATGAGGGAATCTCTCGGTGGCCTCGGATTGCGAGGCTTTGCCTGCAGAGGAAGCGAATTCAGTCCAGAATGCGTTTCAGAATCTCCTGCCACCTGGCCGCAACATGGTTAACCTCTTCTATGTTTGCACTGTCAATCGTCGCTCCCATCTCCAGAGCTAGGTCCATAGCGTGTGGGCCTCCTCGTGACCCGGTGTCTCCTCGTGTATGCCGATACGAGGATTGAGCTTTATCCAGTTCTTGAATCCAGATGATCTTCCAAAGGTGCTTGTTCCGGTGCCGAACAGACGACAACAAAACACTGCACACAATCTAAGGAGGGCGAAGACATAAGCCATGAGTGGAGTAGCTGCTCCCGTCACCTAGCACCTTGTAAACCCATCTACGGTTCATGCTCCTGTTCGTCTCTGGGTTGGCTGGGAAGGGACCGTCTTTGTTCTGGAAGCCAAGAGGCACCCTCCTGGAACATACCGGGGCCAGGTTCCTGCGTCGTGGAAGATGTTCTCGCCTAGCTGCGCCTCCGCATCGCCGCTGTCCTCACGTACGGCCGCCGCCGGACCGGCCACAGCGGCAAGTTCAACCTCAACGTTCTCCTGTACGGCAGGCGGCGCCACTTCCACTTGTTCTCATTGCAACAGCTCCCTCTTTGTCTTGTCTATTGTGGTCTAACCGTTGGCGTTTGTAGCCTGCCCAACCCAGGCTTCGTTCGTTTGCAGCTCATGATATACAACGTCATTATCGACAACTACTGTTGTTGAGAAACATATCTGTAAAACGAGCGTAAAATAGTTCAAGCGGTGGCTTGATTTTCTTACCATTTAGTTAGTAATCAAATTTGCGTGAAGAAAGAATGGTGTCTGCCGTTAAGTTTATAGTAAAACTAATCACAATAACCTTTATTTATATAGCACCGTATAACCGAAAATAAAATATGTTCAGAGGCGCTTAAAACGCAATATTGATTAACATTGTTGTACTATTATCAATTCAAAAATCAATATAATAGTGATGTTTAGAAATATATTACGGTTATATGTGTAAATTATACTAAACTTACTAAAATAAAAAACGTTATGTAGATGGCGTCTCTTTACATGATCACCATAATATTTAATACAAGAAAAGTGTATTAAAAACCTTTTTGCGTAATTTATCTTTGAAGAAAAGAACTTTGTTCTATGTTTACACTCCCAGTGCTCAACATATCCAAACATATAAACATATAAAACAAACATATAAAATCTAAACACTATAGACTATTTGCTTGGCAAAACTTGTGACAGTAGACAGTAGTCTAACTTGTATCTATATTAAATATGTAATACAATATTATATCCACAAAATATTGATGTTTCCTTATACCAGGTAATATTATACTTATAGTTACCGGTGCAGTTTTCATGCCACTCCAGTTTTCAACCCATTGAAATCTCGTTTGATATCGCGTTAGAGACGTCACAACGTCTGTTTACGACAATAACGATACAGAGTCTTGTCTGAGCAAAATATATTTTGACATACAATATAAGACGGAACACTTGTATGATATTCATACCTTGATAAAAATCGACTTTGCATGCTTACCAGACATTATTATTGACCGTCTGCTGACGCGTGTCTCGTTCTTGACCACGTGGCAATAATCGCCCTCTTTGTGGTAGACGTATGACAAGCCAGTCTTGTCATAAAAGTTGGAATAATTAAAATGTGTTAACTATACGAGAATAATGTATTACATTAGCGTTATATATTCAATACAAGTATATGTGTATGTGTTTTATAAAGCATTATATCAAGCCTGGTTGTTATAAAAAGTTTAAATAATTGGAACAAAGTGGTAAAATGAAAAAAATTGTCTGTACGGCTTGCCATAGATATAGGTTGAATTCCGCCGGTTTCCTCGTTTCGCGAGATATGGTTCTGACGTTCAATGTTCGTAAGTTTTTCATTCAAAATAACTGTTTTAATAATTTGTTTGCATTGTATAGATAAAGTAGCTGTTAGTGATTTGGTACATTTGCGATCTGCGTCTCCTTCCAAATAATCATCTTCGACGGCTGACGGCGTAGCACAAAAAGTCGGACCCGATTTTATGTGCTACTCCGTCACCACCTACGACAGTTCAAGCGGGATGTAATTCGCAAATGTACCATTTGATATAACAAATTGCAGAACTCCTCAAATATCGTACACTTTGTAAAAACGGACACCGAATGAAATCTCACAGTTGACCATCGTGTGTAGTCGGTTGAGGGGCCGTTGTGCTTTCTGTTTGGGAGTCAGGGGCACTACTTGCGCACCGGCCAAGCCACGTGGGCTCTGCCCGCTCCTATACTCTGATATGCCAATGGCACGAGTCATACCCACACCTGGTTGAACACAACATCCTTGCGAGCCAGAGTTGGTAGCGAGTAGTGGGTATTACTCTACCCCTGGCATATATCATTTTGTACTTCGTCCAACTTGCTGTCTTGCACGAACTGTTTCCAGGAACCAGCCGCGCGCGCCAACTTCCAAAGAGCAATTCAAGGAAAGTGCCTGTCATTACCCGTCGGTTCAGCGACTTCCGGGCCACAGCCAATTAAGTTCCCTGAAGAGAAGAACTGGATGCGAGTAATATAATTGGTTAACGCAGCAACTGACAAATACACATTTAAATAGGTTGGTCTGAACTCAGTAGTCCCCGACTCGAGAGGGTCGAAAACAGGGATAAACTCCCCAGCAAAATACCATGGTGATGACGTCATACTGAACTTATTTGTGTGTACACAAGAGAGAGGTAAACAGGGAGAGACCGGTGTGTACGCAAGAGAGAGGTAAACAGGGAGTGACCGGTGTGTACACAAGAGAGAGGTAAACAGGGAAGGACCGGTGTGTACACAAGAGAGAGGTAAACAGGGAGTGACCGGTGTGTACACAAGAGAGAGGTAAACAGGGAGTGACCGGTGTGTACACAAGAGAGAGGTAAACAGGGAAGGACCGGTGTGTACACAAGAGAGAGGTAAACAGGGAGTGACCGGTGTGTACACAAGAGAGAGGTAAACAGGGAGTGACAGGTGTGTACACAAGAGAGAGGTAAACAGGGAGTGACCGGTGTGTACACAAGAGAGAGGTAAACAGGGAGTGTCCGGTGTGTACACAAGAGAGAGGTAAACAGTGAGTGGCCTGTGTGTCCACAAGAGAGAGGTAAACAGGGAGTGACCGGTGTGTGCACAAGAGAGAGGTAAACAGGGAGTGACCGGTGTGTACACAAGAGAGAGGTAAACAGGGAGTGACCGGTGTGTACACAAGAGAGAGGTAAACAGGGAGTGTCCGGTGTGTACACAAGAGAGAGGTAAACAGTGAGTGGCCGGTGTGTGCACAAGAGAGAGGTAAACAGGGAGTGACCGGTGTGTACACAAGAGAGAGGTAAACAGGGAGTGACCGGTGTGTACACAAGAGAGAGGTAAACAGGGAGTGTTTCCTGCGATGTTGACTATAAACGAACAGCAGATTCGAGGTAAACACGCCAGTTGTTAACGCGAATGTACGTCGGTTTTCATTGGCTAACTCGTCTGGAGCCATAAGTGATATCTCGTATAACTAAAATGCATGAATTATCTTAGCTTATCGATCTGAAATTACGTGCAATTTAACAATATCGGACTTCCTGTTTTAATCTTCGTTGATGTATTACATATACCGTTAGAGGTTGTATAATCGGGAATTTGAAAATGCAGGAATAATAAAGAACAGCTCGTCAGCTTTTTCATTTCGGGTGATGACTGTTTTACGACATTTCAATAATACCTGCGCAAAACTTATATATCTGACAATGCACAATTTGGCGATGACATAACCAAGTTTTGCAACATACAAAGGCCGCCGTACTGTCTATTATGCCAATAAATAAGCCAATGAAAATCGCCGTACATTCTCTTTAAACAACCGTACACGTAACTGGACAAATTAGTGTGCATAATTACCCTCCTTATTTTTAAAGGGAATAAAAACAACGATTGCTTGAAATCATATTATATTACATATTGCAGTATATTTCAATTCCCACCGACAATTTTATTAGAATTTAATTAACTAATAATTCCAAATAATACTCTGTTCTACCGGCCTGCCCCGACTGTGCATATTTTCCCCGCGATTATCGGCAAGTTTTGACGTGACGTCACTGATGACAAGGAAGCGCTACGGAACTGGAACTTTCCATTCATTCACCGTAGCGGTGACAGCGATAGCGGTTGTTTAGAAGAATAGAGTAACATGTAGTTGGCTTATGTTCCCTACGGAGCTAACTTTGTTTTTAAAAAGCACACTTCAAGCCGACGAAGCATAGCCGGCTTTGGTCGCTTCGAGAAAAAAAATTTCCACTGCGACCCGGACCAGATTGGTTGATGCCACCAATCCGTAGAACACAGGCGACGACACAGGCTTCGACGACCGCGGTCCACCTCGGAGCGAAGCGAGCTGTCAGCGCAGGTACAGGTGATGTCGGCCCACGATGAATTCGGCCCGATGAATTCGGATAGCATTCTCTGGAGCACTGCAAACTGAGTAGATATGGCGTATCACCCCAGTCACCGATATCACCGAACCGAAATAACATCGGCTGAATTCACCTCCCATTCACGCCATTATAAAGTGGCCGGGTTCATGCACGTGGCAGTTGGTCCGAATTCACTGAGGGGCCGAAATCACCACCACCCGTCAGCCTTACTCCTGCTATTGCCTCTCCTCTTATATTTACCACACATGTCACGTGGTCAATCATTACTCCTATTTCCATGTATCGATAACAAATTGCACAAACAGAAACTAGCTATACTTTCTACGCCTAATTCCGCGAAGCTTGCACAGAGGATGACGAGTTTTTGTTTTTGTAAATTTTGATCTTGATATGGAAGTTAGAGTAATGTTTTGACTACGTCAAAGAGAAGTCACCACGTCACCATTAATGTGGGCTGTCGAAAAAAGTTAATTAATTATCTTACGATGTACCCATACTATTGACTAGGATCAAAATCTCTGAAGTATTCTGATCTAATTATATGAAATCGAACATATGAAACTTACTATATTAATCTTCAAACGGTTCAACGGGGGCACCATAATCCGATGCCGTGTCTGGTGCAAGCATATTCAGTCATGACCCTCCATTTCATGGGTGACTTTTAACAGTGATGTAGGGCTCACTCCTGGGCAGGCTACTAGACCATCAAGGATGAGTTCAATTCTTTGTCGACCTCTTCTTATTTCGCATCATTCTTTCCCGTTGTCACTAGATGTTCTAGTGTTCTCTTCCCCGTTGTCACTAGATGTTCTACATTTCTCTTCCCCGCTGTCACTAGATGTTCTAGTGTTCTCTTCCCCGTTGTCACTAGATGTTCTACATTTCTCTTCCTCGCTGTCACTAGATGTTCTAGTGTTCTCTTTCCCGTCGTCACTAGATGTTCTAGTGTTCTCTTTCCCGTCGTCACTAGATGTTCTAGTGTTCTCTTTCCCGTTGTCACTAGATGTTCTAGTGTTCTCTTCTCCGTTGTCACTAGATGCGTATAGTAGATACGTATGCGTATAGTAGATATATGAGGAGGAGTTTGGCGGCTCTGTGTGGACGTTTTCATGGTTAGGTCAAAAAGTAAATAAGATCGTCGCTAAACTGCTCCGAAAGAGCCGAATTCGAAGATGATTCTGTTTCGAAGATGATTCGTGATCGCGTATCTCATTAACTACGAATTTTACGCGCGCTTTGCGAGTTAGACGCATTAAACATATAATTTTACCTATAGATACATTGCTATGCTAAATTGTTCTGTTGGCATATAGTACATACAATATTAAACTTTGTGTACACACCGAAAACGTGTTTTAGCTAGTGCCTTGTTTTTATTCCCTTTAAGTGAGCACGACAAAACACGTGGCACCGGAATGACCGCGCTTGAACTCCCGGTGTTGTGTGAAACAAACAAAACACGTGGCACCGGAATGACCGCGCTTGAACTCCCGGTGTTGTATCAAACAGACAAAACACGTGGCACCGGAATGACCGCGCTTGAACTCCCGGTGTTGTGTGAAACAGACAAAACACGTGGCACCGGAATGACCGCGCTTGAACTCCCGGTGTTGTATCAAACAGACAAAGCAACTAATCCCAGCCTCACCCAAAACTTGCTTCCCAGACACGGGTTAAACATAAATTAAACACAAGTTATACGTGACTCACCTAGTACCAGGAATTTTGGATAATCGGATATTAATGTGGTGTGGTATTGCAGCTTCAAAGGGTAATCAAATTCTTGGATTGATTAGAAGAAACATAACATACAAGGGAAAAAAGTTAATTATACCTCTTTATAAAGCAATAGTTAGACCTCATTTAGAATACTGTATACAAGCATGGAGACCATATCGTAAGAAGGATATAGATACGCTTGAACGCATACAAAGGAGAGCAACTAAAATGATTCCAGAACTGAGAGACCTTAGTTATGAAGAACGCCTGAAAGAATGTGGTTTAACAACTCTAGAGACAAGGAGGTTAAGAGGAGATGAGATTGAAGTTTTTAAGATATTGAATGGGTATGAAAATATTGATAGAAATATGTTTTTCTCACTCAAGAAGGATAGCAGAACTAGAGGACATGAGGTAAAATTAGTAAAGGATCAATGTAGATTGGACATCAGGAAGCACTCGTTCTCACAGAGGACAATAAATGAATGGAACAAATTGTCTATAGATTGTGTAACTGCTAGCAGCGTGAATATGTTTAAAAACAAGGTTGACACATATCTCAGGAGGGCGGGTTATAAATAGATGAACATTGTTGGACTCTCGATAAGCCAATGGCTTCCTTGTCCACTTGCCATCTGGGCCTTTTGCTTGGATGGCAAATCTTGTTAAATCTAAATCTTGTTAAATCTAATGTATGCCGGATGAAACACCAAAGCCGTAGCGGCTGCTGCCAGGTGTCTAAACATAGAATGGGGGAAACATTCAGTGCAGGAACTAGCGTTATGTCTAATGGTAGAATCATGTAGTCGCAATATATCAGTTTTGTACCCATCAGCTGTCGACCGACAGAGGTTTGAATCCTCCTCAAAACGGAGAAACTTGTTCATTAGTGTTGAGCAATATTACGTATAGGTATCGCGATACGCCTTCGATGTACCGATATATATGCACACATGCGCAGCCTAAGGCGCATCGAATTGTTCAGCTATAAACGTTTTGTCTGGGAGCTAACAATTTAGCTGTGCATATTTAGACATCAACCACCACCAATAACCCAACGTTAACATAGATGAAAGAACGCACTGATATACTGGCGGCGTCTACTATTATTTGCGTGTTGGGACTTGTACAAAGAAATGTTGTATCGGTGGTAATTGATACTGCCGGGAATCATGCTTTACTTGTGTAATGCATATAAAGTATTATGATTAAGAGAACAATGACGTCTGGCCTACATCTCACGGTCCCCACACCTGCGTTCACTCAGCAGTAGCCCTGTACACAGCGTGGTGAAACGTTCTACAGACGACGGAAGGACGCAGTTATTTTTCCCTTTGGTTGTAAATATTAACGTTTTGCATGATTGAAAGAACATGTGACCATAAAACATTATAAGCCTTCGTGACATCCAATGGCAATGTGTTGCCAATGTTCTGAACAGTTTGGTGAAAAACACTTGCCTCCAGCTCTTTTATTCATGTCTCAAAATGACCAGATTTCGAAAAATATTAATACGCCTACGGTGTATCAAGAATGTCACCACTAAAATATGCCTACGCGTTTTCAACTCCAATTCATACTGCAACATCTCATTGCCAAAAGTCCGACATTTTAAATGTTTCAGCTTTCCTGGCTGAATAGTCTTGTGGCAAGTAAAATCATTGGCATCGGCTAATTTACGACAGTTATGTGTTCCAATATCCTACGTTTCCATTTTAGAAATGTTCTCTTCTGAGGAACAAGTGCAGGAGTGCGCCAACTCGCGGCGTCTTGACAACAAATTCTGACTTGATACAAAAATCCGACCACAATAAAAGGGTGTGTCCTGGCACTTGATGGACACCACATGTATCAGCCAATGGTTAGTATGTGTTAGTATGTTTCTATGGAATTTACAACAACTGTAGGGAAATTACGGCCTTTTAGTGGCTCATCCTAAAGTCAAGCATTCCAGTCTTTCTATACCCATATGTCGGCAAGTTGTGTCCACTGTTTACGCTGACAGTCGACCTGCTGTTCCAACCGTGAACTAGTCCCGAGGTAAGCTCCCCATCAATGGGAGGCGCCGTGCCGGTATATCCCAAATGAACGCCAGTGTATTACATGTACTGAACAAATTTAATAAATCGATCCGATCGATCGATCAGTCAATCAACCAATTAATCAATCAACCAATCAATGGGAAACATAACTAATTAATTAATGAGTTTGCGCACCCTCCTGCCGGCTTAAGCACTCCACACATGTTCGTTCATTTGAGGCACATCGTATTGTTACCAGGTGGATCTATGACGTAGTTTTCTCGTGAACATTCCGATGACAAGATAGCTCCTTACTCATGAGCGCCGGCAGTATTTCTGATTAGGCTTTCATTGTTGATAGAGATACGTTCATATAGTGGGCGGCATCCAGTCCTCAGGAGTGTTCAAAGCGCTTTACAATTCACCCCCTGGAAAACCTGCTCATTCCTACGCCATCTCGGCTTCTGTGTCGGTCGAGCGGGCGTGTGCGCGTGCGTGCGTGCGTGCGTGCGTGCGTGCGTGCGTGCGTGCGTGCGTGTGTACGTCTGTCTCTCTGCGTGCGGCTTTAATCGGTGCGGTCGGCTTAACTGTTGTGACGGGAATGCAGGTCAATAGATAAACGCGGGCCTACATGACATCGTCTGCTGGAATAATGTGGTCCCTTATGAAAATATACCATCGTATTCCAGGGTAACATATCATGATATACCATGGAAACCGTGGTATACCTTCGTGTTGTGAAACAGGTAAATATTGTAAAATAACACGGTGTTTTGAAACAAATAAACCACGGTATACCAGACATGTACCATACCGTAAACCGGGGCTACTTTGAACAGTGGGGAAACTATGAAAACAATTCAGAAAAGATTCAGTCAGCAATATCTCTAAATAATTTTTCTGTATAATGTATTTAAGATTGTATTAGTGCAATCCTGCTTTAATAGACATTTTAGCAATCCCGAGGGAATTACTGAATGGTAGTCATTACAAAACGTTACATTTTTACAAGACAACGTGGGTTATACATCTGTGAAGTAATGGATTTGTTTTATTTTATAAAATGATCGCATGTGGCAGTAACAAGTTAATATGTAGCTAAAATAAGCCGACACACGGCAACAGCTAATGCATACTGCGTGGATTAGCACTGAATTCCCAGCTAATCCCGAGTATCCAGTTGGCCCACAGTCTCCAATTGGCTCCGAGTTTCAAGTTAGCACTGAATCCCCAATTGATCCCGAGTCTCCTGTTGGCCCTCCGTCTTCAGGTGGCCCCCAGTCAACGGTTGGCCCTCAGTCTCCAATTGGTCCTCAGTCTCCAATTGGACCCCAGTCTCCAATTGGCCCCCAGTCTTCAATTGGCCGTCAGTCTCCAATTGGACCTCAATCTTCAATTGGCATTCATTCTCCAATTGGCCCCCTGTCTTCAAATGGCCGTCAGTCTCCAATTGGACCTCAATCTTCAATTGGCTCCCAGTCTCCAATTGGCCCCCAGTCTTCAACTGGCCGTCAGTCTCCAATTGGACCTCAATCTTCAATTGGCATTCATTCTCCAATTGGCCCCCAGTCTTCAAATGGCCGTCAGTCTCCAACTGGACCTCAATCTTCAATTGGCTCTCAGTCTCCAATTGGCCCCCAGTCTTCAGTTGGTCCTCAGTCTCCAATTGGCCCTCATTTTCCAATTGGCCCTCAGTTTCCAATCGGACCTTAATGTGTGGTGGGGCCTTCAACAATTGGTAGGCCCTCAACCTGTGGGAGGTCCTCTACCTGTGGGAGGCCCTCTACCTGTTGGAGGCCCTCTACCTGTGGGAGGCCCTCAGTGTTCAGCACCTCGATTTGTAATCCCTACCATACCAGATGGACGCAATCTATCGTTGCGAAATCCCCTAGTCATACTGAAGGGGGAAAATTGGAAAGTGTGCCTGCCCCACAGCAAAGCGCCATCTCATGCACATGACTCTGTACCCCTGAGTCACAACCATGACTTCGTTGGTTACAGTCATCTGCTCAGATGGAGTAAACAGGTGCACTACCAGTAAGACATACGACAGTTGTGAATGTCATCAAACGTTAAATTACCATCATCACTACCATCACCGCCGCCAGCATTATCACCCCCCACTACCGTCAATACCATCACCACCGCCATCATCATCACCCCCACTACCGTCATCACCATCACCACCACCGTTATCATCACCATCATCGGCAGCATCACTACCATCACCGCCGCCATCATCATCACCACCACCATCATTATCACCACCGCCGTCATCATCACCATCATCATCATCACTATCATCACCGCCGCCAGCATCATCACCCCACCACCATCATCACCATCATCATCATCATCATCCTACACAAATTATATAAGATCGGTGTACATATATATTACAACCGGTAATGTAATAATCGACCGGTAATGTAATAAACCGACCAGTAATGTAATAACAATGATGATGATAATCATTATGATGGTGATGATGATAATGATGTTAATAAAGGTGATGATGTAGAAGGTGATGATGAGGGATTATGATAATGATGACAATTAAGGGGTCATCTTAGTGACGATAATAATGATGATGATGATTATGACGACGATGATGATGATGATAATGATTATGATGATGATACTAATAACGATGATAACGACGGTGATACGATAATGAGGACGAAGACATTGACATCATCAGCCTCATCATCCTGCTCCTCATCCTCATCGTCATCATCATCCTCATGTTCACCCCTATAACGGCTAGCCATGCTGACACCCATTCGACATTCACAAACATACGATTAACATAGGAATCTGAGAACGAGTGAGCCGCATGTTTTCTGGGAGGACATATGGAAAACTGTTTATATAACCTTCCAGGTAACGCACGGCAGTAACTACATGTTAGCAAACAATAGGACCGAGTCAGACAGAGTGGTAAGGAAGAAGGGGGGGTCATTAAAAAGGGTCGCCTCAACAAATCAAAGAGATAATCTACACTCTGTTAAGGGATCATCTCAAACAATTATTTAAGAGATCACTAAAAATGCTTAAAAAGAAATACCTCATCATCATTTGATCAAATTAAGGGGTCATATCAAATAACTTAGGAGAAATC
Organism: Lamellibrachia columna; assembly: GCA_963662155.1. Lineage (NCBI taxonomy): Eukaryota > Metazoa > Annelida > Polychaeta > Sabellida > Siboglinidae > Lamellibrachia > Lamellibrachia columna. Next base: position 32,910,287 of record OY759273.1, on the reverse strand, counting down.
TGAAAATGCAATGTGATATTATATTAGAAACTTAAGCTTAACCGCAAAATAATAAAATAAGGGATCAGCTGAAAAAAGTAGGGGGTCATCTCAAACAATTAAAGTTAAGGGCAATGCCAGTCAACTAAAATGTTAATCTAAAAGATTAAAGGGCACCTAAAATATTTTAAAATATGACTAAAACTAAGTGATTTTATCAAAAACAAGTTAAAGGATAATTTAAAAAGGAGTCATTAAGGGGTCATTTAATAATGAACTAGCTGATCATCACAAAGCATTATTATTATTATTGCCGTATGCTATCTAAGATGATATATAAACAGCAGTCCATATGTCCTCCCAGAAAACAAGCTGCTGAATCGTTCTGAGAATCTTATTTTAAGTATAATTTAGTAAACGTAAGTGGATGTCTGTTTTAGCCTTGGCGTCGTTCTCCTAAATAAATGTACTTTTTTGCCCACTTCAAAGGGTGATTTCGGGGGCAATCCACCGCCCCAGACCCGACATCAACTATTTATAAAAAAAAATACATGTTACCAGGCAAACTAAAGAGCTACAAGCGCCACTATGCGGACAAACATTGTGATGGATCCGTTAATTAGCGTGACACGTTGCGCCATCTTACTCAAGTGAGATTGAAAATCACATATCCTACAGCAATTGAAAAAAGTATTGTGGCAAGACGTGTTTATATACGACGCTGTTGACGGATGAAATAAAGGTTTGCCTATATATCGCTTAATAACGTGCAAATGAAAATATAATTTATCTTAACAATGTGAACAAAATAATGACAAATTAACATGACACGTTGCTCCACCTTACTTCCGAATGAAAATTATTCGTTTTCTCTCTCTCTCTCTCTCTCTCTCTCTCTCTCTCTCTCTCTCTCTCTCTCTCTCTCTCTCTCTCTCTCTCTCTCTCTCTCTCTCTCTCTCTCTCTCTCTCTCTCTCTCTCTCTCTCTCGTTCTCTCTCTCTCTCTCTCTCTCTCTCTCTCTCTCTCGTTCTCTCTCTCTCTCTCTCTCTCTCTCTCTCTCTCGTTCTCTCTCTCTCTCTCTCTCTTTCCGTCTCACTTTCTCTCTTTCCTACATCGATGTCGTGAATATATGATCCGCACTGTACGATTCGCAAGGGGTTGATTTTGCCCGCCCCCATCGTTATATACTCAGGCGTTCCCGCGGTCCGTTTCGGTATTTTCACGTGTTCCTGCGTTCCCACATCTAAGCTCGGACGTCTGAGTACAAAGGCATTAAGCTCGGATGTCTGAGTACAACGGCATTAAGCGCGGACGTCTGAGTACAATGGCAGTAAGCGCGGACGTCTTACTAGAACATAACCGCAAAATGGCGTGGCGATTCTTCTCTTATCCACCTGCACGCTGCCAGTGCTCGGTCGCGTAACTCCGCAACAGATACATACCGTAATTATATTTTATTATCATGTAATCAAAGAACAAAAATCTAAGGAGGCCGTCTGATTTATTTGACCCGAATTATGCAAGAAAATAGTTTTGACATTTACTCTGAATCTACAGCCCACACATGTACTGATTATATGTAGAAAAAATATCAATGGATTTAAGCGAGCAATTCATATAAAATTTTGTGACGATCCCTTAACTTTTTTGAGAAGACCCATTCATTTTATCTAACTTTATTTCGAGACGATCACTTGATTTTATGAGATGACCCCATAATGTTTTGAGACGATCAGCTAGTTCATTTGTAATGACTAGTTATTAAATGACCCCTTAATGACTCATTTTTAGATTAACCTTTCCTGTTTTTGATAAAATCCCTTAATTTTAGTCATATTTTAAAATATTTTAGGTGCCCTTTAATCGCTAAATGAACATTTTAGTTGACTGGCATTGCTCTTAACTTAATTTTTTTAGATAACCCCCTAATTGTTTCAGCTGATCCCTTATTTTATTATTTTGTGACTAAACTTAAGTTTCTAATGTAATGTCACATTGCATTTTCAGATTTCCCCTAAGTTGTTTGATATGACCACTTAATTTGATCAAATGATGACCAGGTATTTCTATTTTAAGCATTTTTAACGATCCCTTAAATAATTGTTTGAGATGATCCATTAACTGAGTGTAGATTACCTCTTTCATTTGTTGAGGCGACCCTTTCTAATAACCCCCGACCTTATTCCTTACCACTCTGTCTGACTCGGTCCTATTGTTTTCCAACATGTAGATACTGCCGTGCGTTACCTGGGAGGTTATACAAACGGCATTCCATATCCCAGAAAACTTGCGGCTCACTCGTTCTGAGATTCCTATGTTAATCATAGGTTTGTGAACGTCGAGTGGGTGTCAGCATGGTTAACAGTTATAAGGTTGAACATGAGGATGATGATGACGATGAGGAGGAGGAGCAAGATGGTGAGACTGAGGGTGTCATTGTGTTCGTCCTCATAATCGTAATAATGATCACCCTCATTGTTATCATCTTCGTCATCATCATCACTAAGACCGCTTAATTGTCTTCATCTTCTTCCTCATCATCATCATGACCATTTATCACCCTCATCATCACCGCCGTTATCATCATTATTATTATCATCATCATCATTATCATCAGCATCATCATAATCATCATCATCGTCGCTAAGATGACCCCTTAATTGTCGTCAACATCATAATCGTTTATTTCCCTCATCATCGCCTTCTTACTTACGACTTACGGATCCCTTGGGCGCCATGCGTCACATAGGGCATGTACAAGAGTCCGCCATTCCGCCCTGTCAGCCGCCCTCTGTGCCGCCTCTGCCCATGATGTCCACACAAACGCATCTCGTTCTTTTTACACCATTCGCCGCCACGTCTCTTTTGGTCTTCCGATCGATCTAACAGTAATAATTCACTGGATGTCATTCGAGAAGTGTGTTCCTGTTCTTCTTAGATATTATCATCCCAACACCAAACTCGTGCCTGATCTCTACAACAGAATACAACACTGTCTCCCCTCCTTCAAGTCTGACTTTTCCTGTTCCAGTCCACCTACTCTCGTTGATTCCCAGTATGTCTATGCCATTGTTGTTCATTTCATCTACAATTTGCTCAGTTTTACCAGCTGCGTTTATCGTCCTCACTTTCCAACACGCAACCTTGATCTGTTTTCGTGGATGTACTAACGGCACTATCTTGGTGTTAGCTTTCTTACGGCTTTGGCGATCACCATTCATGCTATCCTCTGTCGAAAAACGAGCGCCAATATCACCCATCAGAAAGGCTGGATTTCTTGTACATGTTTCTGTAACATCTGTTGTTTTTACGGGAGCAGGTTGTTAGCCTGCCGTCCAACCCCCAGCCTGGAGGACCAGGGATCACTCTTAGTCTGGAATCTCACCCTCGACCAATCCGGCATGGTTAAACCTACTAGGGATACACGTATCCCAGCCGGCACAGCTCTCAGGATCACTGAGGCACACAAACTACTCCACCACGACAAGGTTGTAATCCTCGGAGTAGTCCTCACCTTCTACATCATCATTATTAACACCATCATCATCATAATGATTGTCATCAAATATTTTTTTACATTACTGGTCGATTTATTACATTACCGGTCGATTATTAAATTACCGGTCGATTTATTATATTACCGGTCGATTTATTGCATTACCCTTGATGATTACGTGATGTTGTTGGACGCGATAATGGATGTGGATGTGACACTGACTCCGGCGAAATAAGGGGCCATCCTTAAAATACGTCACACTATTTTTTTACATCTTTGATACCCCACCCCTTTTCACGATTCGTAGCGCCCCCCCTAAAAAAACTACGCTTGTTTTGAAAAAAGATTCCCATATGTTGTGCAAATATGAAATACTTAAGTTTGGCCTGTACACTCCTAAAACTACATTCGTTTTGAGAGACTTCCCATCTAATATGCATACATCTATACATCGCGCCTTTACAAACTTCATTGATACACGGTGCAGTTGGCTTTCCCTTTCCTTTCGACTTTTGTTGAAATAGACCCCAAAACTTACATGGCAATCAATGCTATCAGTCTGAAATCACCGGCTGGACGAACAAAAAAGTGTCTTAATAACGAACGTAGCGATCGCCAAGACACCCCCCCCCAGCCATGTAATGCTCCGTAACACTTATTCGGTCACCCCACCTAGCGAGCGTGACGTACTTTATGGATGACCCCTAAGATCTGCAAGCTGAGACCGTCTTCTAAAAAACACCCACGGCCTACGACGGACGTTGGCGCCCTCTGACGGCCACTGCGTAGTGGTTGAGACGACATGCGCAGGCAACGGAGGATCGAAGTATTCGAAACGACTTGCAACTACAATGCGACATATATGTTTGTAAACTAGACTCAATAAATCCCAAAAAACACACATCGCTGTATTGACATGTAATCTTAACGAAGAACGTTTTTCTGTGTTGCTTAATTTTGGTCACGGATTTATTCGAACCAGCAAATACCAGCAATGCCAGCCACACAATGACACCTTTCACACGTTCAATGGTTCCTCCTCCCAACACCTTTTCTCCCTATTCCCCACATTCACTGGTTCCTCCTCCCAACACCTTTTCTTCCTATTCCCAACATTCACTGGTTCCTCCTCCCAACAACTTTTCTCCCTATTCCCCACATTAACTGGTTCCTCCACCCAACACCTTTTCTCCCTATTCCCCACATTCACTGGTTCCTTCTCACAACACCTTTTCTCCCTATTCCCCACATTCACTGGTTCCTTTTCTAACACCTTTTCTCCATATTCCCCACATTCACTGGTTCCTTCTCATAACACCTTTTCTCCCTATTCCCCACATTCACTGGTTCCTTCTCCTAACACCTTTTCTCCATATTCCCCACATTCACTGGTTCCTCCTCCCAACACATTTTCTCCCTATTCCCCACATTCACTGGTTCCTTCTCCCAACAACCTTTCTCCCTATTCCCCACTTTCACTGGTTCCTCCTCCCAACACTTGATCTCCCATGTCCCAGCATTCACTTGCCACTCTTACCCACAGTTGGCCTCCCATCTTTCCCGTATTCGCTCTTCTTTCCACTCATTGTAACATTCCATCTTCTCCATATTCCCCATATCTCAATGCTTGCTCTCCCCTCGTCCCTACATGGGATTAGTCTCCCTCCCATACCTCACTCCCTCGTCCTCGTTTTCGCTCGTCCAATCAGCTGAAAGATCGTACTCAGCGCGGCCAAACATCACCAGACGATGCGTCCCCCAATGTGAGGAGTGGAAAAACAATATAGCTTTCACAAGTTTCACGTAATTACTTGAACTTTGTGAGCTTAGTGAGGGTGTGTGGGTGGTAGAGAGACAACTGTTAGAGGTCCACAAGTATGTTTACAAGTATGTGTGTCACAAAAATCCGTTCCTCGCTAAAGCATTGGGTTGGGGGAACAGTACAACTTTTACCGTGTCGACGTAATATTAGTGTCATGAAAATGTATCCACATTGAATATGTCAGTGGGAGAACACATATTTTTAAATGGTAGATTAAATATCGGTAGTCTTGTGACGTCACTCCTCTACGTAAGTTGTATGAATAGTACTCAAACAGCGTGACATTCGTAGACATTGGCTAGTGTCTGCGTAGACAATTGTGTGATTTTGTAGTGGTTCGGCTAACCAAACGATAACGCTGACATCTGGAGAGTAGTGAGATAACAACCCCACAACAGAATAGCTGCAGTTCATCTACGGTAGTTGTACATCAATAACGAAGATAAGAAGACAAAAGTGGGAGATAATGAGACAGCGAATTGTGCGTGGGTGCGTGCGTGCCAGCCAGCATGGGTGCGTGGATACGTGCGTGTTTCCGTGCGTGCGAGGGCGTGTGCGTGCGTGTGTGCGTGCGCATAAATGCGGGGGAGCCAGTGTGAGCTTAGGTGCGCGGATGCGTGCGAGAGAACGAGCGAGCATGTGTGCATATATTCTTGCGTGCGTGCGTGCGTGCGTGCGTGCATGCGTGCCTGCGAATGAGCGAGTGTGAATGCATGCGTGCGATCGTGCGTTGGTGCGGGCGTGCGTGACTGCGTGCGAGCGTGCATGGACGGATGCGTGCGTGCGAGCATGGGTGCGTGGCTATGTACGTGTTAGCGAGCGTGCTTTCGTGCGTGTGTGCGCGCGCATAAATGCTCAACATGGGGAAACAGAGGGGCACAACAACTTAGAATTTGAGTGGACACTTTCAACAATTGCGTAGTTTCCATCATTTTGAAACAAGCAAAAGATATTAGTCCGGGAGATTGAAATCTACGCCATTTCATGTTGAACTGACAACAACTTTGTGAAGAAACTTATTTGTTATATTTCGTTTTATAATCTGCGAATCGTGCCTATCCGTTAAATCCACAAATGACACAACGATCCAGATACCAGGAACAGGCAATTAGCATGGTGAAATTTCGATGATTAGTTACGTAATCGATTGCCTGATACAGGAATTTCAGTAAAGAAAAACGATTGTACAAGTCGCTTTTTTATAGGTGGACGAAAATTATACTTGGACGAAAGGAAGAAGTCATACAGTCGATACACGTGTGTTTAACGACCATGTGGGGGTGGTGGTGGTGGGGTGGGGGGGGGTGGCAAGCTTAGTCACCCATTAGTTTACCATGCTATAAAGTAGTGGTGCAACAGGTTGTAATGAAAAGCACCTTGGAGCCAAAGGCAGTCATATCTCTCACCCCCCCAAATACGCCACTCCGTGCAAGGTTGAAAGTCATATCCTTAAATAAAAAAATTACATCGAATATTACTTCTCTGTTTTGATGTGTGCCCCCAGTTAGTCGGGCGTGTGTGTGTGTGTGTGTGTGTGTGTGTGTGTGTGTGTGTGTGCGTGCGTGCGTGCGTGCGTGCGTGCGTGCGTGCGTGCGTGCGTGCGTGCGTGCGTGTGTGTGGTGTGGTGTGGTGCGTGTGTGCGTGTGGTGTAGTGTGTAGGATGTGTGTCCGTGTGTGCGTGTGTGCGTGCGTGCGTGTGTGCGTGTGTGCGTGTGTGCGTGTGTGCGTGTGTGCGTGTGTGCGTGTGTGTGTGTGTGTGTGTGTGTGTGTGTGTGTGTGTGTGTGTGTGTGTGTGTGTGTGTGTGTGTGTGTGTGTGTGTGTGTGTGTGTGTGTGTATTCCCAAATAAAAGCGTTACAATGTAACACTAATTGTAACACTAGTTTGTCATAAATTTCAAATGTCAGTCAAAAGATTAAAATAATGCAGAGAAAAAAGAAGAGACCACAGTGAAGCGAGTGACGCTTTGCCATTCTGCCTTGGGCTCGGGCAATTAGTGGAGCACTTTACAGATTTGGTGTGTGGGACCTCCTCCACAACACAGGATCTCTTTTGGTTGCTTTATTGAACTATTCAAGGGAGAGTCTATGTCGACCCCTAAGCCTGTAGTCTCCCACCCGACTACTGTGACATAACCCTGTGTGTTATAGTTCTCAACCTATTAACTATAGGAATTACTTTTGCTTATATACTATGTCATGAACAAACAGACGAATTTGTGGTGTGTGTCTTTCAAACCTGTTCAATCTAAATTAACTGAAGTGACGACATCTAATGAAAATATTTATTCATTAGAATGTTTATTATATACAATACATCATATGGTGATCCAGCATACACGATACAAAATGCGTATATAATATTACTAATCCATTTTATTGATATTGAATTATGCATATTCAATCATAGCTATGTACATCCGCCGGAAGTGGTCAACCTAAGATGGCGCCTACAACAGACAAGCAGACACATGCTCTTTATTTGGCCCTTATATGTACAAGTATTAGTATTACAAATATAAATATAGCACACATATCAAATAAGGGGCAAATATACAACGACGGCGCTTTAGCATGCTACTGTCCCCAGAAGGGGCTGTATGGAGTTAGTAATCTGAAATTTACGAATCTGTCACCATTAAATATCACTAGTAATAAATATATGCCCAAATACATTAATTGCCGGTCCAATTAAATGTGCAACAATGGAATAGATCATATCTATATACAATACCGAACTGACCTTTATTCACAAACCTAGCTTTTCATCATATAATGAGAATTAAAGCCGAAATTGTTTGTAGATAATCACTTAGCAAAACTCGAAGAGGCACACATGACAGGTAGTCCGTTGATGAACATCTTTCATGTATCGCGTGAACAGCGACAATAAAAATATTTCCTAGAAAATAGTACACAATATCTAAAACAGGATATGCAATACAGATAATTTCACCAATTGATATGTAGAAAATAAATAATATGACACAATATTGTAACGTAGGTAGATTCGCTATAACGTAGTTTAAAAATAAATAAACCAACACAGTCATTTCAACAATCAATACATAAACTTGAAAGCTTCAAGCTATGAAGATAAAGGAAGTGCATGATGGAATAAACTTCCATCGCCTAGCTGCTGTTATACACATCACTCGATCAGTACCAACCTCTCAGAGTGTCGCCGTGCCTGCCATGAGGGAAATGCCACCCGTGCACGGCGCTGTTTCCTGCTAGTCACCACGTTCCTGTGCACATATAAAGAACACTTTGTTTTTGTTCGTCTTTGTATTGGAACACCTTTTTCAATCTTCACAAATTTTCCCCGACTGGCTGTCAACGTCACGCACAACACCGCATCAAGCATACAGTGTGTGTCATAGGCCAAGAATGTGTATTGAATCCGAAGCCATGCAAACCAGCAAGTGGGGTCTTTCACAAATGGGTCTTGTCAGGTGCGTCAACAGAAGCACCAACTTCGCCTGGACTGTTATGTAAGAAACTAATTTGAAGAACGTGCTGGTCGGTCAACAGTAATTAAGCCTTGTTGGACTAGCCGCAGTTCATTTGGTGATCTCTTGAATGTTCACGGGCAGCTGAACTACTGTATTGTCTGTGCTGGATATAGGCAACGAACCATGACAGGCATATCGTTCGACCCAACAGAAGATGTTGCCCGTGTTTTCATAATAGCGTGTAAGCTGCATGTTTATGTCGGTCGATGTCAAAAGCTTCGCTCCGATTCAGTTGAAGCCGTACCACCCCTTTGTGGCTGTCTCTGACCTTCAACAGTTCATTCGGAAGCGCTGTTTCAGTTGAGTTGATTACAATCAGAATTGGAGTTAATTACATTGTAATTAGAACATATGGTGCCCGAAATAACCCGTTGTGCCTCTGTTGCAAGGTAAATGTGAAATCGCTTGAGATTGTCGACGGAAGTACGACACGCACTTAGCGCGAATCGTTTGCCGTGCGTTGAAACAATCGCGTATCAATGCTAACGCGCTAATTCAAAAGAGCAGGTTTATGGATTTTATTGTGGGACATTGTGGGAACTCATAAAACATGAAATAGGTGCACTTAAATGATATTATTTTCTCATCTACTTTGGCACGTCAAACCACCGTTAGAGAGCACAAAAGTCGCAGGTTTCTTTAGTCTACCTCGTTTTCGTTGTCCTTCGGGGTTTACCTCACAGCTGTTATCGCCGTATTGTCATCTTCGTTTAGTAAAAACTTGGCTGATTCTTGTGGTGAACAAGTCATCAATATTAATCTGAGCAGTTACTTTCAGAAGTTCTGTGTTAGAAATCTTTTGTGGCCAGAAAAATGGCATGATGTTTCAAAGATATGTTGTGTGGAAGGTTGGAAATTATCTCTCATCTGCTTCAGTCAAACGCCAGCATTCTGAAACATATTGCAGAGTGGACGAGTTGTGATGGCAAATAATTTACGTACATGATACATGCGTACCACACTTTGGTTGTCTCAGGGACAAAATAACCCTTTTTCGACCTTTTCTAAAGCAAAATATCTAATAACGTTATAAACTTTAATGATGGCGAGCGTAATTCACAGCAACATGACAGCAACACACATGAAGACATACAGTTAACCACAGTTTGACACATAATTTTTTTTATTGTATGTTATTTCCATAAAGCTTATCATGTCTATGACCAGAGCTGCCATGTTGTGTAGAGGAACATGCGAGAAATATTGGCAGGATCCAAACACTGAAAAATGGTGTTATGTTTCCCAACAACTAGGGCACCAGATGAAGGCAATTCTATTCATTCAAATTTCTATCGGGGACAGCTTTTGATAATACACTGGAAATAATTGACAGATTGATAACATTTTCATTATTTATGCAGTTGCGGTTTATTTAAATACGGGACGAAATATTTTCAATTGTTCTGAAACAGTTAAGGTAACATCATGATATATGATAATTCCCTATGTGTCATTCGTATCAGTCTTCTGGGACCACATACATATTAAACATAAACAATATTAGACGATTTCAAAAGAACGCAGCAAGTTTTATAGAAAGAACACTCGGAACCGTAGTTATTCTCATGTAAGAACACAACTGGTCATCACGTTGAATTATCACACTGTCTTTATTAACTTCGAAAGTAAAAATGACATGGTAAACGTCTAGCATTTTAACCCAACCTGCACACGTCTGGCTTAAATGCTTCAAGGTTGGTACTACTAGGATGTGTCTGGTTGTGTGCCAATGTATACTTTTAATAAGCAAATCGTTTGTTGGCTCAAATGTCAGTGGGCGGTCCATTGCCAGTTTGACAGACAATGTGCCAACGAGGCGAGGGTCCAGCGCTCGTAACAAGCCCCGACCATACCCGTGATCATGATCACTCTGGCATGGAGACATGGGTTGTCACGCGGGCTGTCTGTCGATAATCGTGTGTGAAAGTGGCGATTACGCGCGACGTCACCGATGATGATAAAAATATACCTAGGGGATTATATTAATTATTAATTGAAACGGCCAATGTGCGTGAGATCTACAAATAGCTGCGCGAGTGCGTGAGATGGAAGCCAAATGCGTGAGTCTCACGCCAAATGTGTGAGACTTGGTAGCTCTGCATGGCTCTTACTGTGGGTGTTATGCCACACCTTATTTTAGGTATCCAAGTTCTCGTGATAAAGCGGTAAAATGCTCATAAAAAGCAGGAAACTTCCTCCTCCGCTCAACTTTATTGGCTCCAAAGACATAAAATGTGCTTAGGATGGACTCGTGTGCAACACATAGATAGATTTTAGCGTAAATTTTGTTTGTTTTTTTAAATAACGAAAAACTGGACATTTCATCCAAAAAGTGGAGGGGAAAAAAGCGGTATTTCCCGACCGAATGTTGACACCTCAGAAACAGTGTCCCGTGCCTCTCATGCTTATCATTTATACCCGAATCACGGTCGGATCCAGGGTGTCCATGATGTGCCCGGGAACCCCTCAATTCCTCGAATCACAATGGCCCACGAACTGTTTATTACCTTGCATTGCATTCTTAATTTCAGGGTGTCAATGATTCCCTGGTTTCCTCACTCCATGCTTTGATAAAAGGTACTGGATATGGTAAGGTCGAAGTAAAACACAACAGGTGACAGAGGATACGACATTAATGTCTGATTTCGGTTTTGTGAATTAGTGATAAACGCAAATTCCAATCTACATATATGTGTATAATATTATACTTATTTCAAAACGACTGCATTTTCTAACCATATTCTTATAAATATGTCAGTAAAATCATAGTGGTTTATGTCACCTCTAATTTGGACGAAGGAAAATGGCTGTGGCTGAAGAACTTACCGAGTCCCAGATGTCATCACGGCTTTACAGTTTCCGGCGCCACACGTATCTGTGTTACAGGTACAGGCTTACACGTATGTTAAATCTATTTTCCACCGTCATATTTTCATGACAGATTAAATTTAAAGAGTGACAAAATGTCGGCTGAAAACAGTGAAATGTGCCAATAATATTATATTTATTCATTTATATTTGTGCATGGTTGTGGTGCGCGCCTCTGCGTATGTGCGTGTTTGTGGTGCGCGTGCGTGCGTGCGTGCGTGCGTGCGTGCGTGCGCGTTCTCTAAATGTACTAATGTCCTGTTCGTCCATAGGACGTCTCAACCGATATAGTGTAGTATTGAACAACGTGTTGAGGCATCAACCAACTGTGGACAAGTGGATCAAGGTGGCAAACATGAACAAGTCCCGTGCTAGACACGGTGAGTCTGCGAGCGATACACGGTGAGTCTGCGAGCGAGACAAGATGTGTTGTTTTTAAAGTTTTATGGTCTCTTTAAATCCATGGCTCGCAATTTGAAGAAAACGAAGCAACGTGGCGAGCGTGAAGCGGTGAATCTGCGAGCCAGGCACGGTGATTCTTGGAGCGTGACACGATGAGTCTACGAGCGAGACACGTTGTGTATGCGAGCGACACGATGTGAATTGTGTTATAAGCTATGTGATCCCTTTATAAACATGGTTCGTAATTTGCGGAACATTATAGCAACATCACATTTTCATACGACACGTTTGTATAAATACACACGGACCCGCCTTGTGGATTCCCACTCAACATCACACGACTACATTCCAATATTCCCCAACAATCACAGTGGTAGGTGAAAGTAAGCAAACGTTTGCAGGAATCGTGTAGAATATCATGTAATATGATGAAGGTTGATGCTTGTTTATAAAGAAAACGAGCACACACCTGTTCACCATACTACAGTTAGGAATTCAAATGACACTAGAACTCCTGTCAGTGTGGTAAGAAATAAATGTCCTCCATCCTGTACAGTTCTTGTATTTTTCCGCTTTTAAGGCTGTGGTAGCGATGGCGTCGTTGGCCGCGTGTCTGTACGTAGGGCTACTCGTTGGTTCGGACGGAGAGAACCTCATCAGCAATGTCGCGCCCTACACGCCTACCTTCAACTGTTGGCACTCTATCAACATTGAGATATGGCCATATTTGAGGACTACACAACACTTATGCTGTGCCCAGATTAAAATTTCTAGTGGCCGACTGTCAACATATGCGTGTGCCAGTGACTGTAGGATCCATTGCGCATGAAGACGCCATGCAATTGTTTTGGCCGCCATTTGATGGGGAGCATGTTGTGTTTTGATTTTCTGGAGATAAAAATTTACACAATTTAACAAATTGTGCTCAGCGAGTTGATGACATAATAAATATTAACATACTTGATTTTCGGAACTGTGTTCGCATGCTTGTAGAGTTGTGTGTGTCTGTGTTTCCGTTCAGTGGTGTGTGTGTGTGTGTGTGTGTGTGTGTGTGTGTGTGTGTGTGTGTGTGTGTGTGTGTTTGTGTTTGTGTGCGTGTGCGTGTGCGTGTGCGTGTGCGTGTGCGTGTGCGTGTGCGTGTGCGTGTGCGTGTGCGTGTGCGTGTGCGTGTGCGTGTGCGTGTGCGTGTGCGTGTGCGTGTGCGTGTTCGTGTGCGTGTGCGTGTGCGTGTGCGTGTGCGTGTGCGTGTGCGTGTGCGTGTGCGTGTGCGTGTGCGTGTGCGTGTGCGTGTGCGTGTGCGTGTGCGTGTGCGTGTGTGTATATAATGCTTACCTGGGAAGTGCCAGTGCTGCTAGGTGGCTGTGTGACAGGGACTCCTGTCTGTTGACTCGGTGTCATCGACATGCCGCTGGGTGGCTGTGAGACAGAGGCTCCTGTCTGTTGACTCGGTGTCATCGTCAAGAAAATACATAAGATTATTTTATCACAATTTTTATATATTCAGCAAATCCGTATTAAAACAGGACACGGCCAAAGCCGTATTCCTCCCAAAAATCCGTATTGTATACGGACAATACGTACGACGTCGCAAGTCTGAATTTTGGGTCGATTACATTAGGCCTTATCTCGCTTAAAACCAGATTATAGGTGTCCAAAATTACACCATTTCAACTGTTTTGTCTAAAAAAACGTCAAATGGTTGGGAAGGGGGATACCCCCTCTCTCGACCCCCACGAGACTCGTTGCGCTTCATACATTACCTTGGACACCCCTCCTTTTCTAAACCCTGGATCCACCCTGAAGACAGACACGTGACAGACATTCCCCAAGTGTTTCATATAAGGACAGACGTGTGACAGACATTCCCAAATGTCCCGTATAAAGACAGACATGTGACAGACATTCCCAAGTGTTTCGTTTAAGGACAGACGTGTGGCAGACATTCCCAAATGTCCCGTATAAAGACAGACATCTGACAGACATTCCCAAGTGTTTCGTTTAAGGACAGACGTGTGGCAGACATTCCCAAATGTCCCGTATTAAGACAGACATGTGACAGACATTCCCAAGTGTTTCGTTTAAGGACAGACGTGTGGCAGACATTCCCAAATGTCCCGTATAAAGACAGACATGTGACAGACATTCCCAAGTGTTTCGTTTAAGGACTGACGTGTGGCAGACATTCCCAAATGTCCCGTATAAAGACAGACATCTGACAGACATTCCCAAGTGTTTCGTTTAAGGACAGACGTGTGGCAGACATTCCCAAATGTCCCGTATAAAGACAGACATGTGACAGACATTCCCAAGTGTTTCGTTTAAGGACAGACGTGTGGCAGACATTCCCAAATGTCCCGTATAAAGACAGACATGTGACAGACATTCCCAAGTGTTTCGTTTAAGGACTGACGTGTGGCAGACATTCCCAAATGTCCCGTATAAAGACAGACATCTGACAGACATTCCCAAGTGTTTCGTATAAGGACAGACGTGTGACGGCATATCTACCGCTTTTAATGATGTGACGGTGATAGATTAGATCAATATCTGGCGCCGAAGTCCTCGCGCCGCGGCCGCGAGGGGAGGGTGTAGAAGGGGGCTTCCCGTCCTGGCGCAAAAAAAAAATCAATTTTAGAGTATTTTTACTTAATTCTGATGCATTTCCTATATGAAGTGATGTGGTTTGGTCGTATATTTGGATTAGAAATGAGTAATTTTAACTGTACCCTTGGAATTGCGGTTTGGCGGTAGATTTTGGCTTGAACGCAGTAAAGCGGTAGATAATGTAAAACTGAAGACAAAGTGGTAGTTCTACCGCCAAAGCGGTAGACTTGGCAGCTTTGTATAAATACACGATCAACTCGCGATGGTTACGTACTGTCGGGTTTGTTGCTCCGCAGGTTCGAAGCGCCTCGCTGAGCCCTTGGAAACTTGGTCAGATCGCAAATTCACCCGGAAACCATGTTTCATTTATATACATCGCGCTCTGTCAGTTTTTGTCTTATCCATTCTGAATAAAGTTTATATTAAAAAGAAGTAATTAATCCACTAATCAGCAACAAACACTAATCTGAACGAAGGAAAATATACCCTGTCACCTTTTGAATGTTTCCACGAATCGATTCAGGGAAATAATATTATGTTGCAAACATTCAAATAAAAATAAAATGATATAGCTGAATGAAACCTGTTTTAATGTGCACTTATAAAATTATTTAAAAAAATTTAATGTTTTTATTTGCCTCAGTGGTATTTTTCAATTTCTTGTTTGTCTCCCAACAAGTGCCAAAATTAAAAAAATCCACATTTTCAAAATATAATATCTCTGGAAGAATATCTTTCTCTGGATCCACACCCCTCTTATATTTTGTGGACTTATTGAATATTGTATGTATTGTTTTCCTTGGACAGAATCTGGGTGCATATAATATTATGTATGCAAAGCCCGTCATAATGAAAAGAACACTGCTTCCAAGCGATGATGTGTGCGACAAACGGCGGCGCCACATCACGGAGCCTGGATAATCAAGGCTATACCCTGGGCGGTCGACGCCAGGGTTCTGAACTGTTCGAAGAAGCCCATGCCGTATCAGCATATATCGGAATAACTACGATAGATGTAAGCGATCGGTCAGTACGTACGTAGTGGTGAATAGTAATACATAAGCAGGATAGGGACAACACCAGTATTGTTACTGTAGTCTATGCATTTAGGAACGAGTCGGCAACCCCGCTGGATGGATGTGTGGCAGGGGTTTCAACCTCAGTCCCACCTGTTTCTGGGGCCAACATCCCACGTCCCACCCATATTGAGTGTCCACTTCACACCAATTCCACATCCCACTAATTGTTTAGACCCCCCCACCCTCTCACCAATTGTTGGGATGAACTTCCCACTTCCTGCAACCCACGACACATTAAAGTTTATCGGCAGATTCACTGCTTCAAACAATTTACAGCTGAAAATACATTACAGCTACGTATGAGACAAGTTAAACTTCAGCTATGCATTACGCATACGTTAAGCATTGATGTACTTTGGGAACAAACAACTTATAGCTGAACCTCTATGTTAGCGTAGATATTATTATTACAAAGGAACTTAAAACAGCTGGGATTGTATACTATTAACTATTAGTAATGCGACGGTGCCACCAGAACCGCGATGTTTGTGCGTATAGTGCATACAATTATGCAACGTAAAAAAACGAAGAGAAAAAATAGAGAAAATAAGGTAAAGGTGCATTAACCTGGCCGAAATTATTAACGCTATTAAATGACAGTTTTACCTCAAGCAAGACACTTGTTTATGAGTAAGATTTAAAGATATTTGCACGATCTGTGAACTTTTAATAATTTTTTGATATATGTGCGATGTCTTTGTTTTTTTTACATTATCTTATATTGTCGAAATAATTGTCGGTGGATTTTTTTGGGATTTTCAAAATTAAATTGAACTCTACTTTTTTCCCCTTAGACTGCGTACAAAATATTTGTCAGTGAAATAACCTGTCCGGTTCGATTTTTGGGGGCTTTTTAACATTAAATTGTCGATTTTTAGAGTTTTTCGTAACATTAAATTGCACTTTTTGTTCTATTTTTCGTATTTTCTTATACTGCGGTATAAAATATTTGACAGCGAAATCGCCTTTCCGGTTCTGATGCCACCGTGATATTGTTACAGCACATTTCGGATGATCGCCATATTAAGAACACCGGCTATTGCCGGTATAGCGTTTTTTGGGCACTAAAAGTGCGCTAAAACACAATATTTTTTGCAAATATACGTCCGTTTTGTACCTGATCCGATGGGGAGTGATGCAAAGAACACATTAGCATCGATAAAATGAGGTAAAACTGTCATTTAATAGCGTTAATAATTTCGGCCAGGTTAATGCACCTTTACCATATATTCAATATATTTACCTGTGAAATCATCGTATATTTGCAAATATTCGACAGCCAGACATTGTTAGACAGCCGGTTAATCCATGTGCGAAAATTTCTGCGTCCATCAGTCCACGTGTCTGCCATAAATCCGACAGGGTGCGCTACCATAGAATGTTAAATTCTGGGATGTTCGTAGGTTGGCAGCACTGAAGAAAAAGAAGCATAATTTTAATAATAAGCCTGCATGTAAGATAATTAACGATGCTATAGTTTGGAATTACTTGAACACAATACAAGACACAATGTATATTACATAATGATGCTAATATATAATATGTTACATCATGTTAGCCCCAGAATACTTTTCTACACGTGCATACTTTTGGATTGCCAGCCTAGTCGTGGATTTTGTTAGCATAAAATGTAGATCTGGCAGTGTGTAGCATTCTCTTCACTTGGTCTCTTTGTTTGGTGAAAATCTCTCTGTCAGCGGTGAGCCTGGAGAACCTCTAACATCGCTCCAACCGGCGCCTCTCCTTCCTGGCTGAGAAAAAACGGTTATCCATCCATGGCGCATCATGTCGCATGGTGAGACACTGTTCTGGTGAAATATGGAGAACTACGCGAAGACCGCACTGCTCTCTTCAAGATATCGTTCTCGATCTCTCTCTGGCCGACGCAGGCATCGGACTTACGTCCTTACCAATCAGTGCTGTATTCTGTTCTCACCTACGCTGAGTGTGCGAATTTTCCTCGTTATCGTCCGAGGTCACAGTCAAGTCTCGGCGCAGGTGCAGTTGATCAGCGGACGCGCCGACGATTCGGGAATCGTGACTCTAAAGGCGATTCGCTCTACCAGAAACGTCCTCGTCATTTGCTTTGTAGCTGTGGCTCTTTGTAGCTCTGGCTCTTTGTAGCTGTGGCTCTTTGTAGCTCTGGGTCTTTGTAGCTCTGGCTCTTTGTAGCTGTGGCTCTCTGTAGCTCTGGCTCTTTGTAGCTGTGGCTCTTTGTAGCTGTGGCTCTTTGTAGCTGTGGCTCTTTGTAGCTCTGGCTCTTTGTAGCTCTGGCTCTTTGTAGCTGTGGCTCTTTGTAGCTGTGGCTCTTTGTAGCTCTGGCTCTTTGTAGCTCTGGCTCTTTGTAGCTGTGGCTCTTTGTAGCTCTGGCTCTTTGTAGCTCTGGCTCTTGCAGTGCTATTTTTTGCGCATTTTATTATTCTTTACATCTTACTTTACATCTTACACGGTGAACAAGTTGTGTTTAGTCATGTTCACCGGTTTGTACGAGTCTTGTTGGTGTGGCTGAAGGCAAATCTATACAGAGGTCGGTGACGACAACAGTGGAGATAAACCAAATCGTGTTCAACTGGTATTTAATTAACTAATTTGTTGTTGCCGTGTTAGTTAGATACATCGCCGTTATCCGATCCTGATGTCTTGTGTCGTTTAATTGATTGATTAACTGTTACTGCCTGGACGATCGTGTAGTCGTGTCGTGTTCGGTAGAGGTATTGCCTGGACGATCGTGTAGTCGTGTCGTGTTCGGTAGAGGTATTGCTTGGACGATCGTGTAGTCGTGTCGTGTTCGGTAGAGGTATTGCCTGGACGATCGTGTAGTCGTGTCGTGTTCGGTAGAGGTATTGCCTGGACGATCGTGTAGTCGTGTCGTGTTCGGTAGAGGTATTGCCGTTGTCGACTTCCGTTGTCAAGTATTATGCGATTGACACGTTGGATACGTTTCCCGTGAACGTGACGTCTAAATTTATACTTCAGGGTTGGTCCCTTTATGAGGTTAACATAGGCGTCTTAATCGTTGTATTTGATTATATGTCTAATATGTTTGCTAAACAAAACACCGAACATTTACAACTCATTTGTTTGCTAGAAAAATATACTTGTTATTATTGTGTTGTTTCTGCTGCTGCTGCTGCTGCTGCTGTTTCATGGAACTTCTTGCATAGGTTCTGTTGTGAATAGATTGTATACAAATGAACAAGATTGATGAAGCTATACGAACGTTTCAAGAACATATCATTACGGATGAAATCGTGCAAATTGTCGAAAGTAATTTTGTAATGTGTTGATGGTGGACCCCTATGGTAGTGTTTTGATGGTAGTCCCCTATGGTAGTGTGTTGATGGTGGACCCCTATGGTAGTGTGTTGATGATGGACCCCTATGGTAGTGTGTTGATGATGGACCCCTATGGTAGTGTGTTGATGGTAGTCCCCTATGGTAGTGTGTTGATGGTGGACCCCTATGGTAGTGTGTTGATGGTGGACCCCTATGGTAGTGTGTTGATGGTGGACCCCTATGGTAGTGTGTTGATGGTAGACCCCTATGGTAGTGTGTTGATGGTGGACCACTATGGTAGTGTGTTGGTGGTGGACCCCTATGGTAGTGTGTTGATGGTAGACCCCTATGGTAGTGTGTTGATGGTGGACCCCTATGGTAGTGTGTTGATGGTGGACCCCTATGGTAGTGTGTTGATGGTAGACCCCTATGGTAGTGTGTTGATGGTGGATCCCTATGGTAGTGTGTTGATGGTGGACCCCTATTGTAGTGTGTTAATGGTGGACCCCTATGGTAGTGTGTTGATGGTGGACCCCTATGGTAGTGTGTTGATGGTGGACCCCTATGGTAGTGTGTTGATGGTGGACCCCTATGGTAGTGTGTTGATGGTAGACCCCTATGGTAGTGTGTTGATGGTAGACCCCTATGGTAGTGTGTTGATGGTGGACCCCTATGGTAGTGTGTTGATGGTAGACCCCTATGGTAGTGTGTTAATGGTGGACCCCTATGGTAGTGTGTTGATGGTGGACCCCTATGGTAGTGTGTTGATGGTGGACTCCTATGGTAGTGTGTTGATGTTAGACCCCTATGGTAGTGTGTTGATGGTGGACCCCTATTGTAGTGTGTTAATGGTAGACCCCTATGGTAGTGTGTTGATGGTGGACCCCTATGGTAGTGTGTTGATGGTGGACCCCTATGGTAGTGTGTTGATGGTGGACCCCTATGGTAGTGTGTTGATGGTGGACCCCTATGGTAGTGTGTTGATGGTAGACCCCTATGGTAGTGTGTTAATGGTGGACCCCTATGGTAGTATGTTGATGGTGGACCCCTATGGTAGTGTGTTGATGGTGGACTCCTATGGTAGTGTGTTGATGTTAGACCCCTATGGTAGTGTGTTGATGGTGGACCCCTATGGTAGTGTGTTGATGGTGGACCCCTATGGTAGTGTGTTGATGGTGGACCCCTATGGTAGTGTGTTGATGGTAGACCCCTATGGTAGTGTGTTAATGGTGGACCCCTATGGTAGTGTGTTGATGGTGGACCCCTATGGTAGTGTGTTGATGGTGGACTCCTATGGTATTGTGTTGATGTTAGACCCCTATGGTAGTGTGTTGATGGTGGACCCCTATGGTAGTGTGTTGATGGTGGACTCCTATGGTATTGTGTTGATGTTAGACCCCTATGGTAGTGTGTTGATGGTGGACCCATATGGTAGTGTGTTGATGGTAGACCCCTATGGTAGTGTGTTGATGGTGGACCCCTATGGTAGTGTGTTGATGGTAGACCCCTATGGTAGTGTGTTGATGGTGGACCCCTATGGTAGTGTGTTGATGGTGGACCCCTATGGTAGTGTGTTGATGGTAGACCCCTGTGGTAGTGTTCATATGCACGAATGAGGGTTTGCACGGACGACGGAGTATCTGTTTGTGCAGTTTTTGCGCAGTTCCTGAACAATCAAACACATCTGGCATCCACTACAAAGTGCTGTCTCTGTTGTTCATATGTGTTATTTAGTTTTGTTTAAATTGGCCAAACTATTAATTTATTTTAAACTAGGCCAAGTGGAAATTCGGAGAAAAACGACAAAGGTAGCTTCTTAGTTTCGTGATATGATATCAGGATATTGATACTTTTACAAGTTACCAAATTTATTACCTTATTCACGATGGGTTAAATTAATCGAGGAAGGAGTTGTAGACGTAGAAACTCTCATAACTGTGGATGCACATTTGACAGCAAGACGTGAATGTGATGACGTAAATATGATGACGTGAATATGATGACGTGAATGTGATGACGTGAATATGATGACGCGAATGCGAAGACGTGAATGTGATAACGTGAATGTGATAACGTGAATATGAAGACGTGAATGTGATGGCGTGAATACGATGGCGTGAATGTGATGACGTAAATGTGAAGACGTGAATGTGATGACGTAAATATGATGACGTGAATGTGATGACGTGAATGTGAAGACGTGAATGTGATAATGTGAATGTGATAACGTGAATATGAAGACGTGAATGTGAATGTCATAGATAAAGGTAAAAGCATTTGTACATAATAATCATAATATATAAAATACTTCAGCAGTATATTGACAAGTCCTTTCCTTAAATGAAGAGGCGCCTGGTATCGTCATCGACACCGTCTTAAGAGTCTCAAGTGTCTTAAGAGTATTGGTCACACGTCTTAGGACGTTAGTCAAGCGTCTTGAGACATGGTCAAGCGTCTTAGTATTGGTCAAGCATGATCCATAGATAACTACTATAACCACTACAAAAACACCATATGTATATGATATGTTTATTCAAGCGAAGCTAAGCGAAGCTATTTTATATATTATATTATTGTTATTATGTACAAATGCTTTTACGTTTATCTATGACATTCACATTCACGTAATCACATTCACGTCATCACATTCACGTCATCACTTTCACGTCATCACATTCACGTCTTCACATTCACGTCTTCATATTCACGCCATCATATTCACGTGATCATATTTCGTCATCTCATTCACGTCATCGCATTCACGTCATCACATTCACGTCTTCACATTCACGTCTTCATAGTCACGCCATCATATTCACGTAATTACATCACATGTACAAACGCGGGAATGGATGAGACGGCGAGTTTGTAGAAACGCGAAAAAATGGCGAAAACGCCAAGTTGGTAGAAACGCGGGTGAATTGGGAAAAGGCACACGCCTTTTCCCAATTCTCCCGGGAAAACGGAGAAAACGGCGAGTTTGTAGAAAAGCGGGAAATGGAGAAAACGATGAGTTTGTAGAAATGAGGGGAAATGGAGAAAACGGCCAGTTTGAAGAAACGCGGGGCGCCACCCAGCCATTAGAGACGCTACAGTAAGTAGATCGGCGGAAACCGCGAGAAATCCGCGAGGGTTGCCGATGACGTCATGTTATGGGCTTCATTGAAATTACACAAAACGAGTGGCGACTGCCCAGTAGCTGACACGAATATCAATCTCAGACGAAGGCCATTTTGTTCAGCGGTTCTCCAATGAGTTGTCAAGTTGTTTATTTCTGCGGTTAACCGCAATGTAATGGGCAATAACGTCTATCGAGAGTGCGTTCAGTTATGCTTAGACATAACTGAACGATAAGGCAGGACTGTACAATCAGAGAGTGAGCCTCCCCCTGTCCGAACAGACAGAGGATCAACTCTCACACCGACACGCAGTGGTCGGTCGCACAGACACGCTCTGATCCAAAGAACCAAGGAGGGGTTCATATGTAAGTCAAGTAGACACTGTAGAAGTAAATGAGGTTGAATGGTATTAAATTCTCCGCGGGACTCCCGCTCTCCGTTACTCACGCTCCCCAGGACTCCCGCTCCCCGGGACTCACGCTCCCTGGGACTCAAGCTCCCCGGGACTCACGCTCCCTGGGACTCACGCTCCCCGGGACTCACGCTCCCCGGGACTTCTCACGCCGAAATGTCTTCTATTCCACAGGATTTTAAGGAGTTCCTGGGTGCAACGTCTTTGATTTTGTGTTTGTTGACTTTTGCTTTAGTGAAACGTTCCCCAGATGCAGCCATAATAGCTGAAGCCGAATGTGCAACACAACAGAGCCACACGTTTGAGTGAGCTACAATGATATAACTTCTGTGAAGCGAGTCAGGTTAATCATGTATTTCACATATGGGATAGTTTGCTTCCCCCTGCATAGTCAATAGACATTAGGTAGAAGTAGCTTTTAGTGTCCCGTCCGAAAGACATCATACTTCCAACTGTCTTTTTATACGCCAGGTGGCAGGCGAGTCGGCGTTTTGTGCTCTATCTTACGAATCGACTGGGTTGGCCACCGTTCGAACCCAGTACTTTCGGTTCACGAGGCGAGCACCATCATTTAGCCGCCGGACCAGTTGCAAAGCAATCAGGAAAGATGCTTATCAGCCACATTGTATCTGCTCCGCGCGGTGTTAAAAAGGAAGACGTTCAATTGATACTGGTTGCTATGGACACAAAAATCGTACATAAATATAAACTAAGTTGTTGACTATACTTATGCATGTGTATTTCATAACGTAGTATCAGTTATTTTCTTCGTAATATGAGCACAATAAACAAATGGTTGACGTTAAAATACGACACGATGAAAACGTAAAGCAGTTTTTGTTTTCAAAAACGAACATATCGGCAAATCCGTAAACCAATAAAAATAAAAATAAAAGGCCTGACATACCTCGTCTGTACTTCTCCCCACGCCTGTCAAGGAGAGGGGGTCTATCCCGGGATCGCCCCGACATTGGCCGGTCACGCTCCTTCAGGTCGGGATACATCGGGTCGAGCGGCGGCTCAAGCAGTCTGTCCAATGGATGGCCTGAGAAAATACTGACCTATGACTTGGGAAAAGAATAAATCTTTATTGAACCATCAATAAATTGGTTGAACTGAACATGTTTAAAAGAACAATGTATGACAGGGAATTTTATTCCAGAGGGCACATGGAGTAGCTACACAACTTATTGCACATACTGAGAGGGTATTTTATTCCAGAGGGCGGCACATGGAGTAGCTACACAACTTATTGCACATACTGAGAGGGTATTTTATTCCAGAGGGCGGCACATGGAGTAGCTACACAACTTATTGCACATACTGAGAGGGTGTTTTATTCCAGAGGGCACATGGAGTAGCTACACAACTTATTGCACATACTGAGAGGGTATTTTATTCCAGAGGGCGGCACATGGAGTAGCTACACAACTTATTGCACATACTGAGAGGGTATTTTATTCCAGAGGGCGGCACATGGAGTAGCTACACAACTTATTGCACATACTGAGAGGGTATTTTATTCCAGAGGGCGGCACATGGAGTAGCTACACAACTTATTGCACATACTGAGAGGCTGTTTTATTCCAGAGGGCATATGGAGTAGCTACACAACTTATTGCACATACTGAGAGGGTATTTTATTCCAGAGGGCACATGGGGTAGCTACACAACTTATTGCACATACTGAGAGGGTATTTTATTCCAGAGGGCGGCACATGGAGTAGCTACACAACTTATTGCACATACTGAGATGGTATTTTATTCCAGAGGGCGGCACATGGAGTAGCTACACAACTTATTGCACATACTGAAAGGGTATTTTATTCCAGAGGGCGGCACATGGAGTAGCTACACAACTTATTGCACATACTGAGATGGTATTTTATTCCAGAGGGCGGCACATGGAGTAGCTACACAACTTATTGCACATACTGAGATGGTATTTTATTCCAGAGGGCGGCACATGGAGTAGCTACACAACTTATTGCACATACTGAGAGGGTATTTTATTCCAGAGGGCGGCACATGGAGTAGCTACACAACTTATTGCACATACTGAGAGGGTATTTTATTCCAGAGGGCGGCACATGGAGTAGCTACACAACTTATTGCACATACTGAGAGGGTGTTTTATTCCAGAGGGCACATGGAGTAGCTACACAACTTATTGCACATACTGAGAGGGTATTTTATTCCAGAGGGCACATGGGGTAGCTACACAACTTATTGCACATACTGAGAGGGTATTTTATTCCAGAGGGCGGCACATGGAGTAGCTACACAACTTATTGCACATACTGAGAGGGTATTTTATTCCAGAGGGCGGCACATGGAGTAGCTACACAACTTATTGCACATACTGAGAGGGTATTTTATTCCAGAGGGCGGCACATGGAGTAGCTACACAACTTATTGCACATACTGAGAGGGTATTTTATTCCAGAGGGCACATGGAGTAGCTACACAACTTATTGCACATACTGAGAGGGTATTTTATTCCAGAGGGCGGCACATGGAGTAGCTACACAACTTATTGCACATGCTGAGAGGGTATTTTATTCTAGAGGGCGGCACATGGAGTAGCTACACAACTTATTGCACATACTGAGATGGTATTTTATTCCAGAGGGCGGCACATGGAGTAACTACACAACTTATTGCACATACTGAGAGGGTATTTTATTCCAGAGGGCACATGGAGTAGCTACACAACTTATTGCACATACTGAGAGGGTATTTTATTCCAGAGGGCGGCACATGGGGTAGCTACACAACTTATTGCACATTGCACATTTCGGCGGATTTTAATTCAGTGTCGCAACTTATGGATTATTTCGCTGAATTGTCAAATATTTTTATACGTGCTTTGACACCCCAGATTACTGAAAAAGGCATATTTATTTTTAACCAGGGATTCCCTAACAAGCACACCCCTTTACATCAATGTCAGTTACATCCAGAATAAAAAAAACTTAAAATTATAATAGCTAAGTTGTGGGACGATCTCAAAGCACAGAATCTGATGTTCGACAACAAACAAAATTGGTTTCTTGGCAAAGCAGCTGCTTCGTTTAGCGAATGTGAATGTTTCGCCCTGAATACCATGTTTACAGGGCATGTCGAATGGCCAGGTCGATATTTATAAACATGTAACGAAACAAAGATTGTGGTTGAATAAAATATATTCCAGTGGCAGACCCGTCCCCAGGGTTTTGTAAGGGGGGCATCGGGCGTACACAATCAGCCGGGGATTTCAGCGATTATTTCTGGAAAATCTTACAATTAAAAGAGGGGGTTCGTTCGGGGGGTGTCCATCATCAGAGGAGCGCACCCCCCACCGGGGACGGACGTGGGTGGTCAAGATGTTTGTCTAGATATATAATAACCCATTGCACTATACAACATGACTTCATGATAAACTAGTTGAGTTGCCTGACGTTGCACGGGAGTAAAGGCAGTCGTTGCTAGGGTTTATGACTCCTGCAATGAAACATAAATAACCGTTATGCCATTTCTAGTCATCTGGGGTGTCAAAGCATGTATAAAAATAGTTGACAATTCAAGGAAATAATCCATAAGTTGCCACGCTGAATTGAATTGTCTATGACAACTTGCACTACCCAGTCAAGTTTTGGCAGTGCAATGCCATCTTCTTGCCCTTAAGCGGTCTACAACAGCCGGTTTCACGCAGCATTCGTACCATCTGACGTAGATTACGCAATTCTGAAGAATCCTAGAAAATAGCGTTGGTAACAAGTGTACATAACTACGAACTGCCGTTGTTCTCAGTTACGTAATCTACGTCAAACATCCATATACATAATAACCCCACCCGGGGCAATTTTAGACTTGCTTAACGTACGAATCATCCCCGTGGACCCCCGGGCACGTTTACAAAAGTTCAGCACCAGACATGCGAGACTGACGGAGATATGACGACACTTACAGACAGACAGACAGTCAGACAGAATCACAAACTCTTTACGATAGAGAAACAATGAATTGTATACTTGGATGCTAACACTATGACAACTCTGCTCCACATCCTCTATACAGAAAGCCAAGACATTACGCCCACTCTCATGTCACAAATCTACGAACCTTGGGGTGGAAAGGAGTGGCCGTCTGGGTAGTTCCCGCCCCATGCCCCTCGACTATCGTCATGGTAACGCCAGTTGGATCGTTGAACAGTTGCAAAAAGGCATATAAAGAAAATACGATCGAATGACTAAAAAAAAGAATCGACTCGCCGAAGTCTGACAATGATAAACTAGAACAATACAGTCGTAGACCTAACCTTAGGTTTGAAGGAATATCAGAGGCGGTGGGGGCTGCGGATGTTGAAAATGAACTGATCTGCATCATAAATAACAAGATGAAAATGACCCCCAGGAGGTTCAGGAAACTGAGCGCGTGCACCAAAATCTGCCGCCAAGTTGCCGAGGGACGCCCCCCCCCCCCGCACGGATATTGTCCGACTCAAGTGTGAACGTCGCCGTGACGCTATCTACAAATAAGGGGGAACTTGAAGACAAACAGTACAACTTTGGTTTCAAATCGTATTTTTTTAAAATTAAGATTTAACCAAACTAGCTCGGAGCTGTTATACTGAGTGAGAAAGCTAAAGAAAGCCGGCAAAAAATTCTGACTGCTGATTATAGAGCGGAAACATTCTGGTGAAAGACCAAAAATATGAAAATTCGTCAAATCCACACTAAGCTAGACCTATGCTTCTAGGTCTCCGCGGCACGCGCTTGCTTGCGGCACGCGCTTGCATAATGCCAGAGGTCATCTACTTCGCCCGGTCCAATGGTTAAGCGTATGTAAATGACATATGTTTTAAAATTAGAAATATGTGCAACAGTAGTAAACTTATAATGAAGTTTGTGTTGATGGATATGTGAGCGATAACATCATGATCCGGGATTCCTGCCATCGATGATCGAGTTGAAATACTACTACTTTGTTTTTCTCTACCTGAAATGTGTAATAATTCGTGTATTGTGTACTAACTTTTTGTTATTGTGAAATAAACTCATGAGTCATTCATTCATTCAAAAATAGCATGAAAATGTAAGAGCATACTCGGCTGACGTTCCCTCACTTTTAAAATTTTTATTTATTAAAAATAAAAATGTTACTTTTACATATATATATATAAATGTGAATTAATGAATGAATTACATTAAAATATTAGGATGACACCAAAAAGTGCAAGTACTTATTTCCATTGTGGTGCCTACAAAAACATCGCAGACAAACATGGCACTGGGATTATCGTTATTAGTATCTCAGTGAGTTGTGGTTGGTTCAATTCCAGTGATACGGGGGTTGCAGAAAGCTCCCAACAACACGCCTGGTTGTGGGCAATCTCACTGAAATATACAAGTGTTTGTAAATATTACTCCATCCTAGAAACAGTAATATAGTAGTTTAATCATGTAACTAATATAAGAGTATTAGTTCACCACTAAATCATAATTAAATGTTTTAAGTGTTTATTTAAAATAAAGTGTTGTAATAAAGGTCTACATGTTATTATGTAATATTGTTGATGTATTTGTTGATCCTATTCATGTACTACCTGCATCTTGAGCTGTCTCTATTACAACAGTATTGTGCAAGGTCGGTCTGGCAGCACCAAGTTGCCTGCTGCTTGGTTGTGTCGACCTTCTCGAAGGTCAATACCCAGAAGGGGCCGATGAATGCATACACAGCGAGAGGGTAAAGGCCAACATGGTTGCATCACTAGCTGAGAGAGTGGATCTCTCCATCAATAAGTGCGATTTCTGCCATATGAAGTCCAATGTGCTCTATCTCAAGGTGAACGACTGCACCACACTCTGCATGAATACAACCGACATTCGCGAGACAATAGAAACAGCAGAAATCGGAAGATGATCAAGTTTTTGTCATAAGTGATGTGATAGCACCTGTGTATCTGTGTTGCTTCATTCCTCTGATGGGAATGTTCCTGTGTGTTGTTTGTGTTTGGAGTTATGAACGTTTAACTAACTCATGAACTTCATGAAGGTAGTCATGTATGACGTTTAGGTGCAACAAAATGAAGCGACATTTAATTTTGATTTAATTTTAATTAATTGTTTGATTACGCTTGTCTAGCAAATAAAATGCTTACTTGTGGTTGCAATTTAAGCTAATTAACCTTTTTGTAAAGGCATTTTTCATTTAAGCTGTTATGTTCTTCAATGGGTTTCTTGAACAGCATAACTTAGCACTGAATGATATTCTATTTTGCACTGAAATGTGTTTTGTATAAAAAAAAATAACTGGCACATACCTGTTGTACACAAATTCTTATATCTTTTTTGTGGTATGTGATGTACAAAATTAAGGCCGTAACTAAACACACACTTTATTCTCAGTTGTACGTGGGTTTTCATTAAGCATAGTTATTGTAAATTAGAATAATTGGGAATATGTAACTATACATTGTATGACAACAATTATGTTTTTTGATGGACACCCTTTATTCTTTTATAACGTACAGTTGATTAAAGTAATTAAATTCCACACGTGAAATCAAACAGCAATACGTACATATAATAAATATTATTGTATTGGACGTTATCAGTGACACTGAGTCTTAGTATATAGTTAATTATCCTAACGTTAGGCATCGCCCAATTCCGTGGTAACCTGGTGTGATTTTTCAACTTCGTCCCAATCCGTGAGTCAGAGTTTATGCTGAATTAGCAACTATAATTGTTCATTTTGTGTAAACGTCTTAGATTTATACCTTTCGTGATATGCACTATGTCATCGTCAATGACAAGGTGAACGAAGTGAGTCTTTACTTTAGACAACTCAGCTATAATATAGTATAGATTATGAGCAATGTCAATGTGACAATGAAGTTTCTTCGTGTATATTCAGATTTCAACAAGCTGTTGCTATATGTAGTATAACACTTATTAACTTTATAACATGTGCTAAATAATCGATGCGTACGCAATTAAATGTATTTTATTCAGAATAAACAGTCGTAGGGCCCTATTCCATAACAGGCAATGCGCGAATGATTACGCGAAGGAACATCAATAAACCTAGGTGGCGCTTCAGTCGCGCCATAACAGAAATCGTATTGGAGCGGGCGAAGTAAAGGCCGTCGTCTACTGTGTTGCGTTAATGTAGCGTTAACTAAAACTTTCATCGTCGCTCTCGCAGTGGGATTGGTAAGAAACGTTATCAAACTACAAACTTTGATTCACAAATGCCGAATTATCTTGTTGCCTACTGCAACGCTAGGTAGCGTCATTTAACACTGTCACCGTGCGAAATCGTTACACTCATAAAGGGATTACCTTGTTACGCTATCGAAATAGGAATGTTTTAATTTGATGGCGCTGAGCAAGACTGGAACATAGACTTACAAATGTTGCTACATGGTCACAAAATGTATATATTTGTTGGGGTAAACTACATTCTATGATCGTGACAGTGTAGATGTAATGTGAACATCGCTTTATTACGAATATTATTATTCCATGTATTGTGTTTTAAAATTAAACCTAATTTATTATCATCAATTACTTTTTTCTGTACCATTTAATTATACTAAAGGTAATTAATGTACAATGTTCCTAAGTATTACTTAAATTACAGTTCTTGGCTGCACGTATTAAGTTACCATTTCTACAACTTAATTTCCTAATTAAAATGGTGATAACGTTAGTATTATATAAGTCAAAGAAACAAGCAGAGTTTGCCATATCCTAGGAATTAATCAAAGTCGTTAAATATAACTTAGTTAATTAATGTTCTACTTTGTAATGCAAACGTTAGTAAAAAATAGAGTAATATGTATTTCTTTTAAGTTCGCTACGCAGACAACTTTGCTAAAGGAATGGCTCGTGAAAATAATATTACTACTACTAATAATAATAATAATAATGTACTTTATTTTTACACTCACATCCAGAGTACAACTCTGTTCAAGGGTGTTTACAATGACTAATATGTACTAAAATGTGCGTAATAAAATTAAACGTATAAAAAAGGCTTAAACTTCATTAAAACAAACATGTACTAAGCAAAGGTAAACTAAAACTATCAATGTACATACAAAAGCATACGTACAATGAGACATTGTATAAATTAATAATGAACGAATAAATACTTAATTTAATGAATGAATGAAATAATGAATGAATAAATAATTAATTAATGACTAGATCATTAATGAATAATAAAAATAATAAATAATAAAACAATAAATTAATGAATAAATAATTAAAATAATAAACTAGTATAATAGTAGACAATTAAGAATAATGTTAATAATAAATACTATGATATGAGTGGCATATAGAACTAAACATTAAAAGCAAGTTTGAAATAATGAGTCTTAAGACGCGCTTTAAATGTGTCCATGCAGCCGGTCAGACGCAGGTCTTCCGGTAGCGCGTTCCATAGAGTCGGCCCAGCGCGAGAGAATGAACGGCGGCCGTAATACTCGAGGTTGTGGCGTGGAACGGTGAGTAGGGCAGATCGTAGGGCGCGTAGAGCGAGGTACTCCGGCGTCCGGTCATGAAGGGCTCGAAACACAATGAATAGTAGTTTGTATTCAATGCGATACTTGACCAGCAACTAGTGGAGTTGTTGCAGCACTGCCGTCATGCTTCGCCGGTCGCCCCGCCTAATTCCGCAAAACAACTCTGGCCGCCGACCGCTGTACCATCTCAAGACGGTGCAAGAGGCGGTCGGAGATGCCATACAGTACAGCGTTCCCGTAGTCGATCCGCGATGTAACGAGGGAGTGAACAAGAGTCTTGCATGCTGTGATGGTAGGGCTTGTTCGTATCTTAGCGATGCGAAATGAATTAAAATAAGCAGCACGACAAGCGTTCGATACTTGAGCCGACATGTCAAGTCCGCTGTCAAGTATAACGCCGATGTCACGAACCGTGGGCGTCAATGATACGGCGGACCCACACAGATCGATAGTGGACATAGCAGAAGGCGAACGGACGGTGGTAGAACGAAAACCGATGGCTTCTGTTTTCGTCTCGTTGAGTAGGAAGAAGAAGAAGAAGAAATGTTTTTATTTGACCCATCATACATTTTACATAATACATATATATCCATGTTAAATTATAATTTTAAATAATACAAGTGTATATGGTTGTAAGTAAACATGGTATATATTAAGGTAAACAAACAGATAGGGTCAGGAGACTCCTCTAAGACTTTGATAGTCGCTATCGAGGAGCCACCTTGCAAAATAAAATTAAACTAAATCAGTTAGTCAAACATATATACTTTTTCTAAGAAGAGAAGACGAAAAAAAACCATAATAATAATATCATCTCTGATTGTGTGTGTGTGTGTGTGTGTGTGTGTGTGTGTGTGTGTGTGTGTGTGTGTGTGTGTGTGTGTGTGTGTGTGTGTGTGTGTGTGTGTGTGTGTGTGTGTGTGTGTGTGTGTGTGTGTGTGTGTGTGTGTGTGTGTGTGTGTGTGTGTGTGTGTGTGTGTGTGTGTGTGTGTACGAGTGTGCGCGTGCATGTGCTTGTTCGTGCGCATGTGCGTATTCGTGTACATGTGCGGGTTCGTGTGCATGTGCATGTGCGTGTTCGTGTATTACTATTCTTGCTTGATTATGTGTGTTTGCAGTTTAGGCACCTTTTAGTATAAGGTGACAGGTGGTTGTATTTTTTTAATGTTACATACATATATAGCAATTTTGCCTTGTGCATGATTCTTAATAATTTTGAAAAAAAATATAGTTTTGCATACTGAACAAATCCTTGTAAGCTGTGTGTGTTAAGCTTTTCCTTAACTATAGTGGGAATATTATTAAGTAAAAATGGTAAATTATGCCGAAGACATTTCTTTGCAAATTCGTGTTTAGTTTTATAAGTATATATTTCATTCTTGATTCGTGTATCATAATTATGTATGTCATAGTTGAAGATTATCCTCCAGTTTTGTAAATTGTTATGTACATATTTACAATAAAATTGTAATTGTTGTAATTTAAGAATGTCATCTACTTTTAATTAACTTTCTGAGTTTTTTTTATGGAGTGGCTCTGTGTGGGAATTATAGTTACTATAATTCTCAATGCTTTCTTCTGAAGTTTTATTATTCTATTTGTTTGAAAACCCCAAGCCATGATGCAATAATTAATGTGTGGTACAATTAATGAATTATATTATAACGTTTTAATTTGTTGTGATAACACGTTTTAATTAATTTAAAATACGAATCTTTTTAGAACATGCGTTTGAAATGTTTTCAGTATGTCTTTTCCAGTTCAGATTTGTATCAATAATTAAACCTAAGAAATTAAATTCCTTAACTTGTTCAATATTATTATCTATCTTCAGAGTAAGCGCCTGTACATTTTTATTTGTCATTTGGAATGTCATATATTTAGATTTTGCAATGTTTAATAATCATTTATTTATTTTAAGCCATTCATTAATTTTTTTAAGTTCATCATTTATTAAAGATTCTAAATTGTAATTTTGTATGTTATCATTAAAAGTATTTAAAGTACTTGATAAGGTTGTATCATCAGCATAAATGATGAAATTAAGCATTTTATTGGCTTTTGCAAAATCATTGATATGATTGAGCCCTGTGGTATGCCAGTTGTTATTGGTAACACGTTTGATTTTCTATGATCAATTTCAGTATATTGTTTACGGTTATTTAGGTAGCTACTGAATAAATTCAGATTTGTACCATTTTTATACCATAATATTTTAGTTTGTCAACCAAAATTAAATGGTCAATGGTATCGAATGCTTTAGAAATATATGTTTATGGGTATTTCATCCTGATCCATTTGGGTTATAATCCTATCTATTAATTCCAGTGCAGCATATTCCGTTGAATGCTTGGGTCGAAAACCATATTGATGGTCAAAGAAAAGTTTGGAGTCTTTTAAATAAGTTGACAAATAAGTTGATCAAAAATTACTTTTTTCCAATACTTTTGAGATAGCTGGTAGAAGAGATATGGGTCTATAATTATTAAATATTGTTGGCTCGCCTTTTTTATAAATTGGAATTACCTTAGCAATTGTAATGGTTGCAATTCAGCCAGCGTCTTATGTCACGTACACATTCGTCGATTTTTTTCATAGTGCATCTGCATGTTTCATTGGCGGACACTCAGCGTATAGTTGAGTGTCGTCCGCGAATATGTGGTATCGGATCTGATGTCGTTCGAAGATGTCCGCGATAGGTAGAATGTACACGTTGAATAGCATCGGACCTAGAACCGAGCCCTGCGGAACACCGTGATGAATAAGTCTCGGCGCTGAAGTTGCTTCGCGTATCTTTATTGCATTAGTTCGGCCTGCGAGGTATGATTTGAACCATGTAAACACTGTCCGGGTTAGTCCGATATCACGAAGTCGAAGCAGTAGAATGCTGTGGTCTAGTGTTTCGAATGCTGCACTTACATCTAATAGCATAAGCAACACGCCACGCCGTGAATCAATTGCCTGCGTCATGTCTTCGTGTATTCGGACGAGAGCCGTCTCCGTGCTGTGTCTCGGCCGGTACGCGCTCTGGAACGGGTCGTTGAAGCCGTTGGCGTCAATGTGACGGCGCAGTTCGTTGGCGACATAACGTTCTAATGTTTTCGAGACAAGACTTAGTTTTGATATAGGACGGTAGTTGGCGAGTGAGTTCACGTCGAGACCACTTTTCTTAAGTATAGGTGTCACTAACGCGTGCTTCATGTCTACCGGTACGACACCTGTTTCGAGCGACGTGTTGAAGATATCAGTTAGGATCGGTGCGAGTAGGTCGATGTTTCCTTTCAGCAAGCTCGTCGGCATCGGGTCAAGGTCGCAGGATTTCGCAGACGACTGGAGAACGATCCGTCTGATGGCTGCTGTCGTCGCCAGCGTAAATTCACAGAGTTGCACATGTTGGTGTAGACCTACATCAGACGGCTGTCGATCGAAAGTGTTCGGCTCGGCGCGCAAATCGATGGCACGACGTATATTTGAAATCTTGTCAATGAAGAACTGGTGAAATGTCTCAGCAAGGACTAAGTCATTGCGTGAGTCGGGCAACTGAACTGGTGTAGATCGGCCCAACAGTACGTTGGTGACGCCGAACATTGTCTTCATGTTGTGTCCGGCTTAGTGTACCACCGTACAGAAATGACTGGCCTTCGTGGTGGTGGTTAGTTGTCGGCGGTAAGCGACTGGAAGCGTCGTACAAATCTGTCGGTGGACAACGAGTCGCGTCTTTCGCCATCGGCGCTCGGCGCGACGGAGGTTAAGCTTCGAACAGGACAACTCTTTCCTGTGCCACGGTGTCTTCGGACGAACCGTGACGACACGCCTGATGATCGGTGCGTGTTTGTCCACGGAGATAGAGGTGGGTGTGGCAGAAAGTGGGAAGTGGGAGGTTGGTACTAAAAAATAGTGGGAGGTGGGAGGTTGACCTAAACAATAGGTGGGAGGTGGGAGGTGGACTCTAAACAATGGTGGGAGGCGGGAGATTGACCCCACAAACAAGTGGGAGATGGGAGGTTGGACGCCAAAACAGGATGGAGATGGGAGGCTGGACGCCAAAACAGGAGGGAGAAGATACATAAAGTCTAGTTATGACACTTTATGAGAAATGGTGACGTTTGGTAGAGATAAGTCGTAGATTGATGACGTTGTTTTAGGTGCCCTGACATTGCTTGTCGATACATCGCATTCGTGGATCCGACCCGAGGTGTGGCCACGATAAGCGTGATGCTGATTTAGTAGCGTATGGGCGACAATACAGGACACAGACCACTGAGCATTTTCCCATTGGCGGCCACGTAACGTTTTGTCTGATTATAAGAAAACTGGACCATCAGCAATTCCGAAAATAAATCACAGCCACCGACCCCATGTCCTTAATATTCTGAACAAGTTTCGTCAAAATCACATACCAACTCTTTTAATCATGTCACAGACGCGCATACCCTCAAAATTGGCAGTTTTTTTTACCAAATATTAATACGCCTATTGGTGTTTCGGGAATGTCGCCACCAAAATACCTACGCCTCTTCGAATCCGTTTCCTACTGCAACATCTCATTGCCGACAAGTAAAATCACTGAAAGCGGCTAATTCGCTTATGTTTGGGCTCTACATTCATAACACTTCCGGAAGCGAAGTGCTGAGCTAAATCACTATTTAGTGAATGTTATATAATGCCAACAACATTGTTTTTCTGTTAATGATATATATATATATATATATATATATATATATATATATATATATATATATATATATATATATATATATATATATATATATATATATATATATATATATATATATATATATACATACATACATACATACATACATACATACATACATACATACATACATACATACATACATACATACATACATACATACATACATATATATATATTCTTTTAGTTATAATCCAATAATTTAAATGTAATTATGCGAACATTGTTAAAGGGGAACTGAAGCAATTTTGTGTTATGCCGTATATTTAAATATTATTATCTAACTATGCATTAATGGTGACAGATACCTGCTAATTTATGAGATAAACTGAAAAACTGATTTTGTTCGAGACAAAAATCTACAAAATACATCACTGCGTATCGCCATCTTGTTGTCGAAACGAGTGGTTTGAGTCGCGTATATCTAATCAATGTAAATTTTCGATTTTTTGCGATTTATTTCGTAAATAGACATTCTGGAGCGAAAAAAAAGATATGGGTCTCTGTTATATATACAAGTGTTTACACACGTCAACAAAATAGCGTTTTTGTTCGTTCCAAATAAAAAAGTTAAAGAAATTACAACAAAACACGCAAAAAATCTTGGAAAACGCCACACTTCTCGAACACACGAGACGCTAACCAACGAGAATATGCGATAACGGAATACCGGAACTATTTTTTACTTGTTGACAAGATGGATGCATCGCTTGTGACAGTTTTACCAGATCTGCTACTAGCGATTAGTGGTTTACTGAACTTCCGTAATAGTTGTCTATCTTTGGAGAAATGGAAACCACAGACGAAGAGTCTAGTTCGACAGGCCACATGGAAACAACCGTTGACAGTCGTAAAGTGTCACCGAGTGTGCTAGTCACGCTCCAGACTCCAGGTCGGCTTCGCCTTTGTTGACGTTGGATTCAGGAAAAATTACAACAGCGCTTTGACTGTCAACAATTCCTGACTAGGTAATGTGATGTGGTGAACCTGTGGAAATTGCGTCCCGATGTCTGCGCACGTTTTCGTTGAGTCATCATGCTGCGCCGAGGAAGCTACCATGCCTAGGGCTAGGCTATGGCTATGCAGCACCGTGTGCCCGACCGCGTTGGTGCTTGCATCACCGTGCGAAGGCGAAGACGATGATTTTGTAGTGATATGCACAAACAGAGCGGTGCTAGATGTTGGTCTGCTGTCATTGCATGATTTGCGTGCCGACTCATTGATTCGCCCTATTCATTGCCATTTTAATAATCATATTTTTTCTGCATATTTCTTTTACCTAGCCCGAGGGCGAGGTCCGAACTACAATGGCAATGCAAGCAGGCTTTTCTCTTTATTTTGTATCTAATCTAATGAAGTGTACCGTGACTGTATTTTAATATTGTGTTTGATTTTGTGTTGAATAACATTGATGACAATAATAACATGAGGGTTTATTTAATTCATTATGTGAATATATATATATATTCTTAAATGTTACCGTAATCGTGATTGTAATAATGATTGTAATCATGACTACATTAGTAATTGTGATTGCAATAATTACTGTAATCATGATTACATTAATATTCGTATTTGTAATCACCCCTCTCTGTAGCACACCACAACACCTTGTTGTTTGGTGCAATGTAATCATTTAAATAACAATAATTAACTACTGACAGTATATGTAATGTTCACAGTTTTGCAACTAGTATGGTAATTATGGAATTAGTGCTATCAACTAACCCTGCCAAATTATATTTCAGGCTCAGGAAAGGCAAGACAAGTAATCCCATCCTGCGATGTGGGAAGGATCTGTGATGTCTATTCTGAACCGAATTGAATTGATGGAAAGTTTAGCTATGGAGATTGACCTGACACAGGTGAGTGTACTGATAGTCTGATATATTGACAAATTGTGAGGCACCCACAGTATGCAGCAGGTCGAAAAACAACCTGGAAAACTAAAAAAATTCCCACTAAAATATTAATAACTGAATGATGTGAATGCCTTCTTATCCATATCCCACTTCTGTCAACAAAATGTTACCTGCAGCATCTTGCATGTCACTACACACAATTTCATTTATATTGAGACCAACATAAAATATATCAACAGTTTATTCACATAGAAAAACAATTACCAAAGAAATAAGGCTAACTAGAACGACTGAAACCTAGACTAAACATTGACTAAAAACAGTGACTTCTACCACCGGAAAATACAACCTGGAACATGGATATCACAGTTACACACATCATTATTATGCCACAACATATCAAATATACTGGTAGTTTAGCTTAGGAAATAATTAATCTTTATAAAGCCAAGGCATTTTAACTGTTTCACCATCATCATCTGTACCAATGGCAATAGACTACTTGTTTTGATTGGACAGTAAATGTACACCAATCATGTGTAACAATATTACTTGTTCTGACTGACAGTAAACGTACACCAATCATGCATACCAATACACTACTTGTTCCTACCAACAGTAAATGTACACCAATGATCTCATTCTGGAATCTGCACCATTTCACGACTTCTTCTGACAGTAAATGTACACCAATCATGTGTATCCAATATACTACTTGTTCTGACTGAATCTACTACTTGTTCCTACCGACAGCAAATGTAAACCAAGCGTCTCATTCTCTACCAAATACACTACTTGTACTGACAGTAAATGTACACCAATGATATGTATCAATACACTACTTGTTCTGACTGATAGTACTTGCACACCAACCATTTGTTCCAATACACTACTGGCACTAAATATACACCAATACACCACTTATTCTGACTGGTGCAGAAAAGTGACATAAATTTTTCTCACGAATGACAAACTTCTTCTCTTTCTCATAGGTGTCGGAGCTGCTTGAGTCACCCTCGGTTATGTCGCTGTTATCACATAATGTGCATCATCTGCACCAATGTCTTTATTCTCACTGAGTCTGATGGAAGCTTCACATAGGAGTAGTCATGATCAACGTTCATTGGTGCAATAATGTCATCCGTGACTACAGCAGCATTTGCGAAGTGTCGCACTTGAAATATCGTTACCGGATCGATTTGCATTTCAGCATCAGTTGTATGTGGTGCCACAGCAGTAGTAGCAGTGATGGCACTAAAGGTGACATCCGTAATGTAAAGATTGACGGCATCACCCATAGCGCTGGATGCTTCAAAACTAGTACCTGTACTTGTACGAACCAATGGTGAATCCTTCATCTGAAAAGATTACACATA
This sequence comes from Lamellibrachia columna, assembly GCA_963662155.1. Taxonomy (NCBI): domain Eukaryota; kingdom Metazoa; phylum Annelida; class Polychaeta; order Sabellida; family Siboglinidae; genus Lamellibrachia; species Lamellibrachia columna. Next base: position 32,871,246 of record OY759273.1, on the reverse strand, counting down.
CAGTGACTTGAAAATTTTACAAAATTCATCTTTTGCATAATAAAAATGAATCACAATGTGAGAAACTTTCTCTTGTATATATTATTTTTAGAATATAAGAGTGCCAGTGTCATATAGAACATATAAAGTAATCAACCACAGGGAAAAGCATTTTCCCTATGGAGCCATATTAATTCAACCAATGGGTCTTTCACTGATCTCTTAATGTTTTTAATGAATCTGTTTGGTCAGTTTGACGAATGCCACTGGTAACATAACCAAACGCATGTAACCAAAATTGTAGCATCCTAGCTCCAAAGTGCATTATATTATCTAATCAACATTGCACTGTTTTCAATGGGCCAGGGAGGTCAAAATTCTATAAGGGGTCCAAATTCCATAAACAAATATGGACCCATAGGTACACTTTCTATGGGGTTCCTTATTTTATATCTGACACTCGATTTAGATAACATAATGCATGAATATTGTTATTGGACCAAATGCAGATCTATGCTTGTCAGCAATTATTTTTTTTTTTTGAATTTTTTTTTTCACAAATTATTTTTTTGGGAATTGGAATTGATTTTGTTGGAATTATTGACTTGATACTGTTAATATGTACCCTTATCTTTACTTATATTACTTTTAAAATCATATTTGTCTGCTATTAGCATGTCACCCTGAATCTGGTAACAGCCAGGAAGTTGTCAACATTACAGCATAGACACTGTCTACTCTGGTATTGAAACATTGTGACCAAGAACAATATAATCAAGCATTTGCATCAAAAAGAAATACTAAGTTACTGTAACAGACAATAAAACCAAAATCAGACCATTCAGGCCTCATTTTCTTTCTCAGTGTACAAGGTTTATTTACAGAGATTGCCAATTAAGGGCACCTGCCTGCTCATTCCCTTTGTGTGAGAGAGGAAGCCTGCCCCACTTGAATGCAGCCCCTTGTTTATCCAAGCCTAATGTTCAGCCCACAATTTCCCATATTAAACATGTCACTGGTCACCTGTACAATGCTGTTACATGTGGCTGTAGGGTTTGCCCTTTGTAGTAATTAAAAATGTCCCCATGGAGAATACATGTTGGAGATTAGGATGTTGAAGACTCAAACTTTCCAGTAAATTTGATGAAATATCAATGATACCACAACTGATAGCGATATAAATCTGCCTCCTAGTATATTTGCTCCCCCCCGGACATCTGCCCCTTTTTTCTATGATAGTTGACAAGTGAAAATCAGTTTGCAGTTTTATCATTATTACTACAATAACATAACATTCAATGACAAGTCGAAGTCACTTTAGCCTAATGCAATGGCCTATCCCCTGGAGTGTGTATGAGATGATCTTGTCACCAGTTGTCTTCCAGGTATCATTGATAGTCAGATCAGTGGTGGAAGATGGGTTCTTGGGGTGATGCTTCCACAAACAGTGGTTTGGAGTGCCCCTGGTATTAGCTGCCTTAGTTTTCAGGTCCTCACAGACCTTGGCAGCTTCTATCTGTGCCGGTCACCATCATGGTTGCAGGCAGTCTTGTTGATCACATTCTGGATCTGGAGATCAGATCAGTGACCACAGCACCCTTGCATGATCAGGATCGACGCTGGCTTCACTCCCATTGAAGAGTAATCTTGTTGGTCCCCCTTCTTGGTGTAGGAATGACACTCAAAACATAGCTTCTGACCTCCTCAGATGCTAGTAGTAATTTCCATGGTGAAATTATAAGTGAATTCTGACAACTCTGGCTTGTGCATCCAGTTTTATAGGAAAATGGAGTCACTCCAACTCTCCATGGTAAATGCAATTCAAAAGAAACCTTTTTGAGAAAGCGTCTTTCAAATATCCTCAATTGTCCTAACATGTCCAGGTCCTAATCTCACTGGCTTCTTCCACAATTGCAATAAAGATAATCCTTTGATTACAGGATCATCTCCAACTACATAAAGTAATTTACTTGGCTGATCTGGCACAAAGAACATTAATTGCAATTAGGGTAATATATATCTTGAATTCATGTTCAGAAATAAAAAAATAAGTTAAAAAAACATTTCTTAAAAAAAACTTACAAATAATCCAGAAGCTACGGACAGGGGGCAAATGTCCAGATTTTGAATAAGGCAAGGGGCTAATGTCTGGGGGGCAAGTGACAAAGGGGCAAATGTCCGGGAGGGGGGCAAATGACCTGGACCCGATATAAACAGGGGAAACTGTTCAAAACTCGGATTAATGACCCAACTGGCCAGGGCTGTCCAAAATGTCTGGTTTTGTTAGCAAAAATCCAGGAGAGGTGTCACAGCAGAAAGTACATATGAAATGGCTGGATGCCATTTTAAAGTTTTTTATGGCAAACCTGATATATATGTGTGTGTGTGTGTGTGTGTGTGTGTGTGTGTGTGTGTGTGTGTGTGTGTGTGTGTGTGTGTGTGTGTGTGTGTGTGTGTGTGTGTGTGTGTGTGTGTGTGTGTGTGTGTGTGCATTTAACGAATAAAATAAAACTGTGTTAAAACGAATTGGATTTGAATTTTTCTTTAGCCTAGGATTTTAACAGTTGGAATTGATTTTTTGCAAGGCGGAATTAGAACTGATTTTTTGGAATTGACAAAACAGAATTGACCCCGTGCCTGATATACTTCCTTCATATGTATAGCTTGTACTAATACTATTGTGGGTTGCCGACAGTTGCCCCCTCCCCCCACGATATTCATTACAGTGTTATCAGTCGACTTAGAATAAAATGTAATTAATACATCTCTTTATGAACTTCCGGATATTCGGTTATTACATGTGGGGTTTAATCTGATCAATAAAGCAAATTAATTTTATATAATTTTGCCTTATTGTCAAGTCACAAGAATTCAGACAGAAATTGTAAAGTGTCATTATAGAAAGCAGACATGTAATCTGACAGTGTTCAACTGAGTAGATGACGATGCCTTAGTTAGTTTCCTTTCCAGCTAGACATTGTATGGGTGAAATGCATTTTACTTAAATATTTAAATACTTTTAAAAAGTTTTTGTAACTGCATTTGCACTTAATCACAATGAAAGTATTTGTATGTTTAAATATTTCCATAAAGAATTTGAAATGTAAACAGCAACAGTAGGCTTCTGTTGCACTATAGTCTATACTGTCTTTTGGTCGTGTTTCTCCCATGCATCTAACCCCCCAGGCTTAGCCTTACGCTTGCCGCTTGCTCTCTAGGCATTTCGAACACAGGAGTATGAGAGTTATTATGACTGTCAATAAATAATATCAAATTATTTTCTTGAATAATTTTGCCTAGTACATACGCCATGGCCCATGTTATAAGGCTGCAGTACTTCCTGTAGCACTTACTGAGTTATTGTTATTGTTTTGAGTATGGCCACGTATTGACGGTACGTCTGATCACGTCGAAAATAAATCGGCGGATTGGAAAACACTCGTAATTATATCAAACTATTAACACTTACTCGCACTTTATTGTATTCATACATTTCGATTTACTGTGGGTCATATATATATATGCTGACGTTGAAGCACAGCTGTGCTTATTGGGGTGGAACTATATTGTAATCGTAGTGATAAGTCACAATGGTAACGGTAATCCAATTTACTAACCTGGTTTCGGATCGTCGCTTCCTACGCATCGCTCTGCCCTCTGATATCTAACGTTTCCTTGTCGCAGAATAGTCTGTAGATGCATGGTCATATGCGGAAAAAAAAATCTAAGATGGAACGGTGTCTTTGACCAAGAATGACATCTTGATGCTCACCGTCTGTCCTTGCTCATCACATAGTCTTTTGTCTTGTAATCTACATCGGAAAAGTGGTCACTCGCAGAGCCTGCGGCTGGCGGACACGGCAATTTCCGCATTTGCAACCACCTTTTCCGCTGCAAATTCTTCCTCGGAAGTCGATCAAAAGTTTTTTCCTTGCATTTGTAGTACTAGTTGATATATCCAGGAGCCATCCAGTGCACACCAGTTTTCTTTTTATTCGATTTTCCATGCGTTTCGGCCGTTTTTCCGAGAGGTTTTTACTGTGTGAACGCGGTGCCAGGAGCTCGTACTCAAACCACTCTGCCGCTGAGCCCCCCGCAGAGCAATATGGCGCCGCCCAGCGAAGATAATGGCAAAGTTAAAAAGGATATTACAAAATTACCGTGGCGTTGCGCCCATCATATAAGGGTGATATATACTGTAAATAGTATGTTATTATGTTTGGGCTATGGTTGTTCGAGTGCTTCACCCCTCCTTTAAGTTATTATATTGATTTTTGCACTGGTAATCCAATGCAAGTTGAACAAATGACTGAATGACGAATTAGTTTTTTTAGTTTTTTTTCGGCCAAGTCCGGCTTAACCATTATTGGCCCAATCGAGTCTCAGAGCTGTGCAGCGAGTTTGGAAGTAATGTTTTAAGCATCTTAAGACTTTAAGTACATGCATGCAAATACGTCTAATATAAACAAATATGATTACAATCGCACTCAAAATCAAATGCTTGACTCTAAAAGTAAAGCAATACAACAAATAAAAATAGAAGATACAACATTCAGTAATACAATTGGTTTTGAAAGTAATACATTGAAACATTACTTCTTTGAAAAAACAGCAATCATCCAGATTCAGTATTGCCTATTGGACAAAAACAATGAATTTACTAGACTGAGCACAGCCTAATCGTTCGTGGTTTGCCTGCCGTTTGAGTTGAGGAACCGGAAAACTGCTGCCGATAGTAGGGCCTACACGAAGGTTGTGTATGTGAATCGGAGCCCGAATCAGACTTAATTTCGAAGTCTACCGCGATCACGCTGGGCCACTGCAGAGTGCCAGCGTTGGGCGACAATACAGTAGCGTCTCGGTTACAAGCAGCAGGCACATCAACATTATGGATCTCCACCAACGTAGCAAAGGATGCTGACTCGGACTGTTCAGGGACAATCCCAGGAACGCTGCTTTTATTCAAGTTCACGAAAAAGGCATCGATTGTCGTGAACTTTGACGTTGGCATATCGCATCTTTTCGATCGCTTTGCAGGTGCCATTTTGAACTCGCCCCACGACATCCGGGTCACTAAATCGGTTTTACCTAAAACTCCTGGACTAGTAGAGCAATCTCGTCTTGTGCAGCTGCAAGTTGATCTGTCGTCTGTAGCGTTGCGGCACCTTAGTCATGGTCAGGCGACACATTTGGAACAACCGTGTCCACACCAGGATCATCTGCCGCAGATGCAGTCTCAGGAATGTCATCCAGGTTTTCTTCACATTCTACGAAGCGCCTGCACAGAGAGAAACAATAACTAGGCAAACAGACAAACTGACAAGTTCACAACATATAGCATTTCTGTGCTATAGTGATTGTAAATAATATTTATTTTATATTGTATTTATTTTGTATTATATTTTAATAAATTAGTATACGTTGCTTTTTAGCCTGAAATAAGAAAATCGTATTTATGAAATTAATATCAGACATGATTTGGCGACATAAGCTACAGCATACCTTTTTTAACGGAGCAACTTGGCGTAATGTTGGCGGTTTTCTCTTGTTTGCTGCATTGCTGCAGACTTGTGGTACGGCTGTATCAACCAGAATGTTGATCTTGCTATAACCTTTGTTGTCATTGTCGCTTGGTAAAAAGTATACCGAACATACCTGATCTGAAAACAGAGAACCTGCCATTATTTATAAAGCTAACGAAATAAAGTAGTGGCAGTACTGTTAGTAGAAAGTGAACACAATCATTGTCACTGTCATACCCTGTGCTGTACAAAAAACAGACACACACTAACCATTTGACGTGTGTATTCTGTGAAGCCTTCACAGTGGCGTCGAAGAAATATGCTCCAATAATAATTCGTTTATCCTGAACATTCTTTTGCAACACATCTGGTGCACGACGTCACGTGATGTTACAGTTTGCTTCACAAAACGTCATAATTCTATATTTATGCATGGTAACTTTAGAGTTTAGTGCGTGCCCTGTTTATCGCATTTTTATAAGGTTCAAGTTCGAAAAAACCATCAGGCTCAGAGAGGTCAATAGCAATATGGGGACCATTACAAAGTCGACGAGTTTGCCTGGGTGTAGTGTCTGTACCCATGACTTTCTGGCAGTAATGTATGACTATGTGTAACACGCCCTTCTGAGATATTTGTACATTTTCTTAAACAACTGTATCACAGTTCCCTTGGAGTTCACATTCCTTTCGTCAAATTATAAATCAAAGCCTCTTTACTTTTTGTTTATTGTGATTCAACTTCATTTATCGCCCACCGCCGATCAACGCCAGTTATAGATTTACCTTAAACGCCGGTCCAGGGTCACGTCTAATCTTCGTCAGCCAAACTAGGAATCTCTCTTTGTCAATCATTTGGTTGGGAATCGATGAAAACTCACATAGTTTAAATGAAAGCGGTAGGATATGTTTGTTACAGCCAGGGACACAATAATACACCATGTCGAATCTAGAAGGCGTTTTCCAACCTGTCTCGTTTTCGATCTAAGATGGCGCGAATGTGGAATAGGTCAATTAGACCTGTCTATGGATTTGTACATATGTTTGTCTGTCTCACCATCTCTCTTTCTACATGTGTGTGTATGAGTGTTTGTTTGCCTGTGTGTCTGTGTGTCTGTCTGTATGTCTACATATATGTCCGTTTGTCTTGTTATTTATATGTGTCTGTCTTGCTGCTTGATTGTCTGTATGTCTTTCTGTATCTGTATATCTTTATCTCTGTTTTGTCATGATATGTTTTATTCTACCTGTTTTAATCTCCGTCTTATTGTATGCCTTTCTCCCCTCTCCCTCTCACCCTCCCTCTTCCTCTCCCTCTCCCTCCCCTCTATTCCCTCCAGTTGGTCTCGATCTCGTTCTGTCTCTAGCTTTATATCCCCTACTCCATGTATCACACATATCGTTCAAATACGAATAAGCTTCTATAGCGCCCAGACATCCTCAGGAACCTGAACTCAAATGCGAAATCAACCAGAATCATTAAGCATTATCACGAACAGGGACGTCACGAACAGGGACGCGCAAACGTCGTCATCAGAACAAGGGACCACCGACGATTTAAGGTGGAAATGCAATTTGGAATAAACGTGTCTTGAGTATTTTTCGGAAAGTAGCTATCGTTTCGGATGATTTCAAAGTGATGGGAAATTCATTCCAGACACTTGGCGCAGTTACAGCAAAAGCACTTTTGCCAAATTTTAGTTTTAGGAACAATACGTTGTTGTGAAATAGATTATTTGATCTGCCTAGTGATATTTGAAAGATGCAGGAAACTAGCCAAGTAGGGTGGCTGTTGCGTAGATAGAGCACGATAATTGTTGTGTAGCTTTCTTTGTGTTGTCAACCAGCGGCCCGTCTTCACAAGCGAGAGTTCTCCTCTACGACTGACGCATGTGCACACACTGTCCCGTTTCCGTTTCCGGTGCAGCCATTAGGAAGCTCGTCGTGCGTGTGTCCCGAGTAAGCCATGTTGATCACCCCAAGTGGCTCTTTCCTGGTCTCCTCGTCGTGCGTGTGTCCCGAGTAAGCCATGTTGGTCTCCCCAAGTGGCTCTTTCGTGGTCTCCTCGTCCTGGGCAAATGTGTCAGGAATTATTGTAGACACTGTTATATGTTTCTCGGCGTCACTTGCCCGGCTTTTCGTCCACCTCTTGTCGTCTGTCCGAGACCATCCTGCGATTTCTTCGACTGAGGTCGGCAGTGGCCGATGGTACGTCTCTGGCAACCAGGGCCAGCAACCCGAATATAACGCCCGGCGCCCAGTTGATTATTCGGAACTGGAAATCAAAATATCAACTTAATAAATTCCATCTTTGCCATGCCAACACTATTGTAGTACACACATATGTTGCAGTGGAATATGGCTTAGATGCAACTTAACATAGAACAATCGCATCCTTCGGTGACCATAACATAGAATTAGTCTGTAGCGAGCAGACGTACTAGCGTTCAAATCCATCCGCGATTGATCTCGCACATCGCCAATTAGGTTCGTTCGCGTTAAAATCTGTAGTTTGTCAATACTTTATTAAATATGCACCGTCAGTTAAATAAAACAGTGAGTCATTTTTTAAGATCATCATTTTATCAAAAACAATTTACTTTAATCGTTAGATCGGGTAACTTACGAGAGTGTGAGTAGCCCTATGCTATCATATATAGAGCCATTTTCGAATAATTTGCACCGGATCCGGTTAACAAATAATTCAATAGATTGTGCGATAATTTCTTCAAGACTAAAACACTGTTTTATACAAACGAGATGTCGTGGCTGATACTAGAGCTGAGATGTCGTAGTTGATACTAGAGCTGACATGTCATAGTTGATACTAGAGCTGACATGTCGTTGTTGATGCTAGATAAGTAATTTGTTTGCGAAACAATCTGTTACGAGATTTGAGGAAGAATCGATTTGAGGAAGGGCATTTAATAAACGTGGCACTATCGTCATAAGCCTCAGCTCATATTTGCCACCGTGTGTTGACCACTCGATCTCCTGTCCACGTTGGTTTTCAAAAATAATGTTGCCTATTGTTGCCATAAATGGAATGGGTATGAAAATATAGAAATATGGTTGTTTCACTTAAGCAAGATAATAGAACTAGAGCACACGAAGCAACATTAGTGAAAGTTCAGTATATTTAGGATATCAGAAAGTACTAATTCTCACAGAGGGCAATAAATTAATGGAACAAATTACCTACAGACTGTGTAAATGCTAGCAGCGTGAATGTTTTAAATTTTTTACAAATATCTCAGGAGGGCGGATTACATATATATATATATATATATATATATATATATATATATATATATATATATATATATATATATATATATATATATATATATATATATATATATATATATATATATATATATATATATATATATATATATATATATATATATTTATTTATATATATAATTGCCCTCTCGCTAAGCCAATGGCTTCCTTGACCATTTGCCATCTGGGCCTTTGTCTTTGGTTGCAATCTTGCTAAATCTGGCTAAATCTTGTTAAAATAATATATTACATTAACTAAGTCATATTTATTAAAGAGACACTCGTTAGAAGTTCGTGTGTCTGCGACTGATTGTGTATATCGTCAAATTAATGGACAGTCCATTGTGTATATTGTTTACCAAGTAGACAGAGAATGAACAATCCATTTTGTATATTTCTTACCAAGTAGACAGAGAATGGAGCAAGTATGCTACCGATGAACCCGGATCCAGCAGCCAGGCCAAGACAGGTAGCTCTGTAAAGAAATTTCATTATTTGTTACAATTGGCTATAATAGTTTTAATATAATTGCTACCGAAAGAAAAGGATGTGAGAAATTCCAAAGGTACTCAGACATGAACTCTTGACATGTGATAAACGACCAATCATTAAAATGCTACGATCTTCTATTACCTGAACCGCTATGCTAAACGGAATTTCACCCCGAAAACATTCCTGACCATGTTTATGTTATAGTTTGCGTACAGCGTTCTACGTAATCACGTGATAATGCTGTATCCGCCCACAAATCTGAAGCGAAAGGTTTGCACTCTGAATTTGCAGCCTGGCCAGCCGGAAACGTACCGTTTGTGCTGCCATCTGTTAGATACATAAAACGTTAATGCGTATTCATGGGTCGCATTCACAATCTCCCCACCAGTGGCGCCACTCACCATTTCATCATGATTATGATGAGTGGCGCCATTGATGGAGCCATCACGTGACGTTTTGCCTAGTGACATCAGCAAGCTCCCTCAAGCTACCAACAAACATGGCTGGAAATATAAAGCTGCCAGACACTCCGTCGTGTTTTTCGTTGAATGTTTTAATGGTATCCGGTGTCGGAATGGCGCACATATTTTTACTAATTTGTTACTCTGCCACATCGTCTCATGGCTGCTAAGGAGAAGCAAGGAGGTCGGTATCACGGCCTATAGCAACTGAGACATTGGCGCACGCTCATTTGTCATAATTCGGATTCCTAAGTCACGTGATGGATCTATCAATCGTTGATGATTGTGTTGCATTCGTTGACACGCGCACTGCCGGTGTTACTGGCTGCACTCGATTCATCCGCCGGCGTACGCCGGGCAGGTTTCAGCGGCGCATTAAAAACAAGATTGCCGGAATAGAACAAGAAACGTTAGTTTGGATTGTGATAAATTGTTATATTTTCAGTGCATGGTGCCGTTGAGTATGCAATTTGAAACAGTTGTGTATGGGAACAACACCACGTTCCTGCGACATGTTTTGTGTATTTTTCGAACCTTTAGCACGAATCAACTGCATCCATGTTTTAAAATGTGTTGCTCGATTGGTCACGAAAAAGCGGCGCGCCGGTCACATGACCGGCGGACTTCGGCTACGCCTGCGGCGAATGAATCGAGTTCAACCACTGGTTTCTCATCATGGAATCGATATAGTTGACTTGTAGATGCTACTGCCCGGTATCGAAAACCATATGGATGATTTATTGAAAAAATGTTCAGTCCCGATATTATTGCAAACTCAGCTGACACCAGCAAAGAAGAAGTTCCGTAATGGTAAACTACAGTGCATATACAGTGGACCCTGCTCAAATAATCACGGATACCAGAGTAGAATAAAATATACATTGGCTGTGACGGAGTCGTGCCCTACGTGATTATATTAGGCGATTCAGCTGTTACTGGTGAACCTACCTGATGTTAGTTGGGAAGATTTCCTGCGCATAGATGAGCCCGACACCGTAGGTGGCCCCGACCCCGAGTTTACAGGTCAGCGAGAGCGCCGTCACAAGCATCGGCGTGTTGATATTGTCGCCTGCAGACAGACACGATCATGAATGAAAACACTGTTAGAAATATTGTTTTTGGACGGAACACAGGACTAGAGGACACGAAGTAGCGTTTGTAAAGAAACAGCTTAGATTAATATCAGAAAATGTCCATTCTAACAGAGGACAATAAATGCATGAAAAGGTTTATCTAATGAACGTGTAAATGTAGTATCGTGGATGCGTTGGGCGATAATGGGAAATGGTGGCCATCAACAAGGTATTCGGTGCACTAAAATACTTAACGAGTTCACCAGCTTCTTTGTATTGGTATAACATGTGAGGTTAGTGTACGTAACACGTGGGGTTAGTGTACGTAACATGTGGGGTTAGTGTACGTAACATGTGGGGTTAATGTACGCATGATCGTTCTTCGCGGGACACATGGTTAGTATCAATGGACCACGTGGTTTAGGAAATCAAGAAGTGGTGGAGCGTGACCGCAAGACGACAACGAGTGGTTGTGATCTAGAGTGCAACCATTTTAAGTTGAACTTATAATAACAAAACAACATCCATTCTGACACACAAACCGGAGTGTCAACATAGTGTGGAACAGCGAACGTCGCGGCTGTGTTCTTATCATGATTTGTGATACTTGAAAACATCTTGTAAAATTCCCTTCTGATCTATTAACAATCGTAGCATTGGCAAACGCATCCTTGAGATCTTGGCACGAGGAACTGTTTCCCAATTTTCAGCGAAAACGGGATAGAGTATCACTTATGACCCTTAACAATGCGGATGTATCGTCAATTGAGATCAACTGTGTGATGTACGAAAGTGCTAATTCCGAATTAGCACTTTCAAATGTTGATCATTTTCCAGATTAATTATGGTAAAGTTCTGTGATTTGTATCAACTTCATCGTGTCATATTTGTAAAACAGTTACACAATTGAAAACAAGAGTAGTTCTGTAAGACATTAATCGCGCGCCTCTGTATGACGCAATGGTGGCCATTTATATTTCGAATGCGACTGACATTTAAGAAATAGTCCTTGATCCTATCACTTCTTTAGTACGATTTGAAGTTGGCATTACGGGAACAGATAAATGTCGGCGTGAACGGTCTCTTAGGGGGCATTACGTGAACGGTCTCTTAGGGGGCATTACGTGAATGGTCTCTTAGGGGGGCATTACGTGAACGGTCTGTTAGGGGGCATTACGTGAACGGTCTCTTAGAGGGCATTACGTGAACGGTCTCTTAGGGGCATTACGTGAACGGTCTCTTAGGGGGCATTACGTGAACGGTCTCTTAGGGGGCATTACGTGAACGGTCTCTTAGGGGGCATTACGTGAACGGTCTCTTAGGGGCATTACGTGAACGGTCTCTTAGGGGGCATTACGTGAACGGTCTCTTAGGGGGCATTACGTGAACGGTCTCTTAGGGG
>OY759273.1:32566535-32854035 GCA_963662155.1 Lamellibrachia columna | reverse complement strand
TGTTGTTGTTGTTGTTGTTGTTGTTGATGTTGTTGATGTTGTTGATGTTGTTGATGTTGTTGTCGTAGTCATAATTATTATTGTTGACGTCATCATCGTCGTCGTTGCTGATACAACAACAACAACTGCAACTACTGTTCCTTACCACGCGTAGACCACCATGGGCAGCCCGGCGACTGAGATGGCCAGCTGCAGGTGGCGCCAGTTGCGGAAGATGTAGGCAATGAGAACGAGGCTGAGCATGCCGAATGTGGCGAAGAGACTTGTCAATGGCGCCATGATCATCTTGACGCTCGTTGGGAAGATCTCGCACGCAAGCACGAATCCCTGCAGGAACACACCCTGTAAACACAAGTTAGTTCATGTAGTAGTGGTTGAGACTACATCTAGGCACAGGCCGCAGTGCACTTTCCCAATGGGGACCATGTCAACGTTTTGTCTGATATTAGAAAACTGGTTCATAAAAAATTCAGAAACGTGGCTATCCTCAAAACTGACAGTTGTTGCCGAATATTAATACGCCTACCGGTGTTTCGGGAATGTCACCACCAATATACCTACGCGTCTTAGAATCCGCTTCATTCTGCAATATCTCACTGACAAAGGTGTGACAGTTCGAACGTTCCAACCTTGCTGGCTGAATACAGTTGCTTCTTGGCAAATAAAAACACTGAAATCTGTTAAATGGCTTATTCTAGGCACTACGTGTAACACTGCGGAAGCTTAACTGTGGTCTGACCTCTAATATAGTGTGAGCAATCGAGGCAAGACCTGTTTACAACACGCTCGCACACATCAGGATCCGTAGCATCGCTACTGTTTAATAATTTTGTATCACGGTAATCCCACTAAACATGCGAAATAGTTTAATGCATTTTAAAATTACTTGAAGCAAAAAACGTCAAACATCAAAACATCAAAAGAAAAAAACAGACATATCGGTACTTAATGCAGCGTACACCCCCGTGAGGAACTAATACATGAATATTTACTGCGGCGAACATCCCCGTAAGGAACTAATACATGAATACTTACTGCGACGAACATCCCGCGAGGAACTAATACATGAATACTTACTGCGACGGACATCCCGCGAGGAACTAATACATGAATACTTACTGCGACGAACATCCCGCGAGGAACTAATACATGAATACTTACTGCGACGAACATCCCGCGAGGAACTAATACATGAATACTTACTGCGACGAACATCCCGCGAGGAACTAATACATGAATACTTACTGCGGCGCACATCCCCGTCAGGAACTGACAGGCGCAGAAGGTGTAGAGGTCAGGCGCGAAGGCGAGGACGATACCGAAGACATCCATGAAGAAGTGGCAGGTGAAGAGAACCTTCTTGCGTCCGTAGCGGTCGCCGAACGGCGTGAAGGCGAAGAACCCGATAACGACGCCGACATTGAAGAGGGTCTGCGTGATTTCTACGTACGAGTCTTTCGCGCAGACCAAGTCCCACTGCACACAAGAATCGATGGTACGTGTCATGTTTGACGTTCACGTGTGTATGCATACTTCAGGGTTGGCAAAATGTGATTAATCTAACCTACTATTTTAATATACACCGCTCTTTTTATTCCTGAACATGGCGGGATGTTTACGTGCAATTATAGCGGGAGTCAGAAATGTCATCAAAACTTGCCTCGGTATGAAACCGTCTCGAAAAATAACATTCACTCGCTTAATAAATATCGACATATTTTGGTCAACATTTACACAAATTATATATCTGGAAAATTTTGGTTCTTGGCGCCAGTTGCCTTATAACCTGGTGAAACGGTAAGATAGTGGGTACCCTCGACAATTTGTTTGCCCCCCTCCCACACACACAAATAAACACACTCACACCCACACAAGCACATGCGCAAGCACGCACTCACTCACTCGCACGCACGCACGCACGCACGCACGCACGCACGCACGCACGCACGCACGCACGCACGCACGCACGCACGCACGCACGCACGCACGCACGCACGCACGCACGCACGCACACACACACACACACACACACACACACACACACACACACACACACACACACACACACACACACACATACACACACATTAATTGCTAAGAACAAAGTTATGGTTGTAATTGAATATGTCAAATGCACACAGGGACGACACGCGAACTTCCACATACAGGGACGACACGTGAACCTCCACATACAGGGACGGCACGTGAACCTCCACATACAGGGACGGCACGTGAACCTCCACATACAGGGACGACACGTGAACCTCCACATACAGGGACGACACGTGAACCTCCACATACAGGGACGACACGTGAACCTCCACATCAAAACGCCCCTTCACATTAACACACGGACGCAACAGTTGTGGCTAGTTCCCGGCGGAACGTGTCTTCATGGAATGGCAGTTCAACGCGAACTAGTTAACTGTGTGACTGCTTTATAACACATGCCATGATCAGATAAAAATACATAATGTTAGAATGGCAGAGCACAACAATTTGATAGTACTTAATATGGAGAGCGAGAGAGAGAGAGAGAGAGAGAGAGAGAGGAGAGAGAGAGAGAGAGAGAGAGAGAGAGAGAGGAGAAAGAGATAGAGAGAGAAGAGATAGAGAGAGGAGAGAGTGAGAGAGAGAGAGAGGGAGAGAGGAAGAGGTGATATATATATATATATATATATATATATATATATATATATATATATATATATATATATATATATATATATAGAGAGAGAGAGAGAGAGAGAGAGAGAGAGTGGGGTGAGGGGGCATTGTCTTGTTGGGCACGGACATCAGGCCTATTCTAAGCGACATGAACAACAACCGCCCATATAGTCCGCCAAGCATATATTACTACCACAAAAACCACACCCAACGTTACGTAAATCGTCAAAGATCTCTATGCAATGTTTCTTGTGCGTCACACCTGAAATATGCTTCAAGTTGACATTGAACAGGAGCTGCTTCTGTCGCACCAACAATTCAGTTGCTCCTTGATAAGTTGTCATCTTGGCAGAACGTCTCCCATTGACAAACAGGCCAGCGACTGAACAAACTGGACGGCAGGTTGAAGAAGATTTTGTTACATCTTAAGCGTGGGCATATGTATATTTTGTCCACACTTGACTTCGCTTGACTTCCGTTCAAGGTTCGCGTCTTTGACAATACCTCGAGTGATTACTGACCATAAGCACTGCTGTGTTTGACCATACGCTTCACTAAAGAGAACGCTTTGTAAATTGATAGGGGAGACGTGTATGTACTCGACACTCAATGTCGGCCTTAAAGCCTGCTTTAAATCTACATAATATTTACATGCAACTTAAGCGTCGAGTCAGTCTACCGTTGGACAGACTTGAGAGTCACGACAGCCAACGTACTCAATATTGGTTGTTACGAAACATGATCCTCTCAGGTTGCGCAGCTGTATAATCTAAGCAGGAATATTGGGCTGGCCCAAACCAGGGCAAGGGCTGGGCCTGGACCTAATAAAAATATTAATACAAAACCCAGTCTTTTAATATTAATAAAAAAATTAAAAATTGTATTTCCGGTTAATGAATGTTTAAAATTATTTCTTTAGTATTACATAATTGCAAATTGAGACCTTGCATGGAATTATGAATGACACCAGTTTAACCTCTTTTCAACAATGGGACTTCCAATGGTATAATTTTAATAATGTGCATTCTTTTAATAGAGACATTTCATATAATAGCAATGCATAGTATTGCATACACAGTACATCCATTACACAATGCATATTACTACTACATAGTACATACAGAATACAGATGTTACAGATGCATATGTTTGCATGAATGTAGCCTTTTGCATAGATCTAATGGCCCCATAAGTTCACTTGGCTGGAAATAGCCAGCACCAAATGTTTACTTTAGACATGTTTGTAGAGGCAATCAAGCCATGATTAACCACCAATGTATCACCCTTTGACCAATGGACATTCTATTGTCTTTACTCCAAATCTTGCCTGCCTGAATGACCTGCCCACTGGCAACTGCCCACTGCCCAGTGCCCACCCCAGTTGGTAGTTGGTATTTTTCAATTGTGTTAACCAGTGTCTACTGTTTAGTGTCCACAATTTCCTCAGTACTGATTCATTCACACTTATACTAATTCACACATGTCTGAACCTGATCTGTCTCAGGCTAGTGACTGCAGGCCTGCTGGAAATGCCACTGGGTGCCAGTGCCAGTGGGTGGTATTTAATTGAAATATCAATTAATACCAAATTTACTGCCCTTACTTACTTACTATTTTTCTTAAGTTATTTAATAAAACAATATAATATAATATAATAGCAATGACAATAAAAAGTTGATTGTTTTTCCTCAGGATATTCGTCCGTTTGAAGCAGTTGGTGGTGCTGGATTTCTAGACCTCGTCCAGCACACTATGGACAGTAGACAGCAGACTAGTAGACATTATACAATGTTCATATATTATTTTTAAAGTTATTTAATAAAACAATAGGTATGTATTACAGTTTATTTGTGTTTCCTTTTTATTATAAGATAATAGGTTTATCTTTTAAACATTTAGCGGACCGCGGGCTTGCGGGCCGCGGGCTTATCCGTCTTTGGCCCGCGGGTATGGGCCGGGCCTGGGCCTGAAACGTGCGGGCCGGGTCGGACCTGGGCCAAACGGTCTGGGTCGGGTCTGGGCCAGGCGTGGGCCTAAATTCTAGTTTGCAGGCCTGGACCGGGCTGGGCTTGACTAATTTTTGCGGGCCTGGATTCTAACTGCTAATTGCGGGCTGGGCTTGGGCTCAAATTATAGGCCCGTGCAGGTCACAAAGTGCACACTGGAAGATCTGGCCACCGTCACGGACCGGTAAAGGCATGCGTCCGATGGTGGCGACACCTTGTGTGAGGGACACGAAAAGGAGAAGTAGAAAAAGAAGGCGGAGCTAGTTTGGGATTTTATAAAATTAAAATGCCCAAATTATCTTAATTGTTCCAGCTCAAAGTTCATATAAATTAACAACGTTATGTTGCATGGTTTAATATACATTACTCTATTGTAATAAACACGCGTTCAATATTTGGGATACAGGGATACAATTCTAAAATCAGTATTAAACGCTCGTCGTACGGACCGAACTAGTTATTTACGTCATGACGCAGCCGTCGCGTACGAAACGGCGCCTGCGATGACGAATTGCGGTCGCTTCGAAACTTTGGCTAGTTTGATCACCCCACGTTGCCACAGTTCACTCAGCTGTATAAATAAGCCTGGCAATACAGACAGTGGTGGAAATGTGAACGAAGAAGTTGAGATGGCCTTGGAATGAACAGGTCTGCCAGGGGGTGAAGTGTAAAACGCATTGAGCGGTCCTATGGACTGGATACCGCGCTTCCCCAACCTTACCTTACGGTTCCCCAACCTTACCTTACGATTCCTCAACCTTACCTTACGGTTCCCCAACCTTACCTTACGGTTCCCCAACCTTACCTTACGGTTCCCCAATCTTACCTTACGGTTCCCCAACCTTACCTTACGGTTCCCCAACCTTACCTTACGGTTCCCCAACCTTACCTTACGGTTCCCCAATCTTACCTTACGGTTCCCCAACCTTACCTTACGGTTCCCCAACCTTACCTTACGGTTCCCCAACCTTACCTTACGGTTCCCCAACCTTACCTTATGGTTCCCCAACCTTACCTTACGGTTCCCCATTGCTATTCTCCGTTGCGCACTCCGCTGCGCACTTTACGACAGCCGTACGGCCCTACCTGCATGGTGATAGCCATATATAGTCATTGTGACAGCCGTACAGCCCCACCTGCATGGTGATAGCCATATATAGTCATTGTGACAGCAGTACAGCCCTACCTTCATGGTGATGACCATATATAGTCATTGTGACAGCAGTACAACCCTACCTGCATGGTGATGGTGCCGCCGTTCGGGTCGAAGCCAGCAGGGTCGTACGTGTAGCCGTTGGTGCACGCGACTGTGTCGTTGCCGCCGGCGCTGACGTTGCCGTACATGCGACACGCCGACAGAACACCAGTTGAAACATCTTTCGGAATGTAGCGTTCAACGGGGACGTCTTCTGGCACTTTGCAGTGATGTGGGTTGATGTAACCTGTCGAGAATGAATGGAATCAAGACTGATTTTCTCACATATTCGACTTTTCAGTTCCGATAACTATCGGTAATAATCCGAGAAAAACAGTCATTATCATACAACATTAGCGTCAGCACAGTTTTAGTTCTATTGCTGAATAGGCGCAGTGACTTATGCCTGGGTGAATTCAGACCTTGAAGAAACGGAGTGTCCAGTTTCCACAAACACTACCACTTCAAGTTACCCGATTTGTTTTAATTAACCAACCTTAAAATGGATCCTGCGGCAAAATCCTAACACCGAGAATGTGAATGGAACTGGGATTCAAATTCACATTAAGAAAAAAAACAGACGTGTCAAACCCGAGGTCGCCACTGATTTTGAATTTGATATTATTATTCTCCTAAGAGAAAAGACCACACAGGAGCTTCACGTGCGAGTGGAATCTTCATGTGTGAAGATGTGGCTGAAGATTCTTGCCGTAAAGACAATGTTTGTGGTCTACGAATTTCCCGAAAAATTACCGTCATTACGAAATGTTTTGGAGACCGTCGCCGACTTTAAGTACTTTGGCTCCTGTGTCAGCACTACTGCCAAAGACATAAAGACAAGGAAAACAATGGCACGGCTCTCAACCAATGACACAAAGGAAGGCAATGACAGGGAGAGCACTCAACCAATGACACCAAGGAAGGCAATGGCACGGAGAGCACTCAACCAATGGCACAGATGAAGGCAATGGCACGGAGAGCACTCAACCAATGGCACCGAGGAATGCAATGGCACGGAGAGCACTCAACCAATGACACCGAGGAATGCAATGGCACGGAGAGCACTCAACCAATGGCACCGAGGAATGCAATGGCACGGAGAGCACTCAACCAATGGCACAGAGGAAGGCAACGGCTTGGAGAGAACTCAACCAATGACACCGAGGAATGCAATGGCACGGAGAGCACTCAACCAATGGCACAGAGGAAGGCAACGGCTTGGAGAGAACTCAACCAATGACACCGAGGAATGCAATGGCACGGAGAGCACTCAACCAATGACACAGAGGAAGGCAATGGCACGGAGAGAACTCAACCAATGACACAAAGGAAGGCAATGGCACGGAAAGAACTCAACCAATGACACAAAGGAAGGCAATGGCACGGAGAGCACTCAACCAATGACACAAAGGAAGGCAATGGCACGGAGAGAACTCAACCAATGACACAGAGGAAGGCAATGGCACGGAGAGCACTCAACCAATGACACCAAGGAAGGCAATGGCATGGAGAGAACTCAACCAATGACACCGAGGAAGGCAGTGGCATGGAGAGCACTCAACCGATGACACCGAGGAAGGCAATGGCACGGAGAGCACTCAACCAATGACACAGAGGAAGGCAATGGCATGGAGAGCACTCAACCGATGACACCGAGGAAGGCAATGGCATGGAGAGCACTCAATCAACGACACCAAGGAAGGCAATGGCATGGAGAGCACTCAACCAATGACACAGAGGAAGGCAATGGCATGGAGAGCACTCAACCGATGACACCGAGGAAGGCAATGGCATGGAGAGCACTCAATCAACGACACCAAGGAAGGCAATGGCATGGAGAGCACTCAACCGATGACACAGAGGAAGGCAATGGCATGGAGAGAACTCAACCAATGACACCGAGGAAGGCAATGGCACGGAGAGCACTCAACCAATGACACAAAGGAAGGCAATGGCACGAAGAGCACTCAACCAATGACACAAAGGAAGGCAATGGCACGAAGAGCACTCAACCAATGACACAAAGGAAGGCAATGGCACGAATAGCACTCCACCATTGACGCAGAGGAAGGCAAAGGCATGGAGAGCACTCAACCAATGACATCAAGGAAGGCAATGGCATGGAGAGCACTCAACCAATGACGTCAAGGAAGGCAATGGCACGGAGAGCACTCAACCAACTCAACAAGATATGGAAGTCTGCACCGTTACGCAAAATCAAGCAGCGCCAATTCATGGCAACGACGGAGTTTGTTCTCCACCGCGGATGTGAGTCGTGGACAGCGACAAACACACTGAAGTACCTCGGCGGTGCTACACGAGAACACTGCGAACCGTTTCAACATTCACTGCATGCAACAACATAATATCATCACCATCATCGTCATCATCATCATCACCATCACCATCATCATCATCACCATCATCTTCATCATCATCATCATCTTCATCATCATCTTCATCTTTATCATCATCATCATCATCATCATAATCATTAATAGCAGCAGCAGCAGCAGCAGCAGCAGCAGCAGCAGCAGCAGCAGCAGCAGCAGCAGCAGCAGCAGCAGCAGCAGCAGCAGCAGCAGCAGCAGCAGCAGCAGCAGCAGCAGCAGCAGCAGCAGCAGCAGCAGCAGCAGCAGCAGCAGCAGCAGCAGCAGCAGCAGCAGCAGCAGCAGCAGCAGCAGCAGCAGCAGCAGCAGCAGCAGCAGCAGCAGCAGCAGCAGCAGCAGCAGCAGCAGCAGCAGCAGCAGCAGCAGCAGCAGCAGCAGCAGCAGCAGCAGCAGCAGCAGCAGCAGCAGCAGCAGCAGCAGCAGCAGCAGCAGCAGCAGCAGCATTATTATCATCATCATCATCGTCGTCGTTGTCGTCGTCATCATCGTAATCATCATTATTATTATAATGACAAAACGGTTCTACAGCGGAATGAATAAAGGTACCGATACGATACGTGAAAGGACGCTGACATTGGCTGTCACTGTTCCAGACCCCGTGACGAAATGATACGAAGAACCACTACGTGACAACCAGCGCAAGAACGAGACAAGACAGACCAGCCTCAGTTTACCTGTATCGATTATCTAACAGGAATATGTGATGTTAGAGCCTGGAGAGCGGCCTACGGCAATGATCTAACAGGAATATGTGATGTTAGAGCCTGGAGAGCGGCCTACGACAATGATCTAACAGGAATATGTGATGTTAGAGCCTGGAGAGCGGCCTACGACAATGATCTAACAGGAATATGTGATGTTAGAGCCTGGAGAGCGGCCTACGGCAATGATCTAACAGGAATATGTGATATTAGAGCCTGAAGAGCGGCCTACGACAATGATCTAACAGGAATATGTGATATTAGAGCCTGGAGAGCGGCCTACGGCAATGATCTAACAGGAATATGTGATATTAGAGCCTGGAGAGCGGCCTACGGCAATGATCTAACAGGAATATGTGATATTAGAGCCTGAAGAGCGGCCTACGACAATGATCTAACAGGAATATGTGATGTTAGAGCCTGGAGAGCGGCCTACGGCAATGATCTAACAGGAATATGTGATATTAGAGCCTGGAGAGCGGCCTACGGCAATGATCTAACAGGAATATGTGATATTAGAGCCTGAAGAGCTATCTACGGCAATGATCTAACAGGAATATGTGATATTAGAGCCTGAAGAGCGATCTACGGCAATGATCTAACAGGAATATGTGATATTAGAGCCTGAAGAGCGATCTACGGCAATGATCTAACAGGAATATGTGATATTAGAGCCTGGAGAGCGGCCTACGGCAATGATCTAACAGGAATATGTGATATTAGAGCCTGAAGAGCGGCCTACGACAATGATCTAACAGGAATATGTGATATTAGAGCCTGGAGAGCGGCCTACGGCAATGATCTAACAGGAATATGTGATATTAGAGCCTGAAGAGCGATCTACGGCAATGATCTAACAGGAATATGTGATATTAGAGCCTGAAGAGCGATCTACGGCAATGATCTAACAGGAATATGTGATATTAGAGCCTGAAGAGCGATCTACGGCAATGATCTAACAGGAATATGTGATATTAGAGCCTGGAGAGCGGCCGACGGCAATAATGTAACAGGAATATGTGATATTAGAGCCTGGAGAGCGGCCTACGGCAATGATCTAACAGGAATATGTGATATTAGAGCCTGAAGAGCGGCCTACGACAATGATCTAACAGGAATATGTGATATTAGAGCCTGGAGAGCGGCCTACGACAATGATCTAACAGGAATATGTGATATTAGAGCCTGGAGAGCGGCCTACGGCAATGATCTAACAGGAATATGTGATATTAGAGCCTGGAGAGCGGCCTACGGCAATGACCTAACAGGAATATGTGATATTAGATCCTGGAGAGCGGCCTACGGCAATGATCTAACAGGAATATGTGATATTAGAGCCTGGAGAGCGGCCTACGGCAATGATCTAACAAGAATATGTGATATTAGAGACTGGAGAGCGGCCTACGGCAATGATCTAACAGGAATATGTGATATTAGAGCCTGGAGAGCGGCCGACGGCAATGATAGGCATATATATTAGAATTGATTCTAAATAATTAGGGTGCAAATAAAATCTGCCTTTGTTTGGTTTCCTCTCCTCGTCTGTTTTCCTGTTGACACTTATCCAGAGTATCAATATTATGTTCACTCTATTAGCTACTTCGGACGAGAGTTAGTGCAGTCCAAGGATTGTCAATATGTCCATACAAGGGTCATTCCATGTCGAATTAACCAATTACAGGAACGGTTTGTCGAACTCGACCACTCGCATTGGCTTGTTATCTAATAATGTACTTGTTATGTAATAATGTACTTGTTATGTAATAATGTATTTGTTATGTAATAATGTACTGGCAAAAGGAATCCACACTCATTGAATAATATGTAATATAAACAAGGACGGGAGTAAATGAGAAGGACCGGGAGACAGATGGAAGAGCTGATGGCATGTTTACGTTAAAAATGCCCCGATCCGTGGAATAAAATTAGTGGTAAATGTTTTCTACTCAAAAATAAATATTTTTAAAGGGAATGTCCTTGCTAGTTTCTCAGCGTTCATACGATGTTTAATAACTAAATTATCAAAACGTGTTGCAGCAGCCAGCAAAATACAAAAATCGTGAAAATTTTCTAGTGATAGTGCTGAAAAACACTGCTCCGTTTATTGTTGTATTAAAAACATTCGGCAGAAATAAAGTGGGTGTCCGGGACCTGATGGACACCCCCTGGGTGTCCGGGCCCCTGGTGGACGCCCCCTGGATACGCCCGCGCATGGACTCGTGCATCTAGTGTTGACATCTAGTGTTGACATCTAGTGTTGACATCTAGTGTTGACATCAACCAGCAGTTCGCCTTGTCGTGGGGCGCGGTGGTCGTGTGGTAAGATCAACCAGCAGTTCGCCTTGTCGTGGGGCGCGGTGGTCGAGTGGTAAGATCAACCAGCAGTTCGCCTTGTCGTGGGGCGCGGTGGTCGAGTGGTAAGATCAACCAGCAGTTCACCTTGTCGTGGGGCGCGGTGGTCGTGTGGTAAGATCAACCAGCAGTTCGCCCTGTCGTGGGGCGCGGTGGTCGTGTGGTAAGATCAACCAGCAGTTCGCCTTGTCGTGGGACGCGGTGGTCGTGTGGTAAGATCAACCAGCAGTTAGCCTCGTCGTGGGGCGCGGTGGTCGTGTGGTAAGATCGACCAGCAGTTAGCCTCGTCGTGGGGCGCGGTGGTCGTGTGGTAAGATCAACCAGCAGTTCGCCTCGTCGTGGGGCGCGGTGGTCGTGTGGTAAGATCAACCAGCAGTTCGCCTCGTCGTGGGGCGCGGTGGTCGTGTGGTAAGATCAACCAGCAGTTCGCCTCGTCGTGGGGCGCGGTGGTCGTGTGGTAAGATCAACCGGCAGTTAGCCTCGTCGTGGGGCGCGGTGGTCGTGTGGTAAGATCGACCAGCAGTTCGCCTCGTCGTGGGGCGCGGTGGTCGTGTGGTAGAGCGTCGGGCTTTCGATGGGACCGGGGTTAGAAACCACCGGCTGCCGTTTCCAAACTTGTGTAATTTCGTTCACCCCACTTTGCCCGTGTCTTTCGGAAGAGACAGTAAAATCCGTTGGTCCATTCTATCTGGTGTCTATGTCAGGGGATCTAAAAGATCCCACACGGGGAAATGGAAAAAACCTGTCGTGGACTCAATGTGCTGGTTATCTCGATCTCAAAACTCACTATACTACCTCCCAGTTTAGCTGTGATCAGCTGTAAAGGGAGTATCTCATCAAACATCATGCATCAAACATCAAGCAATTAAGTTAAGCTGTTGGTCCCTTCTCTTCTCTTCTCTTCTCTTCTCTTCTCTTCTCTTCTCTTCTCTCTGGTGTCTATGTCTGGGGAAGTAAAATATCCCAGGCAGAGAAATGACAAACCTGTCGTTGGCTCACATAGCTAGTGATCTCGATCTATAAACTCACTACTAGTTCCCAGTTGAGCTGTGATCAGCTGTTTAGTGAGTGTCTCATCAAGCATCAACGTTCAGCTTGAGCGCCACCCGAGCTCAGGTCACGGTCAAATTGGGTCACAAGCAACCCCACGTATCGCCATCAACACTCATACAGGTGGCATAAGTTAGCGTTACCAGGTGCGGTTGCGTATTTCCCTAAATTAATTTCTGAAGACAAACATCTTGTTAAACTGCAGTCTCATATATCGCATTTATATGGGGCGCGGTGGGTGTGTGATGGGTTCTGAGAAACCACGAACTTGACCTGAATGGGCCTTGCTAGGTTGACCTACCTCCTCGGAACGTTTACAGAGAACTTGAGAAAGCTATGAGAAAGTATCATTATCATTGATAATCTAAAATCATCATAACTGTTACGTCAGAGACAAACTTACCTATGAAGACAATGACGAACAGTTGCCAGGTGCCGGCCGCGGCAGAGACGAGTCCGACCAAACAATAGGTGAGCAGTTGGTATCTGCCGTACTTGCCCAGAGCCTCTAGTGCCTCGTCTAGTCCCATCTTACTCTCGCTGTCAATTCACACTGACCCGGCGTTGTCCCGGACCTCAGTTTAGTCAATGTCGCAAACACAACGGTCGTCACGCTTGATGCACATTGATCCTCTATTGGACACAGGTGAACTCTGGCCCGCCCGCACACAGCACCGTTACGACACGACTGATTCTCGCGGCGTCGACACCGCGGTCCACGGTCAACGGCGCAGAATTAATACATAGTCTTGTTGATATATGAACCTCTTCGTGGCCTGTCGACTCCCGCGTGGCGCGGCGCCGTTTGAAGCATATTTCTAACCTGGTTTATTTTGTTTGCCAATTCATAAAAGTCGACATTTATATGGGTTATAAATGTCACTTCAGCATACTCCCAGATATCGTCGTCGTGCGATAATAGGTGCACGCCAAAAACAACCCATTGCTAGTTCACGGCACTTACTAGATCGAGGGTGTGGTCAACGTATATAATAGTATTACTCAGTGGCCGTTATTGACATGTTTCGTGCTATCCCAAACGCCGCACTAGAAACTGGCCTATGTTAACGTACGCCAAAGAAAATGTGGATTAACAACCCTAGAGACACAACAAGTTTAAGAGGCGATCAAACTTAAGTTTTTAAGATATTGAATCGGTACAAAACAAGCGATAGACATATTTGTTCTCATTTAAGAAAGGCAGTAGAAATAGAGAACAAGAAATAACAATTGTGAAGGATCAGTGTACATTAGATATCAAAATATCCACAGAGGACAATAAATGAATGGAACAGATCATTTACACAATATAAAGTGTAAATGCTAGCAGCATGAAAATGTCTGAAAAAGTTTTTACAAAATCTCAGAAGGGCGGGTTACACATAGATAAAAAAAAACTGTTGGACCTTCGATAAGCCAATGACTTCCTTCCAATTTTTTTATCTGGTTAAATCAGGTAAAATTTGTGAACGTTCCTGATTGACCTGTCATCGTTTACAGTATGTTCAAGAACATTATCGCTGTACAATAAATAAATCGGCTGCCGATATAAAAGAGCGAGTCCGCCTCGTGACTCACCTGAAATAACAGTGCAAAGTGCAATGAACCCATTTTATTACGGGTTGTTAAAGGGTTGTACCAAATAAAGGACGCTACATACAACAGTGGTCAGTCGATGTATACTCTCTATCCCATGTAATGCAGTGGACGTAACAGAATCACTCCGTGCCAGACCAATTTGATTCCATTAAGCAGTTGTTTTGTATTTCGTAGAAGTAATTGACCCAGAATGATGTAGAAATGAATATACGTCAAACAATTAACCTGTATTTCTAATACATAATTACTGCACATTAGCTACGAAATGTCGTGAATTGATACATTTTCTTAAAAAGGCGAAAGTCTCAACTTAGTCACCTAAATCTCATACGAGGGCTTGTCAGTGTTGCAACGGCTAGAATCAATACTATTTCCGTTTTAATGTTTTATAATTTTTAACGTTTATCGTTTTTCGTGTGAAAAACACTAACTTGGCCAGATACATTGGCCATATTGATCCCTCGCTGTCTTCCGGGAAGTTGCACCCTTCGCTATCCTTCGGGAGGTTGCACCCCTCGCTGTCCTCCGGGAGATTGTACCCCTCGCTGTCCTCCGGGAGGTTGCACCCTTCGCTATCCTCCGGGAGGTTGCACCCCTCGCTGTCCTCTGGGACGTTGCACACCCCGCTGTCCTACGGGAGGTTTCACCCCTCACTGTCCTCTGGGAGGTCGCACCCCTCGTTGTCCTCTGGGACGTTGCACACCTCGCTGTCCTCCGGGAGACTGCACCCCTCGCTGTCCTCCGAGAGGGCGGCATCCCTCGCTGTCCTCTCGGAGGCTGCACCCCTCGCTGTCCTCCGGGAGGCTGCACCCCTCGCTGTCCTCCGGGAGGCTGCACCCCTCGCTGTCCTCCGGGAGGCTGCACCCCTCCGTGCTGGTCTATTTACTGCTCGTCTTCTCAAAAACGCTCATATTTAGTCCAAGAAAACTTGCTATTTCGCGCTCATTATACTTTTTTAATCTACTAACCGATGGACGTGATTCAATTAAGTGGCACATTTCAACAAAGCGGGAACACAAATTTATTCCGTTGCCGTCATTTTGATCTTACTAAACGGAAATTATGCAGATCTTAAAAATAATACAATATCGGACAGGGAGAGCCAGTGAAATGGTTAAAGACGTGGTACTGAGTGAGAGAAACGAGGAGACCGAGTAACTACTGTACAAGAATTTATCAGGAATATTCTCGTTAGTTCGACGTGTGAGTGAGTGCCACACTGAAGTACACGGGTGTGAGTAAGTGCCACAATGGGAGTACATGGGTGTCAGTGAGTGCCACACTGGAAGTACACGGGTGTGAGTAAGTGCCACAATGGGAGTACATGGGTGTGAGTGAGTGCCACACTGGAAGTACACGGGTGTGAGTGAGTGCCACAATGGGAGTACATGGGTGTGAGTGAGTGCCACAATGGGAGTACATGGGTGTGAGTGAGTGCCACAATGGGAGTACATGGGTGTGAGTGAGTGCCACACTGGAAGTACACGGGTGTGAGTGAGTACCACACTTGAAGTACACTGGTGCCAGTGAGTGTCACACTGGAAGTACACGGATGCCATTTAGTGCCACACCAGGAGTACACGGGTGTGAGTGAGTGCCACACTGGTAGTACACTGGTGTCAGTGAGTGCCACACTGGAAGTACACGGGTGTCAGTGAGTGCCACACTGGAAGTACACGGGTGTCAATGAGTGCCACTCTGGAAGTACAAGGGTGTCAGTGAATGCCACACTGGAAGTACAAGGGTGTCAGTGAATGCCACACTGGAAGTACAAGGGTGTCAGTGAATGCCACACTGGAAGTACAAGGGTGTCAGTGAATGCCACACTGGAAGTACAAGGGTGTCAGTGAATGCCACACTGGAAGTACAAGGGTGTCAGTGAATGCCACACTGGATGTACAAGGGTGTCAGTGAATGCCACACTGGAAGTACAAGGGTGTCAGTGAATGCCACACTGGAAGTACACTGGTGTACCTGATCGGAACTTCACACCACAGAAAAATAACATAAGAAACAAATGCTAGACGAAGAGATAATAAACCTATTGTTTCGCTTGCAGTGAGATAAAAGCGGGCAGGATATATGGTTGGTTGGTTGGTTGGTTGTTTGGTTGTTTGGTTGGTTGGTTGGTTGGTTGATTGGATGGATGAATCACACCTCCGGATACATACATACATACATACATACATACATACATACATACATACATACATACATACATACATACATACATACATACATACATACATAAAGCCAAGCATTCAACGAAACAAACGACGGAGTCTCTGTCTCTACCTTTGCGGCTATGTTTATAGAAATGATAGCTTGACGCACCCTGCTGAGGTTGCAAGGCAAAAAGTCACGTGATGGATCCGTTAATTATCAAAATAGCATATTTAGTACTTGGTTGAATGATCATTTGACTTAACTACAACAACACAACAACGTTTGGGTATTGAATGCCACAAGGGTAAACAAGGGGGTTGTATGCCACCCAATCTGTAGCGACCGCCACAAAGCCTTCAGATTGGCGGGTCTGCTCACCTCAATCTGCTTGAATAGAACTTCAGTAGATGCTCTATTGGGTTCAAGTTGGTGGCCTGAGCTGACCACTGCATCACCTTAATGTCAGAGTTCTCAAATAAAGAATTGCTGACTTTTATGGCAAGGAGCATTATCTCGCCGGAATATAAATGTTTCTCCCTCACCGTAAAGTGTAGAAGCAAGCGTATGACGACTCAACACCTCAACACCCTGACATATTGTTCCAGCTTCAAGTTCTACTAACGTGTTCTATTAATTTATGTGCCCAAGACCCAAATTAAGTTATTTTATGAGGCAGAAGTGCGATAATTGTCACAAATATTTTAAATAACTATGTAGTGAACACGCAGAATGGTGGGTGCGTGCGTGCGTGTGTTTGTGCGTGCGTGTTTGTGCGTGCGTGCGTGCATGTGTGTTTATTTGTGTTTGCGTGCGTGTGCGTGTGCGTATTTGTGTGTGCGTGCGCTTGCGTTGGCGTTGCGCGTGCGTGCGCGCGCGCGTGCGTGCGTGCGTGTGACTGTACACTTGATTCAGATTGCACGCGTTCTCACCACGTCTTTCTTGAACAAGTGAGTACCACTGTTTGGAGTTTACGCCATTCTTCTTCGAGTTTCGTATTGAATCTTCCAGTCTCTTTCGACAGTAGAGTGGCTTCTGACGTTTTCTTCATGCCTTAAATCTGCGTCGTTCTTTCTAGATCCAATCTAAACAGTGTTTGCGAAGACTTGGTTAGTGTTAATATATTTCAAACCGGCCACCGTGCTACGATTGGCGTAAACGCATCGTAAATGACCCGTAGACGACACGATCGTGTTTGCGTAGGAGTTTCGGCCGTTTAAATTCTGCACACATTAATTATGCAATAGAGAGTGACACAATTGTCGGGCGTGCCAAAGACCTCAACACACTTGTATCCTTCTGTGTCAAATCAACTCATTCTTAGGAAGCTAAACGAGAGTCACTGTGGAAGTACGCGGGTTTGCGTGAGTGCCACACTGGAAGTACACCTTGTGTGAGTGAGTGCTCGGGTGTGAGTGAGTGTCACACTGGAAGTTCACGGGTGTGAGTGAGTGTCACACTGGAAGTACACGGATGTCACTTAGTGCCACATTGGAAGTACACGGGTGTGATTGAGTGCCACATTGGAAGTACACGGGTGTCTGTGAGTGCTCCACTGGAAGCACACGGGTGTCAGTGGGTGCCACACTGGAAGTACACTGGTGTCAGTGGGTGCCACACTGGAAGTACACTGGTGTCAGTGGGTGCCACACTGGAAGTACACTGGTGTCAGTGAGTGCCACATTGGAAGTTGAATACACACAATTTACTAAAATTTTACCAAGTGCATTTCTGTAAGCAACCTAAGCAATTACATAGAAAATGTGTCCTTAATGCTTTATGATGTGAACAAAGGATAAAAGCCCAAAATTGCACCCGTTATTTTAACCTATTTTCACATGTCTCTGACTTGACAATTTTACAAGCTACATTTCTGAGATTTTCAGAATATTTAGACACATTGGCCATGAAATTTTAGTATGTCATTTATGTGATTAAAGGATATGCACAGTTTGTTTCCATTTTCGCGCACCAGGTATATACATTGTGCTTCTCTCTGTCATTCTTGACTTTTGCTGCATAGACAATCTGTACGACACATTTCACATAGGTCACTGGTGAAATTCTGAAGTTGGAAGCACCTGAAAACAAGTAACATACAAATGTGGTGATGTCCAAGAAATCGGGCCATATTTGTAGTCTCCTTTGTATATAGAGGTTTGTTTATCGATACTTTGACGTGGGACTGTGAATGGGTGCAATGCTATCTGCTGTCTATTTAATGGTGTTTTGGCCTCTTCATCGGGTCAAGCTCATAAATGTAAAGGACCAGACAACGCGTTTAGGACATGTTGTAACTGGACAACCACGGACATGTTGTAACTGGAAAACCATGGACATGTTGTAAATGGACAACCATGGACGTGTTGTAAATGGACAACCATGGACATGTTGTAAATGGACAACCATGGACATGTTGTAAATGGACAACCATGGATATATAGAGCAATTCAACGATTGAGTTTCCATTTAATGGTATTTCGCGATTTGCATTATCATAGTACAGTGGTGTGAGTGAGTGTCACACTGGAAGCACATGGGTGTGAGTGAGTGTCACACTGGAAATACACGGGTGTGAGTGAGTGACACACTGGATGGACGCGGGTGTAAGTGAGTGCCACACTGGAAGTACACAGTTGTGAGTGAGTGCTCCACTGGAAGTACACTGGTGTGAGTGAATGGCACACTGGAAGCACATGGGTGTGAGTGAGTGCCACACTGGAAGTACACGGGTGTCAGTGGGTGCCACACTGGAAGTACACGGGTGTCAGTGGGTGCCACATTGGAAGTACACGGGTGTCAGTGGGTGCCACACTGGAAGTACACGGGTGTCAGTGGGTGCCGCACTGGAAGTACACGGGTGTCAGTGGGTGCCACACTGGAAGTACACGGGTGTCAGTGGGTGCCACACTGGAAGTACAAGGGTGTCAGTGGGTACCACACTGGAAGTACACGGGTGTCAGTGGGTGCCACACTGGAAGTACAAGGGTGTCAGTGGGTGCCACACTGGAAGTACAAGGGTGCCAGTGGGTGCCACACTGGAAGTACACGGGTGTCAGTGGGTGCCACACTGGAAGTACACGGGTGTCAGTGGGTGCCGCACTGGAAGTACACGGGTGTCAGTGGGTGCCACACTGGAAGTACAAGGGTGTCAGTGGGTGCCACACTGGAAGTACACGGGTGTCAGTGGGTGCCACACTGGAAGTACACGGGTGTCAGTGGGTGCCACACTGGAAGTACAAGGGTGTCAGTGGGTGCCACATTGGAAGTACACGGGTGTCAGTGGGTGCCACATTGGAAGTACACGGGTGTCAGTTGGTGCCACACTGGAAGTACACGGGTGTCAGTGGGTGCCACACTGGAAGTACAAGGGTGTCAGTGGGTGCCACACTGGAAGTACACGGGTGTCAGTGGGTGCCACACTGGAAGTACAAGGGTGTCAGTGGGTGCCACACTGGAAGTACACTGGTGTCAGTGGGTGCCACACTGGAAGTACACGGGTGTCAGTGGGTGCCACACTGGAAGTACACGGGTGTCAGTGGGTGCCACACTGGAAGTACACGGGTGTCAGTGGGTGCCACACTGGAAGTACACGGGTGTGCCTGAGTGCCACACTGGGAGTACACATGCGTAAGTGAGTGCCACAATAGATGTACGTGGGCGTGAGATAATGTCACACTGGAAGTAAAAGGGCATGAGCGAGTGTCACTGTGGAAGTACGCGGGTGTGCGTGAGTGCCACACTGGAAGTACACCTTGTGTGAGTAAGTGCCACACTGGAAGTACACGGGTATGAGTGAGTGCCACACTGGAAATTCACGGGTGTGAGTGAGTGCCACAATGGAAATACACGGTTGTGAGTGAGTTCCACACTGGAAGTACACGGGTGTCAGTGAGTGCCCCACTGGAAGCACACGGGTGTCAGTGAGTTCCACACTGGAAGTACACGGGTGTTAGTGAGTGCTACACTGGAAGTACACTGGTGTCAGTGAGTGTACCTAATCGGAACTTCACACCACAGAGCATTATCCAAAGAAACAAATGTAGGCGAGTCGATGAGGTAATGCTACGTCTTTCGGCTACCAATTGTTTTGCTTGCAATGAGACAAAAGCGGAGAGGGTACATGGTTGGTTTATTGGTTGGGCTGGTTGGTTGGTTTATTGGTTGAGCTGGTTGTTGATTGGCTGTTTGGTTGGTTGGTTGGTTGGTTGGTTGTTGGGTGGTATGTGGATGGTTAGTTGGTTGGTAGGTTGGTTGTTTGGGCTGGTTGGCTAAGCTGATCGGTTGGCTTGCTGGCTGGCTATCTGGCTGCCTGGTAGACATATCTTATGATTGGTTGGTTGGTTGGTTGGTTGGTTGGTAGGTTGGTTGTTTCGGCTGGTTGGCTAAGCTGATCGGTTGGCTTGCTGGCTGGCTATCTGGCTGCCTGGTAGACATATCTTATGATTGGTTGGTTGGTTGGTTGGTTGGTAGGTTGGTTCGGCTGGAAACTGACTGGCTGGCTGGGTGGCTGGCTGATTGACTGTCTGGTAGATGGTATTGGTTGTTTAGTTGGTTAGTTTGTTGTTTGGTTGTTTAGTGATTTGTTTGTTTGTTTGGTTGGTTTTTTTGTTGGTTGGTTGGTTGGATCACACCCCACATACATAAAGCCAAACATCCAATTCGTGTTTGTTGATAGCTTCACGGACCTTGCTGAGGTTGCAAAGCAAAAAGTCACGTGGTATATCTTTGTTATCAAAATAGCCTAGTTACTACTTGGTTAAATGACCATTTGACTTAATTACAACAACACATCGTTGTGAACCCATTGAATGCGTTAACTTGGGTATAGTAAACAAGGGCGTTGCTTTCCTTCTAATCTGTAGTGACTTCCACGAAGCCGACAGGTTGACGGGCCAGTTCCCTCATTCAGCTTAAATAGCGTTCCATAGATGCTCTATTGGCTTCAAGTCTGAGCTCTGAGCTGACCACTGTATCATCTTAATGTCGGAGTTCTTAAACAAACAATTGGTGACTGTTATAGCAAGGAGTATTGTCTCGCTGGAAGGTAAATGCTTCACCCTTACCATAGAGTGTAGAAGCAAGCATAAGACGACTCAACTCCCTGACATATTGTTCCAGCTACAGGTTCTACTAACGTGTTCTATTTGTGTGTATGCGTGTGTGTACGTGTGCGTGCGTGCGTGTGTGCGCGCACTTGTGCGCGTGCTACAAACTTTGGGAAAACGTATGAGTTACATCCAGGCATACAATATCCGCATTTTCAGCAATATAAAAATCTGCTTTTTGTATGACGTAAATTCGCTGAGATATCGCTGCAGAAACTAACTACAGCCATTGGAGAAACGAATGACACAGAAGACGACAACATCTTTGTACAGACGGGGACGTATAATCTGACCTGCAAAGAGATCAAGCAAATGATGGACAATTCTATCGACATCTACGTGAAGGCGCTGTTGTCTATGCGCGCCAAGACCGGCATTCCTGCAGCCAACTTCGTGGTAGTCACGAAGCCACCGTCCGCCACACGAAACACTGTGATTTACTCGAAAGGCGATCGGAATAACTACTGCGTCGCGGCCGTGACGCGTAGGCTCAAGTGGACGTTGCAGAAGCACGTGCTAGTGCAAGTGCTAGTGCTAGTGCTAGTGCAAGTGCAAGTGCAAGTGCTAGTGCTATTGCAAGAGCTAATGCTAATGCTAGTGTTAGTGTTTGTGCTTATTTCTTCTGTGATCCTTAGAAAATGAGCCAGATAACATCACGAGTGTCGCAGACACTGGTGACGTTATATGCCTAGTGACACTCTCGTCACATCAACAAACAGTGTATTATTCCCGTTATATAACGACACATTTTCACTTCCTACATTTGCAAATGCTGCTGGACCGGCTTCACGAAGCATTCCTACCATTCGAAGGAACTAATACGGACCTTTGACGCAGATTACGTAAATCACAAAATCACAGAAAACACACGAATTGTTCGAACAGTCACGTGTCTTTGCCAACGCGCGTGCTCAATGTAAATTGACGTTCAGCGCCACGCCACGTTCGAAATGATGCATTCGACAGATGGATTTTCAGAACGAGTTAGCCGTGTGTTATCTGGGTTGATATATCACGGTAAAATGCTCTATACCAATCTGGTAGTCTTATTGCCATGATATATCCTTCCAGATAGTGCACGACTGCCTCATTCTGAGAATCCTATGTTAAACATACGTTTGTGAACTTCGAGTGGATATCAGCACGGCTAGATATCAGCACGGCTAGCCGTTACATAATTTTAAACAAAACCTATATACAATGCTGATATCCAATCGACGTTCACAAACGTATGTTTAACCAGAGCTAGTAAATACCGAGCTGCGTCACTCCGATCTGCGCCATTTTGTAAATTGACGTTCAGCGCCACCAAGTAAGGAACAGCTACAACTTTCGTCAGCGCATCCGGTAGCTCGACTCCGCATGCGTCAACTCTTTAATTACAATTCCGGGTGAGAGGACAATCGACATAAACAGCTGTTGACAATGACATCTTATCTGCTACACAAACGTAAACTGTTCTCGAATATTATTACTTTAATTACAAACCTTCTTAAACCTGGTAATGTAGTCTTCACAACTGACGCGGTTATACAACTGAGTAAGACCTGCTGATGCTGGGGATATAAATGAAAATTTCACATTGGCTTTGCAGATCTATTTTGTTTTGTATAGTTTTGCAATTTTGCAAAACGTTTTGCAATAACCATCTGATATGTGCCAATTCCAAAGAAATAAAACTTACCATGTACATCTCAAATTTCCTAGCCAGAATTTCGGCACACCAAGTAAATTATCAATATATGTAAACTAGTTCTAGTTGTTTCCAGCACTCGACAAAGTTCCATTAACTGACATGTCAGTCCGAACTGTTTCGTATTTCCCCAGACAGTGTATCGAACCCCGGCCGTGGCAGTGTATCGAACCTCGGCCGTGGCAGTGTATGCATCGAATCCTAGCCAATAGACTTCACACTTAGTATATAGACGGACACGACCCCGTGGTGATAAGATTGAGATTTATGTGCGTTTACAATGTATAATTATGTTGCAAAAAGGGGTGATTCGGCTTATGCACAATGCACAACGTTTTGACCATACAGCGCCATTGTTTTACAAATCTTGCATGTTTAAGTTTATCGACTTAGTGCAGTTTAGAATAGTACTGCTTATGTATAAAGCACATAAAAATGAATTGCCGTTAAATGTAAAAAAAAAAATGTGTAATGCATACGAAGAAATACTGCACAAGAAGGCAAAACCATTTTAGAAGCTATGCATTGACCACTAGAAGGGTCATCTATGTCATTGATTATATATATGGCACAAAACTGTGAAATTCTTTGAAAGTCAGCATAAATAATATTACATCGTTGAACAATTTTAAAGCATATTATAGGAAAACGTTGTTAGAAAGTACATGTTTGTACCATTTTAGTAATTTAATAATTAATTGTTAAGTTCGTGGGGGTCTACACACACTCACAGAGCGCCGGATGTCTTCTTCACGACCACCACTTGACTGAGCCGTGGCGTCGGTTCGTCAACTGATGCGATGACCCCAGTCGTCAGTCTCTCGAGCTCGTCCTTGAGTTGCGGACGTATGGCTAAGGACACTCTGCGGTTAGTCATGATCCTGTGGCACACGTTCGAGTCGACGTTGAGGCGTTGTACACCTGGAAGGTTGCCCAACTTGCCGTCAAATAGTAGGTAAAAACGCTTGTCGTCTTGCAGTGCTGCCACACGGTGGAAGTTGTCATCATATACTGTCACCAGACCCATGCGCTCACTAGTCTGCAGACCGAGGATGGGCTGACAGTAATTCTGATTTGTGTAAATCTTGCCGCGTTTCTGAGGATCATATGCCTAATACTATACGGTCTTTTATCACTGAACTGGTGCAGCTGTCTTAAACAGTTGCACGTCTTGGAAAGCACCCGCCGGGCGGCGTAGAAGTTGTCAAAACTGTCGCCTCCTCCTCCTGCTTCCTGCTCTTGAATTTGTTACATTCAAACGTCTCGTTGGATCCCCCGATGGCAAATTCGTCAAACGCTTGGATTATTTCTTCTGTTGTGCGTTGTTCGTCAGGTTTTGGAAACTTGAATCCCTCGTACAGCCGGATGGCCACATCTTCAAGATAATTTTCTAGCGTTGCCATTTGGTAATCCCTGGGTCTGTCCGCAATTCGCGACAGGATACCGTAGTTGCTCCAGCGCCGATGGAACATCTTTCTTGATTCGGCCTTGTTATGACCAAAAACGAGTGTCTGAGGCGCGCGCGTGTGCGTGCGTGCGAGCGTGCGTGTATGTGTGTGTGTGTGTGTGTGTGTGTGTGTGTGTGTGTGTGCGTGTGCGTGTGCGTGTGCGTGTGCGTGTGCGTGTGCGTGTGCGTGTGCGTGTGCGTGTGCGTGTGCGTGTGCGTGTGCGTGTGCGTGTGCGTGTGCGTGTGCGTGTGCGTGTGCGTGTGCGTGTGCGTGTGCGTGTGCGTGTGCGTGTGCGTGTGCGTGTGCGTGTGCGTGTGCGTGTGCGTGTGCGTGTGCGTGTGCGTGTGCGTGTGCGTGTGCGTGTGCGTGTGAGTGTGCTTGTGCGTGTGCGTGTGCGTGAGCGTGTGCTTGTGCTTGTGCGTGTGCGTGTTCGTGTGCGTGTGCGTGTGCGCGTGCGTGTGTGTGTTTGTGACAATATTCAGTGTCTCACCAACAAAATAAAGTCACACTTTCACCGCTGTCGCCATATTTCGTAGTTCCCAACATACACTCCGCTAGAGGGCGACACTGTGTAGACTTGTGATCACGGAACAGCTCTTATATAATGTTGTGTGTGAATTTTGTATTGGAAGATTGCATTTACTACCCAGGTGTAACTATTGGTCAATCAATAACACATTGGAATGATCCTGAGATAACCAATGGTAACTGCGCATACCCCAGAACATTTCTGTGAAAACTTCAGAAGCTATTTTCTGTAAATTATTCTTTGCCGTAATTTTGAGAACAATTAAAACAATTGTGTTGTGTTATGAATCAAATTTGGTTTGGCTTTTTTGTATCATGTGTATGGGTTTCCAAGTAAATTTTTGTGCACCTTAAAGGGACTCTTATTTGACTCCAAGAATACAATGTTTTTATTTGGCTGAGAAAATATTTGCAACATAATATTGATATAGTTTTATTCGAAGTCACTAGACATCAGTAAGAATAATTACTGTAGCTTATTTTTATCGAAATTTACTACATTTTAACCCTTAATTAAATAACTAATTTATTGTTCCGTCTACAGCATTTCCCAAGGCTGCAGCCATATTATAAAAATACAAAACAGTAGATCTGTAATTTGAAATTGTCATTGACATCCCTAATAAAACTGGTGGTTCCTGAATATTTGAGATTTTTTATCCCAATCAGGTATAGGATGTAAAAAATGTCTTCCAATGCCCTGAAACTTCACGTGTTAGTGCTATACAGTGCTAGCGTAGAGGTCGGCAACTAACCGGTCTGCGCCAGGATTTCATCTACAGGCTTTTGAAAGTGCAGGAACCTGAAGATTTGTGATCATTTTCTGCCAGTTACGTTACAAACTAAAGTCTAAACACTCAAGTATTCGATGTAAACAAAATAAATTTCTCTTTTGTGATTATTTTTTTCCACAGAACTTGCAGCAGATAGCGATTGAAACAGAACTTGCAGCAGATAGCGATTGAAGTATTTGCACTCCCCACGTGACAGGCTATTTTGACTTGGGCGCGTAATTAATTTCCACTGCTGGAGCTTGTTGTAATGCTGCTGCGCATGCGTAGGTAATTAGTTTCGGTATTTCCGGCAATGTTTATCAGCGCATACGATACAATTCGAATTAACTTTATACTGTGATTATATTGGCGCAACTGTCGCACTGGAAAGTAAAACCAGGCAAAACAAATGTTCAGTGTAGAATCTCGATAATGACGCTGATTGGCCGCTAGCGCTTCACATGAACACCTACACAACATGGAGTGGTGACAGTAGGGGAGACCGGGGAGGGTCTCCCCTACTGTCACAACATGGAGTGGTGACGGTAGGGGAAACCGGGGAGGGTCTCCCCTACTGTCACAACATGGAGTGGTGACGGTAGGGGAAACCGGGGAGGGTCTCCCCTACTGTCACAACATGGAGTGGTGACGGTAGGGGAGACGGTAGGGGAGACCGGGGAGGGTCTCCCCTACTGTCACAACATGGAGTGGTGACAGGAGGGGAGACCGGGGAGGGTCTCCCCTACTGTCACAACATCTAGTGGTGACGGTAGGGGAAACCGGGGATGGTCTCCCCTCCCCTTGCACAAATTTCACATAAATACATTTTTTAACGTAACGTAGATAGGGTACATCCACTTGTTATACGTGTGTTCACTATTGCATCGTGTATTTGTAGACCCATTTGGCGAGCTTCTAACTATTGTGGTTTTTTATGATATTACCCATTATTTGACCCCCCAGTCTCAAAAATGTAAACAAATAGCGTGCCAGTAACACCGACTGAACGAACACAATGTTAAGTGGTCATTTAGCTTTATTTCATTGTGTATTCAATACAAGTCAAGTTCAGAGCGGGTTCGGTTTATACGTTGTAGACGCTTTAAAATGTTACTCATAACTGATGAGTTAGATTGAAAGTGCCGGATGTTAGCCCATATTATTGGCAGATAATTCAGATACACTGTTGCAACGAGGCCGTTGTGTGATCAACATACGGTGGCGCCATCTCACGACGCCTCGTTAATCGACAATAGTGGTGCTATATGGTGGACTGGGTACCAGTCTATGAGACGAGTGACGAATCATAATTTTTGACATCCATTGCCCCATGCAAATGCTGCCGCGGGCGGTATGGTAATGTTATTTATGTAATTTGTGTTACCACCTCCCACCTGTTTTTGGGCCCAACCTCCCATCTATTTTGAGGATTAGCCTAAGGATCCGAGTAATGGTACGTTTGTGACTTACAATTTTGATCCCTTGCGCAAATGTGTTAAGAATTTTGTGATAAATTGCATATTATATCAATCAGTGAGTTAATTAGTGAGTGGGTGGGTGGGTTGGTGAGTGAGTGAGTGAGTGAGTGAGTGAGTGAGTGAGTGAGTGAGCGAGCGAGCGAGTGGGTGACTGAGTGAGTGAGTGACTGATTGGGTTTAGGTGAGTGAGTGAGTGAATGGTTGAATGAGTGAGTGGGTAAAACACACCAACAACGCGAACAGACAAACACATGGATATAACGTAAACACGAAAACATAATGTTATTTATTGATGTAATTTTATTGACCACATTTGACACAGAGGTGCTCCACCGTTCGTGTGATGCGTTCGAATGACACAGTTACACAACCCTGTAGTAGCGACACCAGCGGCAGCCCATGGGTAATGGCTGGGGCGAATCGTGTCGTTCTGTGTCGCTTTCTGGCCGAGCTGGTGGAGTTACCGGACACCTGCTGTGTTGTCGGCTCCACCGCCTTCAGGAACACCAGCTGAAGCACGAAAAAATTAATCAACCTCGGGCTACGATATCCAGCTAAATACATTATGTATAATGGAGGTGTTTCTTCAGAACTGTCATAGGCGATTATTAGTTGAACTCCGTTGCATCTACTTTAAGTGTTATACTCGACTCGCTCTCTCTTAGATATAGCTGCTATGTACCATTAAGTGTTATACTCGACTCGCTCTCTGTTAGATATAGCTGCTATGTACCATTAAGTGTTATGCTCGACTCGCTCTCTGTTAGATATAGCTGCTATGTACCATTAAGTGTTATACTCGACTCGCTCTCTGTTAGATATAGCTGCTATGTACAATGTTTGTATACCCTGGATATTAACGAACATAACTGAACAAGGTATCATTGAAGTATTCGTTGGTTCGTTTTCCTATAAACGAACAGCCAACACAAATATTTTGAGAAATTACACATATGTTACCAACACGTCTGGATAATATCATTGCACATATACAGTGTTCATGATCGTGATGCCTTATTTAATTACAATAGTTTATTTGGTCAGTACATTGTAGATATATCAGTTTTTGTGCTAACGGGTTACAACCTGTTGCATTATGATAAACAGTTTCAGCGTGTCGTACGACTTGGTCACTGACCTTTAGTTGCGGTAGCGGCGTACCCAAGGTCTATAAGGGCGTCTCCAAGGACGTCTCCAAGGGCGTCTCCAAGGACGTCTCCTGCGTCGCCAAAAACCTCTCTTGACGCGGTCAACTTCACCTGTATTGAACATATATGTTACAAAAGTCAGTGCATGTCATGAAATACAAACAATTCGCGCTGCACGTGTAAATAGACTACTACTGGATGAACACGTGGACGTAAACGACGAGCCTGGCCGGCCATAGGTGGGCACTCCGGAGGTACCAACCTTATCATGAATCCACATTCATTCTTTTAAAGGTATTATTTGTACATTTCAAAAATATTTCTTGTAAACACCTGCATCTTTTATACGAAGAAATGGATGTATGCAGAGCTTAGAATTCCCGCTTAGTTGGTTTCCGTCGCGATTCGGTTGTTTCCGTAGTTTTGGTCCAAGAGGCTGTGGCAGCCATTGCACGCTGGCACTGGTTTGAATCTACACGCTTCGAAGATATCCAGCACATAGCAAACTAATATGCACCATGTTACGTCATATCACGGACGTTAAGTATGATTAAAGCCGACTTTACATAGTTAGAACTGATCCGTTATGTCGGCAATAGGTTATACAAATGTGACGCTTCCTAGTAGCATTACACGTTCTGTGGTACAGAAACAATCGTCTTCACTAGAGATGCCGAGCTGGCCAACAATCACTCAATCGTTTGTTTGCGTTGATTAAAATAATTTCATACAGATTAGGCAATACTCGTAAACCGAAAGTTTTAAGAATAAGCCGTACTTTCAAAGCACGTGTAAGAATGTTATTGTAAAAGGATTAACTTACCGGCCAACTTCTCGCCCTGTTCGTCTACCGACACAGCAAAACTGTCGTCGTTCCTCTATAAAATAATAATATACATTAGCTTCGTAAGAATTCACGCTACTGCATGTAAATGCAATTTTTTTTATTTTATGCTTTCAAATTTCAGGAAGGTTCAAAAACAAGAAGACACAAAGTAGCACTAAAAACAATAGGTTATATGGGATAAAAAATTATAAATGGTATTCATCCTGGTAGAAGACGATAAATGAATGGACCAAAGTATGTGCTGCTGATAGTGTCAATGCTAGCAGTGGGAATATTGACATGGGAAAACAAAATTGGCCTGTTTCTACAAAAGATGGGCCACACATAAATGTAAATGTTAGACTCTTGATAAACCAATGCCTTCCTTGTCTTGCATAGCGCATTGCTTTGCGTGGTTTTAATACTAGGTAGTTGCACCTTTTAACAACATAACAGTTTTGCCAAAGACCATGTGTTGGTAATGTGACATGTACTTACGGCTTCATTGGCGAAAGCCGCCGTCGCCAGCAACACGACACAGAACAGAAGAAGGAAGCTTGCACGCATCTTGCCTGGCCAGTGACGGTCTACTGCAAGACAAGATGGCGTGACAGGTCAAGGCTGGGGTTAGAGAACAAAACAAGGGTGGAGTGACCTAACGGGATGTTGTAAAACAACAAGGGTGGAGGACGACACGAAGCAGGGTTGAGAGGACAAAGTAAGGATGGCGCCGGTGAACAAGACAAGCGTGGAGTGAGAGAACTAGACAAAAGTGGAGTGAGTGAACTAGACAAAGATGGAATGAGAGAATTAGACAAAGGTGGAATGAGATAAAAAGAAAACGGTGGAGTGAGAGAACCAAACAAGAACAAGGCAGCGGTTGGTTGAAAGGACAAAGCCATGGACGAAGAAGAAAATAAACACAGTGGAGTGGTAAACAGTCTGACTGACAGACAGAATCAGGCGTGCACCACGTGATTTTGTGTCATCTGCCACTATGTCCAGTAGCGACGATTGGCGAGATACGCTTATCGCAAACACCAAATATGTTTACAAAATGCTTATATTTGACACTCGAGTCGAATCACCTGCTGGTTGTGTTTCACGCCTATTCGATTTGTTTAAGGTAAGTAACTCCAACCAAGTCTGTTCAAATATGTTATTTGAGTCGACGCACACCGAGTGGCGGGCATCAGCTATAGAGATCCCATCGCAAACCAATGTCTTTGAAAGAGTGTTGGGTTCTCACCAGAATCACGCACGCACGTCAGTAAAACCACCACCACAAAACCTAAAATGTCGTGCTCTGGGCGACCGTTTATAAACATATTCTTTGAAAACAGACCAAGAACAAACTCATAAACTTCAATGTCCAAGGACACAAACTGCATTTAAACGACACATTGCTCGAAATGTAATTCGTATACAGAGATAGCGAAGATGTCTCCACAAGCCGGTTTCGAAGTGAACTTTCCAGTGACGGCGAAGTTCAGACCTGCAGAGGAAAAACTGACCTGTACCAGACGTGTCGACCGATGTGTTCAACTGCTCACCTGTAACCTGCCGAAACTGTTGGCGGACTTGGCCTTTTATGTAATTCAAAAACATATAAATCGTGAACTGGCACGCTTCCAAATAGTTTCTAGCTGTAGTCGTATAGCTCAGTGCCACGTTGACAAACAATGGGCTGATACCAACATGAGGACGGTTTGACCTGTGGAGATTAATGGCTTTGGAAAATCTACTTTCATTCGAGTTATTCTTCTTTGTATATATATATATATATATATATATATATATATATATATATATATATATATATATATATATATATATATATATATATATATATATATATATATATATATATATATATATATATATATATATATATATATATATATATATATATATATATATATATAAATTGTATGCATTATCTACGCTAGTGGTTTTACGCAGCAACCAGGGTACGAAAAGGATAAGTAATTAACTAAGTAAGTAATAAGTAAGTAAGTAAGAAACGCTAAGTACACATTTCAACAGTTGTGAATGTTTGGAAATACTTGCTGACAGTCTCGCCCGCGTGGATTTTCTTTACATTCATTTTGGCTCGTGATATGTCAGTGGGTTTGCGTGCGTGCGGCGTGCGTGCGGCCGTGAGTGCGTGCGTGCGTGCGTGCGTGCGTGCGTGCGTGCGTGCGTGCGTGCGTGCGTGCGTGCATCACTTGCATGTTAGGAATATATTACATGCAGCCTGAAACAAACGTATATAATAATAATAATAATAATTATTATTATTATTATTAAAATATATTCCGCTCAAGTGTATCGACATTGCGAGAGGTATATCACACATTAGATTCGGCTCAGCAACAGAAACGTTAATTTATGGTTTGGAATTTCCAGTCTCAAGTTCGCCTGACAGTGGAAGCACCGCAGTGTGTCACAATGTGTCACAATATGACACAAATAAGACATGTATTGACTATTTTAGTCATCTTGCCAACGAAAGGTCACACTGACCGACAATGTCCATTTCTCCGAGATGGAACTTGACGTGGCACACAACACTTACGAGTAGAAGACGCCCGGCCGACTCGCTGTTGTGGACGCTTTTGGGCGACACCAAATTATATATTGACACGTCAACGACTGTAAACTCTTTACGACTGAATATTTATACAATCTCATTAGAAAGGGCTTTTGTAAGGGATTGACTGTTTTTCCAGGACACGTCTACGGAAGGTCGGCATGGCGACTTCTTACAGATTTACTACGCTGTGAGTGCGCTAGGTCATAGAAATGACCAACGTTGGTATAATGTCACCTGACGAACTGGGAGTGGTCGTCTCTATCAACTACGTCTTGGACTGTTTACCGGCATGGCATGGCTTTGACACTACATATCTGGTAATAATGTGCATCCATGTGAGTCACTTCAAAAAACAATACAGTAATGTTGGTGTTTTCGATATTGTATATTTGGACACAACAACATGTCAATGGTTGCATTGTCACCATTAGTAGGAATACATCGCGAAGATATTATTCTACGTTTTCCCAATAACATATGTTCTGGAACTATGTGTTGTGGTGAGTTCTCTTTGAGCAGCGGGCAAACACACTAAGATCATTGACAGGGAGGGAGGGTGGGAGGGAGGGAGGGAGGGAGGGAGAGAGGAGGAGAGGGACAGAGAGAGAGAGAGAGGGAGGGAGGGAGGGAGGGAGGGAGGAGAGAGAGAGAGGGGAGTGAGAGAGAGAGGGAGAGAGAGAGAGAGAGAGAGAGAGAGAGAGAGAGAGAGAGAGAGAGAGATGCATTTATTTCACCAAAAATCTGTACATTAATATCAAGGAATAAAAATAAGAAAATTAATGTTACTCACTTACAGGACAAAAATAAAACCTACAAATAGGCGGTCTGGGAGACCGTCATTAAGTATGGTCGTTATCGTGAGGC
Source organism: Lamellibrachia columna (assembly GCA_963662155.1). NCBI lineage: Eukaryota > Metazoa > Annelida > Polychaeta > Sabellida > Siboglinidae > Lamellibrachia > Lamellibrachia columna. The sequence goes on along the minus strand of OY759273.1, from coordinate 32,821,450 downwards.
CACCCTTGCAATAATAACACATTTGTAGTATTATGTAATCATTAATCACAAACAGACACGTACAAATATAATTACATACAAATACATATATACTTGCGTGTATACTTACATATACATATGGGTTGTCTGTGAGTTTCAATGTTTGTTCCATGTTGCCTACTGCACTTAATACTTACCAAACTGTATCGTCCTTATGCTGACACATACTCATGGGGATTCTGGATAACTTAATACTTACCAACATGTATCTTGTTTATGCTGACACATACTCATTGTGATTCTGGATAACTTAATACTTACCAACATGTATCTTGCTTATACTTACACATACTCATTGGGATTTAGGATAATTTAATACTTACCAACATGTATCTTGTTTATGCTAACACATACTCATTGGGATTCTGGATAACTTAATACTTACCAACATGTATATTGTTTATGCTGACACATACTCATTGGGATTCTGGATAACTTAATACTTACCAACATGTATATTGTTTATGCTGACACATACTCTTTGGGATTCTGGATAACTTAATACTTACCAACATGTATCTTGTTTTTGCTGACACATACTCATTGGGATTCTGGATAAGTGTCAAAGCTAATTCCCGAAAAATTATTTTGCAGTAAAATACTGTGAGCTAACGTATTATCATAACGCTGAATTCTTGCAACATGTTGATAAATCTGAATACTTCTTTAACGAAGAATGATCTTCCTCGGTTGCCTGCGTCTTAGCTGTGTAGTGGATAATGGAGACTAACAATCGGGTCGTTTCGTAAAATCGTTAGACGTACGCTGCAAAGGTGCAATGCAAAAGGGGATAATTTCTACAACAACATTCAACTACAACATTTAATGTATATAATGACACAATTCTCATATCTTACATTATATTATGTTATCTTACATTATGTTTAGGGTCGTTTATATCCACATCGTGCTGTTGCCCAGTTGCCCGACACACATACTTATTTGTACGTGTCAATTAACGACATTGACATATTGGTGTGTTTATGACTGCTACCGGACATTACATCGAATTTATATACTCTTTAGAAATGGCTTTTGTAAGGAGTTGGGCACTGACTTGACACTGTCTAAGGCAGGTCGGCATGACATCGCCATGCAGATTAATTACGCTGTGAGCATTCAAGGACAGATAGTTGACCGAAGTCAGTATAATGTCACATGACGAACTGGGAGTGGTCATCTCAATTAACTACTTCTTAGAGTAATAATAATAATATGCAATAATAATGTGTACTAATATAATGATAACATAACATATTAATATGATTAATAAATTGTTAAACTAAGCAATTAGAAAAGAAGAAAGAAGCAACATGAATGTTTATTTTAGAAGAACGCGTAGAGTATCGTGGACAGAAAAGAAAAGTAAAGAAGACGTCCTAGGAACAGCTCACAACAAAAGGAAGACCGTGTGCAAAATCAGGTAAAGAAGAGCATAACTGTTAGGGGCGTGACGAGAGCACTAGAACATTTACTGACAGCGGGAAAGAGAACATTAGAACATCTAGTGACGACTGGAAAGAGAACACTAGAACATTTACTGACAGCGGGAAAGAGAACATTAGAACATCTAGTGACGACTGGAAAGAGAACACTAGAACATCTAGTGACAACGGGAAAGAGAACACTAGAACATCTACTGACAGCGGAAAAGAGAACACTAGAACATCTAATGACAGCGGAAAAAGAGAACACTAGAACATCTAGTGACAACGGAAAAGAGAACACTAGAACATCTAGTGACAACGGGAAAGAGAACACTAGAACATCTAGTGACAACGGGAAAGAGAACACTAGAACATCTAGTGACAACGGGAAAGAGAACACTAGAACATCTAGTGACAACGGGAAAGAGAACACTAGAACATCTAGTGACAACGGGAAAGAGAACACTAGAACATCTAGTGACAACGGAGAAAGAACACAAGAACATCTAGTGACAACGGGAAAGAGAACACTAGAACATCTAGTGACAACGGGAAAGAGAACACTAGAACATCTAGTGACAACGGAGAAAGAACACAAGAACATCTAGTGACAACGGGAAAGAGAACACTAGAACATCTAGTGACAACGGGAAAGAGAACACTAGAACATCTAGTGACAACGGGAAAGAGAACACTAGAACATCTAGTGACAACGGGAAAGAGAACACTAGAACATCTAGTGACAACGGGAAAGAGAACACTAGAACATCTAGTGACAACGGGAAAGAGAACACTAGAACATTTCGTGACAACGGGAAAGAGAACACTAGAACATCTAATGACAGCGGAAAAAGAGAACACTAGAACATCTAGAGACAACGGAAAAGAGAACACTAGAACATCTAGTGACAACGGGAAAAAGAACACTAGAACATCTAGTGACAACGGGAAAGAGAACACTAGAACATCTAGTGACGACGGGAAAGAGAACACTAGAACATCTAGTGACAACGGGAAAGAGAACACTAGAACATCTAGTGACAACGGGAAAGAGAACACTAGAACATATAGTGACAACGGGAAAGAGAACACTAGAACATCTAGTGACAACGGGAAAGAGAACACTAGAACATCTAGTGACAACGGGAAAGAGAACACTAGAACATGTCGTGACAACGGGAAAAAGAACACTAGAACATTTCGTGACAACGGGAAAGACTGAAGGGAAATAAGAAGTGGTCGGCAAAGAATTAAACATTTATTTATTTTATTTCTTACTTTCTCATATTTAACATCTACTGGGTATTAATACCCACTAGGCCAAGGAAGGGTTCTCTGTCCGTGGCAAATATTACGGTAAAGGACAACGTATATAGACCTACATCGGAACTAGTGTCAATGTAAAGACTGAAGTATTAGCAGCCGGCTAATACTAACCCTTCTGTAAATAGAACACACGTGTCGTTCCCACCCCATGGGCGTAGGAGCCGGTCCATGGCCGGACCACTTTTTTCCAAGCCTCGAGCCTTTTTTCCAAGCCTCAATGCCCTGGCAACTAGCCACAATGCCGTAAAAAATAAACAATGGTTCACAGCCAAAACTTTCTGCGCCTTATATTTATATAATTAAACAGGTCTTTGCAATTATTGAAACTACAAATTAGCACGCGATCGTATGCCTACGATTTGTATAGCTAATGTTTTAAGAAATCGGTAATAAAATTACATTCAGCAGTCATCTGAGCTAGCCTATCGTCGGCCCGCGGTAGAAGTTTTAGAAATCGAAGGATCAGCGCTGTCAATCATGCATCACGTGAACTCTCCGCGGGCGAAACTAGATTCCCGCCCGCGATCGCTTCCCACCAAAAGACCGCGTCGTCTGCATCCTTGCGCCGTAATTGATGAATTAGCATCTGGAAGCCAAAATACCGACTAGAAAAAGAAAAATTAGGGAAAGGGAGAAAATGGCAGTTGGCTCGAAGTTGCAGCCCAACTAACAGGCCTGTTTATTGACGTTAGCATTTTTTATCCGACCTTTCCCTGCACTCAGCGTTACTTATTTTATAACGTACGATTTAATGTTCCGTAATTTTCGGTGAAATAATTTTATTATTGCTTTCGTCTAACATCTCCGATCGCCGAAACAAACACCGAAATTGACAAAAATGGCAAGTAATATATTGTCTATTGCTTAAACACTCCGATTGTCGCTGACGAACATCACTGTAAGCGTAGAGCCCCCAGCTGCAACTGTTGCATACGTAATGAACATTTAAATTAATTATGCCAACGTAACACGTAATGTCTTATGTCACTGATGTATATGATGTGATGATTATATGTGTGTGTGTGTGTGTGTGTGTGTGTGTGTGTGCGTGCGTGCGTGCGTGTGTGCGTGCGTGCGTGCGTGCGTGCGTGCGTGCGTGCGTGCGTGCGTGCGTGTGTGCGCGGTCGTAGACTCACTTTAAACATAGGTTCACGTAGTTGTATACTCGCTCCATACGTTATTGTTGTCTGTTTGTCTGAAATAAATGTATATAATAATTAAAATTATTATTATTATTATTAAGATCATTAAAATATATTCCACTCAAGTCTGTCGACACTGTGCGAGGTCGATCACACGTTAGATTCGATTCAGCAACAGAAGCGTTATACTTAAATGGAACGTGACAATTTAATGGTTTGGAATTTCCAGTCTCAAGTATGCGGCAATAAACAAGTTCACCTGACAGTAGAAGCACCGCAGTGTGTCAAAAGTAAGACATATATTAAGTATTTAGTCGTCTTGCCAACGAAAGGTCACACTGACCGACAATGTCAATTTTTCATAGATGGAACTTGACGTCGCACACAACACCTACGAGTAGAAGACGCCCGGCCGACTCGCTGTTGTGGACGCTTTTGGGCTACACCAAGTGATATATCGACACGTCTACAACTGTAAACTCTATGCAACTGAATATTTGTACAATCTCATTAGAAAGGGCTTTTGAAGGGGTTGAGGGTTTTTCCTGGACACGTCTAGGGAAGGTCGGCATGACAACTTCTTACAGATTTACTACGCTGTGAGTGCGCTAGGTCATAGAAATGACCAACGTTCGTATAATGTCACCTGACGAACTGGGAGTGGTCGTCTCTGTCAACTACGTCTTGGACTGTTTATCGGCATGACATGGCTTTGACACTACATATCTGGTAATAATGTGCATCCATGTAAATCACATCACAAAAAACAATACAGTAATGTTGGTGTTTTCGATATTGTATATTTGACACAACTATGTCAATGGTTGCATTGTCGCCATTAGTAGGAATACAGCGCGAAGATATTATTCTACGTTTTCCCAATAACATATGTTATGGAACTATGTGTTGTGGTGAGTTCTCTTTGAGCAGCGGGCAAACACACTAAGATCACTTCTTATGACGTTTGTTTGTGTTATCAGGATAACGTGTTTCTTTTGTATCTCTCAGTTGTCATCTTTGTGTTTTCGTTCTTCCTCTTACATACGTTTATATGTCTTCCAAATGTTCAGTTATATGCAGCATTCTTTAGTGCGCTTCTTCAGTTGTGACGTCACACTCCCCCTAGGTTCGCTATCTCCGTAGAAACAACCGCATAAAATCTATCGGTTTGTCTTAGACGTTCGTTCGGCTCTATTTGTCTACATAAACAGGTTTTCTTTGTCTTTGCCGAATCAAATGTTTTCGTTTTTCCATTTCAACCGGTGGTTTGAAAGGATGCAGCAAAAATACAAATCGTCCTACGCACCGACATTGACCTCCTGAAACACGCGGCCTACAGCGCGGGGCGGCAAACGTTCGATCCATCGCGGACAGCGTGAAACACGTGTTGTGATTTAATAGTAGTTGACACTTTGTTTCATTTAACATTGGCTGTAAAAGGCGCCGCCAGGGGATAATAAATCGGTAACGTTATTATTAAAAACGACCGACATTTGCAGTTCAATGAGGCATTTAAATTAAAACGTTGTATTATTTACCACATATGTAAGGTAAAGCCGTTGAGGTTTCAGTTCGTCATTTATTATATGAGTCATGTGTTAGAATTACATGTTGTTGCAATTGTTAGTAAATATTGCAGTGGTTTTAGTGAAACTTGAGAGTGTTTCTTTTGCATCTCGAAATGTTTAACCTTATTGTAACGTGGGTGCTTCCTAGTCAACAAACATTACGTCGTTGTGTCTAGATACTCTTTATTACCTGCTGGCAGTGGAAGTCAGAAAGTCCCCACCACAACAACATCAGTGTGTAGGTCATTATAAGGGTGTTACCCCACCACAACAACATCGGTGTGTAGGTTATTACATGGGTCTTACCCCTCCACAACAACATCAGTGTGTAGGTCATTATAAGGGTCTTACCCCACCACAGCAACATCAGTGTGTAGGTCATTATAAGGGTCTTACCCCACCACAACAACATCAGTGTGTAGGTTATTACACGGGTCTTACCCCACCACAACAACATCAGTGTGTAGGTCATTATAAGGGTCTTACCCCACCACAGCAACATCAGTGTGTAGGTCATTATAAGGGTCTTACCCCACCACAACAACATCAGTTTGTAGGTCATTACATGGGTCTTACCCCACCACAACAACATCAGTGTGTAGGTCATTATAAGGGTCTTACCCCACCACAGCAACATCAGTGTGTAGGTTATTACATGGGTCTTACCCCTCCACAACAACATCAGTGTGTAGGTCATTATAAGGGTCTTACCCCACCACAGCAACATCAGTGTGTAGGTCATTATAAGGGTCTTACCCCACCACAACAACATCAGTGTGTAGGTTATTACACGGGTCTTACCCCACCACAGCAACATCAGTGTATAGGTCATTACATGGGTCTTACTCCAGCACAACAACATCAGTGTGTAGGTCATTATAAGGGTCTTACCCCACCACAACAACATCAGTGTGTAGGTTATTACACGGGTCTTACCCCACCACAGCAACATCAGTGTATAGGTCATTACATGGGTCTTACTCCAGCACAACAACATCAGTGTGTAGGTCATTACAAGGGTCTCACCCAACCACAACAACATCAGTGTGTAGGTCATTACAAGGGTCTTACCCCACCACAGCAACATCAGTGTATAGGTCATTACATGGGTCTTACTCCAGCACAACAACATCAGTGTGTAGGTCATTACAAGGGTCTCACCCAACCACAACAACATCAGTGTGTAGGTCATTACACGGGTCTTACCCCACCACAGCAACATCAGTGTATAGGTCATTACATGGGTCTTACTCCAGCACAACAACATCAGTGTGTAGGTCATTACAAGGGTCTCACCCAACCACAACAACATCAGTGTGTAGGTCATTACAAGGGTCTTACCCATCCACAACAACATCAGTGTGTAGGTCTTACATGGGTCTCACCCCTCCACAGCAACATCAGTGTGTAGGTCATTACAAGGGTCTCACCCCTCCACAACAACATCAGTGTGTAGGTCATTACATGGGTCTTACCCCACCACAGCAACATCAGTGTGTAGGTCATTACAAGGGTCTTACCCCTCCACAACAACATCAGTGTGTAGTTCATTACAAGGGTCTTACCGCACCACAACAACATCAGTGTGTAGGTCATTACAAGGGTCTTACCCCTCCACAACAACATCAGTGTGTAGGTCATTACATGGGTCTTACCCCACCACAGCAACATCAGTGTGTAGGTCATTACATGGGTCTCACCCCACCACAACAACATCAGTGTGTAGGTCATTACTTGGGTCTTACCCCACCACAGCAACATCAGTGTGTAGGTCATTACATGGGTCTTACCCCACCACAACAACATCAGTGTGTAGGTCATTACATGGGTCTTACCCCACCACAACAACATCAGTGTGTAGGTCTTACATGGGTCTTACCCCACCACAGCAACATCAGTGTGTAGGTCATTACATGGGTCTCACCCCACCACAACAACATCAGTGTGTAGGTCATTACATGGGTCTTACCCCAGCACAGCAACATCAGTGTGTAGGTCATTACATGGGTCTCACCCCACCACAGCAACATCAGTGTGTAGGTCATTACATGGGTATACCCCATCACAACAACATCAGTGTGTAGGTCATTACATGGGTCTTACCCCTCCACAACAACATCAGTGTGTAGGTCATTACATGGGTCTTACCCCTCCACAATAACATCAGTGTGTAGGTCATTACATGGGTCTCACCCCACCACAACCACATCAGTGTGTAGGTCATTACATGTGTCTCACCCCACCACAGCAACATCAGTGTGTAGGTCATTACATGGGTCTTACCCCACCACAGCAACATCAGTGTGTAGGTCATTACATGGGTCTTACCCCCCCTCCACAACAACATCAGTGTGTAGGTCATTACATGGGTCTTACCCCTCCACAACAACATCAGTGTGTAGTTCATTACATGGGTCTCACCCCACCACAACAACATCAGTGTGTAGGTCATTACATGGGTCTTACCCCACCACAGCAACATCAGTGTGTAGGTCTTACAAGGGTCTCACCCCACCACAACCACATCAGTGTGTAGGTCATTACATGGGTCTTACCCCACCACAACAACATCAGTGTGTAGGTTTTACAGGGGTCTCACCATATAAAGCAGTACCACGTGATGATGATGTTGTCCTGCTCAGGTCACATCAAAGGGTCAGAGACAGTTACCAGCATCTCACGTGACCACTGTCACATGGCAGATTTAATCACCTAGTAATTAATCTAAACTGCGTGAAATTGTATATGTTTCATTATATACTTAGATAATCCACCAAAGTAAAGGAAATATGTCCTAGGAAACAATAGGCTTAATAATAAAAAGTATGTCTAAAATGTCTATGAGTGCTGCCACCTTGTGATGAGCAAACACAACAAAGTGTGAACTGTCACATTATTATTGTGAAACGTTTAATTGCGATGTATTTCCGGAATAGCTGAATTATCCAATGAATAACATTTTCTTATAACACAACTATTTATGTAACTCATTCTACGTTTCAACAACCATCGGTTGTCTTCTCCGTGAAACTCAACGGGGCGGATCCTGGCTTGTTGGCAGGGGGTCTCAGTCAGTCATAGTCATATGTCATTGTACTTACGAACCGGGGGAAGGGAGGGGCGACACATGGGGGTCTAAAACCCCCCATCCATGGCCTGGAGGGGTCTTGAGACCCGTTCGAGTCGGTACGATCCCCGTGGATCGGCTGCTGTTACATGTAGGCCTACCACAACAATAAAGATCAGATCACGAAGTGTAACATTGTTAATACTTATCGATGAAATTTCAGATCGAAACATTCAGAGAATCGGGGCATTTAAATTATTTGAAACCTCGACATAGCTCCGCAACAGATAACAAATGAAAATCACGCACACACACACACACGCACACACACACGCACACACACACACACAGACCGGCACCAAGTGATGTCACTTGGTGCCTGTTTAGTGACATGTTGAGTTATGTTAACCAACATCTGTGTCAATCTATCAGCGACCACCCACAACAAAGCAGCACTCTGTAGACACGTAATTATAATTTGTCACTACTAAATATATAATAAGTTTATGAAGTAACACCAGTTAGCTATGAAATCATCTCACTTTTTTCATAGTAAGTATGAAAAAACAAATAATTAAATAAAATGTTAATAAATTATGTAATTTTTGCTAATGTCACATCCAATCTTCCATAAAATAATGCTTAGAAGACGGATTGTTACAAGTTGAAACCATCAGTGTTAACAAATGTCCGTTTTTACATTTTGTCTGTCCCGAGGAAAGGCGAGGAGAGGTTTGTAATGGAGTATCGCATTGAAGTTGCAGTTTTGCTGCTTGTTGGATGTTGCTAAATATAGTTTGGTATACAATTTGACACTTTTCTTAAAAATCTATCATGTAGTATCTACGTGACCCACTAGGCGTTGTAACTGTTTTTACTTACGCCGGAGTGTCTTTGAATATCGTCGAACCCAATTTGTTGACAAATTTATTTATAATCCTTAATCCTACAACAAATCCGCACGAGTAACAATTATGGCACAGTGCGTATCTGCATGTGTGGACAGCGGCGTATTTAAACGGGGCGGAGTGCGTGGTGCGTGGTGCGTGGTGCGGGGTGCGGGTGGACAATGGTCCCCTTTGGCTTAAATGTATATATTTGCCCCGTATTTTCCCGTTGCGGCGCTACATCATAGAACTAATGTGTGAATAAGCTTGTCTCCCCCCCTGCCCCCCCCCGCCCACCCTGCCCCCCCCGTGCGAGATCTTAGATACACCACAAAGTTGAGAAATGCCCCGGTGCACAGAGCTGACTAGTGGCGGGTGGAGTCTATTTCAGTCTAAGGAAGACGTGATGCCGCACTACGGGGATCAGGACACTACGGGGATCAGGACACTCAAAGTACAGCTTGAAGGCAGCCAGCGAAAGAAAGGTGCACGTTAGAACTGTAGACGCGGCAAGTGTCTCTAGAAAATGTAGGCAACAGATGTCTCTTCAATAAAACAGATAATACAAATTAATTTAACATTTACTCATTTACAAAGCAGGTCTTTGCGTAAAGGTAATTCTCGTCTTAGACGGCGGTAGAGACTATTTTTGTCAGCCAACCTCCCACCTCCCACCCAGTGGCGGATCTGGGATCTCACAAAGGGGGTGGCCAAAGGGGGTGGCCAAGGTGGGTGGCCAAGGGGGGTGGCCAAAGGGGAGGCCAAAGGAGTGGCCAAAGGGGGTGGCGAAGGGGGCACGCATAGTCACCCATGTTACCATGCAGCGGAGCAACGGAAAAATACGAGGAAAATAAATTATGCCAAAGGGGCATGGCCCAGTCACCCCCCCCCCACACCGCCCGGTAAATACGCCACTGGTCCCACCAGTTTTTTAGGAGCAACATCCCATCTCCGCTTCCTGCCACACCCATCTGCAGTCGTTTCTGTCGCCAGGTGGCTGCGGCGACGACGCGTCTCGGCGAACATTTGGTGAACGCAACGTGAATGTTGCGCTGGTCAACAGACACATACGGCGTTACGTACGTAGCAGGCGCTGGTCAGCAGACACATACGGCGTTACGTACGTAGCAGGCGCTGGTCAGCAGACACATACGGCGTTACATACGTAGCAGGCGCTGGTCAGCAGACACATACGGCGTTACGTACGTAGCAGGCGCTGGTCAGCAGACATATACGGCGTTACGTACGTAGCAGGCGCTGGTCAACAGACACATACGGCGTTACGTACGTAGCAGGCGCTGGTCAGCAGGCACATACGGCGTTACGTACGTAGCAGGCGCTGGCCAGTGGCACTGATCTCTATAAATAACTAACTACATATAATTTATAGAGATCAATGGTCAACAGTGCCATCTGCCAGGTCTGTCGGGTGCTCTGAGATAACGTCGTCGTTCTGCCACAGGCTGTTGTTGGTGTACGTACTGCGACTGGCTGGTTCCTGCGTCTGTAAACAAACGACGTCATTACGAATCTTTACAAGAGCATCTTCAGCACAAACACGTCTTTAATTTGCACCATTGACGTACTTAGGAACAAATACATATTTAAATGACACCAGTGATGTATTTAGGAACAAATACGTCTTTAATTGTCATCAGTGACGTATTTAGGATCTATGACGGGGACAAGGGGAGGGTGGCTTTCAGCTTAGTCACCCAATAATATGCCACGCAACGACGTAGTAGCGCAACATATTATACAGGGATCGAGTGGCGCATTTAGTGGGGGCCATTGGGCAATGCACCCCTTGGCTTATTTTTTTTCCCCGTAAGTAGTAAGTGGAAGTTTCTGAGTACGCAATGCGCCGCAAAGTCACGTGACAAACATCAAAGGAACATCAAAGGAAAAACACCTTAATATCGCCCACCGCTTCTGAGTGCGCGCAGCCAATCAGAGCGCCTCAGAGCGCCCCCTGACGGTTGTAGCCGAGCGTGCGTAACCTAAGCGCCCCCTAGCGACTGGAGGAGGAACGAAAGATACCCAGGAGTCATCGATAGTGGACATAGGAACAAAGAAAATACACGTAATATCACCCACCCACCCACCCACCCACCCACCCACCCACCCACCCACCCACGTAAACACGTGACCGTGACCTTGACCCTGACGGAGTGACCAGTCCGAGTGGCTAGCTAATACCAACTGGACGCCCGAACGACTGGAGTTAACTGTAAGCCGAAGCGTTTATCCAGCTGTGCGCCGTAGCGCGAGATCAAAGGACGCCAATCTGTACAATGTAGCAAGGGAGCCGAGCTAATCAGTGAAAAACAGCAACTATGTGGCAGTGACGACATTGATGTGGGACCGAGGCGTGTTATAGCCGGTTATATGGAGTGAACATAAGACGTAATAAAAGTAAAACCGGTAAAGATAAGGCGAAGATGTAATAGTTATTAATTAGCCGACATGCATGGCTATAATATAACCGCTGGACGACGGAAATCGGACCGTTCGTTAAATAAAACGTAGCAGGACGAAAATGGACTATGTGTAAAATATAATATGCCAACACGCAGTTGGAACAAGAACGCAATATAAGACGTGAATATAAGGTGATGGAAAATTTAATACACGAAAAAGCACAAGTACAAATAGAAAAGTAAACGGTAGTAGTTATAAGGAAAAAGAAGTTATAAAATGCTCGTGGGTAGAAGTGTTCATTCAGGAAGAGTTATTGAATGCCGTCAATAACGAACGCCGAACGCAACGGGCAGTCATTTTGCGTGCCAAGGCAATGCGGAGGGACACCGAACGACGGCGACGGAACAGTGACGGGTAATGAATGGGTCCTCTGTGAAGGCGACGGAAAACAGGTGTGGGTGATGGGACATGCACGAGTAACAACTCTTGCATGACGGGCTCCCAAGTCGTCATATGAGAGCGGAAAGCGACAGAGGAGTCGCAGTCATCGTCGTCGTCGTCGTCGTCGTCGGACCACGACTCAGGTGCGGTGGCCGAGGGGGCGCGATAGCCATTGGCGTAATGACAGATGTCGGACATGACGTGCCGCCAACGGCTGACATGCTCTGTGAACGCTGTCATCAGATCGGCGTCGTACAGTTGCTCCCGAAAGAGTACTGTCGCTTGACAGCCCCGTCGGTGTACGGCGACTTCTAGCAGCTCCATCATTACACGCGCCCAGTGAAAGCGAGGTATGCTGTAAGTAAAGGACACAACCAGAGTGAGAACATGCATAGGCATCTATATATAGTCTGTAACCAAGCAACGACAGATATGTAATACGAAACCGATCGACTGGCAGACGTTATCGCTAGGCAAGCCGCTACATATGGAACTTGGAACGTGGACTCGACGAACACTCAGCGAGACATGTATACACAGGAACGATAGAACAGTATGTAAAGTGAAAACAGGTATGAGCTATGTAGAGCTATGTAGAGCTATGAAAGTATAATATTAATAAATAAATAAATAAAAGAAATACTCACACACTACGCATTAGAGGGAGCAACGAATCTCCCATAAGATCCATAAGAGCCAAAAACTCAACAAAGTCACGTACTGGAACGACAGGCATTATGAATAGAAGTGGTGAACGTCGTCGAAGGCAATGGCGGTTGTGATGACGACACGACGAACGCAGCAGCTATATATACCATGCTAGAAATAAGCCAGACAGCTGACGTAACCCGAGGAACAATACCACACTAATCAGAAAACAGATAAGCGGCCGGCAACTGTCAGCTTACCGACACCGGGCATCCATCACGCAAGGAAAAAGCGGGAGGTTATGTACTCGACAGTGCTAGAACGGCGTGTAGTTAAGACAGTAACTGTACATTTTAACGTCATAAAGTCACCATGAACCGTCCTATACACTTCAGAAGCGGTAAAAATTACCTGTCCAATTTCTACGTGTGCAGGATACATGTGTGGAATAGAGAATTTACCACTGTTGAAAGTGCGTACCAGTGGCGGAAATGCATGCATCATGGTGACACGCAGACCGCAGAAAAAATGCTGTCCACGCGCACGGGTCTACAGGCGAAACACCTCAGCAAGAGCATACGAGAAAAGGAGCAGTTACGCGCAGAATGGAATAAACAACGATATTCAGTAATGTATGCGTTAGTTGCTGTTAAATATCGCGATCCAACCCTACGTAAACGACTGTTAGACACTGGGTATTCCGAGTTGAAGGAATGGGTCAAGAGTCGGGAAGGATACTGGGGTGCACTGACATACAGTGGTCAAGCCGGTCAGAACATGCTAGGGCATATACTCATGCGAGTACGCGAGTTCATTCGATTGCATAAGACTCCCGCCAGACGATCACAAGACCGGTGAACAGAGTACAGTGAGATACCAGACATCCAGCAGCGTACAATAGCAGCATCACGCGCGCGACCAAGGGTCGGCGATAAGAAAGCGCGCCATAGTCAGTGGGAGGTGTATATAAACCCAACGCAGAGTGAACGAGGCACACAATCGCACTCCGATCCACAGCACACGTCGAGACTACTACCAGCATCAGCAGAGAAAGAAATGGCCGCCCAACAAGCCGATATGATGATGACAGTCAGCCAACTCGAGAAGGATGTAGGTAACGGCACTTATATATTTAGACGGCCGTTAACCATAGTACAATGTGCTGTACAAGAGAAATATATAGTATATCCATCATGTCAGCAGTGTAACAAACGTGTGAGTCCTGAAAACAATGGCTTTGTGTGTCCGATCCATCGATGGCAGCGTGGTGTAGTGTATCAGTTCGCTATGCGTATCCTCCTACAAGACGCCATCGGCAGTGAAGTGTGGGCAACGTTATTTAATGCCAAGGCTGTCCAGGTGTTGGGATACACGGCTAACGATTACATGAACATGAAGACAGATGCCGAGCGGTATGCAGCACTGGACATGTTGCGGGGGCCCAAGTCATGGTGACCATTAGGAAACGCGTGGCGGGCCAGTATGTAAATTACACGGTGTCAGACTTGGAAGTAGTCACAGTGTGAATCAATCTGTTGACAGGCTGGCGCTACCGTCGCTGCTGCAGCTACTACAGCTACTGCAAGCAGTGACGTCATCGACAGGGAGGGAAGCGCGAAGGTAATGGAATGGTTACGTACTAATAGCTCGGAAATACTATTCTCCTCCTCGGTAGACAGCTGTTCACCGCCACCATTAATTACAATAACAGATGACGAGGGGGAGGATAGTGCGTCACAGGCCGATGTCCTATCGATAAGCAGTAGCGATGATATGGAGGCTACGGTGAGTGGTTTAGATAGGATACGGGATCGATCCGAAGCCATGACGAACGAAAATAACTTCTATAAGGCGCTAGAGGTCGCCAGCGTGCGATATGCCTGTGACGAGGTGCATCGCATAATGAATTTAAAGGATGATAAGGATCGTTACGTACCATCGTCCAGCATGGTCATGCACGTCTTGCGGTGGTTATCGATAGATGTCATCGCAACGTGTGGGAACATGAAATGGCGTCACCAAGTGACAGAGTTGGTTAGAAAGAGTATCTACGCCCAATACAGCGATATACAGGGCGACGCGGATGAATATGCCGAATGTAACTAGTTCTTTATATTCAACAGAGCGCTGGTCTACCGCAGCTGCAGAAGGCATACAAACGCCAAGCCCCGGTTGATGAAGATACCAGAGTGGTGGTGAAGCACCGTTGCACGGGTGCACGCGTAACCCCAACATCAAACGACACATCGCAGGACTACTGCAACTCGCCACCAGCAACGCAGGAGCTACCGTGGGGAGCGGTGGAGTTGTCGGAGTCGGAGTCTGACGATGATGGTGTTATCATCAGAACCCCCCCTCATTATTATGATGAAGTAGACGAAGAAGCGATCGTTTCATCCCCCGCTCACGAGGACGACGACGACGACGACTTCACGTTCAGTCCTGCTTCACCACCACCACTCACGCAAAGTACTAAGGACGAGAGGACAACAACAACGGCATCACCAACTACACTCTACGTCTTCCCGAACTCAACCGTCGTCCTGACGCCAGACGGGGGGTGCGAGTGCATCGCCGACAAACACACCATCACTCACCCGAAGCCGTCGACGTCGACCATCGAGGACGACTCCAATGACGATGATGAGGATCCGAGAAAGGTGTGTTACTTAGAGATGCAAAACAACATTGCAGGCTTAATAGCGGAGGAGTGGAGGGCATCCGCCCCATCCACGGTAGAGGAAGTGACCGTGGACGTGTGCCGATCACTAGCATTTACGATACTGTCGGCACCGTACCAGGAAATTATCATGAAGTATGTGCGGTGTGCTATCCGTCGACAGCCGTGAACAGTAGTATGTGATGAACAGTAGTCGGTAGTGAGTTAGTTAGTTAGGTAGTATGTAGTAGGTAGTATGTATGCACTTATAACCACGGTATATGAACATTAGTAGTAGTATTGTTGTTGTTGTTATGTAGATGGAAGTGTACGACGAGGCACCCGTACTCCCAGCCAGCATTCGGAAGCGATCTGGAGTATGGAACGCCACGTATATGACGTCGTCAACAGAATATTATTATTAGTAAACATAACCGAGTTAGTAGGTAGTAGTTGTTGTTGTATTACGTAATATGGAGTGGAATATTAGTATCTTGTAATTTGTTCTGTATGATGACGTACCTGTGCTACCGGCTGAAGTGCGTAGGCGTGCATGCCGGGAATTAGTGGTGCTAATACTAGAATACATTATATCGACACACGATGAACAGTAGACATATTTCTTTTATGTAGGAGGTGGAGAAGGAGGAGGTGGAGGTGGAGGAAGCACCCGTACTAGCAAGAGACGAGAGGAGACGCACAGTACATAGATTAATTCAGATAATTATTGATTTTATGATAGAAACCCACGAATATTAAGAAGCACCGTTTGCAACGGAATAACAGTAGCGTAGTGTAACGTGTCGAACTGTATGGTAGTTAGTCGCTCTCTCTCTCTCTTTTAATGTATGCTTGTAGTTGCATGACATAGAGTAATGTCTATATATATATATATATATATATATATATATATATATATATATATATATATACCGGCGTCGTCACGAAGCCACCATCGCCGAAGAGATCAATCAGGGAAGCCACCACACCCCACCATCCACTCGTTACCGACGCAGACCCCATCGACCCACCTGCTCGACTCCCCTTCGCCGACAACCTGTCGACGGAACTGTTAGATGTCGTACGAGCGCACTGGTCGACCATACGGACACGTGTATCGAGAGGTCCTCTCCAGTGCAGGTACGATTACAGATTAACGACGCTAGACACGACCGTTCTAGAGACGCCGTTGAAGAACATGTTCCAGGAACAGACCAACGCTTTCAAGATTAACCTCAGTTACCGGTTCATTCTGAGGAACAAGAACACGGGTCAATACAAGTACTACCATCCCTCGTGCAACTGCTGTGGACGCTACCTGGACGAGCCCAGTCTCATCACCAACAGCAAGGACTTTGATGACTTTCTCGAACGCATCAGAGAAACCGACGTCTTGCAATGGGCCATCAATCAAAGACCGGATTCGGCGTGGGTGTGCGAACTCGTGACCAATGTCACATTTTTCGTCAATCGCATCATCGATCACCCGATAGGATGTGTAGGAATGACCGCCCTTCCAATGTACATCAAGAAGAACAAAGCAGTCATCGGATTGGAAAAGGAAGGCAACCATAATAAGAGGTACAGTGACAACCTGTGTCTCTTCCGATGTCTGGCCCTGCATCGAGGATGTGAAAGCCGTCGATTGGAACCAGCTGTGAAGACGCTGTACGAGACTTACGCCCAAGACGGCGTACCCATGGAAGCATTTGCCGGGGTCACGATGGACGACCTCTATCGTGTCGAGACCACGTTCCAAACGAATGTGTGCGTGTACAGTCTCGTACAACCGGATGGAGAGGATGGAAAGCCAACTGCAGAACTCGTTCGTCGCTCGGTACGTAAGTACCCTGACACACTCTACCTCAATCTGCACCGGATGCATTTTTCCTTCATCCAGAATAGACGCATGTACTGTCGCTCGTACAGATGTCGGAAGTGTGGTGACTCGTTGTGGAAAGACGCATGGAGTCTACGCAACCACGAGAGCACGTGTACGGGGGGTGTGCGCCGAGTCTATCCTGGTGGCGTGTACCATTCGACTCCATCGGTGTTCGAACGCCTGGCCGACGAGAACATCCGAGTGGCCGAAGCGTTGCAGTACTATCCGTACCGAGCCACCTTCGACTTCGAGTGTTGGTTCGACACCGAACACCTTCCGTCTGACAGTGCCCAGGTTCACTGGGTTGCGCGTCACGTCCCGCTGAGCGTCAGCGTGGCATCCAACGTACCCGGACACGAACAGGTGACATGCATCGTCACGGACGGAGACACCAACAAGTTGGTGAGCACCATGATGACTATCCTGCAATCAATGAGCGAGGCCGCGTACGACAAGATCAAAGACTCATACGATCATGTGTTGGAACAACTCGCCGAAGAGCTGACGAAATGGGACGCACGGGAGGAGGCTGCACGAACAGCCACCGACAAGGACGCTCGACCGGCAACCAATCCGTACAAAACGCTGATGGGACAACTGTATGGATGGATGCGTCAGTTACCTGTCATCGGGTTCAATTCGGGGAAGTATGATCTCAATGCCATCAAACAGTTCCTCATACCGTACTTCCTGACGACGTCAAAGACCGTGGAACAAGACGAAGACGAGGACGAGGACGAGGACGAGAGGGAGCAAGAGGGCAACAAGAAAGACGAGAACGACGGCGTCGGGTCAATGTTCGTCATCAAACGCAACAACACTTTCATGTGTCTTTCGACGGATCAGCTGAAATTCCTAGACATGATCAACTACATAGCCCCCGGGTTCAGCTACGACAAATATCTGAAAGCGTACGGATGCGAGGTGACGAAAGGTCATTTCCCGTACGAGTACATGGACTTTCTGGAGAGACTCGACGACACCGCACTTCCACTGAAAGAGGCCTTCTTCAGTCGACTTAAGAACGAAGGTATTTCAGACGAGGATTACGCCAGTTGTCAGGAGGCCTGGCGCGTCAATGGCATGACGACGTTGCGCGACTTTCTCGTCTGGTACAACAACAGGGACGTGGTTCCCTTTCTACAGGCCATCGACAGACAGTTTGCGTTCTATCGACAACGGGGAATAGACATGTTCAAGCAAGGTATCAGCGTACCTGGTCTGACCCTGCTGTACCTGTTCAACGACCTTCCAGAGAAGACCTACTTTACCATCTTCAACGAGAAGAATAAAGACCTGCACGACCTCGTTAAAGGGAACATTGTAGGCGGGCCTTCTATCATTTTTCATCGCTATCACGAGAAAGGGGTCACCACGCTACGTCAGAACTAGTACGGAGAGGCTGCTCGGCCTTGTCGATCGATCGTCGGATACGATGCGAACGCATTGTACCTGTGGTCGCTCATGCAAGACATGCCTATGGGATGGTACACGCGACGACGAGCAGAGAAGGACTTCCGCCCCGAATCGGCGCAGCTGTACGGACAGATGGCTGGAGAATGGTTGACGTGGGAATCCGAACGCACGGGACGTCCCATACGACATCAGATCAACGGACGAGAGAAGAGAATAGGCAAACATCGGGTGGATGGATGGTGCAGCGAGACGAAGACGGCTTATCAGTTCCATGGGTGCTTTTTTCACGGTTGCTCGTGCAACCGTAGGCAAGAAGGTGCAAGCCCTCGATGACGAGATGAAGACCATCCTAGATAGAAAGGACCTAGACGACGGGACCAAGGTGACCCTGTATAATCAGGTGTTGCAGCGGTACAACGTCTTGGCCGATAAACGCATCAAGGAACCGCTACGCGTGGTCACGGTGAACGAGTCGGAGGTGGCGTCGGAGTCGGGGTCGGAGGGTACAGCACGAGCCCCTATTAGCGGACTGGAGGCCACCGTCTTGGCCACCGTTCCCAGGACCATGCAGGTCAAAGCCAGCCGTTTGATGGAGCATCTCAAGAGAGATATCGCGTGTACCGCTCGCGGTGAACTGATACACGAGGGCGTGCCGGTTGTCGGAAGTAAAGTGGTGGATCTCGTTAATGATCTGTTGGGTAAGAGAAAGACCGCTCCGACGGGTTGGCAGCCATTCGCACGACAACTCCGTGCCATCAACCTACCCATGACGTTGGTCGGTAACGTCTCCAGTAGAGCCTACATACGTCCGGAGCCGTCGATCACTCCCTCTCGTCGATCCAGTACTACTCCGCGTGCTGCATCAGGTAGTGCACGAAGATCGCTAAGTTGGACACCCCTCGCCGTCAGAGCCGTCGAATGGAACATACCATGCCCACCCCACCCCCCGAATCACGCAAGGCTTTGACGTCATTGGCTGGTTGGGACAACCTATAGGATGGTACGATGCGTGTCCGTAGCACAGTGTTCGTCATGTCGCCCGATCCACAGGACCTCGTGTACCGTTCCATCGTCGGTGCGATATTTATCAGTGGACTTTACATGATTGATCACGGTATAGTCCAAAGTTTTATGCAACAGGCGTTATTCGAACCCCCCACGCTCGTCGAATGGAACATTCCTTGACCACCCACCCACCCTCCCCCCGCATCACGCAAGGCTTCGTCGTCATTGGCTGGATGGAACACCGTATAAGGTGGTACGACGCGTATCCGTAGCACAGTGTTCGTCATGCTCATCGATCCACAGGACGCGTACCGGTCCATCGTCGCTGCGCTATTGTTCGAAGGACTTACCGTGCTGGGAGACGTTGCAGCCGACATTCGTATACACCAGGTGTTATTCCGACTATGGTTACTCTGCTAGACCGTTGTTGTTCCACCGTTTGCATTGTGGGTGCCATAGTGTGTGTCTTACTTCACGTCGGCGTGCTCCTCGTCATTCGTCAGCAGTCGGACTCCGGAGTCAACGTCACCGCCCCCGTCAACACATCGGTCCTCCACCTCTTTTGATGGCACAGAGGGGAGAACGCTCCTTGAGTGAGGTCTACTTCGATCCCACGAGGGTAGGCAGTTATGGCGGCGTCGCTGGCTTGCGACGCTTCACGCGCCTGCCGCGGAAGACCGTCACGGCATGGTTGTCGGCACAGGACGCCTACACCTTACACAAACCAGCGAGACGTCATTTTAAGAGACGATGCATCATCGTGGGTGGTATGCTTCAGCAGTGGCAGGCCGATCTCGTAGACATGTCGAGGGTCAAAGGCGTCAACGACGGTATGGCCTTTCTCCTCACGATGATCGACGTCTTCTCGAAAGTGGCCTGGTGTGTTCCCATGAAGAACAAGTCCGCGGCGTCGTTGGTGGCAGCGCTGCAATCCACGTTCGTCAACGTTTGCCCCCAGACCTTGCAGACGGATCAAGGCACAGAATTCCGGAACAAATCCGTTCAGGCGCTATTGCAGCGTTACGACATCCATTACTTCTACACGCACAACGCGGAGACGAAGGCAGCCGTCGTGGAACGGTTCAACCGAACGTTGAAGACGCGCATGTGGCGCTACTTCACGAAACACCAGACGTGGCGGTACGTCGACATCCTTCCGGACTTGATGCGATCGTATAACAATACCCCCCACCGCATGATCGGTATGGCTCCGTCACAGGTGAATGCACAGAACCAAGAACAGGTGTGGCAACGTCTGTACGGTCACGATGGTAAGGGCATGCCCAAGTTGCACGTGTCAGATCGCGTGCGTGTCAGCAAGTACAAACGCACGTTCGAAAAGGGCTACGAGACGAACTGGAGCGAAGAGTTGTTCACGATACACGAAGTTCACCCCTCCGACCCACCCGTGTATCGCTTGCGGGACGATCTCGGCGAAGTGCTGGAGGGTACCTTCTACGAACTGGAGCTGCAGAAGGTGACGGTACCCTTTGATAAAGTGTACCGTGTTGAAGCGGTACTGAAACGCCGTACAGTTGGTAGACGTAAGGAAGCTTTGGTGAAATGGTTCGGCTATTCCTCCTACTTCAACAGCTGGATCGATGCCAGGGGACTCGTCAACTATAAAGACTAGCCGCGCACATGACGACACTGCATTCGAGACATGACACACGACGCGACACCACCACCACCGACCTGCACCACCACCATAGACGAGGAGGAGAAGGAGGTGGACGAACACGAGGATTGTACTGACGCTGCAACGAACGAGCCAGACAGCACTCCCTGGCATCTGTTCGGTACCGCGTGTCCCAAAGAGGAGATCGTGTTTCTGTGTCAGGTCGTCGTCTTGTACACGGTCATTTTGATCAGCATTTACAACCTGACGACAGGTCACGGCGATTCTAATCTGTGGACGGCTCTGTTGAGTAGTTCTTTGGGTTACCTACTGCCCAATCCCACGTTGAGACGCAATGGCGACTGATTTCTACATGACGCTGCCCAGCAACGCTTCCATGGAGATGCACCCCGACAACACCTTGACCCATTACGTCACGCACTTACCTCAACGCATCGATCTGACCGGCGAGTGGGAGTGTGGGTTGGCTGAGGTCCAGTATCCACACAGTTGGTACAACGTCACAGAGAACGATGTCTGGTTATTCCTCAACACGATCGATGCTGCGGACTCGTCCCGACGTTCGAAGTTGTCGTGTGGGTATTACGACGATCCGTTAACATTGCTGTATCACGTCAACAAGGGACTGTACAGTATGGGGACGGAGAAGACACAGGCTCAAATGAGCTATAGTTCCGTCACTCAGAAAATGACGTTACACATGACAGAGAACACCCTGTTCACCATACCGTACCACAGCGCGGTGGCGTCCATGTTAGGATTCCGCGAACCCGTAGCCAGCGAGCCGGAGGCGGTTACGTCATCTCCCGTCCTCCCCGTCGACTCCCGCCATCCCGACTCGTCGTACCCCTTCCACGTCGAGGCCGCCGATGTGGTGAACCTGACGCAGGGGTTCGACACCCTATACGTCTACACGAACATCGTGGAGTCTCGCATAGTGGGTGACACTCTCGCGCCTCTGTTGCGAGCCCTTCCGATTAGCGGACGTCACGGTGACAGGGTGTCCGCTCGTTTCACTAACGGGCACTACGTGCCTCTGTTGTACTCGCACTTCAACTCGATTGAGGTGGATATAAGATACGACATGGGTCGGCGCGTGCCATTCGAATACGGTAGAGTGACGGTGACGCTTCATTTTCGTCGACGCAGGTCCGGACTGTTCTGATGAATTACAACGATTATTACGCACGCCAGGCTGGCGGTGCGCTGCCCTACTTCGCCGGTGCGCAATACCAGCGAGGTCACGGACTGGGCAGTCTGTTCGGCAGTCTGTTGCGCAGCGCCATGCCGCTCATCAAGAGAGGTGCCGTGGCGTTGGGCAAGGGAGCGTTGAAGACCGGCGTTCGCATAGCCGGCGACGTCTTATCAGGCCAGAACATAAAAACGGCTGCCAAACGACGCGTCACCGATGCCGTGCTGAGCAGTATTCGGAGCCCCCCTGGTAAACGTATAAAACGAGTGGCCGCAAAGACGACCGTCACTGCAGTAAAGAGACGCCGCAAGAAACGGACGTCCAATAAACGCGTGGCCGACATATTCGACGACAGAGATGGCTTTCGTGCGTAGACAGTCGTGCGAGGGAGTCAATACCGAGCTGGATCTCTTTACCGTACCCCCCACTCAGAACTGCATCGCCGACAGTCATGTGGTGGAACATCAACCCATGGCCTCTCTGGACTCTGGAGGCCCGATAGAATTCTTCATCCCCGGATCGGGAGACGATTACATAGATCTCGCCAACACGATGCTCCACTTGCAGGTGAAGGTGACGCGCGCCAACGGTAACCCTCTCGATGCGGGCGACCCCGTGGGACCGGTGAACAACTTCTTGCATTCGCTGTTCAGCCACATCGACCTCTCCCTGAACGGCACGCTCGTGACCTCTTCGTCCTCCAACTCTTACCCGTATTGATCCTACATAGAGACGCTGCTGAGTTACGGATTCGATGCCAAGTCGACGCAGCTGACGAATCAGCTGTGGTACAAGGACAAGGCTAGTCGCATGCACGCCACCGAGCTAGCCGCAGGACCCGATCCTAACCCCGGGTTCGTGACTCGACGAGACTACATAGCCGGCAGTCGCGTGGTCGACATGATAGGTCGTCTCCACGTGGATATGTTTCTGCAGGATAAATTCCTGATCAACGGTGTCGACGTCAAGTTACGACTGGTGCGCAGCACGTCCGAGTTTGCGCTGATAGCCGGTGGAGCGAACGAGTACAGGATAGTCGTCGCCAACGCGTCCTTGTTCGTCAAGAAGGCCGCCCTCAATCCGGCCGTGCAGAAGGCTCACATCATGGCTCTCGAGCGGACCACGGTCAAGTATCCGTTACGACCCGTCGAATGCAAGGTGTACTCCATTCCCACGAGCGCTCTGTCGCACACGCACGAGAACCTGTTCCTCGGCTCCCTGCCGAAACGTCTCGTACTGTGCTGCATCGACAACGACGCCTACAACGGCACGTACGCCACAAACCCGTTTCACGCCAAGAACAACGCCATCAGCTTCGTCTCGGTGTACGTGGACGGTCGTCAGATACCCGCCAAACCCTTCCAGCCCAACTTCGCAGAAAACCTCTTCGCCAGGAGCTACGCGAGCATGTTCACCTCGACCGGCAAGATATGGCAGGACGAGGGGAACGGTCTGACTCGCGACAAGTACCGAGACGGCTACACCTTCTTCTGTTTAGACCTTACCCCCGACCAGTGCGACGGTCCCTGCTTTAATCTGGTACAAAAGGGCAACCTGCGCTTAGAATTCCATTTCCGAGAAGCGCTTCGGACCACCGTGAACGTCGTCGCCTACGCCGAATTCGAGTCCGTGCTGGAAATCGACAAGAACCGCAACATCATCTACGACTACTGAGATGGACACCCTGCAGATCGCCCGTCTACTGGCGATGGATCCGAACACCGCGTCCGTCTTTGGCGGCGTCGTACCCCGAGATGGACTGCCTGCAACAATTGACGCTTTGCCGATCGCCTTCGTGTGCAACACCGACGACGGCGACGAACCGGGCGAACATTGGATAGCGCTGTACCTGTCCTCCGACGGACGCGGCGAATACTTCTGTTCGTACGGTCTGCCGCCTCGTCACGCGGCGTTCCGCACCTTCTTGAACAAACACTGTTCCGAGTGGACTCATAATAGCAAGAGACTTCAGAGTCCTCTGTCTAACGTTTGCGGACAATATTGCGTCACTTATATCATGCTTCGTTGTAACGGTTCTCCTATGCGAACTTTCGTCAACGCTTTCCACACCGATCTGGTCGCTAACGATTGTCGCGTGTTCGATTGGATTAACCTGCTGAAAAAGGGTATACCGTACTATCGCATATCGTACTGAGCCTCTGGCGCGGTGGTCGCTCCACCCGTAAGCTCGCCCTCGAACCTCTGGCGCGGTGGAGACACCCGTAAGTTCGCGACCTCTGGCGCGATGGTCACCATTCGCAAGTCGCCTCGACTTCATCTTCATCTTCGTCATACCCGGCTCGTTGTATCCAATCACATACGATCGCCTCGTTTGTACTGCTGCCGCTTTGTTGTATTCAATAAAATACGTGTGCACCGTACGATTGTGTTCGTCTCCTTACTAGGTTAACGACCCTTCGGTAAACGTAACTAGGTCCATGTTCGGTCCTCCTCCCGTTGCTAGGGACGCTTAGGTTACCCATCAGGCACTGCGCTCAGGAGGCGCTCTGATTGGCTACGTAACTAGGTCCATGTTCGTTCCTCCTCCAGTCGCTAGGGGGCGCTTAGGTTACGCACGCTCGGCTACAACCGCCAGGGGGCGCTCTGAGGCGCTCTGATTGGCTGCGCGCACTCAGAAGCGGTGGGCGATATTAGGGTGTTTTTCCTTTGATGTTCCTTTGATGTTTGTCACGTGACTTTGCGGCGCATTGCGTACTCAGAAACTTCCACTTACTACTCCCGTATTTTTCTGTTTTCTGCCACTATGTACATGGTAAATTAATGGATGACTTAGCCCCCCCCCCGCGATATCCTAGATCCGCTACTGCAGGGCCCCTGTACGAAACAATGATTACAGGTACACAAAGCCAAAATGGAACCCAGTATATTCCAGAAGTGTTAAATATATTTGTTTAACAACAATGTATTTGTATAATTACATCATGTAATACCATTTCAGGCCCCCTAAAGTTGTCGACGTGTGTATTACCTACATCCGTGCAGTTTGTGGACGTTTTTTGTGTTTGCCTGTAATGAAATGCTGACTTGCTATGGTTATAAAAACTGATGGGATTCCGGTCGACCCTCGCGACACGTGGTCTCTATTGACTCCTGCACCAAGTCACGCCAGATAATTTGCTATGGGACGATTCTTTTCTTTCTTTCTCTCTTCCTATAGAAATAAGACTGCATATCTCACTCTGGAGTCTTGTCGCAGTCATAGTAAGTCCACGACAGGTTACACGTCACATCCGAACGACACGGACTTTCTAGCTTCCTTCCATGTGTCTCGTACGTACTATAGACGAGTCGACAAGGTGTACCCAGTTTTGACTAAACGCATAGGTATTACAGGGGCGGATCTAGGTTTGGTGGCAGCTAGGGGGTCTCAGTCAGTCGTAGTCATATGTCATTATACTTACGAACCGGGAGGGGGGGGCAACACATTTATCGTTCTACTTACATAAAGGTTAGCCGGCTGCTAATACTTCAGTCTTTACATTGACACTAGTTCCAATGTAGGCCAATATACGTGTTACTTTAATTACCGTAATATTTGAACGGACTCAGGGGGCCTGGGGGGTCTTGAGACCCCTAAGACCCCCTGGGTCCGTTGCTGCGCAGTGCATGGACTTCAGTTATTCTTCTGATAACCAGTTGGTGGCTGAGCCAGTGCCCTTTCTTCTGTATTCATAAAATAGGTTGTCTCCGTTATACAGATGGTCACCTTTATCCACCTAATCCTTATAATTTTATTTATTGCTTTCCCTGTCAATCACGTTGGCTCCCTCCGCGTCAAATAGGCAGTGATTTATGTTGACATGGCCTATGATTGGTAACGTGTGTTCCGCAGTTTTTCAGTGTATATTCTCTCCCCGGGTAAACCGTCTGGTTGTGATGGTCTCAGCCTCCTGCTTGTGCTTCTCGACTCTTCTTCTGAAAAGTCTCATTGAATCGCCAGTGCAGATGTGTTTTTGTCAATGACGACGAGCAAGAAGCTAAACTAATCTGCCTTGACACCAGCAGAGCATTTGAGATTGTGACACAAAGGCCTGATGGCCAAACTATAGTCCACAGGGATACAGGGAAGGCTGTTATCCTGGCTGAATGACTACCTGAAGCACAGCTTAGCTTAGCTACCCACCACATGATGGCAACACCCATGGTAATGTAATGTAATTTAGAGAACGTAGTTAATGAACTGTTGTCGTACGTTGTGACTATTTCTCCAGTCGTCAGTTGTATTTACTGTGTGGGTCTCATTACTAATAATTCAGTTGCTTAAATATAAATGTTGCCCTAGAGACAAGGGACACGTGGGGTCACAGAGAACTGTCCATCTCTGTTTATGTCAATTATTTATGCATTTACTTTATCAGTTATGATTACTTAATAGTGACTTTGATTACTAATGTATTGGATGATGGGAAATAAATGGTCTTTGGACTTTAGGGAAGAATGTCCAACACGGCTTAATGAGGTTTTGACAACTTGCAGTCATTACATTAGCCGACAGCGGAAACCGGTGCTATATATAGTTGCATACAGGGGAATGTTAATTTAACAAGTATTTAACAAGACTGCCATCCCAAACAACCAGTTCCAGATGGCAAGTGGACAAGGAAGCCATTGGCTTTTCGAGAGTCCAATTGTTACAACTGTAACAACTGTTACAACTGTAACAACGCTCGGGCGGCTCGCACCAATGTCTCAGCCAGCGAGTTCTGTGCTGACAATGACTGAAAGAAGTAAACTTATTTAATCACGACGTGTGAACGCTTTGTTTCACATATGAAGCCCAGCGAACTGGTTTGTAACCAGTACGAACTGGTTTATAACCAGTATTGTAAAAGCTAGCAGCGTGGATATGTTTAAAAACAAAATTTATAAAAATTTCAGAAGGGCGGTTTACACATAAATGAATTTTTTTTACTCTCGATAAGCCAATGGTTTCCTTGGCTTGTCCACTTGCCATCTGAGTGTTTTGCCTTGAATGGCAATCTTGTTAAATCTTTATGACCAGCTCTATTTCAACAATTAATAAATATTGCACGATTCATTTTTAAATGTGGATGTTCTTACTATAATAGCTCGTATACAAACATACATCTGACTTGTATTTTTGTCTTCAGCAAACTATAGCCACGATTCCGAGTCAATAACATTAGCAAGTATAGCTATAGCATTGTCCCACATAAAGAAAGTTAAGTTTTGAGCATGTTTAGTGGTGCTACTGCTATAGTTAATATGAAATAAGATTTGATATACAAGGTGCATGGATACATTGTGCATATATATAGGTATTAAGTAACTGTCTCTGCAATTATAAGCCAGGATCAGGTGACTGAGAAACACACCTGATATGGATCTCGGGCCAGTATGATGAAACGAAATAATGCCTACTCCTGGCTATAAAAAAATTAGGTATGCTCCCGGTTGTAATTGTCTGTTGGTTGTTATGGCTTTTGACAATTAACCTTTTGCTTATATACGACTTGTGTATATCATTTCATGGTGGCTATCGTAAATAACGAGAATGGCGCACACTTCTCTACTACAGGCACCAGAGGCACTGGACATTCATAATGCGGCAGCGGTCTTTGCACGTGCGACTGGCTTGAGCGATAAAGAGGAGCCGGTGCAAGTCTCGACATTGCTCAAGCCAGGCGTGTTTTCTTGACGTTCCAGCGGGAGCCACCCACAGAAGTAGAGGAAGTAAAGCCGGTGCTAGCGAAGTTTGAAGCGTACTGCCAACCGAGACAAAATGTGCCGTTTGAGTGACATCTACAAGCAACAGCAGGCTGGAAAATCACTCGACAAATTATATGGCAATAATATAGTCATTGACACTGTAAGCCACTACCTAGTTCTCACTGTGAGCCATGGCATTGGTTGCCATAGTGAGCCCCTCGTTGTCACCAAGTCACTGGCTGTTGCAGACAGGAGAGTGTTATACTGGCAGACGAGATGGGCTCAGGAAGACAATACGGATGATTGTATGTCACTCTGTCTCTGACTCTGTTCTCGCGAGTCGGCATCAGCTCTATGACTGGACCGTTTCTCCTTGTCATGCCGATGTCCACTATCGCCACCTGGCAGCACGAGTTCAAACTGTGGTCACAGAGTCTCAACTGTGTCATATACCTTGGTGACATCAGTAGGTTTGTTGGTTTTATTTCATGTATTTCATTAATCCACTTGTAAGGATCGACCCCTGTCTAGTCGTTGTTGGTTGCGTGCGCGAGAGTCGATTCCCGCAAAGTTCAAAATTAGCTCACCAGATCCATTCACGTCTAGAATGAAATCAGTTGTAACACCAGTTGTCTAGGTATCGTCTCGATTAGAGGTTTATTCGACAGCAAGTCACTTCATATACATTTCGCAGTCACATAAAATCACCATCCTGGCACATCAGTACACCATTCCATCGGTAATACCTTTCGTTGAAATTTAAAAAGAATTCATAATCTAGAAACCAAACATAATGCTAATGCAAACTGGCTTGGCTTGTCTATGCAGAAATTTAGAGTTTGAATGTTGGGACTGGGAACATTTTCATAGCTTCCCTTGTGGAGCATAGACATTGTGTTTTGGTGAAATTATCTCATGTGTTCCCTAAGTGCGTAAATCTGTAACCTTTTAAAGCAAGTCAATCACTTTCCCAGAAGTTTCCAATCCCAACGTACGCATGTGTGAACATCTCCTGATTCTACCTATATTATCCAATATCATCTTACGCATCCATGAACAGGCCAACGCCACACAGCCTCCCTGAAAACAAAACCCATTTAATTAAATGTGTACAGTGTGGGTGGCTGTCCGGCAACTGGCCAAACAAAAAGTTGTCTAATGCAGATTCGAGTAGTCAATTATTTCAATACAACTGCTGTTGAGATATGTTCTAATAAAAAAATTGCGATTTTATTGTCACAGATTCGAGAGTACGAGTGGTGTCACCCAAGTAACAAGAGGTCGAAGTTCAATGTACCCATAACAACCTACAAAATTATGGTAAAGGACAAGGTAAGTCTTGAATGCTTTATACAGACAGCTAATTTTAGTGTGGTTAGTCATCTGTTCGTGAGTTACTAGATCGCTCTCTCTGATGTGCACATTTTGTTCAGGACGTCGTTGCCCAAATGTTTTGGCAAACCAAAGTCTTTCTCCAGCTATTCTACCAGCCTCTGTCACCGTTCCGTTCTCCCATCTTTGTTGAGGCATGCCTCAGCTTCTTTTCTCGGCCACTAGATATGCCAATAGATATAGTCTTCATATTCATGTGATTTCCCTGAAAACTGCCATGTTTGGGCGTTTTGATTTTTCGTTCATTGTTGAATTTCAGTGTCGTTTCTGGTTATCTTTTCACCAGTTTTATTGTTTGCAGTGTTTTCTTGTTGACTCGCTTTTCATAAGTTTAATTTTAGCGATACTTCCTGTAGGCGTTTTTAGGGATGGTTTTGTGGGAAACTGAATTCATATATGCCTTTTTTATTGATTTATCCTAACAAATGATATATTCAATTGTGTGGTGTGTCAGTTTGACAGAACAAATGATATTTTTTTGAAAAAAAAATTATTTTTGTAGTTTACTTTTTTAAAAGTTAGTATATAGCTGACTCTGCTGCCCCCTACAGTCGTTTCTCAGCAGTGTTGACTGGATGGTGCTTGGTGTGGACGAGGCTCACCGCCTGAAGAACAACGACTCGCTGCTCTACAAGTGTCTGACTGCCTTCAGTACGAACTGTCGGCTCATCACTGGAACCCTGCTACAGAACCCTCTTGAGGAACCCTGGTCCTTGCTTCACTTCATCATGGCAGGCAAGCGAGTGACGACAGTGCCAATGTTGTCTTCAGTCTTCGTGTCAATCAAGGCTTCAAGTCTACCTGCTGTTGTTTTGAAACTTCAGTTTTGTTCATGCCACATTGCCTCAGTTCATAATAATAATAACTTTATTTAAACACCATCAAATCAGGGGCTAATGCCCCATTCATGAATGTGGACATAAATACATAAAATAGTATTTTTAAATTACATGAAAATATTAAGAATGCTAAAAAGTACAATGGGCAATAAAATAATATAAATTGGTTCTTTGTAAATACTAATGCTTGGCATAACATGTATAAAGTTGTAAAAACCTTCAAAAAATGGTTTAATATATATACAAAGTCATATAAGACATAGAAGTTAGTAGTTTGTACCTGGCAGGAAACAGTGATGGGATTCAAGTGATGGAATTATAGAATGAACAGCTTTCGTGCAGCAATTGCAGCGTGACTGGATGATTTAATAGAAGTTGGATTGGTGTTTGACTGAACAGGTCAGCCGGGGGCAAAGTATAATGAATGTTGGTGGAGCAAGAAATAAATTGAACGCTTTCTTTTCAAGTTGCAATATTGCCAATTTTTGTTCTGTTACATCTTCGAGAGGGCTGGTGGGATATTGCAATGTTGGTTCATAGGCTGGTGGGAGCATTGCGGTGTTGGTTGATACCTATGCCACAGGCTGGTGGGAGCATTGCAGTGTGTGCAGCAATATTTGCCTTTGACTTATAATGCATTTTTTTGGGTAAAAAATATCAAATATCATCTTTCCAATGCATGATAATTGAGCAGTACACAACAAGAGTAGTTTGTTAGATGTAACACTGTCGCTGCAGCTCTGTCATTTCTAGTACAAAATAACAAGAACTTTTTGAGAGGAAACTGTCAGGTATTTTGTACTCCAGATTAGAACTTGAAAGTTGAGCAGGTGATGAAGTTAGGTGGATGGATAGCTTTTTGTGTGATATATCTTGTTGGTTATATTTGGTTGAATGCTTCCCAGAGATGTCACTTTGTAATGAACATATCGGCCAGGAGTAGAAGTGTATTCTCGGAGCAGTTCTAAAGATTATATGCAGTGCTGTGTGAGAACGCAGTGTAACTTTTCCCTTGCTACATCCACGGCAGATTCGATTGATGGGAGGACTTTGAAGAATGACACTCAACCAAAGACAACACTGGCTTCCGACAGTTGCACAAAGAAATTGAGCCGTTCCTGCTGAGACAAGTGAAGAAAGATGTCGAGCAATCACTTCCAGCCAAGGTTTGTTCCGTGGCAATTAAATTAGAATTGATGCAAAGCATGGCTACCTTTAAAAGAACATTTTCACCAGGATTTGGAATGGTGGTGAAATCAAATGAGACCCACAAAACAAAATGGCAAAATAAAATGGCAAATGCCAAAAGAACCTGACAATTTGCACATGACACTGGTAGTTTTTGACAGATTTGGTTGTATAGAAAATGTTCATTTAATTCACAGTGAAGACTGCAGATTTGAACTAATTGAATTGAGGCGGGAGTGTTAAATTGTGAATGGTTCCGTTGTTTGCAGGTAGTCAGGTTGTCCAAACGTCTAACTGTGCATGTGGATTGATACTGACAATGGTTTTGTG
The DNA here is from genome assembly GCA_963662155.1 of Lamellibrachia columna. Lineage (NCBI taxonomy): Eukaryota > Metazoa > Annelida > Polychaeta > Sabellida > Siboglinidae > Lamellibrachia > Lamellibrachia columna. The sequence goes on along the minus strand of OY759273.1, from coordinate 32,789,251 downwards.
TTTGGAAGGTTGAACAAATCCTGCAGATAGAAATGACAAAGATACAGAAACAGTATTACAGGTGAGTCTCTCTGGTGTCCGTGTATATGTCTGCCTGGTCAATTGACATACTGAGTGTATGCTGCTGACAAGTGACTGTTCGATGATTAGAAACATGAAATGAGGAACTCTGACAGACCCGACCCAGTCGTTTCGCTTGCTTTGTTTCTCTCCTCTCCACCAGGGTGAGTGAAGTGTAAAGCGCTTTGTGCGGTCCTGTGTACTGGATACTGTGCTGTAGTAAACTTACCCTTTACAACATTTTACATTATATATTGACTTTAAGACTCAATCCTTTGGTGTTGATACACCTTTCAGCTGGGGTTTGATACACCTTTCAGCTGGGGTTTGATACACCTTTCAGCTAGGGTTTGCAAGGAATTTGGCACGATATAAGGTTTCATATTATATTTTTGTTTGTTTTTCCACTGGCAACAGTTCGATGATTACAAACATGCTACGAGAGGAACACCCGATGGATCTGACTCGGCTTTCTCATCCGTCTCAATATCCACTTGTTTCTGTTTCGTCTCAGTAGAGGAAATTTTGGTTTTTCTGTTTCTTCTTTACTTTAGGTGTTGGCGATTTCTGTTTTTTAATTATTTCGTTTCCCCTCAAAATTGTTTCTTGTTCCTTGACGCCGAATCAGTGAAGTCACGGAAGGGGTCCGCTGACAGTGATTATGAGATATGAGAATAGTTGTCTTTGGGATTAAATTATTGTGATTTCCTCTTTTAATTAGTTTTTCATTGGGTATGGTAATTATAGTCTCATTTTGTTCTGTCAGTCAATATTTTGGAGGGAGGTCAGTTGGGGTCATTTGATCACATTTGACATTAGTATTAGGAGAAAAAGGCAATAAGTATACAAAAGTTGGAAAATACCCACATTGTGAAGAAACAGTGCTGTAATATTTGCTGTAGTATTTATTGTTGTAATAACCAAGCATGTAGGTGTGGACCTTGTGCGCCATTCATGATGTGTGCGTGTTAATAACCTCTGAAAGTGTCAGTGATGGGTGGAGCTGACCCATGTTTATTGTTGTTGTAATAACCAAGCATGTAGGTGTGGACCTTGTGCGCCATTCATGATGTGTGCGTGTGCATAACCTCTGAAAGTGTCAGGTTTATCGTGAGACTGGATTGTGCCGATGTGTTCGGCAGGTGGATCCTTACAAAGAACTACAAGGCCCTAAGTAAAGGTTTGAAAGGCAACATGGGTGACTTCATGAACATTATCATGGAGGACCCCACGGCCTTCCTAGTGCGACTGCCAGATGCTGTTGATGACCACAAGGACCCTTTGAGGTGGGTCCATAGCCTTCCTAGTGCGACCGCCAGATGCTGCTGATGACCACAAGGACCCTTTGAGGTGGGTCCACAGCCTGCGACATTTCCCACAATTCAGTGTTGTCTTAGTGCAGTTTTGTTGTGATGTGATGCTTGTATCAGCGGCGTTCATGTTTTGTTTTTGTATATTTGTGTATGGCTGTAGAAAAATGGAAAATGTGTGTAGTTAATATGATAACTGTCTAACATGATTAAACAATTCAATAATTATAAGTTACATGTTTTGAATTTCACAAGCCATGCTGATGATAGTGCACAAAGCCTGTGAGAAACTGGAGACATGTTTACATCAACCATCACAGAGGTTTCTGGTGACGCCGTTGATAAACAGATTGGATATTATGTGAAGTCTGTTGGCCACAGGCCGATATTTGTGAACAAAGCATATTACATGTTTACCAAATAATAATATAAAAAACCACTTTATAATGCCAAGAAATGTATGAATGAAATTATAACTCTCAATTATGATGGAATTCTTTATAACAAGGAGATCAGTTATGCCCTGTGTTATTCATTTACTCTGACATTATGTGGTCCGGTGGGGTATTTGAAGCAGGGTTCCTACTCATCCTGGAAACTGGAAAAGTACTGGATTTCTCAGTTTTTACTTCCAACACCTGGAAAAAAGGCACTTTTTATGTATGTCTTGTTAAAGTCCTTGATTTGTGTTACTACCAGAATTCGAGGGCAGTAAATGTATAATACCACTGTATCGCTGTGACCACTGTAGAAAAATGAACAACTGTAGGTTGATGATTATATCAATTTATTTATGTTTATGGCATAATATGTTTGGCCGTTGTTATTGCACATTATTAAAGTTTTCACTACAAAATGAGTTAATTCTTCAAGTCCTGGAATTATGGTATAATGGAAGGGTAGGAACCCTGTTGAAGTTTAATTTAATCACGTGACTATTCCGCTCCACCCTCCCCCCATAGGCGCTGGTCAAGGCTAGTGGCAAGCTGATCCTGCTGGACAAACTGCTGATGAGTTTGAAGGAGGCTGGACACCGTGCACTCATCTCCTCCCAGATGGTGTGCATGCTGAGTACCTGCAATACCGCCACTTCCCCTTCCAGGTGAGGCATTCTGGGTATTATTATTAATACGTTTTTCTGGCGTTCAAGAAGTTATTTTGGAAATTGTTTTGCATTAAGTGTGTCAAAGTGTTCAAGTTTGTTGACTTTAGTTCTAAACGGTGGTGGAATATAAGTTGAGCTTTTTTTAATTGGATGGAACAATTCAATGCTATACATATCTTGTTGTTGAGACTATCTCCAGTATAGATTATTTGTTTCCTGTCAGAGTTTGTTAGCTACACATACAAGGCCCGTGTAACATGTGTATCATGGTTTAACAAGATTTAACAAGATTTGCCATTGAAGCCAAAGGCCCAGATGGCAAGTGGACAAGGAAGCCATTGGCTTATCGAGAGTCCAACAATGTTCATCTACTTATAACCCGCCCTCCTGAGATATGTGTCAACCTTGTTTTTAAACATATTCACGCTGCTAGCAGTTACACAATCTGTAGACAATTTGTTCCATTCATTTATTGTCCTCTGTGAGAACGAGTACTTCCTGATGTCCAATCTACATTGATCCTTTATTAATTTTACCTCGTCCTCTAGTTCTGCTATCCTTGAGTGAGAAAAACATATTTCTATCAATATTTTCATACCCATTCAATATCTTAAAAACTTCAATCTGATCTCCTCTTAACCTCCTTGTCTCTAGAGTTGTTAAACCACATTCTTTCAAGCGTTCTTCATAACTAAGGTCTCTCAGTTCTGGAATCATTTTAGTTGCTCTCATTTGTATGCGTTCAAGCGTATCTATATCCTTCTTACGATATGGTCTCCATGCTTGTATACAGTATTCTAAATGAGGTCTAACTATTGCTTTATACAGAGGTATAATTAACTTTTTTCCCTTGTATGTTATATTTCTTCTAATCAATCCAAGAATTTGATTTCCCTTTGAAGCTGCAATACCACACTGCTCTGAAACTTTCATATCAGCGCTTATTGTAACTCCTAACTGGTGTAGGTCATCTCCCTGTCGTGTATTACACCGTGGCCTGAGGCCAAGTGTATCGTGTGTATCATGGTGTAGATCATCTCCCTATGGTGTATTACACTGTGGCCTGAGGCCAAGTGGAACGTCACAACTGTAGATCCAATAACACAACTACAATTTGTGTTGTAGCTAAAAAACACACCTGCAGAAATACACAAAATGATCAGTAAGTGAAAATAAATGATCACTTCTGCTGGACAAGTTACTTAAAAATAAAATAGTCTTCATGTCGGCCACCGGGGTCAAACTCTGCTGACTTCAACCATCTGTCCCCAGACACCTCTGTCCCGCATTGCTGTGTACAGCTCTCCTGGCTCCAGTCTCACATCTTGCCTTAGACAGTTGACAGATGTAAAGACTGGTCTGTCTGACTTGTTCTTCCATGTGTTGACTCCAACCATCTGTCTCCAGACACCTCTGTCCCTCATTGTTGTGTACGGCTCTCCTGACTCCAGTCTCACATCTTCCCTTAGACAATTGATAGAGGTAAAGACTGGTCTGTCTGACTTGTTCTTCCATGTGTTGACTCCAACCATCTGTCTCCAGACACCTCTGTCCCTCATTGTTGTGTACGGCTCTCCTGACTCCAGTCTCACATCTTCCCTTAGACAATTGATAGAGGTAAAGACTGGTCTGTCTGACTTGTTCTTCCATGTGTTGACTCCAACCATCTGTCTCCAGACACCTCTGTCCCTCATTGTTGTGTACGGCTCTCCTGACTCCAGTCTCACATCTTCCCTTAGACAATTGATAGAGGTAAAGACTGGTCTGTCTGACTTGTTCTTCCATGTGTTGACTCCAACCATCTGTCTCCAGACACCTCTGTCCCTCATTGTTGTGTACAGCTCTCCTGGCTACAGTCTCACATCTTCCCTTAGACAGTTGATAGAGGTAAAGACTGGTCTGTCTGACTTGTTCTTCCATGTGCTGACTCCAACCATCTGTCTCCAGACACCTCTGTCCCTCATTACTGTGTACAGCTCTCCTGGCTCCAGTCTCACATCTTCTCTTAGACAGTTGATAGAGGTAAAGACTGGTCTGTCTGACTTGTTCTTCCATGTGTTGACTCCAACCATCTGTCTCCAGACACCTCTGTCCCTCATTGTTGTGTACAGCTCTCCTGGCTCCAGTCTCACATCTTCCCTTAGACAGTTGATAGATGTAAAGACTGGTCTGTCTGACTTGTTCTTCCATGTGTTGACTCCAACCATCTGTCTCCAGACACCTCTGTCCCTCATTGTTGTGTACAGCTCTCCTGGCTCCAGTCTCACATCTTCCCTTAGACAGTTGATAGATGTAAAGACTGGTCTGTCTGACTTGTTCTTCCATGTGTTGACTCCAACCATCTGTCTCCAGACACCTCTGTCCCTCATTGTTGTGTACAGCTCTCCTGGCTCCAGTCTCACATCTTCCCTTAGACAGTTGATAGAGGTAAAGACTGGTCTGTCTGACTTGTTCTTCCATGTGCTGACTCCAACCATCTGTCTCCAGACACCTCTGTCCCTCATTGTTGTGTACAGCTCTCCTGGCTCCAGTCTCACATCTTCCCTAAGACAGTTGATAGATGTAAAGACTGGTCTGTCTGACTTGTTCTTCCACGTGCCGACTCCAACCATCTGTCTCCAGACACCTCTGTCCCTCATTGTTGTGTACAGCTCTCCTGGCTCCAGTCTCACATCTTCCCTTAGACAGTTGATAGAGGTAAAGACTGGTCTGTCTGACTTGTTCTTCCATGTGCTGACTCCAACCATCTGTCTCCAGACACCTCTGTCCCTCATTGTTGTGTACAGCTCTCCTGGCTCCAGTCTCACATCTTCCCTTAGACAGTTGATAGAGGTAAAGACTGGTCTGTCTGACTTGTTCTTCCATGTGCTGACTCCAACCATCTGTCTCCAGACACCTCTGTCCCTCATTGTTGTGTACAGCTCTCCTGGCTCCAGTCTCACATCTTCCCTTAGACAGTTGATAGAGATAAAGACTGGTCTGTCTGACTTGTTCTTCCATGTGCTGACTCCAACCATCTGTCTCCAGACACCTCTGTCCCTCATTGTTGTGTACAGCTCTCCTGGCTCCAGTCTCACATCTTCCCTAAGACAGTTGATAGATGTAAAGACTGGTCTGTCTGACTTGTTCTTCCATGTGCTGACTCCAACCATCTGTCCCCAGACACCTATGTCCCTCATTGTTGTGTACAGCTCTCCTGGCTCCAGTCTCACATCTTCCCTTAGACAGTTGATAGAGGTAAAGACTGGTCTGTCTGACTTGTTCTTCCATGTGCTGACTCCAACCATCTGTCTCCAGACACCTCTGTCCCTCATTGCTGTGTACAGCTGTCCTGGCTACAGTCTCACATCTTCCCTTAGACAGTTGATAGATGTAAAGACTGGTCTGTCTGACTTGTTCTTCCATGTGCTGACTCCAACCATCTGTCCCCAGACACCTCTGTCCCTCATTGCTGTGTACAGCTCTCCTGGCTCCAGTCTCACATCTTCCCTAAGACAGTTGATAGATGTAAAGACTGGTCTGTCTGACTTGTTCTTCCATGTGCTGACTCCAACCATCTGTCCCCAGACACCTCTGTCCCTCATTGTTGTGTACAGCTCTCCTGGCTCCAGTCTCACATCTTCCCTAAGACAGTTGATAGATGTAAAGACTGGTCTGTCTGACTTGTTCTTCCATGTGCTGACTCCAACCATCTGTCTCCAGACACCTCTGTCCCTCATTGTTGTGTACAGCTCTCCTGGCTACAGTCTCACATCTTCTCTTAGACAGTTGATAGATGTAAAGACTGGTCTGTCTGACTTGTTCTTCCATGTGCTGACTCCAACCATCTGTCCCCAGACACCTCTGTCCCTCATTGCTGTGTACAGCTCTCCTGGCTCCAGTCTCACATCTTCCCTTAGACAGTTGATAGAGGTAAAGACTGGTCTGTCTGACTTGTTCTTCCATGTGTTGACTCCAACCATCTGTCTCCAGACACCTCTGTCCCTCATTGTTGTGTACAGCTCTCCTGGCTCCAGTCTCACATCTTCCCTTAGACAGTTGATAGAGGTAAAGACTGGTCTGTCTGACTTGTTCTTCCATGTGTTGACTCCAACCATCTGTCTCCAGACACCTCTGTCCCTCATTGCTGTGTACAGCTCTCCTGGCTACAGTCTCACATCTTCCCTTAGACAGTTGATAGATGTAAAGACTGGTCTGTCTGACTTGTTCTTCCATGTGTTGACTCCAACCACCTGTCTCCAGACACCTCTGTCCCTCATTGCTGTGTACAGCTCTCCTGGCTACAGTCTCACATCTTCCCTAAGACAGTTGATAGAGGTAAAGACAGGTCTGTCTGACTTGTTCTTCCATGTGGAGGTTGCCACAGGGTGGTCATTGATGCCATTTCATCATTGCATCTGTAGCAATGCCGAGCCAAAAATATTTAAACTGTACCAAACATAAGTTTTGAACCTTGACTTGTATAGTGTCTAGGGTGGATGCCACTCAGTATAACGGCCCCTTGGCATCACCTATTGGCAGGATTTCTGCTTTTTGCTGTCAACGCGGGACACTGCAGACACAGTGGTTATCTTCAACAGCAACTGGAGCCCACAGAATGACCGCCAGGCTCGGGCTAATCGCACTGGACAGAAAAAACGTACTGCTTGGTAGAGGCGTTTAATGGGACATATTCCTAAATTAGACAAAACTCCATATCCTGAAAATGGCCTGTTTTAATAAATGAACTATGTCCATGTGAAGTGTCGTTTAATTACAAGCCATGGGGTACATGTTGACTGTGTCTGCTTGGTTGGTTATGTTGAGAGGGTGAACAGGACATATACGGTATGCAGTTACCTCACTGTTTATAGGTGTGTGTGTGCGTGCGTGCGTGCGTGCATGCGTGCATGCGCGTGCGTTCGTGTGTGATACAAGGGTGTGCTCTATGAGCCATTCATGTGTGCCCAAGCATCTCATGACATCTAAATCCGTACAGATGCATACTTTATTCTCAATTCAGATTAAGGTGGGAAGATTCAAAATTAAGATGGTTTGGGGGCATATTTTGACCTGTCTCGGTCCCGAAAAAAAATTAGAGCAGAAACATTCTTGCTTTCTAAGCATGCCTAGCCACATAATGGTTTGAGGCAGCCGATCTCTAAAGGCAGACTTTTACAGATGTTGTCATTGGAAGTGTCTCTTGCTGTTGTGACAGGTAAGTGTGTATCACCTGGTGACAACAGACAGCGAGGAGGATATCATAGAAAGGATCAAGAAGAAGATGGGGCTTGACCACCTGGTCATACAGAGGATGGACACTACTGGCCGGACAGTCCTCAGTCACAATGGTCTCAGCACCTCCAGGTAGACTTCTCTATGGTTCTTCATTCTCCTACGGGTACATCTGATTTATGGTTCCTGGTGTGAATGGTGTTTTCTTGTTGCCTAACTTGAGTGTATTTGGAGGTATCTGAAGATTTACCTCCTGTGTTTTGTTTTAATTGCAGGTCGTCAGCTTTGAAAATTAATTCAAAGTATGTATATATATACATGCACATGTGTGATGTTTATTAAATATTGTCACAACATGCACACATATAATTTAATTTTCGTAAGTGAAATGTGTATCCTTTCTTAGACAATACATTTTTTTTGTTTTACTCTTACACGTTCCAGTAGTTTTGTAAAAATAAAATATTTCACTGTGTCACGTGGTATATCTGAAGTAGAAGATTTGTCTGACTCTTAAATTATCAAATGAAGTATTGACAACAATAGCCATAAAGTTGTGGTTAAAAGTGAAATCCTGAAGTTGTGCATTATCTTGTTATGCACTGAATGATCTTACTGACACAATCTGTCACCAGGGAAAGAATGATCTTACTGACACAATCTGTCACCAGGGAAAGACTGATCTTACTGACACAATCTGTCACCAGGGAAAGACTGATCTTACTGACACAATCTGTCACCAGGGAAAGACTGATCTTACTGACACAATCTGTCACCAGGGAAAGACTGGGATGACATCATTCCAGAGGACGATAGAAAGAAAGTAGAAGAGGAAGAAATTATCCAACAAATGATTGAGTTGAATCTTCCGCCTCGGCACCACAAGAAAGTGACAGGTATCTTGGCAAATAATGCTGTTTGAAGCATGGAAACAATCTTAATACAGCACACATTAAAGCTAGTCGCGAAGATTATTTGTTCAAATATCCACCTCTGTCTGTGGCCAGGGACTCATTTACACAGCTGAGTGAACTGAGGCAACGTTGAGTGAACAAAATTGCCAAAGCTTCGAAACATCGAGACGATTTGAAAGGGTGCGGCCATCCAACTGGTACGCTACCCCACCCCACAAACATCAGAGGTGGGGTGCGGGGTTTGGGGTGGGTGCTCAGTTCCATTCCATCCACAATAGACAGAACTTTATCTCAGTCACATGTACACCAAATATTGCATAACGAAAAGACAAGTTAATTACAGTGTAACTGAGGAGCGGACGGCTTTTGGTGAGAACCACCGATAGTAAAAAGGTTATAATTGTACGTTGCAATGATAGTATTCAGATAAATAAAAATAAGATATAAAACAAAAAATAGAATGCTACGATGCAATCAGTTTAAATGCATGTAAGATATTAATTAATAAGCATGTAAGAGGTTAATTATAGTAAGATTATTAAATAAATGAAAATTTGCAGGTTGAATAATAAGTACCATATAAATGAAAGTGTGTCTTCTAAAGGAATGTTATACCATACTAAGTAGATCAATACATAAATGAAATAACAAGAGAAAGTCATCAACATAATGGTTTGACGCAGCTGATGCATTGAACTGAGCACCAGGTGAATGTAATGAACACTGTGTATAATTGAGTTGCTCACACGGTCAGATGAGGTTCTTCATTCTCCTACGGGTACATCTGATTTATGGTTCCTGGCAGGAAATCCTGGTGTGAATGGTGTTTTCTTGTTGCCTAACTTGAGTGTATTTGGAGGCATCTGAAGATTTACCTCCTGTGTTTTGTTTTAATTGCAGGTCGTCAGCTTTGACAATTTCAAAGATGAAGAAATTGAGGGCAGGACTAAAAAGGAATCCACAGGTACGTTGTGGAACTTTCTGTGGCAGCGCTAAGTTTTGAATTCAGTTGACTTGTTTAGTCGTCTGGTGCGGACATCTCTCAACAAACCAAGTTATGATTCCGTTTGAAATCGACTTCAGTGCTTCAATAGCACAATACTGTTGCACCAAGAAAACAGCTAGACGTAATTCTTTAGATTGTCAGGAGTCAAATGTGACAGGTGGACTATTTGGTGAGGATGAATACCAGTCATGGTTCACTGTTCATAAAGCCAGAGAATGGCTTCATGGTGGTTGCCTTCCTTGGACTGAACCACACTTACAAAAAAACAAAGTTCTACATGTCGATATTAGGCCCATGGAGTAGGTACGTTTGCACTCAGTTTTGTTCCTAAGTCTTCCTCTTTAGTACATATTTTAGTCTATTTCACTGTGCATGAAACTGTTTTTTGTCTTATTGATTAGGTTATTTGATTGATTTGATGATTGTCAAGTAAATTTGTTTTTCAGTTCTCTGGAAGTGATTTGATTATTGAATGAAATCAGCAAGGAATAATTAGTAAGTGATGTCATGATCTATACTTATAATTTGTTATTGGCAAATATTGGTAAGAATTTGTTCACGTGGCATATCTGTCACCAGGGAAAGACTGGGATGACGTTATTCCAGAGGACGAAAGAAAGAAAGTAGAAGAGGAAGAAATGATCCAACAAATGATTCAGTTGAATCTTCCGCCCCGACACCGAAAGAAAGTGACAGGTATCTTGGCAATAATGCTGTTTGAAGCATGTAAACAATCTTAATACAAATAATGCTGTTTGAAGCATGTAAACAATCTTAATACAACTCACATTAAAGCTAGTCTTATTAAGTTCTATTTTGACTTCAAAATATCACCAGATTGCAAAGGATTACAGTTTGCTTTTAAAAAATGGACACCCAGACCCCCTCTTAAATTTGTGTTTCCGCATGAATTTATACTTAGCTACGCCCCTGACTAGTCCTGTGGTGGTAGTTTCCATATGTAATCCGCGATAACACGAAGTACTGTGTGCCTCGAACTGCCTGTTTTAAGAACTCATGCCCCAGTTTAAGATATTCTTTGATTTGTTTTACTGCAATTTTCTATATTACCAAGAAGGAATATGTATCTTTTTTTAATAATGGTTATACTTATACTTAAGCTTAAATATATGTGTAAGTTTGTACATATCCATACACTCTAATATTTACTGGTTGGACCTGTTTGTAGATGGAAATTGACGAGATACTGAAGAGACCTGCAGTGCTGAGGACCTTAACTGAGTGACAGATGAACTCTTGTCCAAGTTCAAGGTAGACCATAGCAGGGTCCCCCGGTCCATCAGATAAAAGGTATCTTCTTATATAGCGTAGTATCCAGTCATTGGGACTGCTCAAAGCGCATTACACTTCACCCCCTGGCAGACCTGTTCATTCTCGACTACTCTGGGAAGCATTCAGCCACGCTTCAGTTACTGCGCGAAGATTATTTGTTCAAATATCCACCTCTGTCTGTAGCCAGGGACTCATTTACACAGCTGAGTGAACTGAGGCAACGGCGGGGGGAACAAACTTGCCAAAGCTTTGAAACAGCAACAAGACGATTTGAACCCAGGTTCTCTCGCTTAAGGGTCCGGCCTTCCAACCGGTACGCTACTCCACCCCACAAACATCAGAGGTGGGGTGGGGTGGGGCTGGGTGGGGTAGCGTGCGGGGTTTGGGGTGGGGTGCTCTGTTCCATTCCATCTACAATTGACAGAACTTTATCTCAGTCACATATATACAGAATATTGCATAATGAAAAGACAAGTTAATTACAGTGTAACTGAGGAGCGGATGGCTTTTGGTGAGAACCACCGATAGTAAAAAGGTTATAATTGTACGTTGCAATAATAGTATTCAGATAAATAAAAATAAGATATAAAACAAAAAATAGAACACTACGATGCAATCAGTTCAAATGCTTGTAAGGTATTAATTAGTAAGCATGTAAGAGGTTAACTAGTAAGATTATTAACTAAATGAAAATTTGTCAGGTTGAATAATAAGTACCATATAAATCAAAGTGTGTCTTCTACAGGAATGTTATACAATATTAAGTAGATCAATACATAAATGAAATAACAAGAGGAACTCGTCAACATAATGGTTTGACGCAGCTGATGCATTGAACTGAGCACCAGGTGAATGTAATGAACACTGTGTATAATTGAGTTGCTCACACGGTCAGATGAGGTTCCTCGTTCTCCTACGGGTACATCTGATTTATGGTTCCTGGCAGGAAATCCTGGTGTGAATGGTGTTTTCTTGTTGCCTAACTTGAGTGTATTTGGAGGTATCTGAAGATTTACCTCCTGTGTTTTGTTTTAATTGCAGGTCGTCAGCTTTGACAATCTCGAGGATGAAGAAATTGAGGGCAGGACTAAACAGGAATCCACAGGTACGTTTTGGAACTTTCTGTGGCAGTGCTAAGTTTTGAATTCTGTTGACTTGTTTAGTCGTCTGGTGCGGACATCTCTCAACAAACCAAGTTGTGATTCCATTGTTTGAAACCAACTTCAGTGTTTCAATAGCACAATACAGTTACACCAAGAAAATAGCTATACGTAATTCTTTAGATTGTTAGGAGTCAAACGTGACAGGTGGACTATTTGGTGAGGATGAGTACCAGTTATGGTTCACTGTTCATAAAGCCAGAGAATGGCTTCATGGTGGTTGCCTTCCTTGGACTGAACCACAGTTTGAAAACCACACTTACAAAAAACAAAGTTCTACATGTCGATATTAGGCCCATGGAATAGGTTCGTTTGCACTCAGTTTGGTTCCTAAGTCTTCATCTTTAGTACATATTTTAGTCTATTTCACTGTGCATGAAACTGTTTTTTTTTCTATTGATTAGGTTATTTGATTGATTTGATGATTGTCAAGTAAATTTGTTTTTGAGTTCTCTGGAAGTGATTTGATTATTGAATGAAATCAGCAAGGAATAATTAGTAAGTGATGTCATGATCTATACTATCAATTTGTTATTGGCAAATATTGTTCAGAATTTGTTCACGTGGCATATCTGTCACCATAGAAGCACTTAAATTAAAGCTGTGAAGGCTTCATGACCAGTAAGGGAACAATTCAAACACACGTAAGGCTGTGAAGGCTTCATGACCAGTAAGGGAACAATTCAAACACACACTTAAGGCTGTGAAGGCTTCATGACCAGTAAGGGAACAATTCAAACACACACTTAAGGCTGTGAAGGCTTCATGACCAGTAAGGGAACAATTCAAACACACACTTAAGGCTGTGAAGGCTTCATGACCAGTAAGGGAACAATTCAAACACACACTTAAGGCTGTGAAGGCTTCATGACCAGTAAGGGAACAATTCAAACACACACAATGTCACACAATAATAACAACTATAAAAACTGGCAGTAATAACAAGTGTGTGCTCAAAGTTGGTATGTATTAGAAGACATACATAACTTTGTTGAGATGCTTGTGAGAACTTTTATTTGTGTTAAATTCATAAAAAAATAAAAAGTTAAAAAATCTACGTTTTTGTTTTTTGAGTGATTTAATTGAATCAGTTGGCAGAGAAGCAACTGAACCATTAATAAATAAAGCTATGTTTATACCAGTTATGACTGGAGTGAATTGCTGTCCAAAGAGTAACAGCCCTAATTCCTTTTCTGGACTGAGAAAAAATGTTTCAATTGTGGTTTCAGTTTTCCTGGCAACCTTTTATTATTGACAATTTCAGCTTTATTGGCTTTTTGATGGTTGACAGTTTCCAAGGTTTTGGCTGCATTTGATGATTGTCAATGTCAACTGACTATGTGGTTATCAAATGCAGACGAACCACTTCATCTGTGACAATGAGAGGATACAGAAGCATTGCAGGAGGAAGGGAGACTACTCAGAGAGGAGTGACGACTCTGACGATGGTGCCTCACCAAGCGACGAGGCCGATGTTCAGCAGCCAGACAGTTAATGAAGGACTTCAACAACGCTGAGATTTGGCACACAAGAGCTACAAGAAGTTTGGCCATCTAGAGCAGAGGTTTGTGCCGTTTCTCTGATTCCCGACAATTGCACTAGTCTTATGGTGGTAGTTTCCGTATGTATTTATGTCTAGGTACCACATAGTTTGTAAAGACATGGTGATCGTCAACCAGTCAGGGGGTACACATGTCAGGGGGTACACATGTCAGGGATACAGGGGAATAAAGCTGATTGAACATCTCTTACTTCCTTGCAACTGATGTTGTTGTGACAACTTTAGTACAATGTCCTCCCCTGGATGGGTGACAACATCAGTATTGACTGGAATGACAACATTGTTATAATGTTGTTGTGACAACTTTAGTACAATGTCCTCCCCTGGATGGGTGACAACATCAGTATTGACTGGAATGACAACATTGTTGTAATGTTGTTACAACTTACCCCTTTTACTGTGTTACAACCAACCCCACAAGCACACACTAAACATTTCTATCCATGTCACAATCACAATGGACAATAGGCACTATGGTCCTCTAAACACTGACCTCTAGACTCTTTCACTGCAGGTAGTTCAAAGTGCTACACACACTTGCCTTGATAGTACACCCTCTTTATGATGAAATCATCAAACAATTCAAACATGTTGTTTGACCCCACAAAAAACATGAGATATGGCAACCTTCTGCATTTACTGCGAATTTTGGGATGGCATGTCAGAGGTATATGACAGACCACCAGGACATAATAGTACTAGTTACTACATGGAGACTCTCTCGGTTAACTAGACAGTATCAGTTAAGTAAGAGTATAGGACATAAGCCCTTATGGACAAAAGCCCACACATTTTCAGAATGGGTAGGACAAAACCCCCTCCTGGCTTCAACATGAGCAGAACGTTAATTGGATGTGGCTTCATTTTAGCAGTTCAGTACAAACATTGAAAACTGTACTTAGCAATATGTTTCTTCATGTACAAATAACCAGCTAAGTTAAGTTTTACATCACTCTTGTTGTTCTGTATAATTTAGCTTAACTTTGCTGGAACATCCGTTATGATAATTGGGTCATATTTGAATCGTGAAACGTCAAATGACTGAAACATTCCAAAAGATTTACACTCTACAGATGTAGGTTGACATGAATTTACAATTAAACCATGGTATTTGATGGCTAAATTGATGTTCTGGCGTGTGTTTAGAGAAAACATTGAGACAGGTTTACAACTGGCATGTATGTGACTGAGCGATATTGTTCATGGAACAGGTGTTGTCTGATGGGCAGATGAAGCCATAATCACAACATCTCCACAAACGTGCCAAATACCTGCTCATAGTGCTCCATAAGCACATTGACGGCTCCACTAAGGCTCCAGTAACTTTCACTTTCTGCTTGTTGGCAGTTTGCCTTTTCTTTTTGTTCAGTGTCACTGACTACTTATTTACTTGTGATTGTTGCTGAGCTTCATGCTGGATGATGATGATGATGATGAGCAGAAACATGAATTGTATATATTATCACGTAAATTATATTAACAATGAAGGGTGGTGAATTTGTTCACTAAAAGGGTGACGATCATCTAATTACATTAAAAAATCATGTATTATTCTACCAAAATGCACCGTTTATAGTGCAGTTGCTGCACCATCAGAGGCAGGTTAAATTGTTCCTCAAAGCCCATGTCCAAGAAGTGTTGCCTGTGAGACCCATAACGTTGTGTGGTGTGTGTTCAGACGGCCCGAAAGCCTTGTGTCAAGAAATCGGACATCCACAGTCACAAGGTCAAGTTGAAGGAGATCATAATGGACAGCGATGACAATGACTCTGACGTTGACATGCAGGAAACAAAGGAAGAGAAGGAGAATAAGGAGAAGCCAGTGGCTGATAACCTGGAGAAGAAGAAGCAGTTGAAGGAGGCGAAGGCAGCCAAGATGAAGGAGAAAAGGGAAGAGGAGAGATCAGGGAAGAAGAAGGTGAGTGTCGTTTTTTTACAATATCAGGTCGGACTCGATTACTAAGCCTCAGTTGTGATTACCGTACTCCAGATTTTAGAAAAGATTAAAAAATTTTAAATATAACTATATGATAGTTACAAGATTTAACAAGATTTGCCATCCAAGCCAAAGGCCCAGATGGCAAGTGGACAAGGAAGCCATTGGCTTATCGAGAGTCCAACAATGTTCATCTACTTATAACCCGCCCTCCTGAGATATGTGTCAACCTTGTTTTTAAACATATTCACGCTGCTAGCAGTTACACAATCTGTAGACAATTTGTTCCATTCATTTATTGTCCTCTGTGAGAACGGGTGCTTCCTGATGTCCAATCTACATTGATCCTTTACTAATTTTTACTCGTCCTCTAGTTCTGCTATCCTTCTTGAGTGAGAAAAACATATTTCTATCAATATTTTCATACCCATTCAATATCTTAAAAACTTCAATCTGATCTCCTCTTAACCTCCTTGTCTCTAGGGTTGTTAAACCACATTCTTTCAGGCGTTCTTCATAACTAAGGTCTCTCAGTTCTGGAATCGATGGCTACAATGTGTGCAAAGTTTTGAGGTGACTCGTATGACAATTATTTACTGATGCTGACATTGTATGACAATTGTTTACTAATGCTGACACTGTATGACAATTATTTACTAATGCTGACATTGTATGACAATTGTTTACTGATGCTGACATTGTATGACAATTATTTACTGATGCTGACATTGTATGACAATTATTTACTGATGCTGACTTTGTATGATAATTGTTTACTGATGCTGACATGCCCTGTCCAGTGCAAAGAAAGGATGCGGCCAGTGAAGAAGTCCCTCAAGCAGTTGGACAACCCCGACCCAGCAGTGTCGGACAAGGAGCAGATGAACCACACGTGGCACTGTCTCATCCGCATCGGCAACCACATCAACAACTGTCTGGCTGACATCAAGGACACGGACGCCATCAGAGAGTGGCGCAGGTGGGTGGTGCGAATGTGGTGCCTAGAACCACAATGGTGGGCCCGTTGTTGTGGTGCTTGTTGCTACCGTCTTATAGAATCTTATAGAGTCTTATAAAGTCTTAAAGGTTCCTCCTCAATTTGATTTTTTTTGCTTGTCTCATTTTAAATTCATTTTATGATAAATCAAACCTACCTAGTATCCACTGCGACATGCTAGCCCATTTGTACAACTTTTATATGTAGGTTTTGAGAAATCATCTGACAAATGATTAAATTACTTAATGTTTTCGTGAAACATTAAGTCAAGTGAAAACGGAAATGCTGAAAAGTCACGAATTTCACCCTATTCATCGCTTGCATTCTAAAAAATTATTTGACTAAAACTGGATCTCTGCATAAAACTGGAGTCAAGATAATATGCAGTTAGGTGTTTTGTTTACGTCACAAGCAGTGTAACCTCATCATAACTAATGTAATTAGTGTTTCTATGATCCAATCTTTGGTCAACCCAAGTCTTAAAAAGGTCTTTGGTCAGTCCAATGCCTGGTGTGTTGTTTTTGTTAATATTTACTGTTTTTGTTAATATTTACTGAAAGTAGCATGAAGTCTCCCTTCATGCTTCATCTATATATGTGCTCTGTGTGACGAAGACTGCATTTTGTTTGTTTGCATGTACAGGTAAATAACTGGGTGCCGTGGATGTGTGTGCATACAGATTGTACATAAATATAAACAGGCATTGTAACAAATCGTGACTAGACACAGGAATGACAGTGTGGTAACTCGATATGTTTATTGATGGCTTTCCACTAGCCGTGAACATGTGCGGTTGCTGTAAAACCTAACGGTATATTCACTCTGAATATCAGATCTCCCTTTCTTCCAAAGAAAGATTATCTGTACTAACAAATCAAAATGTGTGGGCTTACGACTGCATATGTCGTTACTAAATTTGAATGTATACAGTCGAGTCTACTTGTGTGACAGCATTGCTGTATACAGTATATGCAAATGTACAGTTTACAAAGTAAGTATTTATAAAAGTCAATGTCTGTCCATTTTCTTGTGCCATTATTCACACTTCTATTTACAGCTCAAATTACTTAAATTACTTGTGTTCAAAACTGGGCACTGTGCTGGCGGTGTGACAGCTGCTGTTTGAGTGACTCTCCAGTTAGCATTGTTGACCGGGTGACTTGCTGCTTATTTCTGGCTCGATTCTGGAGTACATCTGTTGTGCTCCGATCGTTGACAGTTGAAGGTGTCATACGATCTAGGCGCTGGGTGTCAGTTATACAATAGTGGCATGTAGCCATTTCTTGGAGCCCGGGAATGGTGCCATCCTCACTGGATCCTCTGGCAGAAGTACTGGGAGATCCCCACTGGGTTTCTTGTCTTAGTAGTGATGCTGTTTCCTTATCCCGGTCCAGGCTGTGTCTCACTTTGGACGCATCGTAGGTAGTTGCCTTTGGACGCTCTCTGGCTGTTATTTCTAGGCCTGCGACTCATGTGTAGCTGGGCTGGTGACAGATTGCAGCTTTCCATTGACATTTTGCGGTAGTCTAGCAAGGCCAAGTGTTTGTCTGTACACTTTCGCCAAAGTCGTTTCACAGTCTGTACTGCCCTCTCTGCCTCGCCATTTGACTGCAGAAAGGCAGGCGATAATGTGCAGTGGTCGATCTGGTAGTCTGTGCAGAAAAGCGTAAATTCATGAGGTGAGAACTGTGTTGCATTGTAAGATCTAAATTTTTCTGCAATACCTTGTTAACTCATTTGGGATTTGAGGGCGTCAATAGTGGCTGTGCTGCTCAAATTCTCGAGTTTGTGAACTTCGATGTACTTGGAATAGTTTGTGAACTTCGATGTACTTGGAATAGTAACCTACAGTGACCAAGTAGTTAGTTCTTTCCCATTCGAAAATGTCCGCTGCTACTTCGACCCAAGGCAGATCAGGTGTTTTCATTGACCCGAGCGTTTCGGCTGGCTGCTTATTCTGGTACGTGTTACCCGCTGCGCAATCATTCACGAGATTTTCGATTTATTGCGTTATCCCTGGCCAGAATTGTGCTTTCTGCGCTCGTTGCTTGCATTTCGTTATGCCCATGTGCGACTTGTGTATTTGTGGAAGCGTGTTAGGCCTCATGTTTGGCAGCACCACGATTCTCATACCTTTGTACACTACACTGTCAGATACGGAGAGTTTGTCACATGTTGTTTAGTACATTTGGACTGCGTGCGGTGTCTCCAGCTTAGTATCTGGCCAGCCCTTGAGGATCACAGCAGCTCGTTCATTTCATCAGCTGTACATTCCTAGAACTGTTTGTATCGTGTAGGTGTTACGGCGATGAAGTGGACTAGGAAGCCATTGGCACATCCAGAGTCCAACTGTTTTTAACCTGACATTGTTGGCATTTGCATAAACACTAGATCAGTTATTCCATTCATTTATGGTCCTCTGTGAGAATGATAGGTCCTCTGTGAGAATGATAATTGGATATTCTTGTATCCAATGCACATATATACACACAAACACATGCACATATATATGCACCAACACATGCACATACATACACCAACACATGCACAAATATAAGCACCAACACATGTACATACATACACACCAACATCTGCACATATATACGCACCAATGCATGCACACGTAACATTTTCACTTTTGAAGCTGAAAAGTGACAGTGAAGTTTCATGTCGGATATATGAGTCTTAGAAAGGTCACCAACACATGCACATATATACGCACCAAAACATGCACATACATACACACCCAACACATGCACATATACACACCAACACATGAACACGCAACATTTTCATTTTTTGAAGCTGAAAAGTGACGGTGAAGTTTCATGTCGGATATATGAGTCTGTGAATGCCGCGTGGTGAAATAATTGGAATGTTGGGAAAAGACTCCTAAATTGTTGTCTTCCTGGCACATTGATCACAATCAATCCTACGTCTTTGCTAAAATGCAGCTACTATTTGGTGCTTCTGATTTAACAACACTGCAATCAAAATTCTAGTTATTAATGTTGTGGTGACGCACGAATATATGTGCACGATTTGTGGAATGTGTAATTTCAGTAATTTGTGGATTTTTGGGTCAAAATTCAAGTTTAATGCATAAGTTGTACAAACAACACTGAAGGAGAAAAGACGAGTAGGTGCATCTCAGTGCTGTTGACATATCTGTGTGCGGTGGTATGGACCATAGCTTGTCTTCTCTGGTTTCTTACAAAGTCTTCAACAACAGTCGATAGTTTTATGCATTCAGTTGAGCTACATTTGATTGATTTGAAGCAAAATCATCATAACCCAACTTTGTTGTACAACTGATATTAATGAAAATGTGGATTGTTTTCAGAACAAAGTCATATCAAATACTGAGACAGATGGCACCGCTCACAGCAGTGGTGCCGGGTCACATCACCACCACCACCACCACAACAGAAAAATGACAACCATCCACAGAAAGATGTACACCGACTTCCAGTGAAATGTGCGATTGGAAATGTGGACGCACACAGCGACGATAGCTGAGATAGGTGAGCGTGATGTCAGATTCATACATGCATTGGATTTTTACTTATTTCTTTACTTTTTTTATTATTATTAAATTCGATGTCCTTGATTGCGATATTGTGATAAAGGGAATTGCAGTAGTCAAGTCTACTACTAACAAGACAGAAAAAGACATACTGGTGAATACAACAAAGACTGTGTGTAGTTGGGATAGACGTATTAATCCCCACACCTACATTTACTTCCCTACAAATCACGGAACAATGTTCCTATATTTTAATTACAATTCCTATGTTTTCAAACAAAATCCTATGTAACTGTGGAGATTTGGAGGTGGTTCTTATGATTCATACCTACAAAATTATTTTGTGGTAAAAATTTACATGTTGATGACCTCTGATGGACGGGGACCTGACTGTGGGTGGGGACTTGACTGTGGGTGGGGACCTGACTGTGGGTGGGGACCTGACTGTGGGTGGGGACCTGACTGTGGGTGGGGACCTGACTGTGGGTGGGGACCTGACTGTGGGTGGGGACCTGACTGTGGGTGGGGACCTGACCGTGGGTGGGGACCTGACCGTGGGTGGGGACCTGACCATGGGTGGGGACCTGACTGGGTGGGGACCTGACTGTGGGTGGGGACCTGACTGTGGGTGGGGACCTGACTGTGGGGTGGTTTGAGTCACACGGTACCATAACCAGATCGACAAAACTCTTGAAAGTTGGCAGTTGCTAATTTGCATGCTCATGAACCAGTGGTGATAATGTTATAACCGTTGATGGATTCACCATCCTTGTGAACCAGTGGTGATATTGTTATCACCCCTGATGTATTCACCATACTTGTGAACCAGTGGTGATATTGTTATCACTCCTGGTAGATCCACCATCCTCGTGAACCAGTGGTGATATTGTTATCACCCCTGGTGGATCCATCATCCTTGTGAACCAGTGGTGATATTGTTATCACCCCTGGTGGATCCATCATCCTTGTGAACCAGTGGTGATATTGTTATCACCGCTGATGGATCCACCATCCTCGTGAACCAGTGTTGACATTGTTATCACCCCTGGTGGATCCACTACCCTTGTGAACTAGGGTTGATGCTGTTATCTCCCCTGATTTATCCACCCTAACAAACATGGAATTGCAACATGTCATTTTGTGCATCAACAAACGTACTTTACCCTGGGTTCTTGTGTACAGAAAGCACCACTGATCTGAAGATGCCTGAAACGTTATTGTCTAAAGCTCACATCAGTGTTTATGTTTCTCTAGGTACACTGAGGCGCCCAGCTCGTATAATCAGCCACCTGGACAGTACAGCGACTCTTGATGACCACCATCGGTCAGTGTCATTGCTGTTCTTCTGTCCCTTGTCAGACATTACCTGAGTGTTTCTCACCTGGCTGATGTCTTTGTTGATCTGTCAGTGACATGTCAAAGCTGTCCCAGTCAAAATGGCTTCCTTATTTACAAGGTCTTTCCCATCAACAACAATTTGCGCTCGTCATTGCCATCATTTGTCATTTCCTGCCTCAAACGGAACATGATATGTAAATTTGTATTAGAAATTCCTTCTCCACATTCAGGCATATTGTACAAACTGCCTTGTTTAAATGAAAATATTTATGCATAAGCCAACTCAAACTCAGCTAATGGAAATCCAGCATTGAAGACGTGTGGTTTTGTGTGTTTGCAAATTTGGCTAATTTTAGTTTTGTTGTGTCCTGTTCATTGGTGATTTCAGCCATTGCAAAAATATATATATATAAATGCGAACTTTTTAACATATTATATGTTTTCGAACGTTGTAGCTTGGCTAGCTCACATAAGTACCATCAACAACATTTTAATTAAATGTTTTCCTTACCGCAATGACAGGAAACATGACTACGACTGTGGAGCAGGGATTACCGCAGCAGTCGATACAACCAGTCTGAAAGCAGCTGGGCGGAACACCATGACGAGAACTAGGGCCATAGAACATAGGAAGGACCATGGTGTGGACAGTCACAGACCCCTGGAGATGACCGTTGGGGGTACGACAGGTCAGTGAAACTGGACTGCTGTCTGAGCTAATGTTGGATAACAAATTTCTGTCAACAATGCAACAGTCTGCTTTGGCTTGTGGTAAAGGAAGGCTTATCAAAAGTCAAACATCTCTTGTCATCAGATATGTCATGTTTTAAACATGTTCCCACTGCTAGCATATGTACAGTCAGTAGACGATGGGTTGTATTCAAGAGATTTAACAAGGCTGAATACAAAGCAAAAACCACTTCTGCAACTGAGGCCTGTGTAAGTGTATTTTACTCTTGTAACTCGTGAAATACTCATTGTCAAGTACTTTGACCAGGTACTCGTCACATCATGTGTATGTAACCCCTCGTGGTGTAGTATTTTAGTAGGCTGTGTACCAACAGTTGTTGATTGTTGTTGCAGACTGTGCTAACTGTTGTTGATTGTTGCAGACTGTATCAACAGTTGTTGATTGTTGCAGACTGTGTATCAACAGTTGTTGTTG
The DNA here is from genome assembly GCA_963662155.1 of Lamellibrachia columna. NCBI lineage: Eukaryota > Metazoa > Annelida > Polychaeta > Sabellida > Siboglinidae > Lamellibrachia > Lamellibrachia columna. The sequence goes on along the minus strand of OY759273.1, from coordinate 32,766,666 downwards.
ATTGTTGCAGACTGTATCAACAGTTGTTGATTGTTGCAGACTGTGTATCAACAGTTGTTAATTGTTGTTGCAGACTGTACTAACAGTTGTTGATTGTTGTTGCAGACTGTATACTAACAGTTGTTAATTGTTGTTGCAGACTGTGTACTAACAGTTGTTGATTGTTGTTGCAGACTGTGTACTAACAGTTGTTAATTGTTGCAGACTGTGTACTAACAGTTGTTGATTGTTGTTGCAGACTGTATACTAACAGTTGTTGATTGTTGTTGCAGACTGTGTACTAACAGTTGTTGATTGTTGTTGCAGACTGTATACTAACAGTTGTTGATTGTTGTTGCAGACTGTGTACTAACAGTTGTTGATTGTTGTTGCAGACTGTGTACTAACAGTTGTTAATTGTTGTTGCAGACTGTGTACTAACAGTTGTTAATTGTTGTTGCAGGTGTTCACATGGCGAGTGGAAACGACGAAGAGACGACTCTACGAATTATGACCGTACCACACGTGAAATAGGACGTTTTCACTTCTCTGTCATCGCCGGACATTTCCAGCAGGCATCAGTTATATGAAGATATGCCAGTGCCAATGATGCCGCTGACACTGTTGCCATCTCCTTTCATCCAGCGACTTAAGCACTAACGCAATGCTCAATGTGCAGCAGTGCTGCCACCTGTTGGCTGCACTGTGCACAGGTCAGCGGATGTTTTTGTGTTCTTCCAAAAGGAGGGTGAACTGTTCGCTGTGAATGCTGGTGCTGTCTTGTCAGTGCTGACGTCCGGGTCTAAGGGATCGGAGCGATATTTCCTACAGACTTCACTAACAGGGAGTGAGTTCTTCATATTTGGTGCAGCAACTGAAAAAGCTCTAGTTCTGACATTTGTCTTAACACTGGAATCAGTAAATTAGAATTAGATTATCAAAATTGTCTAGACTGTCTTGTACAAGTGAGCAGTGAATGTAAATATGCTGGTTGCTTGGATGAAAGTGTTTGATAGGTACTAGGTAATGCGATATCGGACAGGGAACCAATGCAATGATTTGAGAAGTGGTACTGAGTGATAAGTCTGTAGATGGCACCAACCGAAACAAAACTATATTTTCTTAAAAATATTCCTATATTATTCCTTCATTTTTATTTCTGAATTCCTATGTTTCCAATAAATGTCACACCAAAAGTGGACAGGCGCACTGGAGTCAGAAGAGATTCCTTGCCAGGAGTGAGACTGTTACTTTATTGATATGTGTTCTGTCTGTCGACATGCCCGTCATCTCACCCGTGCTGGTGTGTCTCTGTCGACAGCTGTCTGAGTAATAGTCTCCACCACACCAACTTAAGGGGGCGGCCGTGGCCTAGTGGTTAAGGTGTTGGACTCTAAATTCGAAGGTTGTGAGTTCAAGACCCACACTGGGCACGGTTCGTTTTTGAAGCTTAGGCAATTTCGTTTACCCTACTTTGCCTCAGTCTACTCAGCTGCAAATGAGTACAAACACTGTTTGGAAGGTACCTGCGATGGACAAGTGTCCCGTCCAGGAGAGTCAGTATAACTGCACTCTAAGTTGCTTCGCACTACAGAAACCAGGTTTAAGCACTGGCCATATAAGCCTTCATGGCTTCCTAAGGCGTAATGCCTGGGGGATGACTTTACCTACACCAACTCCCAGCACGAGGTAATTCTCAATTCCCCAGACAAGTGGCACCACACACATCCTCTCACTAGAGACGACTGTCAGAAGAATAGGTGCATCTGTTTGCATTTTGTTTCGTTGCTTTGAACAATGCCTCAGCCTTTACAGGTTCATCAGCCTTTGGCCAGTTGTATCCACTTGATGCCGTGCTTCCAGATTTCATCTCACTACTTCTACGGTCATAATTCGTAGAGTCGTCTCTTCGTTCAGGCTACCTCTAAGTTTACCACCTTATCTGTAATGGACACCTGTCCATAACAAGGAGGTTTTGCCATCCTACTGTTGTAAATGTGCCGTATACAGAGGTTTACTGTACAACGTAATAGTTTCCCAACAATTTGTTGTCACAGGAAAACATTAAACCTCGTGAACCAGGGGTGATACTGTTTCCGCCCCAGATGGATACACCGTGATATTGTTATCACCCCTGGTGGATCCACCATCCTTGTGAACCATTGGTGACTCTAAATTTATTCTGATAACACTCATTTATTGACTCTAAATGGGTCTTATCAGATTCTTTTCATGTCATTTCTATACAACCCGATGTTACAACCAACAATTTGTTTTTCATGAGTGCTGTCTTCCATGCTGTGCTGTATCTTTGAAAGGTTCAGCCATGTGCTACACTGGGCTGCACAGCACAGGTGTGCTGTGTAGCACAGTGTAGCACAGGTGTGCTGTGTAGCACAGTGTAGCACAGGTGTGCTGTGTAGCACAGTGTAGCACAGGTGTGCTGTGCAGCCCAGTGTAGCACAGGTGTGCTGTGTAGCACAGTACAATTGAAGAATGTCACTGTTTTTACTACTCATCTTGCTCTAGTCATATCTCATTTTAATCGTAATACTTCTGGTAGACCAGTTACTTTGTCTAAGCCACAGAGTGACGATGTTTATTGCCCACTGTCAGTCCTTATGCAATGTCTCCTGATGCGTGGTAAAGCTAACGGCCTTGGTTGGCTTCTTCTAATGGTTCCCTGTATCCAGGCAATGTTTATTGCCCACTGTCAGTCCTTATGCAATGTCTCCTGATGCGTGGTAAAGCTAAGGCCTTGGTTGGCTTCTTCTAATGGTTCCCTGTATCCAGGCAATGTTTATTGCCCACTGTCAGTCCTTATGCAATGTCTCCTGATGCGTGGTAAAACTAAGGCCTTGGTTGGCTTCTTCTAATGGTTCCCTGTATCCAGGCAATGTTTATTGCCCACTGTCAGTCCTTATGCAATGTCTCCTGATGCGTGGTAAAGCTAAGGCCTTGGTTGGCTTCTTCTAATGGTTCCCTGTATCCAGGCAATGTTTATTGCCCACTGTCAGTCCTTATGCAATGTCTCCTGATGCGTGGTAAAACTAAGGCCTTGGTTGGCTTCTTCTAATGGTTCCCTGTATCCAGGCAATGTTTATTGCCCACTGTCAGTCCTTATGCAATGTCTCCTGATGCATGGTAAAGCTAAGGCCTTGGTTGGCTTCTTCCAATGGTTCCCTGTATCCAGGCAATGTTTATTGCCCACTGTCAGTCCTTATGCAATGTCTCCTGATGCGTGGTAAAGCTAAGGCCTTGGTTGGCTTCTTCTAATGGTTCCCTGTATCCAGGCAATGTTTATTGCCCACTGTCAGCCCTTATGCAATGTCTCCTGATGCATGGTAAAGCTAACGGCCCATGGTTGGCTTCTAATGGTTCCCCTGTATCCAGGCAATGTTTCTGCCATCACTTGTGTAGAGCCCAGCAGTGGGCAGGTTTGAACCCAACCTACTACAAGGGACACAGTTTTAGAATCGGTGCTGCTACCCCAGCAGTTGACAGGGGCACGAGTGATACCCAAATACAGGCCATGGGTAGATGGAAGCCTGTCTTGTTTCGGTGCTACATCTGTATTGCCGTGCTCCAGATTAATATACCCTAATGTTATTGTCTTTGGTGTTGCATCAGCTAGTAGCTACAGCTAGTAGCTACAGCTAGTAGCTACAGCTAGTAGCTACAGCTAGTAGCTACAGCTAGTAGCTACAGCTAGTAGCTACAGCTAGTAGCTACAGCTTGGCTAACTTATGATGCATCTACACAACTTTTAACACAACTGAGTGGGTCGTTGTGTCAGATTTCAGTTATCACTGCTCTGGTAATGTACATTACTTTATAGAGCTGACATTTATTTTCTTTTGTGGATTTTAGTGTGCTTACAATTGGACTAGTAGATGTTGTTAGTTAGTTCACTATTTGATTAGTCTGAACTTATGCCTGGCTGTTCTGTACTGTGTGGGTAGTTACTTGCTGGCCTGTGTGCTGATCTGTATACTGTAGCGATACCACTTTTACTTTTGAGCTGGCTTTTTATATTTCTTTCATGTATAGTTACCTTTGGGAGGCCTGGGGTTGTTCTGGGACCCCCGTGTGGAGCCCTGGGGTTGTTCTGGGACCCCCGTGTGGAGGCCTGGGGGTCTTTGTCCACCCACCATACAGTGTTACATATAGTTTGTCATTTATTAATTATGTTTGCCCGCAATGAGTGCTTGTATACTCATGACTCATCAATGTGTGGTTTAATTTCTCGTCATTCAATTAATAAATTACCTATACCAACAACAGTTTGTTGTATTTTCTCATAGCAAACAAGCTCAGGGTTCTGCCGTTATGCAGCAACAGGATATAAATACGTTTAAGAATGAGTCGACACCCCCGCTGGTGGAAAAGCACTCATGCATGGCATGATTGAAGGCCAAGAAATACATTAGAGGGGGTATGTGGCAGGGGGTGTGGTGGCAGGGGTCTTAACCTCAGTTCCACCTGTTTTCGGGGGGCCAAACTCCCACTTGGTGCCAATTTTGAGTCGTCCTCCTAAAAATCCCACCTCCCACCATGTTTTAGGACTAACCTCCCATTTCCCACCACATTCCCTCACACTAGCACTTAATGGGCAAGTTCACTGCTTCAAACTTAAATCTGAAACTCCATTACGGCTAATTATGAGATAAGTTCAGCTTATAGGCTACACATTACGTATTGAGATATGTTGGGGACAAAAACTTACAGCTGAAACTGTCTATTATATTCAAGTAGCTTAACTCATCTGTGTTGGTAGCTATGGTTTTTGATGACATAGGACTAGGAGATAAGCATAAATCTCGATCACGCTAGTATCCTCGACCATACCTCTGCTTTGGCAGCCATTTTGTGCTGCGTCTGTTTTTAGTTTTAATGACGTAGCAGTGTATGGATATGTACATACTATAATTCAGGTTGTGGCGCCCCAGTCAAAAGCATTGCTTGGGAAAGACCATAAGTGTGGAGTCTACACATGACTGATGTGGCTGGTTACATTTAATGAAAGCAATCAACACAAAAACAGTAGTAAGTTGAATCATACATTTATTATGACTAATTATATCTTAGGTACATCTGTATATATACAAGTAACATTTGAGTCTAAAGCATAAACAAACGTACATACACATAGAAACACAACCACAAACAACACATGCGCGTAGACAGACAGACATACACACACTGACAGACAAGCATGCATACAAACATGCACACGCACAGGCAGAGAGAGAGAGTTGGGTGGGAGAGAAAGACAGAGAGACATACACACACTGACAGACAGACATTCACACACACAAATATGCACACAGAGAGACAGAGGGGGCGAGAGAGACATGCATACATACACACACAAACATGCACACACACAGACTGACAGAGACAGAGAGAAAAAGAGAGACATACAGAGACACAAATCGAGAGAAAAACACACGTGCACGCAGACAGACATACACACACTGACAGACGGACACCACGCATACAGGCATGCATCCACCCATGCACACACAGACAGAGAGGGGGGAGATGTATAGAGAGGAAGATAGAAAAGACACCTAGAGGGAGGAGACAGACAGAGACGTATAGAGGGGGAGATACAAAGACACCTAGAGGGGGAGACAGACAGAGATATAGAGAGGGGGAGATACAAAGACACCTAGAGGGGGAGACAGACAGAGACATATAGAGAGGGGGAGATACAAAGACACCTAGAGGGAAGACAGACAGATATATAGAGAGAGGGAGATATAGAGAGGGGGAGATCTAGACAGACATAGAGAGAGAGACGTATAGAGGGGAAGATACAAAGACACCTAGAGGGGGAAGACAGACAGAGACATATTGAGAGGGGGAGAGACGTATAGAGGGGGAGATACAAAGACACCTAGAGGGGGAGACAGACAGAGACAGAGAGATGTATAGAGGGGGAGATACAGACAGACATAGAGACGTATAGAGGGGAGATACAAAGACACCTAGAGGGAGAGACAGACAGAGACATATAGAGGGGGAGATACAGAGAGAGGGGGAGATATAGACAGACATAGAGAGAGGGGGAGAGACATATAGAGGGGGAGATACAAAGACACCTAGAGGGGGAAGACAGACAGAGACATATAGAGAGGGGGAGAGATGTATAGAGGGGGAGATATAGACAAACATAGAGGGAGGTGGAGAGATGTATAGAGGGGAAGATACAAAGACACCTAGAGGGGGGAGACAGAAAGAGACATATAGAGGGGGAGAGACGTATAGAGGGGGAGATACAAAGACACCTAGAGGGGGAGACAGACAGAGATATAGAGAGGAGGAGATACAAAGACACCTAGAGGGGGAGACAGACAGAGATATAGAGAGGGGGAGATACAAAGACACCTAGAGGGGAAGACAGACAGAGATATAGAGAGGGGGAGATACAGACACCTAGAGGGAAGACAGACATATATATATAGAGATATAGACCGACATAGAGAGGGGGAGAGATAGACAGACAGAGAGAGGGAGATAGACATATAGAGGGGAAAATACAAAGACACCTAGAGAGGGAAACAGACAGACATAGAGAGGGGGGGGTGATATAGACAGAGATATAGAGAGGTGGGAGAGACAAACAGACACATATACATAGAGGGGGGAGATAGACAGAACCATAGAGACAGACACACACACACACACACACACACACACACACACACACACACACACACACACACACACACACACACACACACACACACACACACACCCACCCACCCACCCACCCACCCACCCACCCACCCACCCACACGGAGTCGGATTGCAGGCTGTAATCCCGATAATGTTGCCGCGTAAACACTTTGGGATTAAAATTAATGTGATCAATGTAATCCTTGGAGCTGGATCGTAACTGAGCAAGAATCTTGGACGAAGTGTGCCGTGGAAACGGTTTGGACCCCAAACCGCTGTTGAAGGTTGTACTTGATGTCTCTGTGACGTGATGCCCATGTGAGATCACGGTGGTAATCCCGACAACTCTCACCATGTATAGGCAACTTTGCATTGCGATAGATATTCCTATCATGATCCAAAGTTGCAATTACACAGCGCTGTTAACGATCGACATTTCAATCACAATCCAACGCCAGCACAGCGTCACAGCTACGTCAATCAGTACCATACGCATGCTCATTATAGAGTAAATATGGCATCGCTTTAAGACTTTTTGTGAACTTTTTCATAGAAATAACATCTCTACAGACTCCGATCAGAGAGTTGAAAGTGCCAGACGTCGCCGTGAAAGTATCGCAAGATATCAAGCATGCCGGAATTTATGCACATACGAAATAAACACAACGCATAGACCGACTTCAGGTTCGCATTCCTAAACTGTTTACATGCTACACCTCGATCATAATACTTGCTTGATAGTGATCGACCTCTGAAACAGGATTACATTTATTGCAATCGTATTAATCCCAAAGAGTCTACACGGCAAAATTATCTGGATTACAACAACAATCAACAAACAATGTTAAAGCACGTCCCACATTCAAATTACAGGTCTTTCAGTACTTGGCGAGGTATTTCAGTTCTCACATTGTGCGGCCTCAAGCTTCCACGTTGTGTCGAGTTAATCACCCGTCAACTGTGTTTTGATTGTGGGCATCGAGGTATGTTATAGAGTGCATCTTACGAGCACGACAACACAGCCCAAGTGATAGACACAGTGCACAAAACCACCACTGATGTTTCTCACTGATTTTCCACGAGTTTTAAGGCAACTGTCTTGGAATTTAGACTTGTCTATCGCAAAACACTGGATAAAAAGGGCACTAGCCACAAGCGACTGGTGGAAGTGTCAATCGTCAAATGACCACACAGGTTTGTTTACATTGGATTTCCCAAAGCCGATCGCGACGTAACGCTCGCATACTTGTTCTCGCGATGTCAACCCTGAAGCTCGCAGTGGAAAGATGTTGACGCAGGAACAGACGGCGCATTCCCCGTTGACGGGAAGCTGGTCGGTGACGAAGAGCGATATCTTCCCTTTGACCAGGAGCCAGTCGCTCGCGAAGAAAGATGCAGTGAAGTCTGAAGTAGACCAGTAATACACATTTTGAAGGCAAGGTTTTACAGCGCATCAGTGTTGTTGGCATACCATACTAAAATATGCTAATGAAGCTAAAACATCTAGCATTTAAGGGGAGATGTAGCAGCTAGAACGTTTTTGAAAACAAATACTCAAAATGTGTTTCCTCGTATCCCTTTAGCTTTGTATGTTTACTATCAATAAAGTTAACTTTTATAACAATGACATACCTCTAAATTAGTTTTATTCATGGATAAAGTTTGCATCTACCAAGTAATCAATGACGTTTTGACAATGAGAAAGTACAACACTGGAATTTAAATAATGTGGTTATCTGGTTTGGACTCTTGTGTTCACCTGCACGTTCTCCAAAACTGTCTAACAAAATTTGGTTTTGTGCAATATCTCCAAAACTGTCTAAGAAAAATATTTTTAGATAAATTCTAAAGTTAACGAAGCCAATGATTACTGTGAAAGTATTATGATAAAATACCCATTACTTTATTAAGTGTAATTTTTTAGAGCGGCTATCATTCCTTTATACGGTGGCCATTTTGTTTGTTGCCTTGGAAACAGGGGTCTGGCATAACAATTTTCATTATATGTTTTACTCAGAAAAACCAACTCTACAGTTTGGGCATAAAAAATTGCACTAACAATGGAAATCAAAAAATCCTACCCAGCTGCTATATCTCCCTCAACCAAACTTTCCTTCACAGATAGAACAAAGTAAATACATACTTTCTCAATAATTATCTAAATGCTAGATTGAGAACAGTATAACGTAAACAAAACAAGAATGTCTCGGATGCTTCATTTTGTAAATGAATCAATTTAATAAACATCACCATAAAAAGATGCAACTGTTAATAATGATACATAATGAACACCATCAATTATCACACTGGAATTTATCAGTCAAACCATCAAATACTAATTACAATCTGTATTGGCTACTTTGATGCAACCCCTCGACTTATTTATGACAGCTGCCCATGACAATAAATGATGATAGAGGCATGCCAGTGTTTTATTTCACATGGGTGTGTACATTAACCCCCCCCCCCCGGGTAGTTAACTGCTGGCCCACAACGTCATTACAGTTGGTGTGTGGTCTGAGCAGATGAAAAGTGGCAAAGTCAAGAACGTGATATTGCATGAAGATATATACCTGTGTGGATGGCATCTGGTCACTTGGAGTGCCACGTTTGACGACGCATGATGCCTCCAGACAGCGCTGTCTTCTGACAGATCATACGGCGTTTTCTCCGTTGACCGGAAGTTAGTCGGTGATGAAGAGCGATGTCTTCCTGTTGACCAGGAGCCAGTCGCTAGAGAAGAACGACGAAGTGAAGCCTGCAGTAGAACAGTAATAGGCATTTTGAAGGCAAGGTTTTACAGCGCATCAATGTTGTTTGCATACCATGCTAAAAAATCCTATCCAGCTGCCATATCTCCCCTCAACCAAATTTTTTATCACAGAGATCAACATAAATACCGGGTACATACTTTTGTAAATACATACTTTCTCAATTATTGTCTAAATGCTGTAACGTAAACAAAACAAGAATGTCTCAGATGCTTCGTTTTATAAATGAATCAAATTAATAAACATCACCGTACAAATATGCAGCTGTTAATAATAAAACCCATCAATTATCACTGGAATTTATCAGTCAAACCACCAAATACTAATTACAATCTGTACTGGCTAATTTGATGCAACCCCTCGACTTATTTATGACAGCTGCCCATGACAATAAATGATGATAGAGGCATGCCAGTGTTTTATTTCACATGGGTGTGTACATTACCCCCCCCCAGGGTAGTTAACTGCTGCTCCACAACGTCATTACAGTTGGTGTGTGGTCTGAGCAGATGAAAAGTGGCAAAGTCAAGAATGTGACATCGCCTGTAGATATATACCTGTGTGGATGGCATCTGGTCACTTGGAGTGCCACGTTTGACGATGTATGATGCCTCCAGACAGCGCTGTCTTCTGACACATCATACGGTGTCTTCCCTGTTAACCGGAAGCTGGTCGGTGATGAAGAGCGATGTCTTCCTGTTGACCAGGAGCCAGTCGCTAGAGAAGAACGACGAAGTGAAGCCTGAAGTAGAACAGTAATAGGCATTTTGAAGGCAAGGTTTTACAGCACATCAATGTTGTTTGCATACCATGCTAAAAAATCCTATCCAGCTGCCATATCTCCCCTCAACCAAACTTTTTATCACAGAGATCGATGTAAATAAAGGGTACATACTTTTGTAAATACATACTTTCACAATGATTGTCTAAATGCTATAACGTAAACAAAACAAGAATGTCTCAGATGCTTCGTTTTGTAAATGAATCAAATTAATAAACATCACCGAACAAATATGCAGCTGTTAATAATAAAACCCATCAATTATGGCTGGAATTTATCAGTCAAACCATCAAATACTAATTACAATCTGTATTGGCTAATTTCATGCAACCCCTCCACTTATTTATGACAGCTGCCCATGACAATAAATGATGATATAGGCATGTCAGTGTTTTATTTCACATAGGTGTGTACATTACCCCCCCCAGGGTAGTTAACTGCTGCTCCACAACGTCATTACAGTTGGTGTGTGGTCTGAGCAGATGAAAAGTGGCAAAGTCAAGAACGTGACATCGCCTGTAGATATATACCTGTGTGGATGGCATCTGGTCACTTGGAGTGCAACGTTTAACAACGCATGAATGCCTCCAGACAGCGCTGTCTACTGACACATCATACGGTGTCTTCCCTGTTAACCGGAAGCTGGTCGGTGATGAAGAGCGATGTCTTCCTGTTGACCGGGAGCCAGTCGCTAGAGAAGAACGACGAAGTGAAGCCTGAAGTAGAACAGTAATAGGCTTTTGAAGGCAAGGTTTTACAGCGCATCAATGTTGTTGGCATACCATCCTAAAAAATCATATCCAGCTGCAATATCTCCTCTCAACCAAGCTTTTTATCACAGAGATCGATGTAAATACCGGGTAAATACTTTTGTAAATACATACTTTCTCAATGATTGTCTAAATGCTATAACGTAAACAAAACAAGAATGTCTCAGATGCTTCGTTTTGTAAATGAATCAAATTAATAAACACCACCATACAAATATGCAGCTGTTAATAATAAAACACATCAAGTATCACTGGAATTTATCAGTCAAACCACCAAATACTAATTACAATCTGTATTGGCTACTTTGATGCAAACCCTGACTTATTTATTCCAGCTGCCCATGACAATAAATTATGATAGAGGCATGCCAGTGTTTTATTTCACATGGGTGTGTACATTAATCCCCCCCAGGGTAGTTAACTGCTGGGCCACAACGTCATTACAGTTGGTGTGTGGTCTGAGCAGATGAAAAGTGGCAAAGTCAAGAACGTGACATCGTCTTTAGATATATACCTGTGTGGATGGCGTCTGGTCACTTGGAGTGCCACGTTTGACGATGTATGATGCCTCCAGACAGCGCTGTCTTCTGACAGATCATACGGTGTCTTCCCTGTTAACCGGGAGCTGGTCAGTGATCAAGAGCGATGTCTTCCTGTTGACCAGGAGCCAGTCGCTCGAGAAGAACGACGAAGTGAAGCCTGAAGTAGAACAGTAATAGGCATTTTGAAGGCAAGGTTTTACAGCACATCAATGTAAAGTCAAGAATGTGACATCGCCTGTAGATATATACCTGTGTGGATGGCGTCTGGTCACTTGGAGTGCCACGTTTGACGATGTATGATGCCTCCAGACAGCGCTGTCTTCTGACACATCATACGGTGTCTTCCCTGTTAACCGGGAGCTGGTCGGTGATCAAGAGCGATGTCTTCCTGTTGACCAGGATGCAGTCGCTAGAGAAGAACGACGAAGTGAAGCCTGAAGTAGAACAGTAATAGGCATTTTGAAGGCAAGGTTTTACAGCACATCAATGTTGTTTGCATACCATGCTAAAAAATCCTATCCAGCTGCCATATCTCCCCTCAACCAAACTTTTTATCACAGAGATCGACGTAAATAAAGGGTACATACTTTTGTAAATACATACTTTCACAATGATTGTCTAAATGCTATAACGTAAACAAAACAAGAATGTCTCAGATGCTTCGTTTTGTAAATGAATCAAATTAATAAACATCACCGAACAAATATGCAGCTGTTAATAATAAAACCCATCAATTATGGCTGGAATTTATCAGTCAAACCATCAAATACTAATTACAGTCTGTATTGGCTAATTTCATGCAACCCCTCCACTTATTTATGACAGCTGCCCATGACAATAAATGATGATATAGGCATGTCAGTGTTTTATTTCACATAGGTGTGTACATTACCCCCCCAGGGTAGTTAACTGCTGCTCCACAACGTCATTACAGTTGGTGTGTGGTCTGAGCAGATGAAAAGTGGCAAAGTCAAGAATGTGACATCGCCTGTAGATATATACCTGTGTGGATGGCATCTGGTCACTTGGAGTGCCACGTTTGACGATGTATGATGCCTCCAGACAGCGCTGTCTTCTGACAGATCATACGGCGTCTTCCCCGTTGACCGGAAGCTGGTCGGTGATGAAGAGCGATGTCTTCCTGTTGACCAGGATCCAGTCGCTCGAGAAGAACGATGAAGTGAAGCCTGAAGTAGAACAGTAATAGGCATTTTGAAGGCAAGGTTTTACAGTGCATTAATGTTGTTGGCATACCATGCTAAAATATGCACACAAAAATCCGATCCAGCTGCCATATCTCCCCTCAAACAAACTTTTTATCACAGAGATCGACGTAAATACCGGGTACATACTTTTGTAAATACATACTTTCTCAATGACTGTCTAAATGCTATAACGTAAACAAAACAAGAATGTCTCAGATGCTTCGTTTTGTAAATGAACCAAATTAATAAACATACACAGTAACCATGGCGATGACCGTTGACTGGACGGAGCCTTCTTCATCGACAGACAGCTGGCGAGGAACTACACTGGCGCAGGAGTATGTCGACAGGCAACGGGTTGCTGGCGTGGAAGTATATCAGCGCAGGAGCAATGTTTCAGAGACCAATTGTACAGTTTGGGCAGAAAAACTTGCACAAAGCAAATAAAAATCCTATCGACCTGGGGTGTTTCACATCTCTATTATCAATCGCTGGATACAAAAGATGAATTAGATGTGGATCATAGATTTATGATTAATCATACAATTTCAGATCTAGGGGTGTTCAGTGTTCCTTGAACATCCGTTTCGTACAGTGTTAAAGATATGGTATCTGGAGCTATTTACAGTTATTTAGTTGTTGTTTCTTGGGGGTGATACTGACCTGGAAGTTCGCAGCATCTTTTCCGTCGACTGGAAGTTGGTTGGTGGTGATGAATAATGGCGACGTTGGAGTAAATGGCATCTACTTCGTCGACCAGAAGCTGGGTGAGGTGGCATAGCGAGGAACGATGTTGGCGCATTCTCTGGGTGGGTGGGGTGGAACGACTGAAGGCTGGAGGAGCAGATGGCATCTTCCCCATCAAGTGGAAGCTGATCAAAGGTGAAGAGCGATGCCAGCACAGGGGCAGTTGACATCTTCTCCATCAACAGGAAGCTGATTGGTGGCGAGGAACGATGTCTTCCTGTTGACCAGGGTCAGTCGCTCACGAAGAAAGACGTGGTGAAGTGTGAACTAGAACAAATGCAATAGGCATTCTGAAGACAAGGTTTTACTGTGCGTCAGTGTTGTTGCCATACCATGTTAAAATACATTAATGAAGTTAAAAACTCGGATAAAAATACACTGTAATTTACACTGTAAATAATTGTTTAAATGCTGGAAAATAACTTAAAATAAACAAAACAAGAATGTTTCAAAGATTTAGCTTTCTAAATGTAAGTGAATCAAATTAATAAACTACACTGTACAGCGATGGCGATGCGGCTGTTAAATGAATACATAAGACACAAACTGTATCAGTGAAACATTCAGAGAATAATTACAATCTGTATTCGCTACATTGAGACACCCCCTTGGCCTATTTATAACAGCCGGATGACTGGCGCTGATCTTCCAGAAGTTAGTCTCACACATGGCAAAGTCGATATGTCCTCCCACAATTCCGCGTCAATAAACTCCATTTGTTCCCGCCATCGTCACCGCCACCAAATAGGATGACTGGCGCTGATCTTCAAGAAGTTAATCTGACACGGCCACGGCGAAGTCGATCCACTGTCACACATTTCACCATCTTAAATCGTCAATAAACTCCACTTTTCACGCCGGTAAACCGCTGTATTCACGGCCCGATCCGTCGGCGTCGCACATTTTAAAATGCGCAGCAGTGGCGCGTTTGAAAACTTGAAGAATACGCGTTGAAATGTCATTAAAACGACAACATAAACAAACCGTTCCTAGCTGCCGCCATTACAGGAAGCTAGCCAAGCCACGTGGCTATCACGTGGTATACCACGTGACCGGCATAAAACAGAAAATCAGACAAATGAATACGAGTGAATCCGGTGATCGAACTACACGGAGCGTATTCCGGGAAATAGACCAACTACGCACAGCCGGGTATTCCGGGTGAAAAGGGTTAAATGAATACATAAAAAACACGGAATGTGTCAGTGAAACATCGAAAGAATAATTACAATCCGTATTCAGTATACTCTGAGCCTTGAGACCCCCCCTTGGCCTACTTAGAACAGCGTCTGACAATAAATGTTGATTCGCCCCAGACTTTGAAACATTGTATCGATCACATCTGACAGCGACGAACTAAATCTAATCATAATTTCATAAATCTTCAATAATTTGGACAAACAACAACTGACGAGACATAAACTATTCAATGTTATATCAACGCGAGTGTTATTGTGCTTCAGCGCACCTCTGGGGTAATGTTTTCATTCACAGGGGTGTGTACATTCACCCCCGGGGGTAGTTAACTGCTGACCCACAACGTCGTGGAAGTTGGTGCGTGACCTGAGCGGGTGACGTGTGTCAAAGTGTCGGGAAGGTGACACGTGAGGTGGACATCGACTGTAGATATTTACCTGTGTGGACGACGTGTGGTCACTTGGCGCTACGACTGAAGTGAAGACGACGTATGTGGCCTTCAGCGTCTTGTTCCCACTGTCGTAGCTGCCCCAAGTCCTTCGTCCAGTCCCCGGCCCGCGCCTCCAGTCGGCGAGTCACGGACTGGAGGCGGGCCAGATACCGCTGATAGAACTCCACTGTACCGACCCTGGCCTCGCCTGGCGAGTGCTGTAGGTCGAGGCTACAACAAGACACATGTCTCACTCACTGTCATCTCTCACTGTCACATTACACGTGTCAACGTACAAGTGTCACACGACTGTGACAGAGTCCACTCACTACAGATACTCACACTCCTAGCCACAGGTCTGGTCTCCGCCCCCCGATGTCCCTAATTCTTGCCACTGTCGTTTCACTCAGTTCATTTCTGGACAGACTGTAATAAGAAACAGTCAGTTGTAAAAAGGCTGTTGTAAAAAGTCTGTCACAACAGTTTAGTGGTTTGTAAAAGATAAATCTTTAAAATCAGATAAATATATTAATAAATTATCATTTGTGAAATCATTGTTGATAATAAAACGTGTTGGAGACGACAAAAAACGAAACATTAAACATTTATTTGGTGACATTAGTTGTGACAGATTGACAGGTTTTATAGAAAGGAGTGTCGAAGGACGCATCAAGAAATGTCAAATCATAAAAAGTCGCAAGTTTTGCCAAACGACATTTAATGGCAGAAACTTGCCGGAGACTGTCACCAAGTGGTCGTTGCCCGGGGGTGGGGGGCGGGGGTGACTCACTGCATTGCCAGTATATGTTAGTGAATTAATTAATTAATCTGATTCTTGTCCTCGGAAAAGGGTGAAATATATTTCGATCCGCACGACTTGAAACTAAATTTTAGGGTATTTTTTTTACCCAAGCCTAAAGGGTAAAGCGTGTTTTGGGGGGTCGGGTAGATACATTCCCACGGATGGTTTACCGGCGATGCATTGAGTGCCTCCCCCTCCCCGGGGTCGTTGGCTGTGACGTGAAAGTTAAAGTGAACTTTGTCGTGTGACAATCAACAAGTTCACATCTTACTTACCTGAGGACTGTCAGTCTCGGCAGGTTGACTGTCGCACGTGTCACTGCTTCACCGCCGACGTCGTCGATGTAGTTCTCGGACAACCTGCAGCAGTGAAGGTCAACAGATTGTCACATAGAGCTCCGTGTAACAAATATCACCCTCGCGACACAATCGTCTAATGTCACCGCAGTGTCAACTGGTCGTATTTTCTCTACTAATGTTCTGTGTTCGTGCGTGTGTATGTGCGTGTGTATATGAGTGTGCATGCGTGCGTGTGTATGTGCGTGTGTACATGTGCGTGTGCATGTGGGTAAATGCGTGCGTGTGTATATGCGTGCGTGTATGCATGCGTGTGTTCGTGCACGCGCGCGTGCGTGCGTGCGTGCGTGCGTGCGTACATACGTGTTTTCGTATGTGAATGTGTAAATGTGTTTGTGCATGCGTGTGTAAATGCGTGTGTGCACATGCGTGTGCAGTACTGTGTACATGCGTGTGTTCGTGTGTGCGTGCGTACATGCGTGTGCCTGTGCGTGTGTTCGTGTGTTCGTATGTAATGTAGACTTCAGTAGTTTTACTAACCACAGCTGCTCTAGACCTGTCATCGACGCGATGACCGGGGTGACAAGTGACATGTCGTCAGTGGTGAGGCGACAGACGGACAGACTGTTTAAACAACAAATACACATGTTTAATTAAATGACAATGTTCAGATGTAAACAAAACTAAACACACAATATTGAGATTTCACCTAACTTGTCCAGATTTACATCATTGCCAAAAGATTCCAGTAATATTTGTACTTTGCGTGTTTGTAACTATGTCGTAAAAACAACATTAGTGAAGTTACATTCGACATCCGAGAGACATTATCACTTCACTGTAAACAACATACTTCAGTCTCTGCAGCCAGGGCGCCTTGGCCAGACACTGACTCAGCGCGGCAGACGTCGGGTCGTGAAAGTTGTTCCCAATGAAACTGTAAACATCAAACAAAGTGACAACCTGCACGTCGATGTACCCACAAGTCACGTCTCAATGTCTACCTGTGGACATTGCTACTGTTGTCATTATTCTGGTGTCTTATTTTCTGAAAGTAGAAACTGTAAATACACATTATTATATTCACCACTTGAAGTTGAAAGAGTCAGTTGTAAACTATATTATAATTATGTTTTAATTAATATAAAACTTGTACATGCATCAACGCGTGTCCAACAGCACACTAATTAAATTTATATAAATTCGTATGCACTATAAAAGGCTGACAAATACCTGGATTTAGGGAAATGTCCCGACCAACGTCCGCACAGAGCGATATCCTAACGTTGACTAAAAGACAGCGGGATGACACGGCGTCGAAGCGTGTTTTTCTGGTCTAGCCCCTTATATACATTGTTTCTATTGCTGACCTCGAGACACATTCCGGTGTCAACGGGTCACCAAGTACAAGGTCGCGACCCACTTCTGTGTGGTTTGAAACGTCTGTTTTAGCATCTGTATTTTAATAGGAATGTGTGTTACGATCAAATTGGCCTGAATTGACTGTATATTAACGTACATGAAATGTTATATTCGTATTGTTTTCTATTGTTTTTTGTTTACAATATTTTAATAAATAATAAAAATAGCGTGAATCTTATTTAAAAAAATCGTTTTCGACATCCTTTGACCTTACTTACAAATACTGTATAACTGTTGCTAATAATTCGACTTATTATGACCAGATATGCTATATAGATATTCATTTACTTATATTTGATGTTTTCTTATCAATGACATTATACAATACCACCAAACCTGAAATGGCGCGTTGCAGCGAAGAGAATTCTTGACAGGCAGACGACATCGGTAAAGTGCGGGTCGTGTATGAAATTTAGTTTAGTTTCATTCGTTAAGTGTCGCTGGCGAAAATAAAACCATTGGGGAGACCGGGGCGTGTTGGCGCATGGGGCGGGTTGAATTTTTCGATTCGTTGGAAAAAATGCACCAATCCTACTGCGGTAAAACCAAACCATTACGTGCAACATAAGAATATTTCACCCATAAAGACGATGTTACGCAAAAGTTATTGCGGCTTTTAACTTTTTCACAACATTGAGTAATAAAATTGAAATATGATACATGTCTTCTAACCATGGGTACTTACTGGTCAGGGCAACACGATAAAGGTATGACATTTGGGCACATATTGAAAGGAACTAAATCGTATTGCCCCGCGTATAGTATTTGTTGTGTTATGCAAATAGCGGCCGACCAGGTCGGGGCGGGTTGGCGCATTTGTTGTCAGGGCGGGTTGGCGCATGCGTTATCATGGGGATTTGGCATGTTACCGACAGGCCAAACCCCAAAGTCCCAACGGTTAAGCTCAGTCCATCGACTACGCCCAGTACCTCCGTGATATTTGAAAAAAATAGGTCCGGAGAGAAACTGGTCCAAAAACTGTGTGTAGCTAACGGTTGCACGTATAATGCACGGGGAGTTATCAGTATTATATATGCCACAACTGTGATTGTGTTGTTGGATTAAATGATTGTTTGCTAACCAGTTTGATGTATTTAATGGGGTGCGTCAACGTATCCCCCGGGGTGCGCCAATCTGCCCCGTGTACGGGGTAGATATATGCCACAACTGTGATTGTGTTGTTGGATTAAATGATTGTTTGCTAACCAGTTTGATGTATTTAATGGGGTGCGTCAACGTATCCCCCGGGGTGCACCAATCTACCCCGTACACGGGGCAGATTGGCGCAGTTGAGGAGGGGTCATATAATGGGCAATATCATAAATACTACAATAGACAAGAAATCGCTGAATATGTCTACTGATACATGACAGAACAGGTTGTGACGAGTTTGCATTGAAGGGTCTCATCCATACTCATCGATCTAAAATTAAGTTAGTAATCCGGTTACGATGGTGCTTACACACGCTTAATAATTGTCGTTTGGAAAAAAAACTATTGCACGGCGCTCGGGAACAGATATTTTATGGATGCATGGCATCATGTTATATGTTATGAGTCGTATAGTGACCTACCTTAAATAGGTGATGTCACTTGCGACGCCTGAGTCAAGGAGAAACTGTAAGCACGGTAGATCTGCCGGAGTGACTGCGTTGTTCAAGCACAACTCTCCGTCGCTGGCCACGAAGTTGTTGGCCACAGCGCGCCACAGCTGTGGTTGCCCGCATTCCTTCACCAGACGAATGACTGACATGGCGCGCTTGCTTTTGTCGACGACCGTCTCACCTTTCCAAGAAGAAATAAGACTCACGATAATGTCCTGCACGCAGTGATACTTTTGTCGACGACCGTCTCACCTTTCCAAGTAGAAATAAGACTCACGATAATGTCCTGCACACAGTGATACTTGTTACATACAGGTGTATTCAATTTACATGTGAAATTCAAATCATGCTTATTCTTCTACATATTCTCTGACAACAATTTAAGCAAAAGAAAACACTATTTTAATCCGTCATTAACGACAAATAAGAATCCGAATTAATAATAAGAAACATATATAGCAAACACGTAAAGAAAATCCAATGAAATTCGTATACACATATCAGGCGTATGGGGGGGGGGGCGAGCTTAGTCACCCATTAGTTTAATATGTTGCCGTGTAGTGGCGCAACAGGTTATATACGAAACAAATATAAAATTTAAGCCCAAGGGGACCGTGGCCCAATGCCGCCCTAAATACGTCACTGGTCCATCGACAATGCTCTCATTTCATTCACAGTTACTTTCAAAGTGTAGAACGACTATGTTGTCAGAAAACCATCATTCATATTGTAATCAAATAAAGACAATATATTATTTATAATATAAGACGATTACATAACAATTAAAGTAAAAAGAGTTAATCACGTGCGATATTACAATTACCTATTTTATATTATACTTTCGTATCAGTTTATTTGAAATTTAGTGCCTGTCAAAGTGATAAAAAAAACAGGACAGATAGTGTAAAAATATGTAAGAAAAGAAGGGATCCGGATCCCTAGGATTTCTCCCTTGTATCCGCCTCTGAACTTCAAAAGATTAAGATTACCTGACTGTGGCTGGGCCAGTTTTCGGATTGGTTTCTCCTGTTCAGCCAGAAGCCTTGATTGCTCTAAAACAAGTCACTTACAGTCTGCATACTGCCGTTCTTACGGGTGTTCACAATCATCAGTCCCGTTGTATGGACTACTTAAGAGTTTGAAATTGTCTCTCAAACGAGACCTTATTGCGAACGTTTCTTGTTCTGCTATCACCAAGTTGAACTTAAGATGTTCTTAATATCTTAAACACCCTTCAAGTTACTGTGGATGTCGGGACACAGACGTACAACAAAACATTCTCATAGTCAATGCTATCTTATTCAATACTATTGTTTTTTACTTAACCTTTAATTCCTCTTCCTGCGTATGACATTAATCGTATTAACTGGAAACACGTATTTCTGCATTCGCTAAAACATTAATATAAGCAGAATTATAAGTTGAGCTACAAGGAACCCAGGTTACATTTGAAACGGTGCTGAGAATGCCGCACATACTGGTTCAGAATACAAGACTCAGATATGTCACTGCTGCTCATACTGGTTCAGGATACAAGACTCAGATATGTCACTGCCGCACGTACTGGTTCAGGATACAAGACTCAGATATGTCACTGCCGCACATACTGGTTCAGGATACAAGACTCAGATATGTCACTGCCGCACGTACTGGTTCAGGATACAAGACTCAGATATGTCACTGCCGCACTTACTGGTTCAGGATACAAGACTCAGATATGTCACTGCCGCACTTACTGGTTCAGAATACAAGACTCAGATATGTCACTGCCGCACGTACTGGTTCAGGATACAAGACTCAGATATGTCACTGCCGCACGTACTGGTTCAGAATACAAGACTCAGATATGTCACTGCCGCACTTTCTGGTTCAGGATACAAGACTCAGATATGTCACTGCCGCACGTACTGGTTCAGGATACAAGACTCAGATATGTCACTGCCGCACGTACTGGTTCAGGATACAAGACTCAGATATGTCACTGCCGCACGTACTGGTTCAGAATACAAGACTCAGATATGTCACTGCCGCACGTTGTCCTAATACTAAGAATTCCCATTTATTTTTAGTATTCCATGATTTTTCATCTGCAATCAAATAACATTTATTGTGGATTATCACGAGGAGTCAATGACTTGATCTAACCGACACACTTACCGTCTCTCACCATCTCAACGGCATCGTTCAACTCGATGGCACTCAAGGCGGTGGTCAGCTCATCCACCATGCCGCCAATGTTCTTTCGACGAAGTGATATTTCTCGCCATTTACAAAACATTTCGTACGTTACTCGCCAACACTTGCCATGGAAGTCCACTTCCAGTCGCTCCAGGAACGGCTTAGCGACTCCCAACAGGAGGCCGATTTGGAAGTATTTGTTACCGACTGAGTTGGCGAGCTTCACGAAAAACGAGTCGCTAGTCACCCCTGGAAGAAATGGAATCGCACAATGTCAACCCTCGTGGCCAGGCATCGAGAACGAATGTACATATCCACATTTGCAAGGCAGAAATGTGAGTTACATATCAGCAAAGACATTGTCATTTAACCATGTTATCATGACAATCACCTTTGTCAGTCCATCTCAGTAGCTTATCTTGGATCTAGCCAAGTGGAAGCCAATGGGGCGGGGGGCGGGGGACGGGGGCGGGGGCGGGGGCGGGGGGGCTTAATCACCCATTAGTTTAACATGTTACCGTGTAGTGGCGCAACAGGTTACGAAAAAAAAATTAAGCCGACGTGGCCCAGAGCCCCCTAAATACGTCACTGGTCCATCTACAACGCTCTCACCGGTCTCATGCAGTGATGTTGGTTCCACTGCTGCCGCTGCGCTAGACGCTGCTCCTGCCGCGTGACTCTGGTCTAGAGAACCAAGAACACGACCATCACGGATAATGATAAAATATCTATTTCACATTAATTTCATATATATGCTGTATTGGTAATTAAATTGCTCATATATACATGCATTTATAAGTAACCTTGAAATATTTTCATTTAGTAAGTACAGATGCATAGTCATCATTTCAGGTAAATAATGTATATCATCCAATTTGAATAGTCGTAGTCCAACCAGACTGCAGAAATAAATAATGCTTGTAAGATGTTTTCCAGTCACAAAAAAATATTACGATATCGAAGTCTAACGTATATGAACATGATTATATTTATAAAGACTATTTGAATTGCTGCTTGTCGTCGAGTTAAGAAATGACGCATCGACAGAGGACGTGGTATTAAAATATGTTTTTCTACGACTTGAAATACGACGTTGATACTGTACGCATGAACATCGGCATTATGCAAATAACTATTTTCTCTGCTTTTTAATTTTCCATACGCGTCTATCAAATTAAAACTTTCTTTGGATTTTTTTCAATTTTTTTATTAACGACCGTCAAATAATCATTAAAATATGATTTAAATGTATTGTTTTATTAAATTCTGCGCAACGTATACATTTTAATAAATCGGAACTTATTTTAGTGAAACAACAAGGACGCGTTCGTCAATACAACATCGTCCCTTGCAGAGCTCGTTAAGTCAACATTACCTGCCATGTCGTTTGGATGTCGTAAACTTGGGAAATTTCACAAGAAGTTAGAATCGACGAGTCGCTCTGGATTGCTGGTTGAGCTGTTTGGCTGGTTGAGCTGTTTGGCTGGTTGAGCTGTTTGGCTGGTTCAGCTGTTTGGCTGGTTCAGCTGTTTGGCTGCGTGTCAGAAAACGTCGTAGCAATGATAGCGGACGTAAAGGACAAACATATCACCGGATTATTTGTTATAACATCCAAAACAGATCTAGGTTAATGTGTTGACGTTTCATCGAGCCTTCAAAAGTAACTCTTTTCGATGTGGATGGAACGTGAATTATGGACTAATTATAAAACTGTCCAAATATGTGTTATTGGTTTATAAAATAAAATACAATTTTAAATAAAGATGAACGTTGGGTATTGACATGACATAATGGACGGAGCAGGTCGGTATGAAAGTGAAAAGATTGTCTGGCGTTGGGTAGACCCCGGCGACAGGAGGGGTCAAGTTGGCCGAAGCAATAAGGCAGCGTAATTTATTACCGTATTTATAGCATCGTTCTATCAAATAATTTGATTGGTAATTTAACCACAACATTATGTATATCCCTAATACAACTACCTCAACGAATGACAGGGACTTAATACTGAACAGAAAGCACCACACCGCACGTTGTCAGTCAACCGTGTATTCTAGTCGCCGTCGACTGTGTCTCACGTGTGTGGATCGAGGGTCACTTTTGACGTATCACAGGTGGGTTTCTGAAACATAGTGGCAGCCAAAATGTATTTGTTATGAATACATTTGCCGTCATGGAGCAATTCATATACTGTGTACCGTGCATTTGTGGACCTGGTTGTATATTATTATTATTATACAAGACGTATGTTTTTATGTGGCGCCCTCAAAATGATCCCATTGCGTGGGGGGTTGGGGGTTGGGGGGTGGGGGGCAACATGCGTCAGTGAACACAGGATGACCTATTCATAATCTGCTCAATTCTGCTAAGGACATCTTGTGAAATAACATGTAATCGGCCATAATAGTCTCACGAATAGTCTTCGATTGGAAGATCGCGTTATGACTTGTTCGACCGACGCTTATCCAACCAGGTCGTTGTTAATTAACTGCTTTGACAACCATTATCACTGCTGTCAAGATAGTTTGTCCTAGCCCAGGCCTACGTGACACACTTCACGGCACACGCACACAGGTGGCATAGAAATCATCTGCGCACACATTTCCTTCAAAGGCGCTGTTTAATACAATCAATGCACATTCAATTGTAGTGGGTCATAC
Organism: Lamellibrachia columna; assembly: GCA_963662155.1. Lineage (NCBI taxonomy): Eukaryota > Metazoa > Annelida > Polychaeta > Sabellida > Siboglinidae > Lamellibrachia > Lamellibrachia columna. The sequence goes on along the minus strand of OY759273.1, from coordinate 32,742,601 downwards.
GTGTATTATACTGAATCCGACATAATTAAAGACACAGCAATAGACTGGAACCGGTTGTAATTTATTAATTAGTGAGAACCCTGTTTAAGAAAAGACACTTGACTGTCGTCCTTATCATGCACAAGTTTGAGCTTAAATGGTTGTTGTGCTAAGTGGGTGAGGTAAAGTCAAAAACAACCAAACTATGCCTTTAAAAAATCTCCAAGAATGGATCTTCCAGAAGCCAGAATATGTATTTGCATGTTCCTTGGGACAATGAATATTAGCTTGCGACATTTCCTGTGGGGATTGCGACATTTTTTGTGGGTCTCAACTTTTTCGGGGCCAACCTCCCATCTCCCACTAGTTTTGGGACCAACCTCCCATCTGTTTCTGAGGCCAACCTCCCACGAATCCCAATCTCCCTCCTACCTCCAATTTTAGGACCAACCTTCAATAGGACCACCTCCCACCTCCCACCTCCCTCCATCCTCTCTCTTATGCACGTGAATACGAACAATCGTCAACATCATATTTGAGTGTCGAATGTCTGGATAGTGACTTATTCAACAACGAAGAGAGCGAATATTTATGACCGACATTCACTGTCAATAGTTGCAGAATGACTTTCAAACATTGTATTCACAATAAAACCTGAACGGCTGGAGACGACCCTATATTAAAAGCAATCTGCGTGTGTGAGTGGGTGCGTGCATTCGTGCGTGCGTGCGTGCGTGCGTGCGTGCGTGCGTACATGTCACTTATTTTTTAGTTTGTCACTTTATTATGTTGTCATGTTAGTTGTCAAAGTTATGAGACAACTACGACCAGTTCGTGATTCTCTGTAAGTGTAAAACAGGCAGATCGAGGACCAGCCGCGCGCTATCACAGGGGCGAATCCAAGACACGTTCGGTGAGTTTAGCTGTTGCAAGAAACTGCCGTTACCGGCTCTTGACTGATCAATGTTCAAAGTACGTTGCTGGCTGCTGATTCTTTATTACTAAATTTCATAAATTCTTTGAAACGTGTTTAATTTCCAGTTTCTAAATCACCCTTTCATCCATACCAGGTCAATAAATGACTGCCTGCGACCGGACATGTGGACGACTTCTGTGCAACTAAATCACTGCCAGTACCTGACGTGTAAATACAAAGATGCTAGAAATACACGCCAGGCGGTAGGCCTAGATGTTGCCACACAGGTGGCTGGTAGGCCTAGATGTCGCCACACAGGTGGCTGGTAGGCCTAGGTGTCGCCACAGAAGTGGCTGGTAGACCTAGATGTCGCCACAGAGGTGGCTGGTAGGCCTAGATGTTGCCACATAGGTGGCTGGTAGGCCTAGATGTCGCTACAGAGGTGGCTGGTAGGCCTAGATGTTGCCACAGCGGTGGCTGGTAGGCCTAGATGTTGCCACACAGGTGGCTGGTAGGCCTAGATGTTGCCACAGAGGTGGCTGGTAGGCCTAGATGTTGCCACAGTGGTGGCTCGTAGGCCTAGATGTCGCCACACAGGTGGCTGGTAGACCTAGATGTCGCCACACAGGTGGCTGGTAGGTCTAGATGTCGCCGCAGAGGTGGCTGGTAGGCCTAGGTGTCGCCACAGAAGTGGCTGGTAGACCTAGATGTCGCCACAGAGGTGGCTGGTAGGCCTAGATGTTGCCACAGAGGTGGCTGGTAGGCCTAGATGTCGCTACAGAGGTGGCTGGTAGGCCTAGATGTTGCCACAGCGGTGGCTGGTAGGCCTAGATGTTGCCACAGAGGTGGCTGGTACGCCTAGATGTTGCCACAGAGGTGGCTGGTAGGCTTAGATGTCGCCACACAGGTGGCTGGTAGGCCTAGATGTTGCCACAGAGGTGGCTGGTAGGCCTAGATGTTGCCACAGAGGTGGCTGGTAGGCCTAGATGTTGCCACAGTGGTGGCTCGTAGGCCTAGATGTTGCCACAGAAGTGGCTGATAGGCCTAGATGTTGCCACAAGGTGTGGCTGGTAGGCCTAGATATCGCCACAGGTGTGGCTGGTAGGCCTAGATGTCGCCACAGGTGTGGCTGTTAGACTTAGATGTCGCCACAGGTGTGGCTGTTAGACCTAGATGTCGCCACAGAGGTGGCTGGTGAATCGACACAATAATCTTCTGTCCATACAACTTAACGTTATGAGTATTCATGTTCCCCGTAGATATTTTCCACATCACTGAGACAACAAATTGATTACTTAAAATGTTATTTATTTTGAACCCAGTGACTTGAACCCAGTGACAATAGACATCATTTTGTTTCGCACAAAAGAAAGAAATCAATAATGAATTTTTTTTTTATTTAGGCAGCGTAGAGCCTATATGTAAAGTTCAAATTGGGGATTCCTAAAACCCATAAACGCGCACTGTCTTCGAACCTTTCGCTACCGTCCGTTTATATCTGCCTCAGTCAACCAAGAAAGTCTCCACTTGTCTGGGCCGTCACACCAGTGACGTATTGAGGGGGACATTCCCTTTGGCTTCGGAAGAACCATTTTTCGTGAACAAGCTGCAGCGCCACTACACGGTAGCATGGCAAACTAATGAGTGAATTAGCTTGCTCCCATTGCCTCCCATTGCCTCCCCTTGTTCCCCCTTGCCTCCCCTTGTTCCCCCTTGCCTCCCCTTGTTCCACCTTGCCTCCCATTGTTCCCCCTTGCCCCCCTCCGAGACCCTAAACGTGCCACTGATTCACAATAATTATATAACAGTTGATTCTCTACAACTGTTAATACCTGACTAACAGGGTACACCAAGCAAGTAGTATCAATTATCTAACAGGGTACACCAAGCAAGGAGTATCAATTATCTAACAGGGTACACCAAGCAAGGAGTATCAATTATCTAACAGGGTACACCAAGCAAGGAGTATCAATTATCTAACAGGATACACCAAGCAAGGAGTATCAATTATCTAACAGGGTACATCAAGCAAGGAGTATCAATTATCTAACAGGGTACACCAAGCAAGGAGTATCAATTATCTAACAGGGTACACCAAGCAAGGAGTATCAATTATATAACAGGGTACACCAAGCAAGGAGTATCAATTATCTAACAGGATACACCAAGCAAGGAGTATCAATTATCTAACAGGGTACACCAAGCAAGGAGTATCAATTATATAACAGGGTACACCAAGCAAGGAGTATCAATTATCTAACAGGGTACACCAAGCAAGGAGTATCAATTATCTAACAGGGTACACCAAGCAAGGAGTATCAATTATATAACAGGGTACACCAAGCAAGGAGTATCAATTATCTAACAGGGTACACCAAGCAAGGAGTATCAATTATATAACAGGGTACACCAAGCAAGGAGTATCAATTATCTAACAGGGTACACCAAGCAAGGAGTATCAATTATTTAACAGGGTACACCAAGCAAGGAGTATCAATTATCTAACAGGGTACACCAAGCAAGGAGTATCAAGTAACTAATCAAGAAGGAACTGTTGCCTACCGTGTGGGTGTTCTCTACGACTTGTCTCGTCAATGCGGAGGTAACAAGTGTGAAGCGTCGTTCAACTTGGAAGAATGTCCGATGAGTTGGAAAAACCGATACGGAATGAGAACTGGGCCTTGTGACGTGTTATATATCACTGACTCGCCCTAGCAATATTGTCACCACGTGAAAGATTGAAGACGAGGTTCGGGCGTGGGGGGGGGTCGGGTCGTATAACTCTTGTAAACTGATCGGTCATATAACAAGCCTTCAACAGAACTAGTTGAAACTATTCAAATTAATATGATAAATATCTGCCACACAGGTGACCTATCCCAAAGAGATTATTGTTAAGAGCGACTACAAATACATGTCTACAATTACTGTCTGTGGTAGAAGTTCAGTGCACGCGCTCTATAGAAACCAGTGATTACCTGTGTGTCTTGGCGAAGTACATAGACATGTCTATCAAATCTCGCCAACAATAGTGTAGAATATAATAACACGACGTGTTTCGCAGCGTAGCAAAGTCGAATCGTGACTTGTTCAAACAAACTTCCCAAGATCAACGCAGTTTTTATATTAATCGTCTTCGCAGCTATTGTAATATACAATACGTGTCAGTGGCGGGTCGAGGCGTGTTACTGCAACTTAACTGAGACAACTTGTATACGGAGTCTTACAAGTGGCATTTTGGTGTTTTGATCGGGGCCCGCTGAATATTTATTGGGGTGACTACAGGACGGTAGCCAGGCTTTTCAGCGGGAGGGTTATGTTTGTCAAAGGTGTTGAACAAGCGAGACATGCAACTTTAGTATAGCAGTAAATTAAAATGCACGTCGCGCTCGTTACAGCACTGTTGTAGTTTAGTAACATAAATATAGCAACATTGGATACAATTCCATTTAATTGGCTTTTAATTGTGATTAATCACATATAGCAATATCTACACGTGCATCAAACTAATTAAACTTAGTGAGAGACGCCTACATCACTAATCACGACTGTCTTGACTTCAGTGTTGACATCCGTATATCCAGTCTTGAGACATGTTATTGAAGTCACAACGTTCACACGCACGCACGCACGCACGCACGCACGCACGCACGCACGCACGCACGCACGCACGCACGCACGCACGCACGCACGCACGCACGCACGCACGCACGCACGCACGCACGCACGCACGCACGCACGCACGCACGCACGCACGCACGCACGCACACACACACACACACACACACACACACACACACACACACACACACACACACACACACTATGACTGTAGTCGTAGCATTGCATGGGTCATATATATTAACATGGGTCATATATCAACATGGGTCATATAACAACATGGGTCATATATCAACATGCCAAGTACCAAGGGAACTGGCGTTTGGAAAATGGCATAGTACTAAGGAAACTAGCGTTTGGAGTTATGCGGTGGACGGACGAAGGAGAGACAGAGGTCAGACCATCAGAACGGTGCTGGCAATGGCGGTGGCGAGAGTGGAGGAAGAGATGTCAGAAGAGGTTGGAGCAGGAGCAGGCATCAGACAGGAAAGTGCCTTAACATCCCTGTTGTTCATATTGACTTTGAACCGGGTCAGTCAAAAGTCAGGAGACAGGAGGAACTGCAGAATATATTGAAAGAAAGACACGTATAACATTTTCATAAAGCTTTGTGAACTCTGAATACTGAGGCCGTGTGAAAGGTTATTAAGCACGTTGACAGTGAACGTGGGGAAGAGTGCGTCAGGTCCAGTGGCGTATCTAGGATCTGGCAAAGGAGAGGCAAAACGGGGAAGCTTAGTCACCCGTTAGTTTACTATGCCACCGTGTAGTGGCGCAACATGTTATATACGATAAAAGGCAAAACAATTAAGGTACAGGGGGTCATAGCTCAATACGGCAGACAGTAGTAGGGATATGTATAGAAGAGTGTTAGCAGGAGGGACAGCGTGTGGGAGAGTGTTAGCGGGAGCGTGGGTGAGGGTCTTAGCGGGAGCGTGGGAGAGGGTGTTAGCAGGAGCGTAGGTAAGGCTGTTAGCAGGAGGGACAGCGTGGGGAGGGTGTTAACGGGAGCGTGGGTGAGGGTTTTAGCGGGAGCGTGGGAGAGGGTGTTAACAGGAGCGTGGGAGAGGATGTTAGCGGGAGCGTGGGTGAGGGTGTTAGCGGGAGCGTGGGAGAGGGTGTTAGCAGCTAACACCCTCCCCCCACGCTGTCACGACTGTTAGCGCTAACACCTTCACCCACGCTCCCGCTAACACCCTCCCTCACGCTGTCCCTCCTGCTAACGTCACTGGTAAAGACAGACAGAAGAGTGTTACCAGGAGGTACAGCGTGGAGGAGGGTGTTAGCAGGAGCGTGGGTGAAGGTGTTAGCGGGAGCGGGAGCGTGGGTGAGGGTGTTAGCAGGAGCGGGAGCGTGGGTGAGAGTGTTAGCGGGAGCAGGAGCGTGGGTGAGGGTGTTAGCAGGAGCGGGAGCGTTGGTGAGGGTGTTAGTGGGAGCGTGGGTGAGGGTGTTAGCGGGAGCGGGAGCGTTGGTGAGGGTGTTAGCAGGAGCGGGAGCGTTGGTGAGGGTGTTAGTGGGAGCGTGGGTGAGGGTGTTAGCGGGAGCGACAGCGTAGTGAGGGTGTTAGCGGGAGCGGGAGCGTGGGTGAGAGTGTTAGCGGGAGCGTGGATGAGGGTGTTAGCGGGAGCGGGAGCGTAGTGAGGGTGTTAGCGGGAGCGGGAGCGTGGGTGAGGGTGTTAGCGGGAGCGTGGATGAGGGTGTTAGCGGGAGCGGGAGCGTGGATGAGGGTGTTAGCGGGAGCAGGAGCGTGCATGAGGGTGTTAGCAGGAGCGGCAGCGTGGGTGAGGGTGTTACTGGGAGCAGGAGCGTGCATGAGGGTGTTAGCGGGAGCGGGAGCGTGGGTGAGGGTGTTAGCGGGAGCGGCAGCGTGCATGAGGGTGTTAGCGGGAGCGGGAGCGTGGGTGAGGGTGTTAGCGAAAGCGGCAGCGTGGGTGAGGGTGTTAGTGGGAGCGTGGATGAGGGTGTTAGCGGGAGCGGGAGTGAGGGTGTTAGCGGGAGCGTGGATGAAGGTGTTAGTGGCAGTATGGGTGAGGGTGTTAGTGGCAGCGGCAGCGTGGGTGAGGGTGTTAGCGGGAGCGTGGGTGAGAGTGTTAGCGGGAGCAGGAGCGTTGGTGAGGGTGTTAGCAGGAGCGGGAGCGTGGGTGAGGGTGTTAGCGGGAGCGGGAGCGTTGGTGAGGGTGATAGTAGGAGCGGGAGCGTTGGTGAGGGTGTTAGCAGGAGCGGGAGCGTTGGTGAGGGTGTTAGCAGGAGCGGCAGCGTGGGTGAGGGTGTTAGCAGGAGCGGGAGCCTGGGTGAGGGTGTTAGCTGGAGCGGGAGCTTTGGTGAGGGTGTTAGCAGGAGCGGGAGCGTTGGTGAGGGTGTTAGCGGGAGCGGGAGTGTGGGTGAGGGTGTTAGCGGGAGCAGGAGCGTGGGTGAAAGTGTTAGCGGGAACGTGGGTGAGGGTGTTAGCAGGAGCGGGAGCGTGGGTGAGCGTGTTAGTGGGAGCGTGGGTGAGGGTGTTAGCAGGAGCGGGAGCGTGGGTGAGGGTGTTAGCGGGAGCGTGGGTGAGGGTGTTAGTGGGAGCGTGGGTGAGGGTGTTAGCGCGAGCGTGGGTGAGGGTGTTAGCGGGTGCGTGGGTGAGGGTGTTAGCATGAGCGTGGATGAGGATGTTAGCGCGAGCGGCAGCGTGGGTGAGGGTGTTATCGGGAGCGTGGGTGAGGGTGTTAGTGGGAGCTTGGGTGAGGGTATTAGTCGGAACGTGGGTGAGTGTTAGCGGGAGCATGGGTGAGGATGTTAGCGGGAGCGGGAGCGTGGGTGAGAGTGTTAGCGGGAGCGTGGGTGAGGGTGTTAGTGGGAGAGTGGGTGAGGGTGTTAGCGGGAGCGGCAGCGTGGATGAGGGTGTTAGCAGGAGTGGGAGCGTGGGAGAGGGTGTTAGCGGGAGCGGCAGCGTGGTGAGGGTGTTAGCGGGAGCGTGGATGAGGTGTTAGCGGGAGCGAGAGCGTGGGTGAAGGTGTTAGCGGGAGCGTGGATGAGGGTGTTAGCGGGAGCGGGAGCGTGGATGAGGGTGTTAGCGGGAGCAGGAGCGTGCATGAGGGTGTTAGCAGGAGAGGCAGCGTGGGTGAGGGTGTTAGTGGGAGCAGGAGCGTGCATGAGAGTGTTAGCGGGAGCGGGAGCGTGCATGAGGGTGTTAGCAGGAGCGGCAGCGTGGGTGAGGGTGTTAGCGGGAGCGGCAGCGTGCATGAGGGTGTTAGCGGGAGCGGGAGCGTGGGTGAGGGTGTTAGCGGGAGCGGCAGCGTGGGTGAAGGTGTTGGGGGAGCGTGGATGAGGGTGATAGCGGGAGCGGGAGCGTGGGTGAGGGTGTTAGCGGGAGCGTGGATGAGGGTGTTAGGGGCAGCGTGGGTGAGGGTGTTATTGGGAGCGGCAGCGTGGGTGAGGGTGTTAGCGGCAGCGGCAGCGTGGGTGAGGGTGTTAGTGGGAGCGGCAGCGTGGGTGAAGTTGTTAGTGGGAGCGGCAGCGTGAGTGAGGGTGTTAGTGGGAGCGTGCATGAGGGTGTTAGCGGGAGCGGGAGGGTGGGTGAGGGTGTTAGCGGGAGCGGCAGCGTGGATCAGGGTGTTAGCGGGAGCGGCAGCGTGCATGAGGGTGTTAGCGGAAGCGGGAGCGTGGGTGAGGGTGTTAGCGGGAGCGGCCGCGTTGGTGAGGGTGTTACCGGGAGCGGCAACGTGGATGAGGGTGTTAGCGCGAGCGGCAGCGTGAGTGAGGGTGTTAGCGGGAGCGGCAGCGTGGGTGAGGATGTTAGCAGGAGCGGGAATGTGGGTGAGGGTGTTAGTGGGAGCGTGGGTGAGGGTGTTAGTGGGAGCGTGGGTGAGGGTGTTAGCAGGAGCGGGAGCGTGGGTGAGGGTGTTAGCGGGAGCGTGGATGAGGGTGTTTGCAGGAGCGGGAGCGTGGGTGAGGGAGGTGATGACAGTCGTGGTTACAGTGGTGACAGTGGTGACAGTGGTGACAGTTTTGACAGTGGTGACAGTTTTGACAGTGGTGACAGTGGTGACAGTGGTGACAGTGGTGACAGTGGTGACAGTGGTGACAGTGGTGACAGTTGTGACAGTTGTGACAGTGGTGACATGGCGTTAATGCTGGGAGAATAGTAACAACTGTGTAATATAATATTGGCATAACGCATTTTATACTTTCTGAGGTATGTCAAAATAGATAATCTTAATTACCAAATCAATGAGATTTGATGCCCCAGACACACTGTGTGCCAAATCAGTGAGATGCCCCAAACACGAGGGGTGCGTGGCGGACTCACAAGACACACCCATAAAACGTGGAATTCGTCTCAAGGTGATATAATGGCAATGTATTGAGCCTCCGGGCTCGGCTATGGAACTATGCCATTCTTTCGACAGTGAAGAATCCCAAATAAAATTAATTCATTTAATTTGATAAGTATTTGCCACGCAGCGAGATGTGACTTATATTAGAGATTATTGTTAAGAGTGACTACAAATACGGGTCTACAATTACTGTCTGTGGTAGAAATTCAGTGCACGCGTACTGTAGAAACCAGTGATTACATGTCTGTCTTGGCGAAGTACATAGACATGTCTATCAAGTCTCACCAACGTTATGACAGAACATAATCACACTCCTTCGCTGCATGTCACACTATACTACTGTTCATAAAGGTACATGCTACTTTAGGCAACAATTACTGGTGCATTTTAAACGTGGACAGACAAAGACGTGGTTAACCAGCCAGCTGTGTAGTAAAGTCGAGTCGTGACTTGTTCAAGCAAACTTCCTACGACCAACGCAATGTTTCTATCGACCGTCTCCGCAGCTATTGTAATATACAATACGTGTCAGTGGCGGGTCGGGGCGTGTTACTGCAACTTAACTGAGACGACTTGTATACGGGCTCTCACAAGTGGCATTTTGGTGTTTTGATATAGGCCCGCTGAATATTTATTAGGGTGACTACAGGGGGTAGCCATATATTTTCAGGGGAGGGTAATATTTGTCGAAGGTGTTGACCAAGCGAGTCGTGCACCTTTAATTTACAGTAAATTAAAATTCGTGGCGCGCTCACTGTAGATTACAGAAAGGCATAACATTTCCACAAAGGATTATTTCTATGTGAACTCGGAGAAAACTTAGGTGATGGGGAGGGTGGTAGCAAGAGGGGTAGCACGGGGGAGGGTGGTAGCAAGAGGGGTAGCACGGGGGAGAGTGGTAGCAAGAGGGGTAGCATGGGGGAGGGTGGTAGCAGGAGGGGTAGCATGGGGGAGGGTGGTAGCTGGAGGGATAGCATGGGGGACAGTGGTAGCAGGAGGGGTAGCATGGGGGAGGGTGGTAGCAAGAGGGGTAGCATGGGGGAGAGTGGTAGCAAGAGGGGTAGCATGGGGGAGGGTGGTAGCAGGAGGGGTAGCATGGGGGAGGGTGGTAGCTGGAGGGATAGCATGGGGGACAGTGGTAGCAGGAGGGGTAGCATGGGGGAGGGTGGTAGCAAGAGGGGTAGCATGGGGGAGAGTGGTAGCAAGAGGGGTAGCACGGGGGAGAGTGGTAGCAAGAGGGGTAGCACGGGGGAGAGTGGTAGCAAGAGGGGTAGCATGGGGGAGAGTGGTAGCAAGAGGGGTAGCACGGGGGAGAGTGGTAGCAAGAGGGGTAGCATGGGGGAGGGTGGTAGCAGGAGGGGTAGCATGGGGGAGGGTGGTAGCAGGAGGGATAGCATGGGGGAGGGTGGTAGCAAGAGGGGTAGCATGGGGGACAGTGGTAGCAGGAGGGGTAGCATGGGGGAGGGTGGTAGCAAGAAGGGTAGCATGGGGGAGGGTGGTAGCTGGAGGGATAGCATGGGGGAGGGTGGTAGCAAGAGGGGTAGCATGGGGGAGGGTGGTAGCAGGAGGGGTAGCATAGGGGAGGGTGGTAGCATGGGGGAGGGTGGTAGCAGGAGGGGGAGCATGGGGGAGGGTGGTAGCAGGAGTGATAGCAAGGGGGAGGGAGGTAGCAGGAGGGGTAGCACGGGGAAGGGTGGTAGCAGGAGGGGTAGCATAGGGGAGGGTGGTAGCAGGAGGGGTAGCATGGGGGAGGGTGGTAGCAGGAGGGGTAGCATGGGAAGGGTTATAGCATGAGGGGTCTGGACTGGATCCAAAGCTTCCTGAGTAACCGTACCCAAGAAGTAGTCCTCGAAGGTAAAAGATCATTTACAGCTGCTGTCACCTCAGGCGTTCCACAGGGCACAGTCCTCGGCCCCATCCTCTTCCTGTGTTACATCAATGACCTGCCGGACCAAGTATCCTCTACCGCACGTCTATTTGCTGATGACTGCCTCCTGTACCGGAACATCAACGCAACAGCTGACGCAGATACATTACAAGATGACATCGACAGGTTGCAGAAATGGGAGGCAGACTGGTTGATGGAGTTTAACCCAGACAAGTGCGAGATTATCAGAATCACCAACAGAAGGAAGAAGAAAGTAGTCAGCTGCTACTCGATCCATGGGAAAGCTCTGAAGGAGGTCACTGGCGCCAAGTACCTTGGAATAACCATCGACAGGAAGTTAACATGGAATAACCACATCGACAACATAACAAAGAAGGCCAACAACACCAGGGCTTTCTTACAGCGCAACATCAGCAGCTGCCCCCAAGCCATCAAATCGCGGTGTTACCAGACCTTTGTAAGGCCTATTGTGGAGTATGCGTCGACTGTATGGGACCCATCCACCAAAAAGTACACCAAGGCAGTTGAGAATGTCCAGAGGCATGCAGCCTGCTTCGTAATGAATGACTACCGGCGACGCAGCAGCGTAGGGAACATGCTTGAGAGTTTGGAATGGAAGTCACTAGAGAGAAGACGAGCTGATGCCAAGTTGATGATGCTGTACCGCATCAACCACAAATTGGTTGATGTGACAACGAAGTCACTAGCCGCCGCACCAACACGCACCAGAGGCAGCACTTATCGCTTTTACCAGACTTTCACCCGCGTCGACGCCTACAAATCCTCATTCTTTCCCAGCGCCATCAGACTATGGAACAATAGCACACACGAATTAGTTAGCCAACCGTCAGTAGAAAGGTTTAGACAGTGCCTTCTCACCATGCCAACATAGAACAATTATACATTCCTTATTATTAGATATTATATAGCGCATGCACTAAATTATTGCCTAACTACGCAGACGCGACATATACTGACTAAAACGGACCCGAACCGGCATTACATTACCCGCTCCCACGCAATATTGATCACAGCTCGAAAATACTCTAGCCACATTTATATGTGGCTAACATAGAGTCCTGAGCTTATATGGTAGAAGAAGAAGAAGAAGGGTAGAATGGAGAGGTGGTAGCAGGCGGGGTAGCATGGGGGAGGGTGGTAGCAGGAGCGAGAGAACAACTAGGTATGAAGCTAATATTAAGGTGAATGGGTCGAGAAAAAAGAGACCTGGAAAAGACAGGTGTGGACGGCGGAGAGGGTACAAAGAAAGAAGAAAGTACATTTTGATTATTTATGTTTATTTTACATGAATACATTATATAATATTCTTCAATTGCAGTTTACTGTTATACATGCAGGTGTGTAATTGATCTACAGTCGGGATTATATCGACGGGTTTAATTGTTGTAGAGCCTCTGTATCGGTGACGGGACGCCACTGTGGTATGTCCCAAGGTTGCCCAGATGCATACAAACATCTCAGTGCACCGTCGCTTCTATCGCACTCGCGGGATGCACGGATTGTGCAGGCCGGCTACTTGTAGTCATGTTCGCGAGTCTGCACATCATCATCATCACCATCATTATCATCACCATCATCATCATCACCATCATCATCATCACCATCACCATCATCATCATCACCATCATTATCATCACCATCATCTCCCAACAAAGCTCTACGCTCACACGGGAATGCATTATGGCACGAACAAGATGGCGGCTAACTGTGTCAGACTGTAGGGACCTAACAGTTGGCACGTTTTCAAATCAAACACTGGACAAACGACTACAGCCATTAATTACCGCGACTTAGGATTAACACAAAGATAAAGATATTAACAATGAAATATTCTGTACAACAACAGCGCCGCGAGTGTTGGACAATGCATCTGAGGATTAACGCTATCTGTAGAAAATCTATATCGCTTGTCTGCGTCTCTATTTCGGAGTGTGCATTGTCGCGAAAACCTATTCTTGGCAACAATTACAATAGTTACCAAAGCAGTTAATAAACAGTGGTTTGGTCTGGTGAAGTCCGGTCAAACTAGTCACGATTCGACCTTGCGAGGACATTGTACAGGTCACCTCAAACGACGTCTTGCTATGTCATTGCTTGGAAATCGCCAGGTGCCTAACAATGACCACTAGATGTCAGCACACACCAATGGAATTATTGTATGATATAATACTGTGCAATATAATTTTGGTGTAACACTTTTTATATTTGTCTGTAATTCTGTATGCCTTGGTGGGAAAGAAAGTTGCCTATGTTCTTCACAGTTGCATGGTAGAGCCCGCATATCTTTTTCCTTTTCTGTTCGAATTCAGTTGAAATGTACCCCCCAAACTGGTATGGCAGTCAATGCCATCAGTCTGATATTGAGAGCTAGAGGAGCAAAACAAACTTTTTAAATCGCCAAGATACCCCTCACCCCCACGTAACCGTAACGCTTACCCAGACACCCTCACCACCCCCCTGAGTGTGACGTACTTTATGGATGGCCCCTTACACCGTGTACACCGGCCAACGAAAGAAAATGACGTAATGACATCGAGCAATAAAACATTTGCCCGGATGTAGTCATACAAACATCTCAGTGCACCGTCGCTCCTATCACACTCGCGGGATGCACGGGTTGTGCAGGTCGGCTACTTGTAGTCATGTTCGCGAGTCTGCACATCATCATCATCGCCATCATCATCATCTCCATCATCACCATCATCTATCAGCAAAGCTCTACGTTCACACGGGAATGCATTACGGCAAGAACAAGATGGCGGCTAACTGTGTCAGACTGTAGGGACCTAACAGTTGACACGTCTTCAAATCAAACACTGGACAAACGACTACAGCCATTAATTACCGTGACTTAGGATTAACACAAAGATAAAGATATTAACAACGAAATATTTTGTACAACAACAGCGCCGCGAGTGTTGGACAATGCATCTGAGGATTAACGCTATCTGTAGAAAATCTATATCGCTTGTCTGCGTCTATACTTCGGAGTGTATATTGTCGCGAATGGCCTATTCTTGGAACAGTTACAATAGTTACCAAAGCAGTTAATGAACAGTGGTTCGGCCTGGTGAAGTCCGGTCAAACTAGTCGCCAATCGACCTTGCGAGGACATTGTACAGGTCACCTCAAACGACGTCTTGCTCTGTCATTGCCTGGAAATCGCCGGTTGCCTGACAGTGGCCACTAGATGTCAGCACACACCAATGTAATTATTGTATGATATAATACTGTGCAGCAGTATATTTTTGGTGTAACAATTTTTATATTTGTCTGTAATTCTGTGTGCCTTTGTGGGACAGAAAGTGCGCCTTGGTGGGACAGAAAGTTGCCTCTGTTCTCCCGTGTGTATGGACGCGTCAGTGTTCAGGGTTATGCGTGGCAATAACACGAATATTGTGGGAAATCCGAAATCTTCACAGTTGCATGGTAGAGCCCGCATTCCTTTTTCCTTTTCTATTCGAATTCAGTTGAAATATACCCCCGAAACTGGTATGGCAATCAATGCCATCAGTCTGATATTGAGAGCTAGAGAAGCAAAACAAACTTTTTAAATCGCCAAGATACCCCTCACCCCCACGTAACCGTAACGCTTACCCAGACACCCTCACCACCACCCTGAGTGTGACGTACTTTATGGATGGCCCCTTACACCGTGTACACCGGCCAACGAAACAAAATGACGTAATAACATCGAACAAAAAAACAACCTTTCTCGTGTTCTCAACAATCGCGTCTTCAACTCGCGTTGGACTGAGTTTCACGTTTATCGACTAAAGAGTTACTCAGTTATAATGGGAGGCAAAATGTGTAATTTTTTGCTCTCAATTGTCACCAGAGAACGAACTTTGATGCGTACTTCTGTTGTGAGGCCGTGGTGCAATCTTCTGTAGAAGTTTAACACGTAATACACCGTTTGGCGTAGACGATCACCTCCACGTGGCTTATTGTATTCAACCCGACGGCGCGCGGCGCGTTGGCGCGCGGCGAGTTGGCGCACTGAGTAAAGTAGGTACGCTGGCAGTTCGGACAGGCAAGTGTGAAGTGATCGATTAGTTGGGAAAATAGTTAAACTACCACTGTTAGATGCACTGTAAATTGTTAACTGATGAATCATGTATAAACATGAAAACTGAACCTATAAAATTATTGATTCGTTCGCCGTGATTGTTGTGTGTCTAGGAACTTTGTAACGCTCATACACACGCACGCACGCACGCACGCACGCACGCACGCACGCACATATATATATATATATATATATATATATATATATATATATATTAGATCAATAATTAAACCGCCCTTATAATACAATATGAAACATCGGTGACTTGTGTTTCATACTTCAGACGGCTAACTGAGTCATATTTAAATTAGACTGTAGGGACCTAACAGTTGCCACGTCTTGAAATCAAACACTGCGGTTTAGGATTAGCACAATGATAATGATATTAACAATGAAATATTCTCTATAACAACAGCTGAGTGAACTGGGGCAACGTGGGGTGATCAAACTTGCCAAAGGTTCGAAGCGACCGCAGTGAGATTTGAAACCGGGTTCTCTCTATTGAGAGTCCGGCCTTCTAACCGGTATGCCATCGCGCTCCCATCTGTAGATCTGTGCCAAAATTAAGGTGAATAGATCATGAAGAAAGAGACCTGGAAAGGACAGGTGTGAGCAGGTATGAACAGGTGTGAACAGGTGTGAACAGGTATGAACAGGTGTGAACAGCGGAGAGTGGGATAAAATGGCAGAAGAGCGAGACAGATAGGCTACTTGTAGTAATAATCGTGAGTCTGCACATCATCACCATCATCATCATCAGTTGCCCTCTGTAAAGCTCTACGCTCACAAGGGAATACATTATGGCAAGAACAAGGCGGCGGCTAACTGAGTCATATTTAAATTAGACTGTAGGGACCTAACAGTTGGTACGTCTTCAAATAAAACACTGGACAAACGACTACAGCCATTAACTACCGCGGTTTAGGATTAGCACAAAGATAAAGATATTAACAATGAAATATTATGTACAACAACAGCGCCGCGAGTGTTGGACAATGCATCTGAGGATTAACGTTATCTGTAAAAAATCTATATCGCTTGTCTGCGTCTCTACTTCGGAGTGTGTATTGTCGCGAAAGGCCTATTCTTGGCCACAGTTACAATAGTTACCAAAGCAGTTAATAAATTGTGGTTTGATCTGGTGAAGTCCGGTCAAACTAGTCACGATTCGAACTTGCGATGACATTGTACAGGTGACCTCAAACGACGTCTTGCTCTGTCTTTGATTGGAAATCGCCGGATGTCTGACATTTATCACTAGATGTCGCCACACACCAACGTAATAACTCAACCTCCAGTCATGCGTGAACACTGATCATATCACCGTGTCACAGCTTACCTTTACATCTTTATTTCATTAGGTAAACTCGTAATGTTTGTCAAAAAACCTCTGAATTTCAATTGTATGTAAAGTATATTTATTGACAAGTTGATTAGAAATACAGTAACCTACGATGTCTTAAACGATGTTTCGTTACAGCAGCGCACAAACATAAACACTAATGACGTTGTCCAGCCACCCAATAGTTTATGTCACTTGGGTCTTGCCGGGGGGGGGTCAAGGGGGGGGTCAAGGGGGGGTCAAGGGGGGTCAAGCTTGGTCATCCATTAGTTTACCATGCTTCCACGTAGTGGCGCTACAGATCAGACCTACAAACGAACACAATAAACAATGTCAGCCAAAAGGGGCCACTGTCGCCAGCCGTCCATTTGAATTTAAAGTCAAGTTGTGACAGTGGTGAAAGTGGTGAAAGTGGTGGCAGTGGTGACAGTGGTGACAGTGGTGACAGTGGTGAAAGTGGTGACAGTGGTGACAGTGGTGACAGTGGTGACATGGCGTTACTGCTGGGAGAATAGTAACAATGTGTAATATAATATTGGCATAACGCTTTTTATATTTTCTCAGGTATGTCAAAATAGATAACCTTAATTGCCAAATCAGTGAGATGCCCCAAACACGAGGGGTGCGTGGCGGACATACAAGACTTACCCATAAAACGTGGAATTCATCTCACGGGTGATATAATGGCAATGTATTGAGCCCCCTCCCTCCCCCCGGGCTCGGCTATGGCACTATGCCATTCTTTCGACAGTGAAGAATCCCAATTAAAATTAATTCATTTAATTTTATAAGTATCTGCCACGCAGCGAGATGTGACTTATATTAGAGATTATTGTTAAGAGTGACTACAAATACGGGTCTACAATTACTGTCTGTGGTAGAAGTTCAGTGCACGCGCACTGTAGAAACCAGTGATTACATGTCTGTCTTGGCGAAGTAAATAAAAATGTCTATCAAGTCTCTTCAACGTTATAGCTTAACATAATCACACTGAATCGCTGCATGTCATATTATACTACTGTTCAGAAAAGGTACATTCTACTTTAGGCAACAATTACTGGTGCACTTTAAACGTGGACAGACAAAGACGTAGTTAACCAGCCAGTTGTGAAGTAAAGTCAAGCCGTGACTTGTTCAAACAAACTTCTCAAGAACAACGCAATGTTTATATCGACCGTCTCCGCAGCTATTGTAATATACAATACGTGTCAGTGGCGGGTCGGGGCGTGTTACTGCAACTTAACTGAGACGACTTGTATATGGGCTCTCACAAGTGGCATTTTGGTGTTTTGATCCGGGCCCGCTGAATATTTATTGGGGTGACCTCAGGGCGGTAGCCATGTGTTTTCACGGGAGGGTTATATTTGTAGAAGGTGTTGACCAAGCGCGTTGTGCACCTTTAATTTACAGTAAGTTAAAATTCGTGGCGCGCTCACTGTAGATTACAGAAAGGCATAACATTTACACAAAGGATTATCTCTGTGTGAACTCGGAGAATACTGAGGTGATGGGGAGGGTGGTAGCAGGAGGGGTAGCACGGGGGAGGGTGGTAGCAAGAGGGGTAGCATGGGGGAGGGTGGTAGCAGGAGGGGTTGCATGGGGAGGGTGGTAACAGGAGGGGTTGGATGGGGGAGGGTGGTAGCAGGAGGGGTTGGATGGGGGAGGGTGGTAGCAGGAGAGTAGCATGGGGGAGGGTGATAGCAGGAGGGGTAGCATGGGGGAAGGGTGGTAGCAGGAGGGGTAGCGTGGGGAGAGTGGGAGCAGGAGGGTAGCATGGCGGAGGGTGGTAGCAGGAGGGGTAGCATGGGGGAGGGTGGTAGCAGGAGGGGTAGAATGGGGAGGGTGCTTGCAAGAGGGGTAGCGTGGGGGAGGGTGGTAGCAGGAGGGGTTGCATGGGGAGGGTAGTAACAGGAGGGGTTGGATGTGGAAGGGTGGTAGCAGGAGGGGGTAGCATGAGAGGGGGTGGCAGCAGGAGGGGTAGCGTGGGGGAGGGTGGTAGCAGGAGGGGTAGCATGGGGAGGGTGGTAGCAGGACGGGTAGCATGGGACAGGGTGGTAGCAGCAGGGGTAGAATGGGACAGGGTGGTAGCAGGAGGGGTAGCATGGGGTGGTGGTAGCAGAAGGGGTAGCATGGGGAGGGTGGTAGCAGAAGGGGTAGCATGGGGGAGGGTGGTAGCAGAAGGGGTAGTATGGGAGAGGGAGGTAGCAGGAGCGGCAGAACAACTGGGTCTTGTGCTAATATTAAGGTGAATGGATCGAGAAGAAAGAGACCTGGAAAAGGCAGGTGAGGACAACGGAGTGTGGGAGAAAACGGCAGAAGAGCGAGATAGTTGGAGACAAGTCGTCGAAATGACAGAACACTCGTAATGTGGCCGCTGCTCTGCAAGGGATTAAGGGGAAGAAGAAGAATAATATATCAGCAGGTTAAGAACAACATAATCATTCAATCAATACATACATTCCACAGGAAAGATTAATCAATTGCAACGCTTGAAAGTACAATTACTGTCATACATGCAGGCGTTTAAATGATCTACAGTCGGGATGATATCGACGGGTTTAACTGTTGTAGAGCCTCTGTATCGGTGACAGGACGCCACTGTGGTATGCCCCAAGGTTGCCCGGATGTAGTCATACAAACATCTCAGTGCACCGTCGCTCCTATCACACTCGCGGGATTCACGGGTTGTGCAGGTCGACTACTTGTAGTCATGTTCGCGAGTCTGCACATCATCATCATCGCCATCATCATCATCTCCATCATAATCATCACCATCATCATCATCACCATTTTCATCATCACCATCATCATCATCACCATCATCTCTCAGCAAAGCTCTACGTTCACACGGGAATATATTATGGCAAGAACAAGATGGCGGCTAACTGTATCAGACTGTAGGGACCTAAAAGTTGGCACGTCTTCAAATCAAACACTGGACAAACGACTACAGCCATTAATTACCGCGGTTTAGGATTAGCACACTGATAACGATATTAACAATGAAATATTCTGTACAAAAACAGCGCCGTGAGTGTTGGACAATGCATCTGAGGATTAACGTTATCTGTAGAAAATCTATATCGCTTGTCTGCGTCTCTATTTCGGAGTGTGCATTGTCGCGAAAGACCGATTCTTGGAACAGTTACAATAGTTACCAAAGCAGTTAATAAACAGTGGCTCGGCCTGTTGAAGTCCGGTCAAACTAGTCGCCAATCGACCTTGCGAGGACATTGTACAGGTGACCTCAAAAGACGTCTTGCTGTCTGCTTGGAAATCGCCGGATGCCTGACATTGCCCACTAGATGTTAGCACATACCAATGTATTAATTGTGTGATATAATACTGTGCAGTATCTGGTGTAACACTTTTTTATATTAGTCTGTAATTCTGTATGCCTTGGTGGGACAGAAAGTGTGCCTTGGTGGGACAGAAAGTGTGCCTATGTTCTCCCGGGTGTATGGACGCGTCAGTGTTCAGGGTTATACGTGGCAATAACACGAATATTGTGGGAAATCCGACCACGCCACCGCTCGAAAACAATCGACATGGGCGCAGGTAGTAAGTTACGTGCACCAGTTCCAAATGATATAACGTTGTGGTCCTACTAGTAATGCCTAGTCATTCGGCGGTGTAGTGGTTAAAACATCGGACCCTAAATCGAGTACCTGGCTACAGACAGTGATGGATATGATCATTCATTCTGCGTTACCTCCGTTCAATTAGCTATATACACGAGTACCTGGCTACGGACAGTGGTGGATATGATCAGCTCTGCCAGGGATTAAAGTGTAGAGCTATGTGAGCTTGGATCCCGCGCTATGTCAGAACGTACCTTCACCTTTTATTCACAGTTCAGAAATGTGATCAAAGACACAGCGGGAATGACCAGATCGGTCCGCCAGGAGGCGTACAATTCGTTATTGTTTAGCACAAATGCCCGGCCGGAGGAAACCACAAGAAGGCTGGACGATGGTTCTGTTGGACACCCGGAAATATTGTCCATGTCTACGGCTAGCGCAGGACTTCAGTGACATTGTGAGAACGACCAGACACAACGTTCTACGATGATCTTTTTGTAATAAATGATACACGATATTCTACATGCACGTGGCACACATGGTACACGTGAGTAGTTAGTGGACGTTTTTGGGACCTCCTTATCTGTGCAAAATCACCGGACCATACATCAAAGGAACATCAAAGGCAAAACACCCTAATATCGCCCACCGCTAATGAGTGCGCGCAGCCAATCAGAGCGCCTCAGGGCGCCCCCTGGCGGTGGTAGCCGAGCGCAGTGCCTTATGGGTAACCTAAGCGCCCCCTAGCGACTGGAGGAGGAACGAACATGGACCTAGTTACGTTTACCGGAGGGTCGTTAACCTAGTAAGGAGACGAACACAATCGTACGGTGCACACGTATTTTATTGAATACAACAAAGCGGCAGCAATACAAACGAGGCGATCGTATGTGATTGGATACAACGAGCAGGGTATGATGAATACGAAGACGATGACGAGGCGACTTGCGAATGGTGACCATCGCGCCAGAGGTCGCGAACTTACGGGTGTCTCCACCGCGCCAGAGGTTCGAGGGCGAGCTTACGGGTGGAGCGACCACCGCGCCAGAGGCTCAGTACGATAGGCGATGATAGTACGGTATACCCTTTTTCAGCAGGTTAATCCAATCGAACACGCGACAATCGTTAGCGACCAGATCGGTGCGGAAAGCATTGACGAAAGTTCTCATAGGAGCGCCGTTACAACGAAACATGATATAAGTGACGCAATATTGTCCGCAAACGTTAGACAGAGGACTCTGAAGTCTCGTGCTATTATGAGTCCACTCGGAACAGTGTTTGTTCAAGAAGGTGCGGAACGCCGCGTGACGAGGCGGCAGACCGTACGAACAGAAGTATTCGCCGCGTCCGTCGGAGGACAGGTACAGCGCTATCCAATGTTCGCCCGGTTCGTCGCCGTCGTCGGTGTTGCACACGAAGGCGATCGGCAAAGCGTCAATTGTTGCAGGCAGTCCATCTCGGGGTACGACGCCGCCAAAGACGGACGCGGTGTTCGGATCCATCGTCAGTAGACGGGCGATCTGCAGGGTGTCCATCTCAGTAGTCGTAGATGACTTTGCGGTTCTTGTCTATTTCCAGCACGGACTCGAATTCGGCGTAGGCGACGACGTTCACGGTGGTCCGAAGCGCTTCTCGGAAATGAAATTCTAAGCGCAGGTTGCCCTTTTGAACCAGATTAAAGCAGGGACCGTCGCACTGGTCGGGGGTAAGGTCGAAACAGAAGAAGGTGTAGCCGTCTCGGTACTCTTCGCGAGTCAGACCGTTCCCCTCGTCCTGCCATATCTTGCCGGTCGAGGTGAACATGCTCGCGTAGCTCCTGGCGAAGAGGTTTTCTGCGAAGTTGGGCTGGAAGGGTTTGGCGGGTATCTGACGACCGTCCACGTACACGGAGACGAAGCTGATGGCGTTGTTCTTGGCGTGAAACGGGTTTGTGGCGTACGTGCCGTTGTAGGCGTCGTTGTCGATGCAGCACAGTACGAGACGTTTCGGCAGGGAGCCGAGGAACAGGTTCTCGTGCGTGTGCGACAGAGCGCCCGTGGGAATGGAGTACACCTTGCATTCGACGGGTCGTAACGGATACTTGACCGTGGTCCGCTCGAGAGCCATGATGTGAGCCTTCTGCACGGTCGGATTGAGGGCGGCCTTCTTGACGAACAAGGACGCGTTGACGACGGTTATCTTGTACTCGTTGTTTCCAGTAGCAATCAGCGCAAACGCGGCCGTGCTGCGCACCAGGCGTAACTTGACGTCGACACCGTTGATCAGGAATTTATCCTGCAGAAACATATCCACGTGGAGACGACCCATCATGTCGACCACGCGACTGCCGGCTATGTACTCTCGACGAGTCACGAACCCGGGGTTAGGATCGGGTCCGGCGGCTAGCTCGGTGGCGCGCATGCGACTAGCCTTGTCCTTGTACCACAGCTGATTCGTCAGCTGCGTCGACTTGGCATCGAATCCGTAACTCAGCAGCGCCTCTATGTAGGAACGATACGGGTACGAGTTGGAGGACGAAGAGGTCACGAGCGTGCCGTTCAGGGAGAGGTCGATGTGGCTGAACAGCGAATGCAAGAAGTTGTTCACCGGTCCCACGGGCTGGCCCGCATCGATAGGGTTACCGTCGGCGCGCGTCACCTTCACCTGCAAGTGGAGCATCGTGTTGGCGAGATCTATGTAATCGTCTCCCGATCCGGGGATGAAGAATTCTATCGGGCCTCCAGAGTCCAGAGAGGCCATGGGTTGATGTTCCACCACGTGACTTTCGGCGATGCAGTTCTGAGTGGGGGGTACGGTAAAGAGATCCAGCTCGGTCTTGACTCCCTCGCACGACTGTCTATGCACGAACGCCATCTCTGTCGTCGAATATGTCGGCCACGCGGTTCTTGGACGTCCGTTTCTTGCGGCGTCTCTTTAATGCAGTGACGCGCGTCGTTGCGGCCGCTCGTTTTATACGTTTACCAGGGGGGCTCCGAATACTGCTCAGCACGGCATCGGTGACGCGCTGTTTGGCAGCCGTTTTTATGTTCTGGCCTGATAAGACGTCGCCGGCTATGCGAACGCCGGTCTTCAACGCTCCCTTGCCCAACGCCACGGCACCTCTCTTGATGAGCGGCATGGCGCTGCGCAACAGACCGCCGAACAGACTGCCCAGTCCGTGACCTCGCTGGTATTGAGCACCGGCGAAGTAGGGCAGCGCACCGCCAGCCTGACGTGCGTAATAATCGTTGTAATTCATCAGAACAGTCCGGACCTACGTCGACGAAAATGAAGCGTCACCGTCACTCCACCGTATTCGAATGGCACGCGCCGACCCATGTCGTCCCTTATATCCACTTCGATCGAGTCGAAGTGCGAGTACAACAGAGGCACGTAGTGCACGTTAGTGAAACGAGCGGACACCCTGTCACCGTGATGTCCGCTAATCGGAAGGGCTCGCAACAGAGGCGCGAGAGTGTCACCCACTATACGAGACTCCACTATGTTCGTGTAGACGTATAGGGTGTCGAACCCCTGCGTCAAGTTCACCACATCGTCGGCCTCGAAGTGGAAGGGGTACGACGAGTCGGGATGGCGGGAGTCGACGGGGAGGACGGGAGATGACGTAAGCGCCTTCGGCTCGCTGGCTACGGGTTCACGGAAACCTAACATGGCCGCCACCGCGCTGTGGTACGGTACGGTGAACAGGGTGTTCGCTGTCATGTGTAACGTCATTTTCTGAGTGACGGAACTATAGCTCATTTGAGCCTGTGTCTCCTCCGTCTGCATACTGTACAGTCCCTTGTTGACGTGATACAGCAATGTTAACGGATCGTCGTAATACCCACACGACAACTTCGAACGTCGGGACGAGTCCGCAGCATCGATCGTGTTGAGGAAGAACCAGACATCGTTCTCTGTGACGTTGTACCAAGTGTGTGGATACTGGACCTCAGCCAACCCACACTCCCACTCGCCGGTAAGATCGATGCGTTGAGGCAAGGCCGTGACGTAATGGGTCAAGGTGTTGTCGGGGTGCATCTTCATAGAAGCGTTGCTAGGCAGCGTCATGTAGAAATCAGTCGCCATTGCGTCTCAACGTGGGATTGGGCAGTAGGTAACCCAAAGAACTACTCAACAGAGCCGTCCACAGATTAGAATCGGCGTGACCTGTCGTCAGGTTGTAAATGCTGATCAGAATGACCGTGTACAAGACGACGACCTGACACAGAAACACGATCTCCTCTTTGGGGCACGCAGTACCGAACATATGCCAGGGAGTGCTGTCTGGCTCGTTCGATGCAGCGTCAGTACAATCCTCGTGTTCGTCCACCTCCTTCTCCTCCTCCTCGTCTATGGTGGTGGTGCAGGTCGGTGGAGGTGGTGGTGTCGCGTCGTGTGTCATTGCTCGAATGCAGTGTCGTCATGTGCGAGGCTAGTCTTTATAGTTGACGAGTCCCTTGGCATCGATCCAGCTGTTGAAGTAGGAGGAATAGCCGAACCATTTCACCAAAACTTCCTTTCGTCTACCAACTGTACGGCGTTTCAGTACCGCTTCAACACGGTACACCTTATCAAAGGGTACCGTCACCTTCTGCAGCTCCAGTTCGTAGAAGGTACCCTCCAGCACTTCGCCGAGATCGTCCCGCAAGCGATACACGGGTGGATCGGAGGGGTGAACCTCGTGTATCGTGAACAACTCTTCGCTCCAGTTCGTCTCGTAGCCCTTTTCGAAAGTGCGTTTGTACTTGCTGACACGCACGCGATCTGACACGTGCAACTTGGGCACGCCCTTACCATCGTGACCGTACAGACGTTGCCACACCTGTTCTTGGTTCTGTGCATTCACCTGTGACGGAGCCATACCGATACTGCGGTGGGGGGTATTGTTATACGATCGCATCAAGTCCGGAAGTATGTCTATGTACCGCCACGTCTGGCGTTTCGTGAAGTAGCGCCACATGCGCGACTTCAACGTTCGGTTGAACCGTTCCACGACGGCTGCCTTCGTCTCCGCGTTGTGCGTGTAGAAGTAATGGATGTCGTAACGCCGCAATAGCGCCTGAACGGATTTGTTCCGGAATTCTGTGCCTTGATCCGTCTGCAAGGTCTGGGGGCAAACGTCGACGAACGTGGATTGCAGCGCTGCTACCAACGACGCCGCGGACTTGTTCTTCATGGGAACACACCAGGCCACTTTCGAGAAGACGTCGATCATCGTGATGAGAAAGGCCATACCGTCGTTGACGTCTTTGACCTTCGACATGTCTACGAGATCGGCCTGCCACTGCTGAAGCATACCACCCACGATGACGCGTCGTCTCTTGAAATGACGTCTCGCTGGTTTGTGTAAGGTGTAGGCGTCCTGTTCCGACAACCATGCCGTGACGGCCTTCTGTGGCAGGCGCGTGACGCGTCGCAAGCCAGCGACGCCGCCATAACTGCCTACCTTCGTGGGATCGAAGTACACCTCACTCAAGGAGTGTTCTCCCCTCTGTGCCATCAAAAGAGGTGGAGGAGCGATGTGTTGACGGGGGCGGTGACGTTGACTCCGGAGTCCGACTGCTGACGAATGACGAGGAGCACGCCGACGTGTACTAGGACACACACTATGGCACCCACAATGACAGCGGTGGAACAACAACGGTCTAACGGAGTAACCATAGTCTGAATAACACCTGGTGTATAAGAATGTCGGCTGCAACGTCTCCCAGCACGGTAAATCCTTCGAACAATAGCGCAGCGACGATGGACCGGTACGCGTCCTGTGGATCGATGAGCATGACTGCTACGGACACGCGTCGTACCACCTTATACGGTGTTCCATCCAGCCAATGACGACGAAGCCTTGCGTGATGCGTGATGCGTGATGGTGGGTGGACAAGGATTGGTCCATTCGACGAGCAAGGGGGGTTCGAATAACGTCTGTGGCATAAAACTTAGGACTATACCGTGAGCAATCATGTAAAGTCCACTGATAAATATCGCACCGACGATGGAACGGTACAAGAGGTCCTGTGGATCGGGCGACATGACGAACACTGTGCTACGGACACGCATCGTACCATCATATAGGTTGTCCCAACCAGCCAATGACGACAACGCCTTGCGTGATTCGGGGGGTGGGGTGGGCATGGTATGTTCCATTCGACGACTCCGACGGGCGAGGGGTGTCCAACTTAGCGCTCTTCGTGCACTACCTGATGCAGCACGCGGAGTAGGACTGGACCGACGAGAGGGAGTGACCGTCGGCGCCGGACGTATGTAGGCTCTTCTGGAGACGTTACCGACCAACGCCATGGGTAGATTGATGGCACGGAGTTGTCGTGCGAATGGCTGCCAACCCGTCGGATCGGTCTTTCTCTTACGCAACAGATCATTAACGAGATCCACCACGTTACTTCCGACAACCGGCACGCCCTCGTGTATCAGTTCACCGCGAGCGGTCCACGCGATATCTCTCTTGAGATGCTCCATCAAACGGCTGGCTTTGGCCTGCATGGTCTTGGGAACGGTGGCCAAGACGGTGGCCTCCAGTCCGCTAATAGGGGCTCGTGCTGTACCCTCCGACCCCGACTCCGACGTCACCTCCGACTCGTTCATCGTGACCACGCGTAGCGGTTCCTTGATGCGTTTATCGGCCAAGACGTTGTACCGCTGCAACACCTGATTATACAGGGTCACCTTGGTCCCGTCGTCTAGGTCCTTTCTATCTAGGATGGTCTTCATCTCGTCATCGAAGGCTTGCACCTTCTTGCCTAAGGTGTCGGTTGCGGGTGGGGGTGGGGGTGACCGAAGCGTGTCCAACAGGCGCGGGTCTACCAAGGCCATCTTGCGTGCGTGTTCCATGTATCTACCTTTTGGTCAGCACCTGTTGGAGCAAGGGTATCAAGACCGAACTTGCCAACGGTGCTAGGAAGGCCGATAGGAAACCGCCGCTCTGTCCCTCGCCAACCTGCGGTTGCAGCAAGATGCGTCTTCTTCTGGCAGCGAGCGTTCGTCTATTAGCCAACTCGCGTAACTTCGTCTTGTATTTATTCAATCGTCGCCTCTGTAAAGCGGTCAATGGAATGTTCTTTGTTAGTATGTTGTAGGCACCCTCGGCTAGTGCACACAGCAGATCGGCGTCGGCGTTGGCGATGATGGCCTTTTTAATTTTGTTGTTCTTGACTCTGGCCAGAGCCTGTATGCACACGATGTGTCTCTTCACCAGGGCAGACATGATGCGAATGAAGAGACTATCCACACAATCGGTCGTTTTATACATTCGGCAAGTACACGTACTGAACACCGTCGTCCGGAAAGATGGCCGTGTGCAGACGCATGTCCTCGGGCGTGTCCTGTTTGAGATCGACCAATAGATAACCGTACGGTACCGCCGTGGCGTCTTTAAACGCCTCTTGCACGAACTTGCCGCGTCCCGGATACATCTGCCGAGCCAAGGTCGCCATCTGCGATGCGTCACGTGGATTCTTGAACACCACCATGTACTGCGAATTCAGACTGATGGTGCGACTCTCTTTGTTTTTAGGGAACAGGTTCTGTACGAGATACAGCACGGACGTGTTCCGGTGGTGACTTTTTTTAGTGAACAAGGTCGTGACCCGTTCGTCCGTTTCTGCCATGAGATCGTCTATGACGATGAGGTTCCTCGTTGTCGGATCGAACATGGCCGCCGTCGGTAACCCTTCCTCGAATCGCACGTGACCCAAGTCCATCGTTGCGTAAGCCTCTTGCCATTCTCCGTAACACCACGTTATTTGTTCGGGTGGTGGATCGATCATCGCAGCGGCGTGACGCAACATACGCGTCACGAAAGTACTCTTACCGCACCCCGTCGGTCCGGCGACGATGCACGTGAAGGGGTGTTTCCATCGGGCATCCATGATTGCGTATGAAACGAGTGCAGCGTGCATCGCCTTTTCTATACGTCCACCGGACCCGTGGTCACCCCGTCCTCGTGCACCACTCGTTTGGCGTAAAAGTAGGTGAGTGCATCCCGTACCTGCACGTACGTCATCACGATAGATTTATGCACCCGGAATCCACGGTTCGATCCACCTCCGCTCCGACGGTTGGTGAGCACCGCCAGGAACGCGTCCTTGTCGATGGTGTTGTGCCGTTTGTTCAGTCCTTTGGTGCTGTACTTGTCGGTGGCTCCGAAACAATAGTACGTCTTGCTACACAACCCCACGAACCCGGCACCGGACCACTCGACCTTGAACAGACCCGGTGTCCTCTTGTCGAACGCTCTTCGCGCCTTACAGCACGCCTCGTCGCCGACCCACGGTCGATTGGCGAGACGACAGCGCACGTATTCGTTCCGATGATCGTCGCAACATTCGGACGGGAGCCATTCGGAACGATGTCGGAAATAATGTTCTCGTAGTGCTGGGGTCACGAGGTCATCGACGGACTCACCGGCCAAGGCTAAATAGGCACTATCTGTATCCATCTCGCAGTACTCGAACAGAGGGCGCTCCACGTATCTGATGATGAAGTCGTAATAGAACTGCAACATGCGCATCTTGGCGTACTGCAGAACGAAGAATCCCACGTGTACGGGTAGGGTGTACTTGACGATTTTCTTGTTCAACTCTATCTCGTACGCGTCGTCGACGACGATATCGAGTTGTCGGAACCGTTTATCGTTGACCAGGAGCGATGCCGCCTTCTCCGTGCAGTAGCTGACGTCACGATGTCGGTCAACGTTGGTGATGGTCTTTCCGTAGCCCGAGTTCCCCAGCAACTTCATGGTGTCCGCGATGATGGTCTTGTCTCGGTGAACGTCGCCCTCGCGTCGGGCCTTGGACACTGCATCGCCGAACCGCCGGAAACACGGAATAGGATCGTATTCGATGACCTGGTACACGTGCAGTACCTCGAGACCGTGGTCCAGATACCATCGCAGCAGTGGCGTTGCGAGCAGTATCTTATCGCCGCAATAACTACCCACGAGCATGCGTCGCGACGTCTTCATGATGTCGTGTTCTTCGGCGTATCGGCGCATGAACGGACCGAGATCCTCGCGCATCAGACTGATGTTCTTGAACACGGGCTGCATCTCGGCAAAGTGCGCGCGCAATTCTTCCGGTACGCGAATGTCGCACTCGATCATGCCGAACACGGTTCCTGCACGCACTCCGTTCAGGATCTGTTGCGACGTCATGGTCCAGCGCACGTGTCGACGTCGGGGAAATGCAGCATCCAGACACTTACGTACGGTCGGGGTTCGTCTCATCTCTTTCCACTCGCATTCCCACAGCTCGACGACTGTGACAAAGTGACGTAGATAGGTGGTGGTCTTTCGGGTCTCGGCGAGCAGTTCCGCCATTGGTTTCCCGTTGACGGCGTTCACCTCGTCACGGTTGCACGAGCAACCGTGAAAGTAGCACCCTTGGAACTGATAAGCCGTCTTCGTCTCGCTACACCATCCGTCCACCCGATGTTTGCCTATTCTCTTCTCTCGTCCGTTGATCTGATGCCGTATGGGACGTCCCGTGCGTTCGGATTCCCACGTCAACCATTCTCCAGCCATCTGTCCGTACAGCTGCGCCGATTCGGGGCGGAAGTCCTTCTCTGCTCGTCGTCGCGTGTACCATCCCATAGGCATGTCTTGCATGAGCGACCACAGGTACAGTGCGTTCGCATCGTATCCGACGATCGCTCGGCAAGGACGATCCGCCTCTCCGTACTCGTTCTGACGTAGCGTTGTTACCCCTTTCTCGTGATAGCGATGAAAAATGATCGAAGGCCCGCCTACAATGTTCTCTTTGACGAGGTCGTGCAGGTCTTTATTCTTCTCGTTGAAGATGGTAAAGTAGGTCTTCTCTGGAAGGTCGTTGAACAGGTACAGCAGGGTCAGACCAGGTACGCTGACACCTTGCTTGAACATGTCTATTCCACGTTGTCGATAGAACGCGAACTGTCTGTCGATGGCCTGTAGAAAGGGAACCACGTCCCTGTTGTTGTACCAGACGAGAAAGTCGCGCAACGTCGTCATGCCATTGACGCGCCAGGCCTCCTGGCAACTGGCGTAATCCTCGTCTGAAATACCTTCGTTCTTCAGTCGACTGAAAAAGGCCTCTTTCGGTGGAAGAGCGGTGTCGTCGAGTCTCTCCAGACGGTCCATGTACTCGTACGGGAAATGACCTTTCGTCACCTCGCATCCGTACGCTTTCAGATACTTGTCGTAGCTGAACCCGGGGGCTATGTAGTTGATCATGTCGAGGAATTTCAGCTGATCCGTTGAAAGACACATGAAAGTGTTGTTGCGTTTGATGACGAACATTGACCCGACGCCGTCGTTCTCGTCTTTCTTGTTGCCCTCCTGCTCCCTCTCGTCCTCGGCCTCGTCTTCGGCTTGTTCCACGGTCTTTGAAGTCGTCAGGAAGTACGGTATGAGGAACTGTTTGATGGCATTGAGATCATACTTCCCCGAATTGAACCCGATGACAGGTAACTGACGCATCCATCCATACAGTTGTCCCATCAGCGTTTTGTACGGATTGGTTGCCGGTCGAGCATCCTTGTCGGTGGCTGATCGTGCAGCCTCCTCCCGTGCGTCCCATTTCGTCAGCTCTTCTGCGAGTTGTTCCAACACATGATCGTATGAGTCTTTGATCTTGTCGTACGCGGCCTCACTCATCGTTTGCAGGATAGTCATCATGGTGCTCACCAACTTGTTGGTGTCTCCGTCCGTGACGATGCATGTCACCTGTTCGTGTCCGGGTACGTTGGATGCCACGCTGACGCTCAGCGGGACGTGACGCGCAACCCAGTGAACCTGGGCACTGTCAGACGGAAGGTGTTCGGTGTCGAACCAACACTCGAAGTCGAAGGTGGCTCGGTACGGATAGTACTGCAACGCTTCGGCCACTCGGATGTTCTCGTCGGCCAGTCGGTCGAACACCGATGGAGTCGAATGGTACACGCCACCAGGATAGACTCGACGCACACCCCCCGTACACGTGCTCTCGTGGTTGCGTAAACTCCATGCGTCTTTCCACAACGAGTCACCACACTTCCGACATCTGTACGAGTGACAGTACATGCGTCTATCCTGGATGAAGGAAAAATGTGTCCCGTGAAGATTGAGGTAGAGCGTGTCAGGGTACTTACATACCGAGCGACGAACGAGTTCTGCAGTTGACTTTCCATCCTCTCCATCCGGTGGTACGAGACTGTACACGCACACATTCGTTTGGAACGTGGTCTCTACACGATAGAGGTCGTCCATCGTGACCCCGGCAAATGCTGCCATGGGTACGCCGTCTTGGGCGTAAGTCTCGTACAGCGTCTTCACAGCTGGTTCCAATCGACGACTTTCACATCCTCGATGCAGGGCCTGACATCGGAAGAGACACAGGTTGTCACTGTACCTCTTGGCATGGATGGGTTCCTTTTCCAATCCGATGACGGCTTTGTTCCTCTTGATGTAGACTGGAAGGTCGGTCATTCCTACACATCCTATCGGGTGATCGATGATGCGATTGACGAAAAATGTGACATTGGTCACGAGTTCGCACACCCACGCCGAATCCGGTCTTTGATTGATGGCCCATTGCAAGACGTCGGTTTCTCGGATGCGTTCGAGGAACTTATCAAACTCCTTGCTGTTAGTGATGAGACTGGGCTCGTCCAGGTAGCGTCCACAGCAGTTGCACGAGGGATGGTAGTACTTGTATTGACCCGTGTTCTTGTTCCTCAGAATGAACCCGTAACTGAGGTTAATCTTGAATGCGTTGGTCTGTTCCTGGAACACGTCCTTCAACGGCGTCTCTAGAACGGTCGTGTCTAGCGTCGTTAATCTGTAATCGTACCTGCACTGGAGAGGACCTCTCGATACACGTGTGCGTATGGTCGACCAGTGCGCTCGTACGACATCTAATAGTTCCGTCGACAGGTTGTCGGCGAAGGGGAGTCGAGCAGGTGGGTCGATGGGGTCTGCGTCGGTAACGAGTGGATGGTTGGGTGTGGTGGCTTCCCTGATTGGTCTCTTCGGCGATGGTGGTTTCGTGACGCCATCGTCGGTACACGCTTTTCGTGCGTGTCTGGTCAGGGCATAGCGGCTAGTGAACTTCTGTCCACATTTCGCACATGTGTACACTGTGGTCTGTTTTCTATTACTGCTACTGCTACTGCTACTGCTAAGACGACATACGGACCTCACATGTTGTTGCAGATCGTCCCATCTCTCAAACGTTGCATCGCATTTACACGAATATTTCGTTCGCTTTGCCTGGTCGCTAGGTGGCACCTCTATTGGTTGCGCCGCCGCATACGTGTGTTCGTTCACTGTCGGTAACGCATGACTCGCTACGTGGCGTTTTAGCGCTGCATACGTGTCGAGCACCAGTCCGCAGTGACGACATTGGTGTCGTTTCATGATGCTGTACGTGTCTACAACTGAGAGACAGCGGTCCTTAGTACAGCTATATAGTACGTGTGGTAGTGGTGGTGGTGGTGGTGGTGGTGGTGGTGGTGGAGGTGGTGGTGGTGGTGGTTGGTGCATTGTGATTGGTGATTGGTGATTGGTGAAAGGTGTATGACCTAAGGTGTGATCCTGTGGTATTGGCTACTGTGTGTCCACTATCGATGGCTACGGGTTCTCTTTCCACTATGTAGACCGTGGCAACACCACTGACAACACGTTTCATTCATTGTATGACGTTTTATTGAGTATATACTGACATAGACATATACAAAATATACATATACATATATATATACACGGTTATACTTATATAATTACTATGAAGACTTTAAGGTTTGTGGGATTGTTACATCCGCGATAGTGACCTCTTGCTTACGATCGGTTATCGATACGCCAGTGGCTAGTTCCATGGTTATTAACTTGTGGGCTTTTACACCACGACAGAGGTTACGTACAATGATGATGATGATGAATACTATATAAGTCTGTATATATATATATATATATATATATATATATATATATATATATATATATATATATACATTACTCTATGTCATACAACTACAAGCATACATTAAACGAGAGAGA
The DNA here is from genome assembly GCA_963662155.1 of Lamellibrachia columna. Classification (NCBI taxonomy): domain Eukaryota; kingdom Metazoa; phylum Annelida; class Polychaeta; order Sabellida; family Siboglinidae; genus Lamellibrachia; species Lamellibrachia columna. The sequence continues at coordinate 32,709,865 of OY759273.1, read as the reverse complement.
GAGAGCGACTAACTACTGTTATTCCGTTGCAAACGGTGCTTCTTAAAATGCGGGGGTTTCAATCATAAAATCAACAATTATCTGAATTAAATTATGTACTGTGCGTCTCCTCTCGTCTCTTGCTAGCACGGGTGCTTCCTCCACCTCCTTCTCCTCCTCCTCCTCCTCCTACATAAAAGAAATACGTCTACTGTTCATCGTGTGTTGATATAATGTATTCTAGTATCATCACCACTAATTCCCGGCATGCACGCCTACGCAGTTCAGCCGGTGACACAGGTACGTCATCCTACAGAACAAATTAAACGATACTAATATTCCACTCCATATTACGTAATACAACAACAACTACTACCTACTAACTCGGTTATGTTTACTAATAATAATATTCTGTTGACGACGTCATATACGTGGCGTTCAATACTCCAGATCGCTCCCGAATGCTGGCTGGAAGTACGGGTGCCTCGTCGTACACTTCAATCTACATAACAACAACAACAATACTACTACTACTAATGTTCATATACCGTGGTTATAAGTGCATACATACTGCCTACTACATACTACCGACTACTGTTCATCACATACTAATGTTCACGGCTGTCGACGGATAGCGCAACGCAAATATTTCATGATGATTCCCTGGTACGGTGCCGACAGTATGGTGACTGCTAGTGATCGGCACACGTCCACGGTCACTTCCTCCACCGTGGATGGGGCGGATGTCCTCCACTCCTCCGCTATTAAACTGGCAATGTTGTTTTGCATTTCTAAATAACACACCTTTCTCGGATCTTCCTCGGCATCAGTGGCGTCGTCCTCGATGGTCGACGTCGACGGCTTCGGGTGAGTGATGGTCGACGTCGACGGCTTCGGGTGAGTGATGGTATGTTGGTCGGCGATGCTCTCGCACCCCCCGTCTGGCTTCAGGACGACGGTTTTCATCGGGAATACGTACAGTGTAGTTGGTGCTGGCGTTGGTGTCTTCTCGGCCTCCGTACTTTGCGTGAGTGGTGGTGGTGAAGCAGGACTGTACGTGAAGTCCTCGTCGTAACTCCTCCGTGTAATTTACATACTGTCCCGCCTCGCGTTTCCTAATGGTCACCATGACTTGGGCCCCCCGCAACATGTCCAGTGCTGCATACCGCTCGGCGTCTGACTTCATGTTCATGTAATCGTTAGCCGTGAATCCCAACACCTGGACAGCCTTGGCATTAAATAACGTTGCCCACACTTCACTGCCGATGGCGTCTTGTAGGAGGATACGCATAGCGAACTGATACACTACACCACGCTGCCATCGATGGATCGGACACACAAACCCATTGTTTTCAGGACTCACACGTTTGTTACACTGCTGACATGATGGATATACGATATATTTCTCTTGTACAGCACATTGTACTATGGTTAACGGCCGTCTAAATATATAAGTCCCGTTACCTACCTGCCTCTCAAGTTGGCTGACTGTCATCATCATATCGGCTTCTTGGGCGGCCATTTCTTTCTCTGCTGATGCTGGTAGTCTCGACGTGTGCTGTGGATCGGAGTGCGGTTGTGTGCCTCGTTCACTCTGCGTTGGGTTTATATACACCTCCCACTGCCTATGGCGCGCTTTCTTATCGTCGACCCTTGGTCGCGCGCGTGATGTTGCTATTGTACGCTGCTGGATGTCTGGTATCTCGTTGTACTCTGTTCACCGGTCTTGTGATCGTCTCGCGTTACGTCTGGCCATCGTGTCGCTGTGGGGGGAGTCTGATGCAATCGAATGAACTCGCGTACTCGCATGAGTATATGTCCTAGCATGTTCTGACCGGCTTGACCACTGTATGTCAGTGCACCCCAGTATCCTTCCCGACTCTTGACCCATTCCTGCAACTGGGAATACCCAGTGTCTAGCAGTCGTTTACGTAGGGTTGGATCGCGATATTTAACAGTAACTAACGCATACATTAGTGAATATCGTTGTTTGTCCCATGCTGCTCGTAACTGTTCTTTTTCTCGTATGCTCTTGCTGAGGTGTTCCGCCTGTAGACCCGTGCGCGTGGACAGCATTTTTTCTGCGGTTTGCATGTCACCATGATGCATGCATTTCCGCCATTGGTAAGCGCTTTCAACACTGGTAAATTCTCTGTGCCACACATGTATCCTGCACACGTAGAAATTTGACAAATAATGTCTGCCGCCTCTGAAGCGTATAGCGCGGTTCATGGTGACTTTATAACGTTAAAATGTACAGTTACTGTCTTAAATACACGCCGTTCTAGCGCTCTCGAGTACTCGTAACCCCCACTTTTTCCTTGCGTGATGGATGCCTGGTGTCGGTAAGCTGACAGTTGCCGACCGCTTATCTGTTTTCTGATTAGTGTGGTATTGTTCCTCGGGTTACGTCAGCTGTCTGGTTTATTTCTAGCATGGTATATATAGCTGCTGCGTTCGTCGTGTCGTCATCACAACCGCCATTGCCTTCGACGACGTTCACCACTACTATTCATAATGCCTGTCGTTCCAGTACGTGACTTTGCGGAGTTTTTGACTCTTCTGACTATTATGGGAGATTCGTTGCTCCCTCTAATGCGTAGTGTGTGAGTATTTCTTTTATTTATTTATTTATTTATTAATATTATACTTTCATAGCTCTACATAGCTCTACATAGCTCATACCTGTTTTCACTTTACATACTGTTCTATCGTTCCTGTGTATACATGTCTCGCTGATTGTTCGTCGAGTCCAAGTTCCATATGTAGCGGCTTGCCTAGCGATAACGTCTGCCAGCCGATCGGTTTCGTATTACCTATCTCTCGTTGCTTGGTTACGTCTGTTATATATAGATGTCTATGCATGTTCTCACTCTGGTTGTGTCCTTTACTTACAGAATACCTCGCTTTCACTGGGCACGGGTAATGCTGGAGATGCTACAAGTCACCTTACATCGACGGGGCTGTCAAGCGCTGGTACTCTTTCGAGAGCAACTGCACGACGACGATCTGCTGACAGCGTTCGCTGAGCATGTCAGCCGTTGGCGGCACGTCATGTCGGACATATGTCATTATGCCAATGGCTATCGCGCCCCCTCGACCGCACCTGAGTCGTGGTCTGACGACGACCTCGCCGACGACTACAACGCCGACGACGACTGCGAAGATGTCGCTTTCCGTGTCGCTTTCCGTTCGCATATGACGCAATGGAAGCTCGTCATGCATGAGTTGCTACTCTTGCATGTCCCATCACCCACACCTGTTTTTCGTCGCCTTCACAGAGGACCCATACATTACCCATCACTGTTCCGTCGCCGTCGATCGGTGTCCCTCCGCATTGCCTTGGCACGCAAACTGACTGCCCGTAGCGTTCGCCGTTCGCTATTGTCGGCATTCAATGCAATAGCTCTTCCTGAATGAACGCTTCTACCCACGAACATTTTATAACTTCTTTTTCCTTATAACCACTACCGTTTACTTTTCTATTTGTACTTGTGCTTTTCGTGTATTAAATTTTGCATCACCTTATATTCCCGTCTTGTATTGCGTTCTTGTTCCAACTGCGTGTTGGCATATTATATTTTACACATAGTCCATTTTCGTCCTGCTACATTTTATTTAACGAACGGTCCGATTTCCGTCGTCCAGCGGTTATATTATAGCCATACATGTCGACTAATTAATAACTATTACATATTCGCCTTATCTTTACCGGTTTTACTTTTATTACGTCTTATGTTCACTCCATATAACCGGCTATAACACGCCTCGGTCCCACATCAATGTTATCACTGCAACATAGTTGCTGTTTATCACTGATTAGCTCGGCTCCCTTGCTACATTGTACAGATTGGCGTCCTTTGATCTCGCGCTACGGCTCACAGCTGGATAAACGCTTCGGCTTACAGTTAACTCCAGTCGTTCGGGCGTCCAGTTGCCATTAGCTAACCACTCGGACTGGTCACTCCGTCGGGATCAAGGTCACGGTCACGTGTTTACGTGGGTGGGTGGGTGGGTGCTATTACGTGTATTTTCTTTATTCCTATGTCCACTATCGATGACTACTGGTCAATGTTCGTTCCTCCTCCCGTCGTTAGAGGGCGCTTAGGTTACCCATAAGGCACTGCGCTCGGCTACGACCGCCAGGGGGCGCTCTGAGGCGCTCTGATTGGCTGCGCGCACTCATTAGCGGTGGGCGATATTAGGGTGTTTTGCCTTTGATGTTCCTTTGATGTATGGTCCAGTGATTTTGCACAGATAAGGAGGTCCCAAAAACTTCCACTAACTACTCACGTGGTGTAAGTGGTGCACGTGGTGCACGTGGTGTACGTGGTGTGCCGTATTCACTGTATTATGCGAGCGACCTTGATCGTCTGATGCCCTGACACTAAGCACCATTGAGTTCTCTAATGTCTTTATATCAAGACCGATTAGCCCATTTAGTACAGATAGCCACGTGATCTGTCTCTATAATACAATGCAGCCGGTCTAGATTAGACGTAATTAATTCCCGTTAGGTGGCACCACTTGCAACACTTAGTCGTTTCTGTCAACTGATTCTATCGGAAACGAACGAGCAATGAACCCCGGGAACAAGGCCCGAGTGTTTGACGTTGACGGGTGGTGACTCATAGACCGGGTATTTCACGTTGACGGGCGTTGACTCATAGACCGGTTGTTTGACGTTGACGGGTGTTGACTCATCGACCGGGTGTTTGACGTTGACGAGTGTTGAGTCATAAACCGGGTGTTTGACGTTGTCGTGTATATAGTTAATTGAACTGAGGTAACATAAAATGAATGATCATATCCACCACTGTCTATAGCCAGGTACTCGTTTATATAATTAATTGAATGGAGGTAACGTAGAATGAATAATCATATCCACCACTGTCCATAGTTTTCGAGCGGTGGCGTAGTCGGATTTCCCACAATATTAGTGTTGACTCACAGACCGGGTGATTGAAGTTGACGGGTGTTGACTCATAGACCGAGTGTTTGAAGTTGACGGGTATTGACTCCCAATAGACCATGTGTGTGACGTTAGCGGGGATTGACTTCTAGACTGGGTGTTTCAGACGGTGACGAGTGTTGACCCCCCAAACTACGTGTTTGACGTTGGTGGGTGTTTACTCTAAATCGGGTGTTTGACGTTGACCGATGTCGATTCCCTAAATCGTGTTTGACGTTGACGGGTACTGACCCCACTAGATCATGTGTATTGACCCCTGACTGTGTGTTTGGCGTTGACGGGTGTTTACCCTGCTAAATCGTGTTTGACGTTGGCAGGTGTTGATGCGACATTGTTGTGACTGACGGGATATTGTCGTTGACGTCGAACAGGTGTGGACACTGTTGACAATTGTATGAAACAAGATATATATCGTTATTACGACGGCATCACTGATTTCTCTTAATTCGGAACAGGTATAATTTACTTATGACGAATGACAAAATATTACAAGGATAACCGTATTTTACGTAATGCTGTTCTACGTATGCATTTAAAGTAAATGATTTTAAAGTACCTAATATGTTTTGATTATGATTGTTTCTTCAACTGGAACAGGCCAGTCTGTCAGTGTTTGTGTATAACACAGGTGTACAGCATGGCTAGGGACACTGACATCAGTCTGTCAGTGTTTGTGTATAACACAGGTGTACAGCATGGCTAGGGACACTGACATCAGTCTGTCGGTGTTTGTGTATAACACAGGTGCACAGCATGGTTAGGGACACTGACATCAGTCTGTCGGTGTTTGTGTATAACACAGGTGTACAGCATGGCTAGGGACACTGACATCAGTCTGTCGGTGTTTGTGTATAACACAGGTGTACAGCATGGCTAGGGACACTGACATCAGTCTGTCGGTGTTTGTGTATAACACAGGTGTACAGCATGGCTAGGGACACTGACATCAGTCTGTCGGTGTTTGTGTATAACACAGGTGTACAGCATGGCTAGGGACACTGACATCAGTCTGTCGGTGTTTGTGTATAACACAGGTGTACAGCATGGCTAGGGACACTGACATCAGTCTGTCGGTGTTTGTGTATAACACAGGTGCACAGCATGACTAGGGACACTGACATCAGTCTGTCAGTGTTTGTGTATAACACAGGTGCACAGCATGGCTAGGGACACTGACATCAGTCTGTCGGTGTTTGTGTATAACACAGGTGCACAGCATGACTAGGGACACTGACATCAGTCTGTCAGTGTTTGTGTATAACACAGGTGTACAGCATGGCTAGGGACACTGACATCAGTCTGTCGGTGTTTGTGTATAACACAGGTGCACAGCATGACTAGGGACACTGACACCAGTCTGTCTGTGTTTGTGTATAACACGGGTGCACAGCATGGCTAGGGACGCTGACACCAGTCTGTCTGTGTTTGTGTATAACACGGGTGCACAGCATGGCTAGGGACACTGACATCAGTCTGTCAGTGTTTGTGTATAACACAGGTGCACAGCATGGCTAGGGACACTGACATCAGTCTGTCAGTGTTTGTGTATAACACAGGTGCACAGCATGGCTAGGGACACTGACACCAGTCTGTCAGTGTTTGTGTATAACACAGGTGTACAGCATGGCTAGGGACACTGACATCAGTCTGTCGGTGTTTGTGTATAACACAGGTGCACAGCATGGCTAGGGACACTGACATCAGTCTGTCAGTGTTTGTGTATAACACAGGTGTACAGCATGGCTAGGGACACTGACATCAGTCTGTCGGTGTTTGTGTATAACACAGGTGCACAGCATGGCTAGGGACACTGACATCAGTCTGTCGGTGTTTGTGTATAACACAGGTGTACAGCATGGCTAGGGGCGCTGACATCAGTCTGTCGGTGTTTGTGTATAACACAGGTGTACAGCATGGCTAGGGGCGCTGACATCAGTCTGTAAGTGTTTGTTTATAACACAGGTGCACAGCATGGCTAGGGACACTGACATCAGTAATCACTGTTTGTGTATAACACAGGTGTACAGCATGGCTAGGGACACTGACATCAGTTTGTTAGTATTTGTGTATAACACAGGTATACACCATGGTTAGGGACGCTGACATCATTCCTATGGCACGAAAATACGAAACTTTCACTCAACAGACGCTACTACTTTGCTATCGACTACATAAAACTATCGGACATCATTGTGACCGTCTCTTCACGTAGATATGTAAGGAGTCGTCGCACAAGTTCTCAAAATAAAAACCGTCTAGTGCTTAGCATTGGTTTAGACCCCCACCCCTCCTCCCCCCGCCCACACCCACCCTCACCCCCACCCTCCTCCCCCCACCCCCACCCTCACCCCCACCCATCCTCCCCCCGCCAGTACGTGGTGTGGGACATCAGATACGGCGTATATTACCAATCAAAAAGCACAGCCAACAGACGCCGGCCTCCTATCCATATAGGGGAAAGTCCCTAACGCGCACCTGTTCCCTAAAGCGCCCCACCCCTCCTCTAGCGGATCACAGCAACACCATGTATGCGTTATGTATTCAGTTCGGTAGATGTCGCTGTTTAAATCACGTGCTAAACGAATTGTCGTCTAGAAGTCGACTGGTGTTTGTTCTAACGATGATATTATTAGTAATTACAATTTATTACGGAACCATACGCACGTTATCGGAATTTCATTTTGGAATCTATTTATTTGCAAATGGCCGATTTCGTGTCACTTATTATTGTCCCTAAACCGCACCCCGCTATTTTGCCAACACGCACCCCCACCCTTATGCTAAAAACTGGCGGTGCGTGTTGGGGACAATGTATGCAAATAAATATAACAATGTCATGCACAATCTACATTAACCTAAAAGGCTAAATACAGTATAATTTGCAATATTGGCGTATGCATAATACACTATAATTACATAATGTAGTATACTTATATTGAACCTAAAAAGCACCCTTTTATTTCAAACGGGGCGTGACTACAAACGTGTCACCAATAGTCCTAATGGTGCTTATGGCGAGGCGGCTTTAGAAGAGGCTCTCAATGCTCTTGAGCATGGCGAGTCGTACAGGAGTCGAACGAGAATACGGCGTCCCGAGACGCACTCTTCAACGACACCATAAGGGCCAGGTAAAATGTCATCGGTTTATATTCAAATTTAACTAAATTATTTTAATGCCAGACGGTCGATTTGTAAGGTATAATTAAACAGGATTACAAGTGTAAATATGATAATATATATACACCCTGTAATAGCATGTCTTTTATGTTATGTCGTCTTAAATATGATTATGATGATTTTAGTACAGTTTACTTTATCATTATATGATGTTATTTATTGTGATGTTTGTTTAGTCTAATCCAATAGTACAATTACAAACAAAACGTTGTCTTTATCACAGGTTCGAGCACCAGGCCCAATACAACTTGGGAGGTTCAGACAAATCCTGGACAGTGACGTGGAATCAATTATCGCAGAACACGACTTAGACATGCAGCAACGATTTTACGGACTGTCGCTGAACGAAATTCGACGCATGGCGTTTAAGATTGCGGAACGTCACGGCATGTCGCAGCCATTCGACAAGACCAAAATGATGGCGGGGCGGCACTGGTTGAACGGATTTCTTGATCGCAACAACCCGCTATCTGTGAGAGAACCGGAGCCGACGGGCATGTGTCGGGCAGTGGGCTTTAACAAGCCGCAAGTAGACAAGTTCTTCGGAATCTGGAGGGCGCTGTTGGAGGACCTGGGAGAGATCGATGGTTCTCGGTTGTGGAACATGGACGAGAGCGGGTTGACGGCTGTCCACAAACCTGGCCGAATCATCGCAAGGAAGGGTCAGAAGCAGGTCAGGGAGATAACGAGCGGCGAAGGAGGAAAGACGGTCACCATACTGTGCAGCATGAACGCACATGGGCGACATATCCCTCCATTCATGATCTTCCCCAGAAAGAAGATGAACGACCACCTGCTTCTTGGTAGTCCACCTGTTACGGTTGGAGTGCTGACGAACAGTGGACGGACGGACAGTGGATGGACAGACAGTACGGTGTTCATAAAGTGGCTGATGCACTTTGTTGATCACGTCAAACCAACACCTTCCAAAAAGGTTGTGCTCTTTGTGGATGGCCACGTCAGCCACAAGAGCTATGAAGCGATTGAGTACGGCAGAGCGAATGGAATAGAGATAATTTCGTTCCCACCTCACACCACGCACAAGCTTTTTTTGCTCCATCAATGATGACGGACGACGGGAACGAGCACATCGCCTTCACTAGCGATGCAACATCGCCTGCTAGTCCAACTACACGCGCGAAACTACCTCAAGCTGTCGCCTCCACGAGCGATGCAACATCGCCTGCGAGTCCAACTACACGCCAGAGCTACCTCAAGCTGTCACCTTCACGAGCGACGCGACATCAGCACCGAGTAACGCTACTGCATGCGTGACGTCACTCAAAGCTTACGGGCTAAGCGTATTCCTACTACCTAAGGCGGGGCCTCGCGCGGGGAAACGTCGTACGCAGTATCCCGAACTTGTCACGTCTTCGCCGTACAAAGATCTGCTACGTTCAAAACAAATTAAACTGGGCGAGAAGACAAAGAGGCGCGCTGGTGGGATGTCTGTCAAGAAGTCGGACAGACGTGAGCTTCACAAAGGAAAACGCGCATGTGCGAACGGAAAGGCACGACAACCACTCGCTGACAGACCGAAGACGAGGCCTGGTTGAGGCCGCACAGAAAGTGTCTACCGATGCATCTACTGCAACGAGGTGTACGAAGACCCACCGACTGAGGGTTGGCTGCAGCGCCCAGAGTGTTGGCAGGGGCACCACGAGAAACGTGGCAATGGCAAACCTATATGTGACCTTTGTGTGTGACTAGTAACAGAATCGGTGACTGTAAACTGTCTAAAAATGTATGCTATAATTGCATTTAAATGGTATAATTTTCTCCGTAATCAGAGCAGTAGCGGAGTCGGCGACAGTAGACCGTGTCTGACCTTTGCTTTCATTGCAGTTAAATAATTGTACCCGGAATTGTAATCATCGTTACGTAGACTAACAGCGGAGTTGGTGACTGTTGGCCTACACTGTGTCTAAGTAATTATTAGGCCTTACGCTTGCTTTAATTGCAGTGAAATGCTATATAATTCTATTCGCATCGTATACGTGCGCTTTTGGGAAGCATCTTGGGCGCCTTGGGGGCACACTTCCCCAAAGTGCCCCAGATGCTGTTTTCTTTCTTTCTCTAATATCATTTCTATTTTATAATTATCATTTGATGTGCATACACATTGTTTAATTAATGTACCCGCGTTGATAAATAAAAGCAAACCGTATTTTTAAACAGCATGTTCAAAATTATTGACAAAAAACGAAGTGGGCGGTGGGCGTTTTACAAACATTAAAATATACATATTATATTAAAACAAAGAAGTACAATAAATGCGGACGAAATGCAGAAATGCCAATAGTATTGTCGTCGCCTTTTAAAACAATTGTAAAAAAACCCAGATTTAAACCAGTTTGTATAGCCAAGAATCGATGTGAATTAATGTCCATTTCACTCTTTAGGTGGCGCCACTGCTGTCGAGATTCCCACAAAACGTAAAACGACTAAAATCACTATAATTTTATGTAATGCTATCCGTTTTGTTGGGCTTCGAAAACTTTTGCGACGACCCCTAAATTCCACTCGGGATAGGGCTAGGAGGTTGAAATGCTGTAACTGTCAAACAATGCGCACGTCCGTGTTAATTCTCGGTTAGGAGCTACCCGGCCAGCCAGCACACCAACAGCGGGCGGCAAACTTATCGGTCCAACATCGTCATCCGCCTGCGGACCGATGTAAGTTTTGTCCATCGGTTCAACATCGGACCGAGGGCGGCAAACTTGTCGGGCCAACATCGTCATCCGCCTGCGGACCGATGTAAGTTTTGTCCATCGGCTCAACATCGGACCGAGGGCGACAAACTTGTCGGGCCAACATCGTCATCCGCCTGCGGACCGATGTAAGTTTTGTCCATCGGTTCAACATCGGACCGAGGGCGGCAAACTTGTCGGGCCAACATCGTCATCCGCCTGCGGACCGATGTAAGTTTTGTCCATCGGCTCAACATCGGACCGAGGGCGACAAACTTGTCGGGCCAACATCGTCATCCGCCTGCGGGCCGATGTAAGTTTTGTCCATCGGCTCAACATCGGACCGAGGGCGGCAAACTTGTCGGGCCAACATCGGCATCCGCCTGCGGGCCGAAGTAGGTTTTGTCCATCGGTTCAACATCGGACCGAGGGCGACAAACTTGTCGGGCCAACATCGTCATCCGCCTGCGGGCCGATGTAAGTTTTGTCCATCGGCTCAACATCGGACCGAGGGCGACAAACTTGTCGGGCCAACATCGGCATCCGCCTGCGGGCCGATGTAAGTTTTGTCCATCGGCTCAACATCGGACCGAGGGCGGCAAACTTGTCGGGCCAACATCGGCATCTGCCTGCGGGCCGAAGTAGGTTTTGTCCATCGGTTCAACATCGGACCGAGGATGGCTCATGGGCGGCAGCCGGTGTGTGCATGTGTATATGTACATATGTATATATACATATGTATATATACATGTGTGTGTATGTGCGTGCGTGCGTGCGTGCGTGCGTGCGTGCGTTTTTATGCAAGACCAGTTCATTGTTGCGTGATCTTATCAGGAGTTTTTGTTCCCACCCTCCTCCCTCTACCATAAGGTAGACAGCGCAATCGATAGTTGGGTTATTAAGATGCACTTAATGCTTTGACGCTTAATCGGGGTTCGCCGAGCGGTTAGATATACATGCCAGACTTGGGAGGTGTCGACAGTATTTTGATGGCGCCCCCTCTATTATTAGCCGTAACTTGAAGTCCAAGCAGGGCAACTTAATCGGGGTTCGCCGAGCGGTTAGATATACGTGCCAGACTTGGGAGGTGTCGACAGTATTTTGATGGCGCCCTCTCTATTATTATCCGTAACATGAAGTCCAAGCACGGCAACTTGACAAGGTGGCGCAAATGGTATCGGCCAATGTTGGCGCGTAGTCCCGCTATACGGGTAAGACCGCTGTTGACCGAATGTAGGGCGTATTAATTGCGATATGTGAATTTAAACAATTCATATGATGTGACATAAGTGCAAATTGAGCAGGCATATTCACAGGTTTGTTTGTAAAAGCTATTGGCTGTGACATTACGTATTTTTTTTAAAGTTTAACAGGCGGAGGGTTTTATGGGAATTTTTCTGCAACGGCCACGTGGGTGCATGAATACATGGCTATTTTTGTCAAAATTGATGGGCATCGCACGTCGGGGCTGGAGGTATGAGATTTTGAAACAATTTGGTCAGCATGTGAACGAGATGATGGCAGTTGCTGTGAACTCTATTTTGGAATTTTTGATGGTCACGTTTTCTTATAATCAGACAAAACGTTAACATGGCCACCAATGCAATTATCTACAGTGGTCTTACCCCTATAGCAGGTGATTGATCGGTAGCGGCCACTGATCTATATATGTTACAGTCAATCTGCGTAATCAGTCATTTCGTGTAATGACTGACATGTTTAGGCATTACGCGAAATGACTGTTTCATTCAGGCATTTCGCGAAATGACTGAAAATTCCAGTCATTACGCAAAACGACTGGAAATAAGGCACTGTTATTACACAGTTTGACTGGTGACCATTTCAGTCATACTGTGTAATAACAATTTGTGTTCTTTTGTCATTACATATTGTTCCAATGTTAATTGTCAGCTTTCATAATTCTTCAGACTTTCACATTACTCAAGTAGATAAACAAAGTGAATAAATATTTGTTATATATTGGCAAATAGCAACATTTTGCTAATAATTTATCCCTCTCTGGGTACAAGACTCTAACCCTCCCCCTGACAGTTTGATTGACAGCTATCTAACTAGTGTTCTCTGATTTGATGGACAGGTAATGGATGACCCAACCATTCTCCAACTGGGAATGCCAATTGCCTAGCAATGGTGACTGTCTTAATTGGCTATTGTGCATTGCCTCTCCCTATAAAAAGAACACAATCGGTAGGTGTTACTCACTTGTCTCTTGGCACAGCTGTCACAGTGGCACAGGATAATTACAAAGTACAATTTAAGGAAGAACTTTACAAAAGGTTTCAAATATGTCAAAAACATCTAATTCCCAAAGTGGAATATTTCAATACTATAGAACAACTCAAGCTTGCAGCAACTGATGAATCTTTGAAGTCACGCCATATATAACACATACTCAGCAAGTAAGAACCACCCGTCTTATGCTGAACATTGTTTCTTGATTTTATGGGTGATAAATTTACCAGATATTTCACAATTTGAGGGGTAGATATTAGTCCATTTAATCAATGCAAATATTCCAACCTATAATAAATGAGGTATGGGTGGAAAGATAATTAAATAATCTTCCAAATGTGTATAGCTAACATGTAATTATGCAGTGATGACATCATACCAGAATGTTGTCACAGAAATTACTCCACAGCCCCACATGTGCAATTTTGGTGGTTTGCATAACATGATGTGGTGTCATTTTGATTTGGTAATGGTGAAAATTCACACCTTCGTTTGCACCCTTCATTCATTGACCTGCACATTGAAGCTACAGGGGTAATTCCGTTTTCTCAGTAATAAGCCTCGAGTTCATATCCACCACAGTTGTATTGGATACCAATTCAAGCCTTGATCCTTTCTCTGTTAAATTCCTCCTCTCTTTAAGTAAGCCATGAAGTCCACAATGAAATAGTCTTTCTTCATTTAGCCATCAATTGCACGAGTGAGCACAAATGAAAGCTGTCAATACTGTCTCACAAAAGTCGAAGTCCTTTCATGATTTGTCATATTAAGCCGTGCAAACAAATTAATTTAAAAGGGAAGTTAAACAAATTGCTAAGTTTACTATAAAAGACACATTGATAAACATCATGATTATGAGTATATTACAATTACAATATATTACAATATATATTTTTTATTTATTCTCACCATTTTGCTTTAGGTAGTTTATAATTAAAATTGGATAATAATTAAAATTTGCTCCTATGTTTCGCAGGTATAAAATTTTCCAATGCAGTGACATCGAGAAGTTGATAAAGAAACAAAATACACAGTGATGCACACTGAAAACAGAAGTGATAGGATGTTCTGAACCTCTGAAGTCAATAGGACACAATGCCCTGACTCCACAAAAACAATAGGACATTCTACATTTCCAACATTCAATTTAAGATACACAGTAGAAGACAAATTGTAATTTATACTTCACAGTGTTTGCTCTGGGTATAATATCACAAAGTGCACCTAGGGGGACTGGGGCACTACACCTCGTAATAAAAACATTAATTTGATAAGTGGTTTTGACCATGTGGTGTAACTTCAATTCCTGGTGTTCTACATGATCCAAAGTGAACCCGAATACTAATCTTAAATCATAATTTCATCACAATATAAAAAATATTTTTGAGTGTGAGAAACAGATAGGTGCTAGGTGGCAATTTCTGAAAATATCTGGCTGGGTAGATGAAAAAACAGCTAGTTTGCCCACATCATTTGTCATTAATCAGGGGACGCACTGTTTCAGTCATTATGCGAAATGACTGCACCTCTTTTCCAGTCATTTCACGTAATGACTGAAATTTTCAGTCATTTCACGAAATGCCTGAGCGAAACAGTCATTTCGCGTAATGCCTAAACATGTCAGTCATTACGCGAAATGACTGATTACGCAGATTGACTGTAACATATATAAGTCGTGGCAGCAGCTTTGTGCTGGACGAGTGATATTTCAAATCCAGTTGCCATTTCTGTATTGCACTGCGAGCAATGTTCGTTTCCGTTTAAAAAATTTTATGAGTACATTTTGTGTGGCTGTTTGGCCCTACCTCTCGGTGTGATGTGTTAGTAGTTATTGGTTGACTAATGTATAGATATGTAACACCTTTATACATTGTGTGTTGTGTTACCATAATTTTCAGTATGAATTGTTCAGGAATGTTTGGGTGGTTAGCCCATTTTTTTCATTTATCATATTTGGCTGGGGGATCGAGTACCCCAGCCTTTCTGTTTGTACATGTATGTGTATGGTTAATTCACTTTGTTATTACGTCCCTACTATGGAACTTGTAGACAATGTGCGGAGTGACCCCCACTGATACATGTGACCTGTAAATAACAGTCAGTAGTGGTATAGATAGTACTGATAGCGGGTAGCTGCTAGGCATAGTTTAATAATTATCATGTGTAAACATCTTTTGGGGGCCGGCATGCTTGCTGTGATTATGTGATGTATCTGGTTTGATGATGTATGCATGCCTAATTTCCGGTTCATTAATACATTAAATGTCATTATTTGGCCTATTTCAATCAACACAGGACTTGTGTTGTTATTTTGCATAAAAGGCATTTTAAATTTATTAATCAATATGAGTTGTATAGTTTTAATAAGATACCTTTCACAATGTATTTTATTAAAACTATTAACATTAAGTCACTAATCCTGCCCCATATAAATTATTGTAACTAGTATAAATAATAGCAAAACTACAAAGAGGATTACAGGAACAGTCAGTATATAAAGCACACACTTATCCATTGCTAAAAAGTGTCAAACTGCTATATAAAAGTTGGAGATATCTTTAAACAACAACAATTAAAATGTTGTCACTAATCAACAGAAACCTTCCTGAATACCTATAAAATATCCACACTGAAAGTACAAACATTCAACAGGAAAATAAAAGCATTACAACATATATGTTAAGTTTCAGAAATGCCAATCCAGGAGATTTAGACGTAAATCGGAGGGTCTCGGAAAAACGGGGATTTATACGTAAATCGGAGGGTCTCAGAAAATTGGGGATTTATACGTAAATTGGGTAGTCTCGGAAAATCAGGGACTTGTATGTAAATCGGAGGGTCTAAGAGAACAAAATATTACAAAAAGAATACTTTCCATGACAGTAACAACCATGTTTTATTATCACCAATCACCAACAGTTCATATATGATACAAAAGCACATTATATATATATTCACAAATAACTCATGAGCTCTAGACAGCTGGCACAGAAGAACAATGCCTATGTCGATCTCACATAGAGCATGCAGGGTGAATTTACCAAGCATTACAGGCACACACCTATAATTAATGAAAACCCCCACACATATATCACGAATCTACCAGAAATAATAACGTCCATGTCGATCTCACAGAGCATGCACAACAGACACAAGCCTACACATTTACTGGTGAACCTTCACATAATCCCATGTCGCAACCTTGGCCGACTTGAGAAGATCCTTCTCTGGCACAAAGGAATAGCAAGGATCGTCTGTGTTGATTTTGCATGACAGCAGCACACGCAGAGTGTCGTTGCTGAGCTGTGACCGAGAGTCAGTGTTGACTCAGAAAAACATACTCGAGTCAGCCAGAAATAAAACCCAATTAGGCCGAGTTCGGAAAATAACATAGAAAAAAAATTTGTTTTGGTTTCACTAAAAATCCAGGAGATCGGTTCTTCTTTCCAGGAGATCAAGAGATTTGGTGGATTTCCAGGAGTCTCCTGGCGAATGCAGGAGACTTAACATGTATGTTACAAATAGCATCACTTGAGTATTCAATAATACCCCTAATCCAATCACAGGCAAAATCCACACTCACTCTCTTAAAAGACTTCAGTATGTACAAAAGACCTAGATAATTTCAACGTACTGTGCAACATTCCTAATTAGACATTGCTATAAATATGCATGTGCACATTCAAACTGAAACTGTAAATTAATTGTTCAAATGTTTATTTATGAATATAACTTAACTATGATTTTTCAAGATTCTCTTGTAAATAAACAATGCTTAGAAGTTTTTTTTTTAAACTTTTTTACACTGGAAGGACTCAATTTCAAAATTCTTTTCACACTGAAAGTACAGTTTGTTTATATGTATATAAATTTAATTTCTTTAAGGGTGGCTCTCATGACGTCATGGTGTCAGTGAATTTATTTGATTACTACATTCAGCTACAAGTAAGAGATAATTATAAAGTATTAATGCATAATAAATTCAACAAATCTCCATATATACCAATCTCTAAACAAACATAGTGAGTCACCCTGATCAATGCAACAACACCATACCATTACTTTCAATACAAGCATATTATCTTCTTATACATATATTGTTAACATTTTATCACACGTTTTGAGGTTGATATGTGTAATTGTATATAGATTTGTGTAATTTATTCTTAATAAATAAGCGTCATCTCTTACTTGTGCCTAAATGAATGTATTTAAATACATTCACTTCACTTTATTCCAGCCACATCCTGCTGCGCCTGTGCTCGGTCCATTTGGTGCTTCCTACCACCATCCCGATCAGAGGCAGTTCAAAATCGTTCCTGTATGACTCGCTTTATATCATGGTTTGTACCATTTTTTGCTACCTCATTGTTTCGGACAGTATCTGAAATATTAACATAACAATTTTGTTTCTTCAAAGAAGTTACAATATGAACATTTAGTAAACTTTATGCAGGTGGCTTTATATTGACAGCATAGTGAGGGATAAGGAAAGAGAAAGTTGTCTTCTGATGCAGAGGCATAGCCATGATTTTAAAAAGGGGGACCCAGCTGAAAAACGAGGTGATGGCTGAAAGAGAGTGCCTGGTGATCCAGCCCTGGCCACACCACGTGATGGTCACAAATGTGACTGCTCGTGACATTCATGATTCTCATCAGTATAAACAAAGATTAGAGGAAGTCAAAGCAATGCAAGTTAAACAAACATGTGGACATAAACTGTCTATGAATGAAATTATCACTTACTGAAAATCACTTCTCTAAGTTTCAGTGGCTGAAGTGTCCTCTCCCCCCGACATTTCCAGTCCAGCAATATTTCAGTGCCAATTGCTGGCTGAAGACGGTCTTCATGACGCGAGTTGTCACAGCTTTTAGGATCTCTCCCCCAACGACTGCCAATAAAAAGGAATGGAACATAAGAAATTAACAGAATACAAAATAAGAACAAATCCTGTATGTGAGCCCTGTAGATCTGTGGACGGCCGCTATTGGTTAACACAGCAACTAAACATTCCACATTTCAACAGTTCGGTCTGCCAGGGGTACTGATGTAGTCAGAGCCTCTGGTGGCGAGGGTGGAGAGCATGCTATATGTTTCTCATTATACTGGTCTTTTTGATAAAGTTCAACATTCTTTGTTTTACTCCCCTTGACCTGCTCATTCGTAAAGGACAAATAAGTTTGCCATAATAAAAAAAAACTTATGCTAGTACAGTGTCTCAAACTCACCAAGGCCTTTTCGGTTTCGTTGTCTGCCAGGTTTTGTTCCAGGGCCTGCACGGCCTCCTCAGATGCCAGTGGGAACTGAATCCTCTCTGGCAGAGAGGATGGTTCCTCCCTTGATGTGGCCATCTTTTTTATCAGACTTGAGAGCATCCTCTTCATCTCATCCATCTCTCTATTTTGTTTTTCGATGATGTAGAACATCCTCGCTTGCCAAGCTAGAAATAAAAAAATGCACACTGAAAAAGAGGACATCAGTACCAGAAAAAATTAGGTTTCAAAATGAGGAAGATTTAGAAATAATTTATCTGAGGTGAGTAAAAACAATTGTTTGTATCCTTAGATCGAGAAATAGCCACCAGTAGCTACACTCAGATTGACAGATAGCCATGAGTAGCTACCCTCAGACTGGGAGATAGCCACCAGTAGCTACCCTCAGATTGAGAGATAGCCATCAGTAGCTACCCTCAGACTGAGAGATAGCCATCAGTAGCTACCCTCAGATTGAGAGATAGCCATCAGTAGCTACCTTCAGATTGAGAAATAACCACCAGTAGTTACCCTCAGACTGAGAGATAACCACCAGTAGCTACCCTCAGATTGAGAGATAACCATCAGTAGCTACTAGCTACCCTCAGATTGAGATATAGCCATCAGTAGTTTTTTAGCTGATCTTTCACAATGTGAACATGGATACAACTATCAATACCTTCATCAAAAATATAAACTGTCACTTACAAGCTGCATTATCTGGAGGCTGATGCATGTTTGATGGAGATGGTCGTACATGGTAAAGCGTCGGCTGTGCTGGTGGAGAAGGAAATGGACTTCTCTGGGCATCTGCAAGAATTATAAGCATTGTTGATACATGCACTTCAAAAACATAAAATGTTAAAATAATTAATCCTTTACCAGGTAGCCAAAGGAAATCACTTTTTTTTTGGTGATCATCTACTTGCGAGTGTCATCATCACACTCAAATGTCATCATCACACTCAAATGTCATCATCACACTCAAATGTCATCATCACACTCAAATGTCATCATCACACTCAAATGTCATCATCACACTCAAATGTCTCTAGGTTTATTCACTCGAGACAATAAAGCTTCCGAAAAGATGAATGCAGGTAATGAAAAGTGTCTATAAGTGAAATGATCACTTACTAAAAATTAATTCCCTCAGTTTCAGTGGCTTAAATGCCTTCTTCCTCTTGCATTTCTAGTCCAGCAATAAATAGAGTTACTTACATGTTGACTGACTTGGCGATGCGTGGTAAAGTGTCTGCGGTGCTGGAGGAGAATAAGGCAGTCGACTTCCCAGGGAATCTGTAAACATTATAAGCACCGTCAATACCTACACTTCAAAAGCATGTATACATAAAAATGTGAAATAATCCATGACCACTGACCAGGTATAACCAAAGGAAATCACGTTTTCTTACTATATATATATATATATATATATATATATATATATATATATAGTTAGCAGTCTAGATACAGTGCTCAGAAACTTCAGCTGGACTATTTTAATTATACATCACATGGTGGCAGCACCTCGTGTAATTTAACATATTTTAAAGAGCATGCTTTGTTTATTTATTATCGTTATACCTATTTCTCACGGTGACGGTTGCATTTACTTTGTTTGTGTTTGTTGCTATTTCAATACAAATATCTAAGTTGTCTAAATCTATTTTTACCCAAGACATGGGTCAAGTGTGGTCAGTGGGTGAGGCACTGCCCTGGCCAGTGGGCCAGGCATGATTCTACAGTAAACACCAACTGCTGGTTTGGTAAGTTTCAAAATTATGTTTTATACCATTTAAAAGTGATGCTTTCAATGTATAATTATACATATAATGTGACGTGGACGACTGTCTGTCATGTGACATAATTTGATTACGTTTTTCTTGGAAGATGCATTGACCTAAATGTGTCCCTGAGAGAAGATGCCAGATGACCCAGATAAGCTGCTCTTAAACAGTGGGAGACTTGATGAGTTCTGGGATGTTTGCATCCAGCTGGTGATATAATAGTCTAAAGAAGACACAGTTTTAATTACATTTAGCCCTAGTTGTTGTTTTATGGTGTTTAACCTAGTCAATATCAGGCACTGCCCAGCTGCCACTAATGTTGTCATGATTAATCACCCTGGGAGGGTACAACTCTGGGAGAGGGTGTTGGACTAGAGGCCTGTGCATTAAGCACAATAAGCCATATACAGTGTCCTAGACTTATAAAGGAGGGTGGACTGTGAGGTTTATTCAGTAACTATAAGTGTGAAATTGTCCATATACGGCATGTGATATAGCTAATATCATGTGACAGCAAATAATATTTAATGATTGTAAGAGTTTCACTTACGAGCTGCATGCAGTGATGGTACTGCTGTTGGAGGTGAAGGCTTCCTCGGTCACCTCCAATCATCATGCAGTGATGGCGGTGCTGTTGGAGGTGGAGGCTTCCTCGGTCACCTCCAATCATCATGCAGTGATGGAGGTGCTTTTGAAGGTGGAGGCTTCCTCGGTCACCTCCAATCATCATGCAGTGATGGCGGTGCTGTTGGAGGTGGAGGCTTCCTCGGTCACCTCCAATCATCATGCATTGATGGTGGTGCTTTTGGAGGTGGAGGCTTCCTCGGTCACCTCAAATCATCATGCAGTGATGGCGGTGCTGTTGGAGGTGAAGGCTTCCTCGGTCACCTCCAATCATCGTGCATTGATGGTGGTGCTTTTGAAGGTGGAGGCTTCCTCCGTCACCTCCAATCATCATGCAGTGATGGCGGTGCTGTTGGAGGTGAAGGCTTCCTCGGTCACCTCCAATCATCATGCATTGATGGTGGTGCTTTTGGAGGTGGAGGCTTCCTCGGTCACCTCCAATCATCATGCAGTGATGGCGGTGCTGTTGGAGGTGGAGGCTTCCTCGGTCACCTCCAATCATCATGCAGTGATGGAAGTGCTGTTGGAGGTGGAGGCTTCCTCGGTCACCTCCAATTATCATCAGGCAGTGATGGCGGTGCTGTTGGAGGTGAAGGCTTCCCTGGTCACCTCCAATCATCGTGCAGTGATGGCAGTGCTGTTGGAGGTGAAGGCTTCCCTGGTCACCTCCAATCATCGTGCAGTGATGGCAGTGCTGTTGGAGGTGAAGGCTTCCCTGGTCACCTCCAATCATCATGCAGTGATGGCAGTGCTGTTGGAGGTGGAGGTTTCCCTGGTCACCTCCAATCATCATGCAGTGATGGCAGTGCTGTTGGAGGTGGATACTTCCCTGGTCACCTCCAATCATCATGAAGTGATGGCAGTGCTGTTGGAGGTGGAGGCTTCCCTGGTCACCTCGAATCATCATGCAGTGATGGCGGTGCTGTTGGAGGTGGAGGCTTCCTCGGTCACCTCCAATCATCATGCAGTGATGGCGGTGCTGTTGGAGGTGGAGGCTTCCCTGGTCACCTCCAATCATCATGCAGTGATGGCAGTGCTGTTGGAGGTGGATACTTCCCTGGTCACCTCCAATCATCATGAAGTGATGGCAGTGCTGTTGGAGGTGGAGGCTTCCCTGGTCACCTCGAATCATCATGCAGTGATGGCGGTGCTGTTGGAGGTGGAGGCTTCCTCGGTCACCTCCAATCATCATGCAGTGATGGCACTGCTGTTGGAGGTGGAGGCTTCCTCGGTCACCTCCAATCATCATGCAGTGATGGCAGTGCTGTTGGGGGTGAAGGCTTCCCTGGTCACCTCCAATCATCATGCAGTGATGGCAGTGCTGTTGGGGGTGAAGGCTTCCCTGGTCACCTCCAATCATCTCGCAGTGTTGATAAACAAACTCAATATAACTATTTTCATAAATCAACAATTTAAATAATCGATGGACAGGTGTTCAAAGGAAATAAATGTTCTCATTTCTCCATCTTAAGACAGAAGGCCACCCTGGAAATCACTAATATCTTATGCCTATGTGTGACAGACTGCCAAATTGATGTGGGCTGAGCTGAAGGGGATACAACGTTTTAAGCAATCATATGCTACTTATCTAACAGTGGTTTAAAATACCAATGTACTTAAACAAAATTATGAATAAAGAGAAATCCTATCAAGTTCTCACACTTTTACTGTTTTTGTGCAGTTAACTCACCCTGACCACCACCATCACTGTCTGTATCAGAGCTGGTGCTGGAATACAAGTTCTTCAGACACCTGAAATAAACAAATATTCTTGCTTGCACGAACAAGACATAATTCTGCATGACATAACCTCATATATATATATATATATATATATATATATATATATATATATATATATATATATATATATATACATATATATAAATGATATATATATATATATCTGACAGTGCATTTAGGAAAGCTACACACCTTTTGTGTCGTGGATGCTTGGTCACCAAAACATCTGTGAAATCAGTCCCAAGTCACTCTTTTTTTCGGACTCCACAAGCCACCGGCGAACTTTTGGGTAGCTTTCTATGAATATAGAGAAAACTTGGGTAATCTCTGTAAATCAACGGCCATTACAAATTATGCATAAACACTAAGTATTTCAGTTTACAAAAACTCCACTGAGTAAAACATTAACTGTGATGTCATCACATTAAGGAAAGTGCGCTTTTAAACAAGAAAAAAATTGCACATGGTTTGGAAGGTGTGGGCATAATTTAGAATATTGTGGTTTTATTGAAAAATATTAAATGTGCATTTATGAATTTTAGTGTATTGGATAAAGTAAAAATGTACTCACCATTCTTATACAGCTCCTTTATTGGATAAGCTTTCCAGTCTGTGCCTGGCAAAGCTTTTTCCTTAGCAGCATTTGTGATTTTTTTTGTATTTTTAAAAGGTGGCCAGACTGCACAACTGGTGCCGTCCAACCACGTTAATGGAATTAATGCTGTCTTTGGATGATACATTCTTTCATTTTTCAATATTATTTCTTTTTAGCAGACAAATATAACCTTATACCCTACTCTATCTAAATTAATTTATTGCTCATCTAATGTTACTAATTGAAAGTAACACATGGAATCTTGCCATTTACCAAGCCCTTAGGACTGATGAAGAAACGGAACAATCACAAACTTGTTGTTGTAGGGCAACATGACAAATGTGCACGTCACTTCTGCCATGGGTGCAACCTAATGGTGACCAGTAGGTCTGTCCACCAGAAAAATGCCTAACTGTGAGGAGTCCAAGGGATGACTGAAGAAATCAGAGACCCTTGAGAATCTCTCATAGACTATCAAAGTGTCACATCTGTTCTCCATCGACAAAATGTTCCTGACAAGAACACATGCATGTCTCACTTACTTTGACACAATTGTTGTCACATTCTGATGAGAACATAAGATTGTTGGAAAAGACTTGCTTGAACTGGGAATATTGTGCAAATTGACATGGAACAGGTCCCAGATTATGACATTTTCGAGGAACATTGCTGTATTGCTTACTTACTGACTCGGTTTCTTGTTTCTCTGACAATCTGCGAATTACTTGCTGCAAAGGAAAATTTGGTTTGCGGACTAGTTTTTCAACTTTCCCAAGACAGTTCTCAAAAGGGAAGGCAGAGTAACTGTCCAAAGGGCTGAAGTTTCTGACATCAGCAGCCAAATGAATGAGGCCATGAACATTGTACACCAACACGTCCCTCCCATACAACTGTCCTGCTTGAGTAACAAACAAACAGAGAAGCTCATGTGCATACTGACAGTGACTCACACAGAAACCAGGGCTAACAAGGCAATAAATGCCAACAAACAGTAACAAGAAGTGCTTGTGTAACTGTTTACACAAGACACCTTTCAGAGCAACAGGTCCACTGTATAAGAGAAACTGAACTCTGTGGTGTATCACAAATGTCCTTGCTGGTGTATCACAAATGAAACATGCCATGCAAATCTGTAAAGGGTTGTTAAAACCATCCATACAAAGTCTGTTTGTTTCTAGCTACAAACTCATGCAGAAACTCCTCAATGTTTTCAGGTTTTTTGTTCTACAGTAAATGCCAATGATGAATGGGTCAGCGATGAAAGGTGTAACAACTCTGGCCAGAATTGGCCAGAACTGATTGAGTGAACATTTAAACAAGGGTAGCCCACCAATGTGTAGCTGTATGTTGACAGACTGTGCATCCACATAACCTGATGTGTCAACTGTGTAGATGGCAGTTTTTAGAGAGGTTGCAATCCCGAAATGATGGCATGATCCTCCAGAAATGCTTTTTATCTGATACTGCCTTACAGTTCCAATCAGAGTTCTATGATATTTGGGAATATGTCGATGTAATGTCCGCAAAAAGCCCAAAAGCACAGACAAAGTAGAATGTGGACTGTTAAAATCAGAAGCCCAGGCTCCTAGTCCACAAGACAAATATTCATCTATGTCATCATGATCAGTATCATCTTTTCCACTGTCGTCTTCACTATCATCCTCAGTTTCAATGACATGACGCTGAGAGGGAACAGGAGAGGCAGGCAGAAAAAGAACTGGAATGACAACATCAGAGAATGGACAGGCCTCGACTTCTACGAATCACAAATGGCAACAAAAGACCGGCAAAGGTGGAAACAGATTGTGCGATTATCATCAGAGGTGCCCCAACGACAACAGACGGTTACAGGATAGGTCAAGGTCAATACAGGGCAGAACACTAAATGAAGATTTCACAGAATATATATACAGGTGTAATATATAGATATAATAATATAACATTCTGTGTTTCTATTCTGATAAATTACTTGCAACAAATAAACATAGTGACAGTACTGAGTATGGAGCCTGTATAAATAACTCTTCATTTCAGTCTTCACCTAAGCCTTGGCTAAGCTAAGTCCAAGACAGTTCACGGCCTTCGAGTTTGATGCCTAAAATTACGATGTCTACGTTGGTGTGCTTTGCAAAAAAAAATTTATTTGTATAATGCTCAAAATAAATGTATTGGATAATAAACAATACAGCCAAAGATTCATAAAGGAATTTCTAAAGATTTACCTTGTCTTGCGGCGCGCCAGTCGTTTATAAATTGTAACTGTAAAAAGAGGTCTTCGAATATGGCTGTATGGGGTAGACTTGCAGAAAAAAAAATTTATAATGATAATTGTCAGTGAATATTGTAAACATATGGAGTTTATAAAAAGTAAATGGTTTCATAATTTTTTGTGAGAATAACTACACAGATCATACAAATTTTAGTTTCTTTTTATTTTATTTTGAATGACATGCAAAATTTAATACAAGTAATAAATCATAAGGGTACGGCATGCGCTAGATATCAGTGCTTGGGACTCCCTCGGTCCACGCATTGATAAATCACCTCCTGCGAGTGCCGCACCAGCGGCTGGCAAGCGGGGTGTTGTCAGCAAGCGCATGCCAAGTGCTGCCGCCTGCCAGCCGCTGATATCCGCCCTCGGGCCGATGACTGCGTGCTGGCTGGGTATATCCATAAAGTACGTCACGCTATTTTTTTACTTTTATGACCCCCCCCACCCTTCGGCCTCTGTACACCCCTAAAACAACGTTCGCTTTGCGAAAGACCACCCCAACACCTATTATGCATACATCTATTTTTCACCAAGTTTGCAGACTTTTCACACACCATTACATACATCACTGATGCATGGTAGAGCCCACATTCCTTTTTCCTCTTCAATTCGAATTCAGTTGAAATACATCCCACAAACTGGTATAGCAATCGATGCAATCAGTCTGATACTGACAGCTAGACGAGCAAAACAAACTTTTTAAATAACAAACTTAACGATCGCCAAGATACACCCTACCCCCACATAACGCACCGTAACACTTACCCGGACACCCGTGACGTACTTTCTGGACGGCCCCTTACACGATACGCCATGTCCACCGGCCAACGAATGAAAAGGATGTAATCACATCGAACTGAACAACCTTTCTCGTGTTCTCAACAATCGTGTCTTCAACTCGCATTCAGTTGAGTTTCACGTTTATCAACTAAAGTCATAGTGGGAGACAAAAAGTGTAATCTTGTGGTCTCAATTGTCGCCATTGAGCACATTTTGATGTATACTTCTGCAATCATCTGTAGAAGTTGAACACCTAACACACCATTTGGTGTAGACGATCACCTCCACGTGGGTCTACAAATTACTGTGTAGAATAAACTACGACAAATGTTCATCTGTTATAGTCTCACGTGATAGTCATCGTTACACATCAAGTCCGCAGTGGCAGCAGGAAATTTACGGTCATATTACTATTTTTTATGACTATCGCCTCCACTTCCTTCTAAAACCTTACTTATGATTAAGGATGTCTTTTAGGTGGCCTACCAGTGGAGACAGTTGGAGACCGCTTCATGTAGGGTTTAAGTATATCGCCGTCCTTAGCCTGTTGTTCTTCCTAAGTTAGTTGCCTGGTGGGATCTTTGCAATAAGGACTGTCTACCACAGAAAACAATAGCTCGACCACATATATTAGTGGGGAAAATTGTAGACAAACAGTTTTGGCAGCATGTGTGTTCAACTGTGCAAGCAGATTTTCACTAGCATCGTTTAGTGAATAGTCATGGTCACTTCCAAATGATTTTTGATCTTCTGAAGCGATAAATGCCCAACCGTGTTGTCAGACGGAAACGTTCACATTTCTTCTTTTTCTCAAGTGTCAGTTTGGCAAGAGCTTCTCCACGTTGAAACTCTAATGAGCTGCAATTTGTGACAGTGCCCTGGTGCAACATCTAGAAGCTTCACAATTCATTAGGCATACATTATCATGACTAAACATACAACACTGATCTGATATGTAGCAAACTCTTGTGTAAAAAAAATTGGGGCTCAGAAAAGAGAAATTTTTGTTGTTGTTCTGGAAAGAGACGGCAACGTTCACGTTTGTTTGTGTCAGATTGGTAAGGGGTTCACCATATTGAATTCATCCAGTGAATAATTGTGCTGTGGGAAGATCGCTGCCAAAGTAAGGCCGTCAGGTTGCTTGGAGCGTCTCGTTGGTAGTATCTGTGGGAGAGAAAACACAGAGCATCAGACATGTGTCTGGACATCTTTGTAAGACCAGGTTTAACTTCACTGACCCCTGGTTTAACTAAACTGACTTGCACAGATCTGATTTCAAAGTTAAGTCACTCCATGCTGTTTTTTGTTGCACTAGTGGTGGAATGTTAAAACGATTTTGCAAAGTGCACGATGTCAGATGGAAATAAACATTGTTATCATCAAGTATGCAAAAAACAGTTCATCTATACATTTTGAGTCATGACAAGGCATGTTGGGTTCAGTGTTAGTTTCTAAAAGTGTACCTCTGAAATCTCACAGTTACTATTAGCTGCCACACATAACCTGTCTTTATTTGTTAACAGTAGGTCAAAATACCTGTTTTGTGCTCCATTCAGATAATGTTTGATATCATACCCCCAAATCACTTCCAAGAACGTGATAATTCCTGTTACGTTTGGCATCACCCCGCTGATACAGCAGAACATAATTCAAATTTCACTAAAATATTATCTCAGCATTCCTCCAAGTACAATGTGTGGGTTTTTCTAGAGAACTGGACCCTTTCCTAAATAATGACGGTTAATCAAATAACACCTGTTTGAAATTTGCGGATCACCGACAGATTTTAAGGATTTGTCAGTGTGGTTGAGTTGTTTACAATGCAAATCTGATGTGCCTGGTAACTTGCAATATAAATAACATCCTCATTGCATTTAATCATTTAGTTCACTATGTTTGATGTTTGTCAAACAATATTTTATCCAAACAATGTATGCTAGGAATGCCAGTGGGGACCGTACCATGTGAACATAAATATCATATGAATAACAGATTTCAGCCAATGGTGAAATGATTGGGCCTAAACTTATGCCTGCTGCATCAAAACAATTATGAATCTCTACATTAATGTGGCTGATCTGTTTTAGCTGGCTGTGGACAATGCAGATGTGTTTCACACTCCAACGTTATATTAGCAGTCTAGCAGACTCGTACAAACTAGTGTTAACGTTCTCAGTACACGTGTAACTCTTCAGCCTAACAATTGCCTCAGCAGACTGTACATCTGCTGGCGTACTTTCTACAAACATCACGTTTGTCTGCATGGGAACTGTTAAAAACTCTTTTCTCACCTCGTCCAAGATGACCTCAAGAAATATAACTTAATGAATGAAAATAATGAACCACAGGTTTACAGACAATCACAGTTGCTATATTTACACAATCAGTGGCATTTCAGCACCCCTAATTTTATTTTAAAGAGGAGAATGTTTGTGCCTACCTTTCTTTGCTCAACTGAACAAAAATTATTGAGCGAAATTAATTAATTTATCATCATTTACATAACTTATAAATGTTGTGCATATAAATGTATTTTAAGCGCCTCCGAATGGATTTATCTAGATTTAAGGCGCTATACAAATGTTCTTATTATCTTATTTTATCTGATGTCAGAGCTATTTTGCGCATGCGTGAAGAGCAACTGTGCATGTGTTAGAGTGATTGCACGTGTGTTAGAGCGATTGCATGTGCATTAGAGTGATTGCGCGTGTGTTTGAGCGATTGCACATGCGTTAGAGCAATAGGGCATACGTTAGTTATCCAACATCTCATTCATTTTGCTCCGGTTTATAAGTAGTAAAATTCATTGTTTTTAAACACTTGTTCTATTGCGACTGCATATATTATTCTGTTAATCAGGGTTAAAAAAATCATGATTTTTTTTTAAATAAAAAAATTGGATTTTTTTTATTTAAATCGGATTTTTTTTTTTTTTTTTAAATTTGGTATACACAATGTCATGAAATATTTGACTATCAGGCTATCTGATGTCAATACAGCTACACAAGTGTGCGCACTTTTTGTGTCTGCCCTGACTGTAGCATTGTGTCTACCCTGACCATAACAATGTGTCTGCACTGACAGTAGCAATGTCTCCGCCCTGACTGTAGCAATGTGTCTGCCGTTACTGTAGCAATGTGTCTGCCCTGCCAGTAGCAATATCTCCGCCCTGACTGTAGCAATGTGTCCACCCTGACTGTAGCAATGTGTCCGCCCTGACTGTAGCATTGTGTCAGCCCTGACTGTAGCAATGTGTCTGCCCTGAATGTAGCAATGTGTCTGCCCTGACTGTAGCAATGTGTCTGCCTTGACTGTAGCAATATGTCTGCCCTGACTGTAGCATTATGTCCGCCCTGACTGTAGCAATGTGTCGCCCTAACTGTAGCAATGTGTCGCCCTGACTGTAGCAACGTGTCCGCCCTGACTGTAGCAATGTGTCCGCCCTGACTGTAGCATTGTGTCGCCCTGACTGTAGCAATGTTTCGCCCTGACTGTAGCAATGTGTCCGCCCTGACTATAGCAACGTGTCCGCCCTGACTGTAGCAATGTGTCCGCCCTGACTGTAGCAATGTGTCGCCCTGACTGTAGCAATGTTTCGCCCTGACTGTAGCAACGTGTCCGCCCTGACTGTAGCAATGTGTTCGCCCTGACTGTATCAACGTGTCCACCCTGACTGTATCAACGTGCCCGCCCTGACTGTAGCAATGTGTCCACCCTGACTGTAGCAACGTGTCCGCCCTGACTGTAGCAATGTGTCTGCCCTGACTGTAGCAACGTGTCCGCCCTGACTGTAGCAACGTGTTCACCCTGACTGTAGCAACGTGTTCACCCTGACTGTATCAACGTGCCCGCCCTGACTGTAGCAACGTGTCTGCCCTGACTGTAGCAATGTGTCCGCCCTGACTGTAGCAACGTGTCTGCCCTGACTGTAGCAACGTGTTCACCCTGACTGTAGCAACATGTTCACCCTGACTGTATCAACGTGCCCGCCCTGACTGTAGCAATGTGTCGCCCTGACTGTAGCAATGTGTCCGCCCTGACTGTAGCAACGTGTTCACCCTGACTGTATCAACGTGTCCGCCCTGACTGTAGCAACGTGTCTGCCCTGACTGTAGCAATGTGTCCGCCCTGACTGTAGCAACGTGTTCGCCCTGACTGTATCAACGTGCCCGCCCTGACTGTAGCAACGTGTTCGCCCTGACTGTATCAATTGACGAAACTATCTGAACACAACTACTGGAAAATATCAGCCAGATATTCTGCAAGTAAGAAGACTGGGAAGTAAGAAGACTGGGAAGTAAGAAGATTGGGAAGTAAGTAGACTGGGAAGTAAGAAGACTGGGAAGTAAGAAGACTGGGAAGTAAGAAGATTGGGAAGTAAGTAGACTGGGAAGTAAGAAGACTGGGAAGTAAGAAGACTGGGAAGTAAGAAGACTGGGAAGTAAGAAGACTGGGAAGTAAGAAGACTGGGAAGTACGAAGACTGGGAAGTAAGAAGAATGGGAAGTAAGAAGACTGGGAAGTAAGAAGATCGGGAAGTAAGAAGACTGGGAAGTAAGAAGACTGGGAAGTAAGAAGATTGGGAAGTAAGAAGACTGGGAAGTAAGAAGACCGGGAAGTAAGAAGACTGGGAAGTAAGAAGACCGGGAAGTAAGAAGACTGGGAAGTAAGAAGACTGGGAAGTAAGAAGACTGGGAAGTAAGCTGGCAAACGAAACTGAAACACAAGAAACAAGAAATCATCCCTTACTTGAAACCTTCCTGGATGAGGACAAGGAAGCATTAGTGATGAAAAACCTGTATAAACTGAAAAATAAAGGCAGTTCATGACATGAGCAAGGAAAGATCACTACAAAAGTAGGCTACAGAAAAAATTACTGCAAGAAACACAACACGTCATCTACTTGGAAAGAGGACGACCAGGGGAAAGATACCAAAGGAGAGAAAAGGGGAGATCTAACCAACAGGCTGAGGCACTGTGAGTGCCAGAGCTGGAGAAGTAATCGTGCAGTACACAAATACTGATGAGCTCACTAAGGAAAAACTTACAGAACTAAGATGCAGAATAAAAAGCCATTCATCTCCACCACATGTTGCAGCAGTGTCAGAAGTAAAACCTAAAACTTATAAGAGACACTTGACTACCCAAGAATACAATCTAGAAGGATACGACATGGAAGTACGGAACACTGGTGAGTACAGTGAAAAAGGGATGATTTTATATATACACAATTTGTTACCATTTAAAATACACCAGTTTGATATCGAGCTTAATGAAGCATAGTTTTGCACTTAGAAACTTAGAGGGAAAGACACCCTCCTTATAGGCTCCTTGTATAGAAGCCCCAGCAGCACCACAGAGAATAATGACAACCTCAATAAGCTACTAGAATAAAATCATTTAGCAGAAATTTTCACGCGTTACTACTTGGAGACTTCAATTATCCAAAGATTGACTGGACAATCTCCACTACAGCTGTTAGTACAGAGGATAAGGAATTTACATTCATTGAGAAACTGTGAGACTGTTACTTAGTGCAGCACATAACTGAACCCAGTTAGAGGTTGGGTTACAAATGAACCATCACTCCTGGACCTCGTCCACGCAGGTGAAGACACACTGATTCCAATCATTGAGACAGCCTCCGCACTAGGATGAAGTGACAATTCCATCATCAAGGTGGTTCTCAACTGCTCACCAGACTACGATCCAGTTAGTAAAACTGTTTATAGATAAGATAAGGGGATTACACCAAAATGGAAGACATTCTAAGTACTGACTGGGAAGCAGAATTTTTAAACCTCCAGGGAGATGTGCAAGCCCAATGGGATATATTTACATCTAAGTAAAGTTTAGAGATGCAGAAGAACAATGTATTCCAACGAAGGTGATATTGGAAAGAGCCAGAAAATACCCAGTGCCATTGGACGTCAAAAACTGAGCAAAAATAAAGAGGAAAAACAGGTTGCGGAAGACACATCTACAAACCAAAGATGCCCAAACTTATCAGGTATTTTGCAGACACTGAAATCGGGTCAGGAGACTGACATGTAAAGCACAGAAGCTATACGAAAAGGATATCATAGAGCAAATCATGTAGAATCCCAAGAAGTTCTGGCAGTACACTCAGGCAATAATGAAGACAAGAACAGGGATGTCTAACTTTAACAAGATTTAACAAGATTTGCCATCCAAGCCAAAGGCCCAGATGGCAAGTGGACAAGGAAGCCATTGGCTTATCGAGAGTCCAACAATGTTCATCTACTTATAACCCGCCCTCCTGAGATATGTGTCCACCTTGTTTTTAAACATATTCACGCTGCTAGCAGTTACACAATCTGTAGACAATTTGTTCCATTCATTTATTGTCCTCTGTGAGAACGAGTTCTTCCTGATGTCCAATCTACATTGATCCTTTACTAATTTTACCTCATGTCCTCTATCCTTCTTGAGTGAGAAAAACATATTTCTATCAATATTTTCATACCCATTCAATATCTTAAAAACTTCAATCTGATCTCCTCTTAACCTCCTTGTCTCTAGAGTTGTTAAACCACATTCTTTCAGGCATTCTTCATAACTAAGGTCTCTCAGTTCTGGAATCATTTTAGTTGCTCTCCTTTGTATGCGTTCAAGCGTATCTATATCCTTCTTACGATATGGTCTCCATGCTTGTATACAGTATTCTAAATGAGGTCTAACTATTGCTTTATAAAGAGGTATAATTAACTTTTTTCCCTTGTATGTTATGTTTCTTCTAATCAATCCAAGAATTTGATTACCCTTTGAAGCTGCAATACCACACTGCTCTGAAACTTTCATATCAGCGCTTATTGTAACTCCTAAGTCCTTTTCTTTTACAGTAGTACCCAGAACAGTATCTCCCATCCACTCCCGGTGATTTGTTATCCTTCATTGCCTTTATTTTCTTAGCTACCAATTCTGGAGTTACAACTAATGGAACTAAATAGTCAGATTTAGCCTCCTGAAATTTAACATCAGCAACTGGTAATTAACTAATATCTTCTTTGGTAAACACTGAACTGAAGTAACCATTTAGGTCTTCCGCCATTAAAAACCCCTGTGATATTATATTTCCAGCACTGTCTTCTAGAGGTCCAACCTTGTCTTGTACGTTTTGTTTACTCCTGACATATGCATAAAAACTCTTGCTGTCATTTTTTATGTTAAATGCTAGGTTTTGCTCATAGCTTCTTTTAGATTGTCGGATTTCAGTTGTAGCTGCATTAAGTGCCTCTCTGTAATTTGCATAGTGTTCTTCCTTTCTGGTACGCCTATAAACCCTCCACATAGTTTGTTTTAACACTATTTTTCTAATAGCCTCTTTTGACAAGTGTTTCTTTCTACACCGTTTTCCTTGTTTTTGGAAGGGAACAAATTTATCGATGATACTCTCAATTTCGTATTTTAGAATATTCCAACATTCAATTGCGGTCTTATTCATCAGCATGTTATTCCAATCTAGCTTTGCTAAGTATTTTCTCATATCTTTGTAGTTACCTTTGTGGAAGTTTCTCTTGTACGTTTTCTTATTTTTACTTTCTGATTTTACATTGATGTCAAAATGTATTTGATTATGGTCACTGTTACCCAATGGTTCAAATATTTTTACATTGTCCACTAATTCTTTTTGTGATGACAAAACTATATCTAATACATTTTCTCCCCTGGTTGGTTCTAGCACGTGCTGAGTAAGAAAGCTATCCTGGATTAAAAATAGAAATTGTTGGTCCTCAATCCCTGTGCTCTCTAGAGAATTCCATTGTATGTGTCCATGGTTAAAATCTCCCATTATGATACATTCCCCTTTACTAACTTCCTTTATAGCGGTTTTTATTTTTGTGTTGTCCTCTTCGTTTATGTTTGGACTTCGGTAAACTAATCCAATAGTTAATTTTGAATTTCCTGAAACAATTTTGCACCAAACAGCTTCATCGCAATCTGCATCCCTTTCTAGTCTTATTTCATAAGCCTGAATAGATTCTTTAACATATAAAATAACTCCCCCGCCCCTTCTTCCTATTCGATCTTTCCTAAACATTACGTATCCTGTCAGTCCTAATTCAGCATCTGTTATATCTATGTTGGCCCATGATTCAGTTATACCAATTATGTGAGGGTCAATATCTTCTACCATAATGTTTAATTCGTTTTTCTTATTTACTATGCTCCTTGCATTTAAACATACGCATCTATAACCTTTTTCAGAGATGTTTTTCCGATGATTTAATATTGGTTTATCTGTGCTAGTGGCCTCTTGTTCTGCTTGAGACACCTCTAGGTAACCCCCCTGCACTTCTAGTTTAAACTATGTTTACTTCCAAAAATATTTGTCATTGTACCCATGTCACTATCTACTGCTGCTGAAAGTTTGTCCGCGAATACTGCCGCCCCCTTTCCACTTAGATGAAGCCCATCCTTCATGTACATATCAGCCCTCCCAACAAAACTTCCCCATATATCCACAAATCCAACTTCCTCTTCCCTACATTGCTTCTGGACTAACATGTTAATTGCCATCCCCCGACAATTTCGATATTTGTGACCCCCTCCTGCCCATTACAGGTAAAATCCCTGACAGTATTACCTGCTCAACCCGCGTCTGCTTTAGTGTTTTAACATGATAAAAAACATAGATTACACCAATGATCTAACAAAGGCTGACTTGGAAAAAGCGTAAGTGTTGGCAGATTATTTCTCTTCGGTATATACCAGAGTCAGATGGAGACATTCCTGAAGAAACAACATGACGTTTTAATACTATTGAGACTTGCACTATCGACCCACTGATGAAGCTAGACATACAAATCACCAGGACCTGACGGTCTTCATCCTCGTGTCCTAAATGAATTGACAGATATTATCAGCACACCACTATCCATCATATTTAAAGACATCACTGACAACAGGCATGCTACCCACACATTGCACACATTGGAAAAAGACAAACGTATTTGCAATACACAAGAAGGGAAACAAGCAACAAGCTCAGAACTACAGACCAGTCAGTCTGACCAGCGTAGTAGGGAAAATATTGGAGGCAATAATTCAACGCATGATTAATAAAGACCTGCTCAGTAACAAACAGGTTTTATCAAGGGTAGATCCACAGTTCTACGGCTGTTTAAAGTATTTGACATTTGGACCGAGACAACAGACAATGGAGATTGTATCAACGTAATATGCTGTGATTTTATGAAAGCATTTGATAAAGTGCCACATCACCGACTTTTTTTATTGTCCCTCTACTTTTTATAATTTTCATCAATGACTTACCTAATATTGTAAACACCTCAGACATCTTAATGTTTGCCGACGATATGAAGCTTTTCCACCCAACCTATGCTCAGGATGACTGCATAAGACTACAACAAGACCTGATTATTGCCAAATCCTGGACAGATTGATCACTCTTGACATTCCACCCAAGTAAGTGTGGCCACATGAGAATCGGAAAATCACATATAAAAATTACGAAAAACAAAGCCAACTCAATGATGGTCATAATACGACGTACCTTCGACCACATGGATGAACAGTGCTTCACAACAATTGTAAAGTCCCTTGTCCGCCCACACATAGAATATGCTAATCAAGTCTGGACTCCATTACTATTGAAGCACATCACAGCCCTTGAAAACATCCAGTGTAGAGCTGCCAAATTAATTCCCGACTAAATACCTTGACTATAAAGAGCGCCTGCAGAGGCTAAAATGACCAACTCTGGCTTACTGTCAACTCAGAGGAAACATGATATAATTATATATATATATATAAGACATTAACAAGGACATCACATACGATGCTTCGGTTTCATCTAGTTTAATTAGTTATGTTGAGAGACATCACCTAAAAATATTTTTTAAAAACTTGTATTTTTTTACACTGATGCACAGACGACTGGAACAGCTTCGCACAGTCTGTGGCTCCATCTATCCAATCGTTAAAATACACGAACCTTTGGTGACCATAATCAGATCCATTTTAATATAAAAGTAAAAACAGGGACTACATATAAAAAACAACGGAGGAGGAACTTCAACAAAGGCAAATATAAAGAGATGAGAACATATCTAGCAAATATCGATTGGAATAACTTGCTGAAGAACAAGATGGCAACAGAATGCTGGACTTGTTTTAAATATGAGATTGAGGGCATTACTGAGAAATTTGTTCCATTAAGAAAACAAGGGAAAGGTCCAGGAAGAAACACCTGTCAAAAGAGGCTATTAGAAAAATTGCTCACAAACAGATGCTGTGGGGGTATATAAACACACTGGAAATGTAGAAGACTACACAAACTACAAAGAGGCACTTAACCTAGCTACAACTGAAATTAGAAAATCCAAAAGAACCTTTGAAAAAAAATTTGCAGGTAATATAAAAAATGACAGCAAGAGTTTCTATGCTTATGTAAGAAGTAAACCGAAAGTTTGAGATAAGGTCAGACCACTGGAAAACAACAGTGAAAACATAATTTCAGATGGGTTTCTAATGGCAGCGGTCCCCAATGAGTATTCCAGCTCAGTTTTTACCACAGAAGATATCAGCTCACTTCAAGTTCCAGTTACTAAATTTTAGGGTGATAAATCAGAACATTTAGGGCAGTTGTTTGTAACTCCTGAAAATGATTATGATAGCAAAGAAAATTAAGAAGATGAAAGATAATAAATCACCTGGAGTTCACGGGATACCACCAAAACTGCTTAAGGAAATTGTTGAGCAAATTAGTACACCACTTGCAAACGTGTTTAACTTAGGAATAGTTGCTTCAGAATGGAAAGAAGCAAACATTACACCACTATTTAAGAAGGGATCGAGGAACAAGCCAGAAAATTACAGACCAGTGAGTTTAACATCAGTTGTATGTAAATTACTTGAAACATTAATTAGAGACCACATGGTGGAATTACTTGTAAAACATCAATTAATAAATACTTCTCAACATGGGTTCCTAAAAGCAAGGTCATGTCTAACTAATCTCTTATGTTTTTGGAAGAAATTACAAAGTGGGCAGATGACGGGTCACCAGTGGATGTTGTCTACTTAGATTTTCAGAAAGCTTTCGATAAAGTGCCACATCAAAGACCGTTACTTAAACTAAAAGCCCATGGTATAGGTAATGATGTAATCAACTGGATATAAAAGTGGTTTACACACAGAAGACAGAGAGTAATAGTAGATGGTGATATTTCAAGCTGGAAATCTCTTTTGAGTGGGGTACCATAGGGATCATTATTAGGCCCTATACTCTTTTTAATATATATATATATATATAAATGTTTTGGAAGAAGACATATCTAGCAAAGTACTCAAATTTGCAGATGACACAAAAGTATTCAGAAAGGTTACTAATAATACAGATAAACAAAGTTTACAGGATGATCTAGATAAATTAGTTAAGTGGTCAGAAAAATGGCAAATGTTATTCAATTTTGGGAATGGTAAATGTCATACACATAGGACATGGAAACATGGACGAAGAATATAAAATGGGGGATTTAACAAGATTTGCCATCCAAGCCAAAGGCCCAGATGGCAAGTGGACAAGGAAGCCATTGGCTTATCGAGAGTCCAACAATGTTCATCTACTTATAACCCGCCCTCCTGAGATATGTGTCAACCTTGTTTTTAAACATATTCACGCTGCTAGCAGTTACACAATCTGTAGACAATTTGTTCCATTCATTTATTGTCCTCTGTGAGAACGAGTGCTTCCTGATGTCCAATCTACATTGATCCTTTACTAATTTTACCTCATGTCCTCTAGTTCTGCTATCCTTCTTGAGTGAGAAAAACATATTTCTATCAATATTTTCATACCCATTCAATATCTTAAAAACTTCAATCTGATCTCCTCTTAACCTCCTTGTCTCTAGAGTTGTTAAACCACATTCTTTCAGGCATTCTTCATAACTAAGGTCTCTAAGTTCTGGAATCATTTTAGTTGCTCTCCTTTGTATGCGTTCAAGCGTATCTATATCCTTCTTATGATATGGTCTCCATGCTTGTATACAGTATTCTAAATGAGGTCTAACTATTGCTTTATAAAGAGGTATAATTAACTTTTTTCCCTTGTATGTTATGTTTCTTCTAATCAATCCAAGAATTTGATTACCCTTTGAAGCTGCAATACCACACTGCTCTGAAACTTTCATATCAGCGCTTATTGTAACTCCTAAGTCCTTTTCTTTTACAGTAGTACCCAGAACAGTATCTCCCATTTTAAAGTATACATTCAAGTTCCCATGTCCTGTATGTAGGCATTTACATTTCCCAAAATTGAACAGCATCTGCCATTTCTCAGACCATTTCACTAATCTGTCTAGATCGTTTTGTAAATGTTGTTTATCACCATCAGTATTAACCTTTCTAAACAGTTTTGTGTCATCCGCAAATTTCAGTACGTTACTTGTTATACTGTCGTCCAAGTCATTGATATAAATTAAGAATAATATAGGTCCTAATACTGATCCTTGAGGTACCCCACTCAAAACCGATTTCCAATTTGAAACTTCTCCATCTACTACAACTCGTTGTCTTCTGTCAGTCAGCCATTGTTCTATCCAGTCAGTTATGCTATCCCCGATACCATGGGCTTTTAATTTAAGTAGTAATCTTTGATGTGGCACTTTGTCAAAGGCTTTCTGAAAATCTAAGTAGATAATATCTACTGGCGATCCCACGTCTATCCACTTAGTAATTTCTTCCAAAAAACATAACATATTTGTTAAGCATGACCTCGCTTTTAGGAATCCATGTTGAGATGAATTTAATAATTTATGCTTAACGAGGAAGTCCACCATATGGTATTTAATTAACCTTTTTAATAATTTACAAATCACTGACGTTAAACTCACTGGTCTGTAATTCTCTGACTTATTTCTCAAACCCTTTTCAAACCTAGAATTTGATAAACACATCTGTACTAGGTAGAACATCTGTACTAGGTAGAACCACACAAGAAAAAGACTTAGGAGTAACATTTAGTGCTGACATGAAAGTTTCAAAGCAATGTGGGATTGCTGCTTCGAAAGGAAATCAAATTCTAGGGCTAATTAGGAGAACTATCACATATAAGGAGAAACAGCTAATTGTCCCCCTGTACAAAGCAATAGTTAGACCACATTTGGAATATTATATTCAAGCATGGAGGCCATATCGTAAAAAGGACATAGACAAGCTAGAAAGAATACAACAAAGAGCAACTAAAATGATTCCAGAATTGAGAGACCTTAGTTATGAAAGCCGCTTATTACAATGTGGTTTGACAACACTAGAGACCAGGAGACTAAGAGGAAACCAAATAGAAGTGTCTAAAATAGTTACTTAGGTTTACTTAGGTTCTTCCTGACCATAGGCGGTGG
Source organism: Lamellibrachia columna (assembly GCA_963662155.1). NCBI lineage: Eukaryota > Metazoa > Annelida > Polychaeta > Sabellida > Siboglinidae > Lamellibrachia > Lamellibrachia columna. Next base: position 32,670,350 of record OY759273.1, on the reverse strand, counting down.
CCTCGGTGGTCAGATCTTTTTTTTCCCTTGGAATTTTCTATGACTTTCTGACAAGGCAGCTATGTAGTTGTAGAGAAACTCCTCAGTACTCCAATGTCTATCTAGGCGGTTTTTAAATGAGTTGACACTTGGGGCAGTTACAACTACTTCCGGTAGATCATTCCATAATCTGGTAACTCTAAGTGAGAAGCTTTCTTTTCTAACATTTGTACAAGCACGTTCTATAAACAATTTAAAACTATGACCCCTTGTTCCTTCCCTTGTATCACTGTCTTTGTGCAGCTTGACAATGTTAGATACATCACTGTCATATTTCCCATGGAGCAGTTTATATACCTCAATCATATCACCACGAGTTCATCTATATGCAAGTGTAGGAAGTTTCAATCTCTGAAGTCTTTCCTCGTAAGGAATATTCTTCATACCAGGAAGCTGTTTTGTTGCACGTCTTTGCACATTTTCGATGGCATCTTTGTATTTCTGTTTATAAGGGGACCATATTGATATTGCATAATCTAGATGACTCCTAACTAAAGCTTTATATAACGGCACAAAGTTATGTTGATTTAGGGTTGTAAAGGACCTTCTAATAACTGCCATGATACTATTTGCTTTGTTTATTTTTTGGTTGATGTGTTTATCAAATTCTAGGTTTGAATCATTAATAACCCCAATGACTTTTTGTTCTTCTATTCCTCCTAATTCATAGGCAGTATTATCTATCTTCTGGTTGTATGCATACTCTTGCTGTATTGTTTTCCCTACGTGAATTAAATTACATTTATCTGGGTGGAACCATAATAACCATTTACTTGACCAAGATGTTAAATAATCTAAGTCGTTCTGTAGTGTATGCTGGTCATGTGGACTAGTAATCGTTTTGAAAATCTTTGTATCATCCGCAAACATATATACATTTGAAACTATATTCTCAGGAAGATCATTTATGTATAAAACAGATAGGATCGTCCCTAATACACTGCCCTGTGGAATACCACTTGTTATATTTGCCCACTCAGAATTTGTACCATTTACATTGACCTGCTGTACCCGGTCAGACAAGAACGCCTGGATCCATCTTAGTGTGTAATACTCTATACCATACGATTTAAGTTTGCCTATCAATCTTTTGTGAGAGACGGTGTCAAATGCTTTCATGAAGTCCAAATATACAACGTCTACAGATTCCCCTCTATCTAAAGCTTTGGTCCATGAGTCAATAACATTTAATAATTGGAGTACCGTAGATCGACCTTTAATAAAACCAAATTGTTGCGTACTAAATAATTTATTCCTAATCATATGATTGACAATATGATCTTTGACACATTGTTCCATACATTTACATATTATACTTGTTAAGCTGACTGGTCTATAATTTCCTGCGTTTTTCGATTATCCTTCTTAAATATGGCTGAGATCCTTCCGTTTCCATTCCTTTGGTAGTTCACCCACAGCCAGTGAATTATTAAATAGCCTAGCTAGTGGTTTACATTGATGATTAGATAGCTCTTTCAACAACCTAGGATGAACACCATCTGGCCCTACCGATTTACACACATTAAGGTTATCAAGTCTTTTTTTTATAATTTCCTCATCAATAGTCAATTCTTCCATGTTGTGCCTTAACTTCACTGGTGGAATATGAGGGATATCACCATCTGGCTCTATAGCAAAAACTTGTAAAAAATGTCCTAAGACATCTGCCTTTTCCCTATCAGAATCTGTGAGTCTAGATTTAGGATCTTTAGGGTCTGTGTTCAGATCTGAAACACCTTCCCGATTCTTGGTTTTGGAGTTCATATATTTCTATACTGCTTTTGGGTTAGTCTTAGATTCTGTTGCTAGCTTCATCTCAAATTCATAGTGAATAGTTATGAGGATGTTGATAGGAATATGTTCTTCAAACTTAAAGAAGGCAGTAGAACCAGAGGACACAAAGCAGCATTAGTTAAGGAGCAGTGTAGGTTGGACATGAGAAAGTACTCTTTCTCACAGAGGGTGATAAATGAATGGAACAAACTGCCAAATGATTGTGTTAATGCTAGTAGTGTGAATATGTTTTAAAATAGAATTGACAGATACCTGACAAGGGCAGGCTATACACAGATGATAAAATTGTTGGACTCTCGAGAAGCCAATGGCTTCCTTGTCCACTTGCCATCTGGAACTTGTTGTTTGGGATGGCAATCTTGTTAAATCTTGTTCAATCTTTTGAGGGGAAAATTAACAAGTTGTGGCGAAACCAACCTATCTAACCAGATAACACTGCTCCACCCCTATCCTGGAAATTGTCAGAAGCATGCGCAAAATCAGACCTGACAATAGCCATAAGTGAAAGATCTGGCACAAGAGGCATACAGGCCTAAATAGCCATAAATGAAAGATCTGGCACAAGAGGCATACAGGCCTAAATAGCCATAAGTGAAAGATCTGGCACAAGAGGCATACAGGCCTAAATAGCCATAAGTGAAAGATCTGGCACAAGAGGCATAAAGGCCTAAATAGCAAGATGAGAACCTGGAAGAATCAGTAAGGATTGATATTGTAAATGATATCCCAGAAACAGTAATGAAAAAAAATATTGCTTATCAAACCAAGTTATTAAGAACATTAAAAAACCAAATGAAAAGTGAAGTGACAGATTGTCGCTGCATCCCAACAAACAACAATTGAAAAATCATAAAAAGCTAACTACAGTAGTTCTACTGTTACTGTAGTAGCTGGGGGCATTCCGTCTCATATCAACCACATTAAAAAGTCTTGTTGCACTCATATTTTTGAATTCAACCAAAATGTTACCAGTTAATCCACATATCAGTATAACCACCCATGTCAAACCATAACCACACTTGTAAAACAATAGGATTGTAGTTCGAATAGTTTCTGAGTTATGACCATTTCAAATTTGATGCAATCTGTCATTTTTGACAATTTTCGGAAATCATGAAAATTTCTTGTGCTACTTAAAATACCAAAAATTATTTGTGTTAGATGTTGCAAGCTTATTCTCCACTATATGTAGATAGTAACATACTAGAGTCCTACTTCTGTATATTAGTTCTCCCACAATCCGCCATTGACGTTATGTGCGAAATTGAGCCAAATATTGATTTTAGACCCATATTTCAACAATAAAATATGAGAAGTTTGAAGTTTCTATCTTGATTAGTTTATCTCCAAATTAGTAGTATATAGTGAAAAGTGGCCTATATTTGCAGCCAAAAATGCTATGTGGCCATGTAGCTAAAATTCCAATTAATTTGTTATATGAAAGGCAGGTACAATGCTTGTGTAATGCACCATATTTGGATTCCCTATTCAAATGGCATCATGTTAAAAAAACTATTTCAGATGGATTCATTCTGTTTTTATCTGATCAATAGATTACAACACAATATCAAATTGTACTACCTATTCCACTTCTAATAAGAAATTGATGCAAATATTGTTGTGAAATGCAAAAACTCCAGAATACATAGTTCTAGATTATATGTACTTGGGTTATTCAATGTGAAATCAACAAAATGGTCAAAAGGTTGATGTCTCAGAATTTACTTAAATTTTAACCAATGACTGAGTGGCTATACTTGAGCACTTTTGCCAAAGAACTAAGCATTTACATGCAAATTGTCAGTGTAATGTCCTAGTATAATGTGAACAGGGGGTAAGTGCCTAAAATCTTAGCCATTATTTGTTATGTTTTCATGTGCCTCTAACTTGAGAATTTTTCAAGTTATGTATCTGAAATTTGCTGAATTTGCTAATTGTCCATGCAAAATTTGAGAATGAGGAGGAAGAGACCATAGCGTAGGTGTACAGAGAAGCTGCCTGTATTTCACTGTTGTGTTACCAACTTTGAAGATCAGTATCTCATGAACTAATCAAGTTAGAATCTTCAAACTTCTCTAATACCTATATATGTAGGTGTGTTGTACAGGCCTTAAAACTTAGCAAGTCTCTAAACATAGGAGTAGTTCCATCAGACTGGCTCATTGGCAACATATGGAGATATGTTGGCAATAAGCCAGTCTTCAAAAAGGAGACCTGAGCCAGTCTTCAAAAAGGAGACCTGAGCCAGTCTTCAAAAACGAGATCTGAGCCAGTTTTCAAAAAGGAGAGATCTACACCTAGTAAATATCAACTTGTCTCGTTTACTTCCATATGTTGTAAGGTGCTTGAGCACATCCTGTATAGCAACATTATGCAACATCTTGATCATTATAATATCTTGGCCAACAAACAGCACGGATTCCACAAACATCACTCTTGCGAGACCCAATTTATGTAGACTTTCCATGACCTGGCACAATCCCTTGACAATTGGATCCAGATAGACATGGTAATTAATTTGTGGATTTCTCGAAACCTTCGATACGGTACCGCACAGACGGTTACTTCATAAAATCAACAACTATGGTATCACTGGCAGCGCATTCAATTGGATTTCAAATGTCCTCACTAAAATGAAGCTGTAGTTGTAGATGGAGAGAATTCGGAGTGGATCAAGTCAGGGGAACACTGCTCGGTTCTTTACTTTTTCTTACGTATATTAATGATTTGCCAAATAACATCAACTCCACAGTCAGACTATTTGCCCATGATTGCGTCATTTATACCCAAATTAGATGCTCACCAGATTTCCAGCAATGCCAGTCAGATCTCAACACCCTTTCCAAATGACAGGATACATAGCAGATGAGATTTAATACTTCAACATGCTTTGTATTACGTCTGTCACATGCTATGTCACCCAAACAATTGAAATTTTTTATAACTGCTAGCAGCGTGAATATGTTTAAAAACAAAGTTGACACATATCTCAGGAGGGCGGGTGACACGTAGATGATGAACATTGTTGGACTCTCAATAAGCCAATGGCTTCCTTGTCCACTTGCCATCTGGGCATTTGGCTTGGATGGCAAATCTTGTTAAATCTTGAAATACATAACATTACAAGAAACATCTCACTCATACTTAGGTGGGGAAATCACCCACAACCTCAAGTGGGGGAATCGTGTCAACACTATTATGGCCAAAGCAAATAGTGCCTGGGATTTATTAGACGTAACCTTTATTCATGTCCGCAACTCTTGTTCGCCCACACCTTGAATACCCATTGACAATGTGGGACCCCTACACACAGGAACATAAAGAACAAATCGAGAGAGTCCAAAGATGATCAGTCCACTTTGTATGCAAAGACTACAAGCGAACCAGCAGTGTAACATCAATGCTGAAGTCACCCCAAATCCATTAATAATTAGCGCCGCGGCAATTACTGGAATCTCGTTCACGTTTTGTTTTGCCTCTTTTTTGACGGCTGTTTCCATTAATTTTCGTCAGCTTTGAAGGCACCTTTGAAAGTGGTAAGTTAACTCTCTTAGTCATCTTTTTTTATCGAAGCTGGACCGAAATAAAGGTGAAATTTTTTTATTAGATGGCATAGGTGTGTTTATAATGCAAGTAGCATAAATTAGTCAATTCCTCGGAATATGTTAATGTTTTAAACGTGTTCTATAGGTTGAAGTTAGTATGTGGGGAAAACATCGTTATTCTGCTCGAACACGAAATGTGGTTTTAGTCATATGCAAAATTGTGAAGTTTGACGGATTTGTGACACTGAGAGCGAGTCTACAGAAAAAATTGTGACTTGTTTACATCTCTCTGAATTGAATTCACTACAAAATCAATACCATCTGTTTTATATTGTTATTATTTATGTTATTTACTTGATAATGTATACGGCATTGACACCACTGTTATTGTCACTTGGTTAGAGCCTCGAATTATAGGCCTACTAGAATTTTAGAAAATAATGCAATTTTTCAATGATTTTGAAAAAATCTAAAAAAAACTTTGCGCAAGAGATTTATATTTTAAATCATAATAACAGTTAATTATTTTATCGACTGAGTGCAAACTATTTGTTTAGCAATTTTTTTTTATTCAAATACTAAAAACAGTTACAATTAGTTATTGAATTACAAATACACTTTTTATGACAAGCTGTCACTGGACAACATTGCTGTGTAAACATAACAGTTATACCTTTCAAGACCAAGTTGCAAGATTGTTTTTGTGACCTAATATATTATGTGAATTTTCACACTTATTGCGGGCTGGGGGTATAAAAAACAATTTAACAACATTTGCATGCAGGATCAATATAATTAGACCAAATCATAACTGCCACAAGCAATGTATGAATCATTTAGACAAATTTCATATATATATGTATATGTATATGTATATATATATATATATATATATATATATATATATATATATATATATATATATAAAATAATATACTTTTTACTGATTGCTAAAATGTATATTATTTACAAAAATGTAATACCCCTCCTTGTCATTTAAAGGCCACATTTTACACGTTTATATGTATGTTACATCTGTATGATATAGGACTGGCAGACAATTTACATGTTTATATGTATGTTACATCTGTATGATATAGGACTGCCAGACAATTAACATGTTTATATGTATGTTACATCTGTATGATATAGGACTGCCAGACAATTTACATGTTTATATGTATGTTACATCTGTATGATATAGGACTGGCAGACAATTTACATGTTTATATGTATGTTACATCTGTATGATATAGGACTGGCAGACAATTTACATGTTTATATGTATGTTACATCTGTATGATATAGGACTGCCAGACAATTTACATGTTTATATGTATGTTACATCTGTATGATATAGGACTGCCAGACAATTTACATGTTTATATGTATGTTACATCTGTATGATATAGGACTGCCAGACAATTTACATGTTTATATGCATGTTACATCTGTATGATATAGGACTGCCAGACAATTTACATGTTTATATGTATGTTACATCTGTATGATATAGGACTGCCAGACAATTTGCATGTTTATATGTATGTTACATCTGTATGATATAGGACTGCCAGACAATTTGCATGTTTATATGTATGTTACATCTGTATGATATAGGACTGCCAGACAATTTGCATGTTTATATGTATGTTACATCTGTATGATATAGGACTGCCAGACAATTTGCATGTTTATATGTATGTTACATCTGTATGATATAGGACTGCCAGACAATTTACATGTTTATATGTATGTTACATCTGTATGATATAGGACTGCCAGACAATTTACATGTTTATATGTATATGTATGTTACATCTGTATGATATAGGACTGCCAGACAATTTACAGGCTTTGACTATGACTTGTTTGGGACTGCTCAAAGCACTTTACATTTCACCCCATGGCAAACCTGTTCATTCCAGTGCCGTCTCAACTTCTGTGGGAAGCATTCAGCCATGCTGCAATTACTGTGCGAAGAGTATCCACCACTGTCTATAGCCAGGTACTCATTTATACAGCTGAGTGAACTGAAGCAAGGTGGAGTGAACGAAATAGCCCAAGTTTTGAAACAGCAGCAAGAGGGTTTGAAACTGGATTCTCTCGACTGAGAGTTCTAACCCCTGCGTCACAGCACTACATGTGCTGTCTGGGCATATGCTGCGTCACAGCACTACATGTGCTCTCTGGGCCTATGCTGCGTCACAGCACTACATGTGCTGTCTGGGCCTATGCTGTGTCACAGCACTACATGTGCTGTCTGGGCCTATGCTGTGTCACAGCACTACATGTGCTGTCTGGGCCTATGCTGCGTCACAGCACTACATGTGCTGTCTGGGCCTATGCTGCGTCACAGCACTACATGTGCTGTCTGGGCCTATGCTGTGTCACAGCACTACATGTGCTATCTGGGCCTATGCTGCGTCACAGCACTACATGTGCTGTCTGGGCCTATGCTGTGTCACAGCACTACATGTGCTGTCTGGGCCTATGCTGCGTCACAGCACTACATGTGCTATCTGGGCCTATGCTGCGTCACAGCACTACATGTGCTGTCTGGGCCTATGCTGCGTCACAGCACTACATGTGCTATCTGGGCCTATGCTGCGTCACAGCACTACATGTGCTGTCTGGGCCTATGCTGCGTCACAGCACTACATGTGCTGTCTGGGCCTATGCTGCGTCACAGCACTACATGTGCTCTCTGGGCCTATGCTGCGTCACAGCACTACATGTACTGTCTGGGCCTATGCTGCGTCACAGCACTACATGTGCTGTCTGGGCCTATGCTGCGTCACAGCACTACATGTGCTATCTGGGCCTATGCTGCGTCACAGCACTACATGTGCTGTCTGGGCCTATGCTGCGTCACAGCACTACATGTGCTATCTGGGCCTATGCTGCGTCACAGCACTACATGTGCTGTCTGGGCCTATGCTACGTCACAGCACTACATGTGCTGTCTGGGCCTATGCTGTGTCGTGTGAATATTGACACAAACATTTAGCTGTGAGACAGTGAACTGTGAATATTGACACACTACACAAACATTTATACGTGAGACAGTGAACTGTGAATATTGCTAAACTGAGCCTATATACTGTGTCATGTGAATATTGACACACTACACAAACATTTATCTGTGAGACAGTGAACTGTGAATATTGCTAAACTGAGCCTATACTGCATCATGTGAATACTGACACACTACAAAAACATTTATCTGTGAGACAGTGAACTGTGAATATTGCTACACTGAGCCTATGCTGTGTCATGTGAATATTGACACACTACACAAACATTTATCTGTGAGACAGTGAACTGTGAATATTGCTACACTGAGCCTATACTGTATCATGTGAATATTGACACACTACACAAACATTTATCTGTGAGACAGTGAACTGTGAATATTGCTACACTGAGCCTATACTGTATCATGTGAATATTGACACACTACACAAACATTTATCTGTGAGACAGTGAACTGTGAATATTGCTACACTGAGCCTATACTGTATCATGTGAATATTGACACACTACACAAACATTTATCTGTGAGACACTGAACTGTGAATATTGCTACACTGAGCTTATAATGTGTCATGTGAATATTGACACACTACACAAACATTTATCTGTGTGACAGTGAACTGTGAATATTGCTAAACTGAGCCTATACTTTGTCATGTGAATATTGACACACTACACAAACATTTACCTATGAGACAGTGAACTGTGAATATTGCTAAACTGAGCCTATCGTTGTGTCATGTGAATATTGACACACTACACAAAAATGTATCTGTGAGACAGTGAACTGTGAATATTGCTAAACTGAGCCTATACCTGTGTCATGTGAATATTGACACACTACACACGCATTTATCTGTGAGACAGTGAACTGTGAATATTGCTAAACTGAGCCTATACTTTGTCATTTGAATATTGACACACTACACAAACATTTATCTATGAGACAGTGAACTGTAAATATTGCTACACTGAGCCTATACTGTGTCATGTGAATATTGACACACTACACAAACATTTATCTATGAGACAGTGAACTGTGAATATTGCTAAACTGAGCCTATACTGTGTCATGTGAATATTGACATACTACACAAACATTTATCTATGAGACAGTGAACTGTGAATATTGCTAAACTGAGCCTATACTGTGTCATGTGAATATTGACACACTACACAAACATTTATCTATGAGACAGTGAACTGTGAATATTGCTAAACTGAGCCTATATACTGTGTCATGTGAATATTGACACACTACACAAACATTTATCTATGAGACATTGAACTGTGAATATTGCTAAACTGAGCCTATACTGTGTCATGTGAATATTGACACACTACACAAACATTTATCTATGAGACATTGAACTGTGAATATTGCTAAACTGAGCCTATACTGCATCATGTGAGTAATTACTATGCACTATTAAATTGGCTCTCAAGAGGGAGTAACTTAGAATCTAGCAGCAGTCCTCCATTCGACACGAGAGATGTCGGATTCAGCAGAGAAATACTGTGAACAATTTATAAACATTACGTCATGATGAACTGCAGGACACTATTTTATGAAACTGAAATATCAATATTGCTGTTCTGTACTGTTCTGTACTGTTCTGTACTGTTCATGGAGGAAATAACTAAGATCTCAGAATATAATACTAATTGTATCAGTTGAGTTTTGAAATGACTGGGAGTAATTATGACCCTAACTAATGTGTATGCAAATCCTGAACAAATTATTAAAATATATGTACAAATAAAAATGTTATGGCATTTTAAGCAAAAAATGTACTGAAAGAAAACACAAACATTAGAGTATTTTCTAGATAAGATTTGTTAAAGAATGTTTTGCCGTATTAAAAGTGTATGTAATATTTTTGGATCTAATAATATACTAATAAAATAAACAGTTCCGGGTTTCTGGGGATGGCACCTTTAATTTAAATCATTCGCCAATGTTATATGACGACATTTAATTTTTTCGAAGTACCTACCCCAAATCTAATGGGATACTTTAGAAAGTAGGAGGAAGGTAGCTAGACTCTCTATACGCCATAGAATCTACCACGTACGGCCATGCAGTCATTCTAGCAGAAAAAGTTCTTGCACACAGACACAGTTTAGCGCCACTCCAGAAATTTACACAATCTAGCATTTTGTGTGTTTTTCGCAGCTCAATACCCCGTTGACTCCCAGTGTATTTGAGTTTATAATGAAATGGTAGGTTGGTAATGGGCAATCCAATTTTATTCAAATCCAACAAGGATTTCCACTGTGCACACAATAATAGTGACAAAGTCTGCCACAAATTGTGCACAGCTGGTATATTACTGATTAAGCTGGTATGTATGACCAATTAGTAAACAATACCAGATAAGTGACGTCAGTGATTTGTAAATTATTAGAAAGGTTAATTAAAGCCCATATGGTGGACTTCATCGTTAAGCATAAATTATTAAATTCATCTCAACATGGATTCCTTAAAGCGAGGTCATGCTTAACAAATATGTTATGTTTTTTGGAAGAAATCACTAAGTGGATAGACGTGGGATCGCCAGTAGATATTATCTACTTAGATTTTCAGAAAGCTTTTGACAAAGTGCCACATCAAAGATTACTACTTAAATTAAAAGCCCATGGTATCGGGGATAGCATAACTGACTGGATAGAACAATGGCTGACTGACAGAAGACAACGAGTTGTAGTAGATGGAGAAGTTTCAAATTGGAAATCGGTTTTGAGTGGGGTACCTCAAGGATCAGTATTAGGACCTATATTATTCTTAATTTATATCAATGACTTGGACGACAGTATAACAAGTAACGTACTGAAATTTGCGGATGACACAAAACTGTTTAGAAAGGTTAATACTGATGGTGATAAACAACATTTACAAAACGATGTAGACAGATTAGTGAAATGGTCTGAGAAATGGCAGATGTTGTTCAATTTTGGGAAATGTAAATGCCTACATACAGGACATGGGAACTATAATGTAAACTATAAAATGGGAGATACTGTTCTGGGTACCACTGTAAAAGAAAAGGACTTAGGAGTTACAATAAGCGCTGATATGAAAGTTTCAGAGCAGTGTGGTATTGCAGCTTCAAAGGGTAATCAAATTCTTGGATTGATTAGAAGAAACATAACATACAAGGGAAAAAAGTTAATTATACCTCTTTATAAAGCAATAGTTAGACCTCATTTAGAATACTGTATACAAGCATGGAGACCATATCGTAAGAAGAATATAGATACGCTTGAACGCATACAAAGGAGAGCAACTAAAATGATTCTGAGAGACCTTAGTTATGAAGAATGCCTGAAAGAATGTGGTTTAACAACTCTAGAGACAAGGAGGTTAAGAGGAGATCAGATTGAAGTTTTTAAGATATTGAATGGGTATGAAAATATTGATAGAAATATGTTTTTCTCACTCAAGAAGGATAGCAGAACTAGAGGACACGAGGTAAAATTAGTAAAGGATCAATGTAGATTGGATATCAGGAAGCACTCTTCTCACAGAGGACAATAAATTAATGGAACAAATTGTCTACAGATTGTGTACCTGCTAGCAGCTTGAATATGTTTAAAAATAAGGTGGACACATATCTCAGGAGGGCGGGTTATAAGTAGATGAACATTGTTGGACTCTCGATAAGCCAATGGCTTCCTTGTCCACTTGCCATCTGGGCCTTTGGCTTGGATGGCAAATCTTGTTAAATCTTGTTAAAGATTTAACGTTAGTGATATTTTCTACTGTAGCTAGCAACTGCTACAGACAGTCTACCAAAAACCCTTGCTGCTCTTATACAAAGCGACAGCTTACACAAAGGGAAAAGGTACCTATGTGCAGACAAGCATACATAATTATATGCATATAGTGCTAGCTAGAGTATTTACAATGATATACACAAAAGTGGGGGAATAGACCCCCCCCTACAATGATATACACAAAAGTGGGGGAATAAAACCCCAATGATACACCAAAAATTGGGGGAATAAACCCCCCAAATACAACATTCAGATCAATTCGATATCTAGACATGTTGTCACGTAATATGCGAGTTTAGAAAGCATATCGACACAGTAGTACAAATACATCGGGAGGGTGGGTGGGAATAAATTCAGAAGCTCGGATGATGTTGTTCGTATGGTGCAGTGAAGAAAAGTGATTCGAAAACATGGTCCCACTCGTTCTCGGCAAATTTTCCCACATGTACCGCTGGCCAGTAATATTTTCCGAAAAAGTCACATGATCGGTTGGTGTAATTGGACCAGTTTAATTAAGCATCTTACCAATAAAGGGGTGTGCAGGATAGAGATGGGAACATGTTATTTTTTTTAAACTTACCTAGCTAATCAGCTAGGTGCTCCTTGTCCTGCCCCACAAAAATTGGCTTTTCATCTTATAGGCCAAAAATTCATTTTGTGTGTTTTTCGCAGCTCGATAATTTAATTGACTCCCAGTGTATTTGAGTTTATAATGAAATGGGGACACGCTCATGCAGACCTTTCTCTGTTTGTATAAATACACCAACTACTTAGTAGGTTGGTAATGGGCAATCCAATTTAATTCATATCCAACAAGGATTTCCGCTGTGCACACAATAATAGTGACAAAGTCTGCCACAAATTGTGCACAGCCTGCTACATTACTGATTAAGCTGGTATATATGACCAATTAGTAAGCAATACTAGATAAGCTTTAACATTAGTGATATTTTCTACTGTAGCTAGCAACTGCCAAAGAAAGTGTTTACCAAAAACCCTTGCTGCTCTTATACAAAGCGACAGCTTACAAAAAAGGAAAAGATACCTATGTGCAGACAAGCATACATAATTATATGTATAGTGCTAGCTAGAGTATTTACAATGATATACACAAAAGTGGGGGAATAAACCCCCCGGCCCCACCTGTGTGCAGGTGGTGGCCCAACCCCCACTAAAGCCAACGCGACAGGTGACGTCCTACTTACAGAACGGTTAATATTAGCCGGCTGCTAATACTTCAGTCTTTACATTGACACTATAGGGGTAAGACCACAGTTGACCTTCCTGTTTATTGTTTCAGGAATATAGGGCGTATGAAATTGTGAAATGGGAACTTAATAAATTCATATTATGTGACATGAGTGCCTTTGAGCATGAATATTCACAGGTTTGTTTGTAGAAGCTATTGGCTGTGAAACAGTGCAATATTTTAGAGTTTAACCGGCGGAGGGATTTATGGGAATTTTTCTGCTATGGGCCACGTGGGCGCATGAATACATGTCTATTTTTGTAAATATTGACGGGCATCGCACGTGGGGGCGTTTTAAGAGCTGGAGGTATGTGATTTTGATAAAAGATGGTGAGCACATCAGTGAGATGATGGCAGTTGCTGTGAAAAAGTTTCAGAATTTCTGATGGTCAGGTTTTCTTATAATCAGACAAAACGTTAACATGGCCACCAACGCAATTCTCTACTGTGGTCTTCCCCCTATAGTTCCGATGTTGGCCTTGTTGTCCTTTGCCGTAATATTTACCACGGACACAAGGGGTCTAAGACCCCCTTACATGGCCTTAGTGGGGTCTTGACACCCCTAAAACCACCCTGGATCAGCTGATGTTAAATATCAACTTCAAACAAGAATCGTTCAAACATCTACGTATCCAGAAAGACCAACTTAATTGCTACTAGCTGCAACAAACCTACGCGCCCGATCGCGTCTCGTGTGGCTCTTGAAGAATATTCCAACAACGTCAATGACCGAAACAACTTACCTCAACTTCAAGTCAAGTGGGAATCTGTATGACGTGTCCAGCGAAGAAATACAGGGATCCATTGAGAAATGTGATGATTTGGGAACTGCAATAATTTACTTAGTCTTAGATTTAAAACGTCAGACAAGAACCAGACAAACGTAGTTTTGGTTAGCTTGTTTCACGCGATGCTCTGTTCACGTGACCGATGAGTGACAGCTGAGAGTGAATTCCCCGTGAATGTGCTTTGAAGTTCTGAGGCTTGCGGTTTGTCTCCTAGGCGACAGAAAACGCTGACTGGACTGTTGTTATTTTAACTGAAATGTTAAATGCGTGTGCGTGTGTGCGCGCACGCAAGCAAGCACGCATGCATGTTTACATGCATGCATGTAAAGTTTTAGTCTTACAACACTATGGTAACTGCAAAATGATAGTTCATATTGTTCAATTAATTAATTTATCTTTTTCTATTAATTTATCCACAGGCGAAGGCGTGTGTGACAAACGATAGCGCGGAGCCTGGATAATCGAGGCTAAGCAAATAGCAGTCTACTCTTCTCAGCTGTGCAGCCTAGAGAGTTACAAGATGCATCTACTCCTCGCATCCTACGTGCTCTGGAATTCCGAATGGCAGCGTTTCAGTGCGTCACGTGTGCCCGTTTTTGTAAAAAGCTAACTACCAGCCAACAGCTAGACACCTAATACAGCGGACTCCGCTTAATAGAATCATTTCGGACCAGAGCAATGTGATTCTATTAAGCGGTGGATTCACTTAAAACTCCACCCTCAACTAACTTAGCCTATCATAAATCCGTTACGAAATTTCACAAAGGGTGAAATTCGTTTCTATTTTCACTTCAATTAATGTTTGACCAAACATTAAATAATTTAATAGTTTGACTGATTATTGCACAAAAACTACATACAAAAGTTGCACAAACGAGCTAGCATGTTGCAGTGGATATTACGTGGTTTGATTTGAGATGTTATTAGCAAAATGAATTTGAAATGTCATTAGCCAAACAAATCGAATTGAGAAGGGACTTTTAATCGAATTGAGGAGGGTCTTTTAAGCGGCGCATTTTATTGCAGCTGGAATAGGGAATTATTCCGTCCCGGCCAATATTTTATTCTATCAAGCAACCGATTCTGTCCACTGTGATAGATTTCTCAAAGCAAAATTAAATTATTTATTGAAACGGTGGGGCTGGGCTTAACAGGGGCGGATCTAGGCTTGTTGCCAGAGGGGTCCCAGTCAGTCGTAGTCATATGGCGTTCTACTTACGAACCGGGGGGGAGGGGGGTTGGAGTCCAGTGGCGTAACGAGGCCAAGTGCTGTTGGGGCAAGAGTAAAAAATGCCGCCCCTCCCCAAAAAAGTGCAGTAATGGAATAGGTATCGCTAGTGATAGTGTTATCATTACTCCAGCACCACACTAGCAGGTTAATGATTCGGCGTAGCTGCACTTCAACACGAAATTCACAACATCTCCAATGAAAACAACACAAACCTCCCAACAAAACCCACAACAGTGATCAGCTGACAAACAACTGAATATACAGTAGTCAAACGTAATAATTATCAACACAACATATTTTCGTCCCGCCACCGCAACGACAGCCATAGGCCCATGAGACCGGGAATGACTCGTTGGTCCGAGTGCAGAAACCCCGTCAAATTCTCCGAGAGCCTAACCTTTCTTGCTTCGAGTGCCGCAAACTCGACAATGACAGGCGAAGTCCACGACATTGGTCAGCTCTCGCTCGATCGACAGGAGCAATACTGCCCAGTCGCTCATGACCCATGCTTCAGCGAAGGTATGCCTTAATGAGCTTACGCTTGGAGAAACTTCTCTCACACGAGGCCACGCTCATGCACATAGTGAGCAACGTCGTAAGCGACACCAGCAGATTCGGGAACGATGTCGCATGTTCCCCATTTCAGCACCCATTGAAGTTTCTAGCCGTCTCTCCTGTTTGTCTTTCGTAACTATGGCGGTGACGTCGCACACGGCGTACTTCCCCCTTCATCTCTTCAGCGGCGATGTCGACGTAGGTGTGGGTCGATCGATGGCAGAGTCAATGCCTTCATCATTGGCTGAGTCCATCAGGCGTTCCATATTGGTAAGAAACCCGAATTTGTCGTTCACATCCATTGTCCTGTTTCTTATCTCCCCGTGGAGTCGATCGATGATCTGCAGCTGCTCTCGCCTCAGACAGAGTGAGTAGTGACAGACCGGCATCTTCAGCGCTTTCTCCCGCCATTCGTCTTCCCCGCCGCAACCTTGTTTCTGTTGGTACCCCCATTTCTGTTGGTACCCCCATTTCCTCGCAAAAAGTCGTATACTTCGCCTTTGCCTCTTCAACGACGTTTTCGCGTCCCTCTTCGCAGAAGAGAACAACAGCCCCAAGTTTAGTCACGCAACTGTTCAGCCCGAGCCCAGGCGTTTGCAGGAATATCTGAACATCATTGATCTCTCTTAGAACTGGACGCGTGAAGGGCAGGTAGGCAATGAAGGTGTAAGACATCATACATGACAGCAGGATGGCGCCAAGTAGGCAATGAAGGTGTAAGACATCATACATGACAGCAGGATGGCGGCAGGTAGGCAATGAAGGTGTAAGACATCATACATGACAGCAGGATGGCGCCAGGTAGGCAATGAAGGTGTAAGACATCATACATGACAGCAGGATGGCGGCAGGTAGGCAATGAAGGTGTAAGACATCATACATGACAGCAGGATGGCGGCAGGTAGGCAATGAAGGTGTAAGACATCATACATGACAGCAGGATGGCGCCAGGTAGGCAATGAAGGTGTAAGACATCATACATGACGGCAGGATGGCGCCAGGTAGGCAATGAAGGTGTAAGACATCATACATGACAGCAGGATGGCGCCAGGTAGGCAATGAAGGTGTAAGACATCATACATGACGGCAGGATGGCGCCAGGTAGGCAATGAAGGTGTAAGACATCATACATGACAGCAGGATGGCGCCAGGTAGGCAATGAAGGTGTAAGACATCATACATGACGGCAGGATGGCGCCAGGTAGGCAATGAAGGTGTAAGACATCATACATGACAGCAGGATGGCGCCAGGTAGGCAATGAAGGTGTAAGACATCATACATGACGGCAGGATGGCGCCAGGTAGGCAATGAAGGTGTAAGACATCATACATGACAGCAGGATGGCGCCAGGTAGGCAATGAAGGTGTAAGACATCATACATGACAGCAGGATGGCGCCAGGTAGGCAATGAAGGTGTAAGACATCATACATGACAGCAGGATGGCGCCAGGTAGGCAATGAAGGTGTAAGACATCATACATGACAGCAGGATGGCGCCAGGTAGGCAATGAAGGTGTAAGACATCATACATGACAGCAGGATGGCGCCAGGTAGGCAATGAAGGTGTAAGACATCATACATGACAGCAGGATGGCGGCAGGTAGGCAATGAAGGTGTAAGACATCATACATGACAGCAGGATGGCGCCAGGTAGGCAATGAAGGTGTAAGACATCATACATGACAGCAGGATGGCGCCAGGTAGGCAATGAAGGTGTAAGACATCATACATGACAGCAGGATGGCGCCAGGTAGGCAATGAAGGTGTAAGACATCATACATGACGGCAGGATGGCGGCAGGTAGGCAATGAAGGTGTAAGACATCATACATGACGGCAGGATGGCGGCAGGTAGGCAATGAAGGTGTAAGACATCATACATGACGGCAGGATGGCGGCAGGTAGGCAATGAAGGTGTAAGACATCATACATGACAGCAGGATGGCGGCAGGTAGGCAATGAAGGTGTAAGACATCATACATGACGGCAGGATGGCGGCAGGTAGGCAATGAAGGTGTAAGACATCATACATGACGGCAGGATGGCGCCAGGTAGGCAATGAAGGTGTAAGACATCATACATGACGGCAGGATGGCGCCAGGTAGGCAATGAAGGTGTAAGACATCATACATGACGGCAGGATGGCGCCAGGTAGGCAATGAAGGTGTAAGACATCATACATGACAGCAGGATGGCGCCAGGTAGGCAATGAAGGTGTAAGACATCATACATGACAGCAGGATGGCGCCAGGTAGGCAATGAAGGTGTAAGAAATCATACATGACAGCAGGATGGCGCCAGGTAGGCAATGAAGGTGTAAGACATCATACATGACAGCAGGATGGCGCCAGGTAGGCAATGAAGGTGTAAGACATCATACATGACAGCAGGATGGCGGCAGGTAGGCAATGAAGGTGTAAGACATCATACATGACAGCAGGATGGCGCCAGGTAGGCAATGAAGGTGTAAGACATCATACATGACAGCAGGATGGCGCCAGGTAGGCAATGAAGGTGTAAGACATCATACATGACGGCAGGATGGCGCCAGGTAGGCAATGAAGGTGTAAGACATCATACATGACAGCAGGATGGCGCCAGGTAGGCAATGAAGGTGTAAGACATCATACATTACAGCAGGATGGCGGCAGGTAGGCAGTGAAGGTGTAAGACATCATACATGACGGCAGGATGGCGCCAGGTAGGCAATGAAGGTGTAAGACATCATACATGAAAGCAGGATGGCGCCAGGTAGGCAATGAAGGTGTAAGACATCATACATGACAGCAGGATGGCGCCAGGTAGGCAATGAAGGTGTAAGACATCATACATGACAGCAGGATGGCGCCAGGTAGGCAATGAAGGTGTAAGACATCATACATGACAGCAGGATGGCGCCAGGTAGGCAATGAAGGTGTAAGACATCATACATGACAGCAGGATGGCGGCAGGTAGGCAATGAAGGTGTAAGACATCATACATGACAGCAGGATGGCGGCGGGTAGGCAATGAAGGTGTAAGATATCATACATGACAGCAGGATGGCGCCAGGTAGGCAATGAAGGTG
Organism: Lamellibrachia columna; assembly: GCA_963662155.1. Taxonomy (NCBI): domain Eukaryota; kingdom Metazoa; phylum Annelida; class Polychaeta; order Sabellida; family Siboglinidae; genus Lamellibrachia; species Lamellibrachia columna. The sequence continues at coordinate 32,651,269 of OY759273.1, read as the reverse complement.
TAAGACATCATACATGACAGCAGGATGGCGCCAGGTAGGCAATGAAGGTATAAGACATCATACATGACAGCAGGATGGCGCCAGGTAGGCAATGAAGGTGTAAGACATCATACATGACAGCAGGATGGCGCCAGGTAGGCAATGAAGGTGTAAGACATCATACGTGACAGCAGGATGGCGGCAGGTAGGCAATGAAGGTGTAAGACATCATACATGACAGCAGGATGGCGCCAGGTAGGCAATGAAGGTGTAAGACATCATACATGACAGCAGGATGGCGGCAGGTAGGCAATGAAGGTGTAAGACATCATACATGACAGCAGGATGGCGCCAGGTAGGCAATGAAGGTGTAAGACATCATACATGACAGCAGGGTGGCGGTAGGTAGGCAATGAAGGTGTAAGACATCATACATGACAGCAGGATGGCGGCAGGTAGGCAATGAAGGTGTAAGATATCATACATGACAGCAGGATGGCGCCAGGTAGGCAATGAAGGTGTAAGACATCATACATGACAGCAGGATGGCGCCAGGTAGGCAATGAAGGTGTAAGACATCATACATGACAGCAGGATGGCGCCAGGTAGGCAATGAAGGTGTAAGACATCATACATGACAGCAGGATGGCGCCAGGTAGGCAATGAAGGTGTAAGACATCATACGTGACAGCAGGATGGCGCCAGGTAGGCAATGAAGGTGTAAGACATCATACGTGACAGCAGGATGGCGGCAGGTAGGCAATGAAGGTGTAAGACATCATACATGACAGCAGGATGGCGCCAGGTAGGCAATGAAGGTGTAAGACATCATACATGACAGCAGGATGGCGGCAGGTAGGCAATGAAGGTGTAAGACATCATACATGACAGCAGGATGGCGCCAGGTAGGCAATGAAGGTGTAAGACATCATACATGACAGCAGGATGGCGCCAGGTAGGCAATGAAGGTGTAAGACATCATTCATGACAGCAGGATGGCGGCAGGTAGGCAATGAAGGTGTAAGACATCATACATGACAGCAGGATGGCGCCAGGTAGGCAATGAAGGTGTAAGACATCATACGTGACAGCAGGATGGCGGCAGGTAGGCAATGAAGGTGTAAGACATCATACGTGACAGCAGGATGGCGCCAGGTAGGCAATGAAGGTGTAAGACATCATACATGACAGCAGGATGGCGCCAGGTAGGCAATGAAGGTGTAAGACATCATACATGACAGCAGGATGGCGCCAGGTAGGCAATGAAGGTGTAAGACATCATACATGACAGCAGGATGGCGGCAGGTAGGCAATGAAGGTGTAAGACATCATACATGACAGCAGGATGGCGGCAGGTAGGCAATGAAGGTGTAAGACATCATACATGACAGCAGGATGGCGACAGGTAGGCAATGAAGGTGTAAGACATCATACATGACAGCAGGATGGCGCCAGGTAGGCAATGAAGGTGTAAGACATCATACATGACAGCAGGATGGCGCCAGGTAGGCAATGAAGGTGTAAGACATCATTCATGACAGCAGGATGGCGGCAGGTAGGCAATGAAGGTGTAAGACATCATACATGACAGCAGGATGGCGCCAGGTAGGCAATGAAGGTGTAAGACATCATACATGACAGCAGGATGTCGCCAGGTAGGCAATGAAGGTGTAAGAATTCATACATAACAGCAGGATGGCGGCAGGTAGGCAATGAAGGTGTAAGACATCATACATGACAGCAGGATGGCGCCAGGTAGGCAATGAAGGTGTAAGACATCATACATGACAGCAGGATGGCGCCAGGTAGGCAATGAAGGTGTAAGACATCATACATGACAGCAGGATGGCGCCAGGTAGGCAATGAAGGTGTAAGATATTATTCATGACAGCAGGATGGCGGCAGGTAGGCAATGAAGGTGTAAGACATCATACATGACAGCAGGATTGCGCCAGGTAGGCAATGAAGGTGTAAGACATCATACATGACAGCAGGGTGGCAGTAGGTAGGCAATGAAGGTGTAAGACATCATACATGACAGCAGGATGGCGGCAGGTAGGCAATGAAGGTGTAAGACATCATACATGACAGCAGGATGGCGCCAGTTAGGCAATGAAGGTGTAAGACATCATACGTGACAGCAGGATGGCGGCAGGTAGGCAATGAAGGTGTAAGATATCATACATGACAGCAGGATGGCGCCAGGTAGGCAATGAAGGTGTAAGACATCATACATGACAGCAGGATGGCGGCAGGTAGGCAGTGAAGGTGTAAGACATCATACATGACAGCAGGATGGCGCCAGGTAGGCAATGAAGGTGTAAGACATCATACATGACAGCAGGATGGCGGCAGGTAGGCAATGAAGGTGTAAGACATCATACATGACAGCAGGATGGCGGCAGGTAGGCAATGAAGGTGTAAGATATCATACATGACAGCAGGATGGCGCCAGGTAGGCAATGAAGGTGTAAGACATCATACATGGCAGCAGGATGGCGCCAGGTAGGCAATGAAGGTGTAAGACATCATACATGACAGCAGGATGGCGCCAGGTAGGCAGTGAAGGTGTAAGACATCATACATGACAGCAGGATGGCGCCAGGTAGGCAATGTAGGTGTAAGACATCATACATGACAGCAGGATGGCGGCAGGTAGGCAGTGAAGGTGTAAGACATCATACATGACAGCAGGATGGCGCCAGGTAGGCAATGAAGGTGTAAGACATCATACATGACAGCAGGATGGCGTTAGGTATGCAATGAAGGTGTAAGACATCATACATGACAGCAGGATGGCGGCATCAGAGCCACCGCATCGACGGCATCGTGTCTCGAGCTCCATCGGATCTCGAAGGGCGTTTTAACGATCTTTTCCGTGACGTGTTGCTTGAATACATCCCATCGGTGGGTTGATGCTGAGAAGAACAGAGTGGACGCCCGCCAAGTTCAGCGAGTGATTGTTGCAGGGGACGTAGGTGGCCAGTGGGTTGATGTCTAGAATGCTTCGCTGCGCACCACTGTGGACACCAGCCGTCGTAGCCGCGTTATCACATCCTGGGCCTCGCATGTCACTGTGGACACCAGCCGTCGTAGCCGCGTTATCACATCCTGGGCCTCGCATGTCACTGTGGACACCAGCCGTCGTAGCCACGTTATCACATCCTTGGCCTCGCATGTCACTGTGGACACCAGCCGTCGTAGCCGCGTTATCACATCCTGGGCCTCGCATGTCACTGTGGACACCAGCCGTCGTAGCCGCGTTATCACATCCTGGGCCTCGCATGTCCTGAATATCAAAATGGTCGTCCCTCAACTTGGCCAATATCTGATTCGTCAGTGCTTCGGCGTTCTTCTCTCCGAACTCAATAAAGCCGATAAATGTCTCCTTAACATCGACCTTTCCTCCTGAGATGTTGACGTATCTCAATACTTGTGACATCTGGTCGACGTGAGCCACGTCCGCCAGAGTGCTGTCAAATATGATTGAGTAGTACTTTGCCTCACGGACTTCGTCCAGGATAACTGCCAATACGCGACAACACAGAATGGAGATAAACTCTTTCTGGGTGACTGCCGAGAGATATGACACGGTGTTCGGTTGGGTTTGAATGCGAGTGAGGTTTTCCCGGACCACCGGATCGTAGTAGTTAGTAGAGGTTTCTGACACATCAAATTGAGAGCACAGTCACGTGACCCAAACATCAAAGGCAAAACACCCTAATATCGCCCACCGCTAATGAGTGCGCGCAGCCAATCAGAGAGCGTCAGAGCGCCCCCTGGCGGTGTTATCCGAGCATGCGTGACGTAAGCGCCCCCTAGCGACTGGAGGAGGAACGAGCTTTGTACGAATCTCATATCTGTACAACATTGACGATTTGCATATAACCATAGCGAAATCGTTGCAGTCGAATATGTGGTTTCGATAAGTTCTACGCGTGTTTGTTTATTGGTATAAAAGACGAACACATATTTTATTGTTCCCGTGTACTAGAATCACGTCCATTTACAAGTGAATGAGTGTTCTAACGCGTGTTTAGGAGGATGTTACGGTTACATAAGTTTTATTTGTTTTCTGAATCAATCCGTATGAAAATTAGCATCGTGACGCATCTTGTCCATACCACGGTAAATCATGCTGCGAGATCAAAGGATATTATTCATAACAACGTTGCAATCGCGTCAATCAGCGACAATGTTACAAGTACGCGCTCCGTTCTTCTTTGAATGCGGCTTTTCACAACAAGACCACTTTGACATTGGTCAGTCGCTGTTGGTGAACTTTGGCTTGTGCGCTCCCACTCACATTGGTCAGTCGCTGTTGGTGGACTTTGGCTTGTGCGTTTCCGCTCGTCTTGTCTTTTTCACACTGGTCAGTCGCTGCTAGTGGACTTTGGCTTGTGCGTTTCCACTCGTCTTGTCTTTTTCACACTGGTCAGCCGCTATTGGTGGACTTTGACTTGTACGCTCCCACTCGTCTTGTCTTTTTGGAGGAGGAACGAACATTGACCTAGTTACGTGTATGTGTCGAAGGGTCGTTAACCTAGTAAGGAGACGAACATATGCACACACGCAATGGGAACGAGAACTCGATACAAGACGGGAATATCAGTTCAAGCAAAATTTAATATATATGAAAACGAAGTACAACACTGCTTCCGGGACCAAAGTAAGTCGTATTCGCGTGCCGCCCAACTTTTTAACTGCGCGATGGCTATACGCTAGCCGCGTAATGTTTTCGCGCGAGTATCCGTGGTAACAGTAACCGCGATAGTGGACATAGGAACGACTGTCCGTTAACAGCGGTCATTAATAGTATCATTAATAACTGAGATGAAAGAGTAAGTTAACAGTGGTCATTAACAGGGTAATTAATAACTGAGATCAAAGGACCTAACGAGGAGACGAAAAATGAACAAAACACGATATCGTACTATATTTTCTTTATATGTAAATATTTAAAAATAATGCGCTTTTACATTGTATCCATAACTCCTACAGTTTACCCATAATTCCTACAATTTACCCATAAGTCTCCTATTGAATAAGAGTACAAGGACATTTTATTAAATATTTGAAAATAATGACACAATATCGTCCACAAACGTTAGACAGAGGACTGTAAAGTCTCTTGCCATACCGACGTAAAGCTGACGTAAGCTATAAACGTGTCAGGACATGCAGCTGACGTATGCTGCACACACAACAATACCAAATAAGGACATGCAGCTGACGTAAACGGCATCAGACGCGTCACGGAAAGTGTACCATCAACATATTGTCGTTATATGTCAATATTTTAAAATAATGCGCCTGTACACTTTACCCATAACTCCTACAGTTTACCCATAATTCCTTCAATTTACCCATAATTCCTACAATTTACCCAGCACACATATATAGTGTAGTAACATTGTCCACAAACGTTAGACAGAGGACTCTAAATTTTCTTGTCATACCGACGTACAGCTGACGAAAGCTATAAACGTGTCAGGACATGCTGCTGACGTAATCCGCATACAGAACAATAACAAATAAGGTAGTGCACGCTATGTATGCCAATATCAAAAGCCAGCAGGAGAACAACATTGTGGCAGCGATGACGGGAGTATGACGAGAAGCTGTGTGATATGTATGGAGACATTTGACACCATGTGACATGCATGGAGACATTTACCACTGTGTGATATGCGTGGAGACATTGACAACCATGTGACATGCATGGAGAAATTGACCGCCATTTTTGAAAGTTTATGTTATGAAAGTTTGTAAGTTGGAAGTTTTGGAAGTTTGCTTCACCGCACACACGTTTTGAAAGTTTGTGTTGTGAAAAATGTGTAAGTTGGAAGTTTGCTTCACGTCACACACACACGTTTTGAAAGTTTATGTTATGAAAGTTTGTAAGTTGGAAGTTTGCTTCACCGCACACACATTTTGTGTGAAGTTTGCGAGTTGGAAGTCTGCAAGTTGGAAGTTTTAGCTTTGGAAGTTTGCATATTGGAAGTTCTCCACTCCACTCCACGCCTGCGAAGTTGTGTAAAGTTGTGTGAAGTTGTGCAAAGTTGTACGAAGTTGTGTGAAGTTTGCGAGTTGGAAGTCTGCCAGTTGGAAGTTTGTGCTTTGGAAGTTTGTTTCACCGCACACACACGTTTTGAAAGTTTATGTTATGAAAGTTTGTAAGTTGGAAGTTTGCTTCACCGCACACACATGTTTTGAAAGTTTGTGTCATGAAAATTTGTTTGGAGACATTGACTGCCATGTAACGTGCATGGAGACATTGACCGCAATGTGACATGCATGGAGACATTGACTATCATGTGACATGCATGGATACATTGACAACCATGTGACATGCATGGAGAAATTGACCGCCATTTTTTGAAAGTTTATGTTATGAAAGTTTGTAAGTTGGAAGTTTTGGAAGTTTGCTTCACCGCACACACGTTTTGAAAGTTTGTGTTGTGAAAAATGTGTAAGTTGGAAGTTTGCTTCACGTCACACACACACGTTTTGAAAGTTTATGTTATGAAAGTTTGTAAGTTGGAAGTTTGCTTCACCGCACACACATTTTGTGTGAAGTTTGCGAGTTGGAAGTCTGCAAGTTGGAAGTTTTAGCTTTGGAAGTTTGCATATTGGAAGTTCTCCACTCCACTCCACGCCTGCGAAGTTGTGTAAAGTTGTGTGAAGTTGTGCAAAGTTGTACGAAGTTGTGTGAAGTTTGCGAGTTGGAAGTCTGCCAGTTGGAAGTTTGTGCTTTGGAAGTTTGCAAATTGGAAGTTTGCTTCACCGCACACACATGTTTTGAAAGTTTATGTTATGAAAGTTTGTAAGTTGTAAGTTTTGGAAGTTTGCTTCACCGCACACACATGTTTTGAAAGTTTGTGTTGTGAAAAATGTGTAAGTTGGAAGTTTGCTTCACGTCACACACATACACGTTTTGAAAGTTTATGTTATGAAAGTTTGTAAGTTGGAAGTTTGCTTCACCGCACACACATTTTGTGTGAAGTTTGCGAGTTGGAAGTCTGCAAGTTGGAAGTTTTAGCTTTGGAAGTTTGCATATTGGAAGTTCTCCACTCCACTCCACGCCTGCGAAGTTGTGTAAAGTTGTGTGAAGTTGTGCAAAGTTGTACGAAGTTGTGTAAAGTTTGCGAGTTGGAAGTCTGCCAGTTGGAAGTTTGTGCTTTGGAAGTTTGCAAATTGGAAGTTTGCTTCACCGCACACACATGTTTTGAAAGTTTATGTTATGAAAGTTTGTAAGTTGTAAGTTTTGGAAGTTTGCTTCACCGCACACACATGTTTTGAAAGTTTGTGTTGTGAAAAATGTGTAAGTTGGAAGTTTGCTTCACGTCACACACATACACGTTTTGAAAGTTTATGTTATGAAAATTTGTAAGTTGGAAGTTTGCTTCACCGCACACACATTTTGTGTGAAGTTTGCGAGTTGGAAGTCTGCAAGTTGGAAGTTTTAGCTTTGGAAGTTTGCATATTGGAAGTTCTTCACTCCACTCCACGCCTGCGAAGTTGTGTAAAGTTGTGTGAAGTTGTGCAAAGTTGTACGAAGTTGTGTGAAGTTTGCGAGTTGGAAGTCTGCCAGTTGGAAGTTTGTGCTTTGGAAGTTTGCAAATTGGAAGTTTGCTTCACCGCACACACATGTTTTGAAAGTTTATGTTATGAAAGTTTGTAAGTTGGAAGTTTGCTTCACCGCACACACACATGTTTTGACCGCCATTTTTGAAAGTTTGTAAGTTGTAAGTTTTGGAAGTTTGCTTCACCGCACACACATGTTTTGAAAGTTTGTGTTGTGAAAAATGTGTAAGTTGGAAGTTTGCTTCACGTCACACACATACACGTTTTGAAAGTTTATGTTATGAAAGTTTGTAAGTTGGAAGTTTGCTTCACCGCACACACATTTTGTGTGAAGTTTGCGAGTTGGAAGTCTGCAAGTTGGAAGTTTTAGCTTTGGAAGTTTGCATATTGGAAGTTCTCCACTCCACTCCACGCCTGCGAAGTTGTGTAAAGTTGTGTGAAGTTGTGCAAAGTTGTACGAAGTTGTGTAAAGTTTGTGAAAGTGAAGCAAACTTCCAACTTACAAACTTTCATAACATAAACTTTCAAAACGTGTATGTGTGTGACGTGAAGCAAACTTCCAACTTACACATTTTTCACAACACAAACTTTCAAAACATGTGTGTGCGGTGAAGCAAACTTCCAAAACTTACAACTTACAAACTTTCAAAAATGGCGGTCAAAACATGTGTGTGCGGTGAAGCAAACTTCCAACTTACAAACTTTCATAACATAAACTTTCAAAACATGTGTGTGCGGTGAAGCAAACTTCCAATTTGCAAACTTCCAAAGCACAAACTTCCAACTGGCAGACTTCCAACTCGCAAACTTCACACAACTTCGTACAACTTTGCACAACTTCACACAACTTTACACAACTTCGCAGGCGTGGAGTGGAGTGAAGAACTTCCAATATGCAAACTTCCAAAGCTAAAACTTCCAACTTGCAGACTTCCAACTCGCAAACTTCACACAAAATGTGTGTGCGGTGAAGCAAACTTCCAACTTACAAATTTTCATAACATAAACTTTCAAAACGTGTATGTGTGTGACGTGAAGCAAACTTCCAACTTACACATTTTTCACAACACAAACTTTCAAAACATGTGTGTGCGGTGAAGCAAACTTCCAAAACTTACAACTTACAAACTTTCATAACATAAACTTTCAAAACATGTGTGTGCGGTGAAGCAAACTTCCAATTTGCAAACTTCCAAAGCACAAACTTCCAACTGGCAGACTTCCAACTCGCAAACTTTACACAACTTCGTACAACTTTGCACAACTTCACACAACTTTACACAACTTCGCAGGCGTGGAGTGGAGTGGAGAACTTCCAATATGCAAACTTCCAAAGCTAAAACTTCCAACTTGCAGACTTCCAACTCGCAAACTTCACACAAAATGTGTGTGCGGTGAAGCAAACTTCCAACTTACAAACTTTCATAACATAAACTTTCAAAACGTGTATGTGTGTGACGTGAAGCAAACTTCCAACTTACACATTTTTCACAACACAAACTTTCAAAACATGTGTGTGCGGTGAAGCAAACTTCCAAAACTTACAACTTACAAACTTTCAAAAATGGCGGTCAAAACATGTGTGTGTGCGGTGAAGCAAACTTCCAACTTACAAACTTTCATAACATAAACTTTCAAAACATGTGTGTGCGGTGAAGCAAACTTCCAATTTGCAAACTTCCAAAGCACAAACTTCCAACTGGCAGACTTCCAACTCGCAAACTTCACACAACTTCGTACAACTTTGCACAACTTCACACAACTTTACACAACTTCGCAGGCGTGGAGTGGAGTGAAGAACTTCCAATATGCAAACTTCCAAAGCTAAAACTTCCAACTTGCAGACTTCCAACTCGCAAACTTCACACAAAATGTGTGTGCGGTGAAGCAAACTTCCAACTTACAAATTTTCATAACATAAACTTTCAAAACGTGTATGTGTGTGACGTGAAGCAAACTTCCAACTTACACATTTTTCACAACACAAACTTTCAAAACATGTGTGTGCGGTGAAGCAAACTTCCAAAACTTACAACTTACAAACTTTCATAACATAAACTTTCAAAACATGTGTGTGCGGTGAAGCAAACTTCCAATTTGCAAACTTCCAAAGCACAAACTTCCAACTGGCAGACTTCCAACTCGCAAACTTTACACAACTTCGTACAACTTTGCACAACTTCACACAACTTTACACAACTTCGCAGGCGTGGAGTGGAGTGGAGAACTTCCAATATGCAAACTTCCAAAGCTAAAACTTCCAACTTGCAGACTTCCAACTCGCAAACTTCACACAAAATGTGTGTGCGGTGAAGCAAACTTCCAACTTACAAACTTTCATAACATAAACTTTCAAAACGTGTATGTGTGTGACGTGAAGCAAACTTCCAACTTACACATTTTTCACAACACAAACTTTCAAAACATGTGTGTGCGGTGAAGCAAACTTCCAAAACTTACAACTTACAAACTTTCATAACATAAACTTTCAAAACATGTGTGTGCGGTGAAGCAAACTTCCAATTTGCAAACTTCCAAAGCACAAACTTCCAACTGGCAGACTTCCAACTCGCAAACTTCACACAACTTCGTACAACTTTGCACAACTTCACACAACTTTACACAACTTCGCAGGCGTGGAGTGGAGTGGAGAACTTCCAATATGCAAACTTCCAAAGCTAAAACTTCCAACTTGCAGACTTCCAACTCGCAAACTTCACACAAAATGTGTGTGCGGTGAAGCAAACTTCCAACTTACAAACTTTCATAACATAAACTTTCAAAACGTGTGTGTGTGACGTGAAGCAAACTTCCAACTTACACATTTTTCACAACACAAACTTTCAAAACGTGTGTGCGGTGAAGCAAACTTCCAAAACTTCCAACTTACAAACTTTCATAACATAAACTTTCAAAAAATGGCGGTCAATTTCTCCATGCATGTCACATGGTTGTCAATGTATCCATGCATGTCACATGATAGTCAATGTCTCCATGCATGTCACATTGCGGTCAATGTCTCCATGCACGTTACATGGCAGTCAATGTCTCCAAACAAATTTTCATGACACAAACTTTCAAAACATGTGTGTGCGGTGAAGCAAACTTCCAACTTACAAACTTTCATAACATAAACTTTCAAAACGTGTGTGTGCGGTGAAACAAACTTCCAAAGCACAAACTTCCAACTGGCAGACTTCCAACTCGCAAACTTCACACAACTTCGTACAACTTTGCACAACTTCACACAACTTTACACAACTTCGCAGGCGTGGAGTGGAGTGGAGAACTTCCAATATGCAAACTTCCAAAGCTAAAACTTCCAACTTGCAGACTTCCAACTCGCAAACTTCACACAAAATGTGTGTGCGGTGAAGCAAACTTCCAACTTACAAACTTTCATAACATAAACTTTCAAAACGTGTGTGTGTGACGTGAAGCAAACTTCCAACTTACACATTTTTCACAACACAAACTTTCAAAACGTGTGTGCGGTGAAGCAAACTTCCAAAACTTCCAACTTACAAACTTTCATAACATAAACTTTCAAAAATGGCGGTCAATTTCTCCATGCATGTCACATGGTTGTCAATGTCTCCACGCATATCACACAGTGGTAAATGTCTCCATGCATGTCACATGGTGTCAAATGTCTCCATACATATCACACAGCTTCTCGTCATACTCCCGTCATCGCTGCCACAATGTTGTTCTCCTGCTGGCTTTTGATATTGGCATACATAGCGTGCACTACCTTATTTGTTATTGTTCTGTATGCGGATTACGTCAGCAGCATGTCCTGACACGTTTATAGCTTTCGTCAGCTGTACGTCGGTATGACAAGAAAATTTAGAGTCCTCTGTCTAACGTTTGTGGACAATGTTACTACACTATATATGTGTGCTGGGTAAATTGTAGGAATTATGGGTAAATTGAAGGAATTATGGGTAAACTGTAGGAGTTATGGGTAAAGTGTACAGGCGCATTATTTTAAAATATTGACATATAACGACAATATGTTGATGGTACACTTTCCGTGACGCGTCTGATGCCGTTTACGTCAGCTGCATGTCCTTATTTGGTATTGTTGTGTGTGCAGCATACGTCAGCTGCATGTCCTGACACGTTTATAGCTTACGTCAGCTTTACGTCGGTATGGCAAGAGACTTTACAGTCCTCTGTCTAACGTTTGTGGACGATATTGTGTCATTATTTTCAAATATTTAATAAAATGTCCTTGTACTCTTATTCAATAGGAGACTTATGGGTAAATTGTAGGAATTATGGGTAAACTGTAGGAGTTATGGATACAATGTAAAAGCGCATTATTTTTAAATATTTACATATAAAGAAAATATAGTACGATATCGTGTTTTGTTCATTTTTCGTCTCCTCGTTAGGTCCTTTGATCTCAGTTATTAATTACCCTGTTAATGACCACTGTTAACTTACTCTTTCATCTCAGTTATTAATGATCCTATTAATGACCGCTGTTAACGGACAGTCGTTCCTATGTCCACTATCGCGGTTACTGTTACCACGGATACTCGCGCGAAAACATTACGCGGCTAGCGTATAGCCATCGCGCAGTTAAAAAGTTGGGCGGCACGCGAATACGACTTACTTTGGTCCCGGAAGCAGTGTTGTACTTCGTTTTCATATATATTAAATTTTGCTTGAACTGATATTCCCGTCTTGTATCGAGTTCTCGTTCCCATTGCGTGTGTGCATATGTTCGTCTCCTTACTAGGTTAACGACCCTTCGACACATACACGTAACTAGGTCAATGTTCGTTCCTCCTCCAAAAAGACAAGACGAGTGGGAGCGTACAAGTCAAAGTCCACCAATAGCGGCTGACCAGTGTGAAAAAGACAAGACGAGTGGAAACGCACAAGCCAAAGTCCACTAGCAGCGACTGACCAGTGTGAAAAAGACAAGACGAGCGGAAACGCACAAGCCAAAGTCCACCAACAGCGACTGACCAATGTGAGTGGGAGCGCACAAGCCAAAGTTCACCAACAGCGACTGACCAATGTCAAAGTGGTCTTGTTGTGAAAAGCCGCATTCAAAGAAGAACGGAGCGCGTACTTGTAACATTGTCGCTGATTGACGCGATTGCAACGTTGTTATGAATAATATCCTTTGATCTCGCAGCATGATTTACCGTGGTATGGACAAGATGCGTCACGATGCTAATTTTCATACGGATTGATTCAGAAAACAAATAAAACTTATGTAACCGTAACATCCTCCTAAACACGCGTTAGAACACTCATTCACTTGTAAATGGACGTGATTCTAGTACACGGGAACAATAAAATATGTGTTCGTCTTTTATACCAATAAACAAACACGCGTAGAACTTATCGAAACCACATATTCGACTGCAACGATTTCGCTATGGTTATATGCAAATCGTCAATGTTGTATAGATATGAGATTCGTACAAAGCTCGTTCCTCCTCCAGTCGCTAGGGGGCGCTTACGTCACGCACGCTCGGATAACACCGCCAGGGGGCGCTCTGACGCTCTCTGATTGGCTGCGCGCACTCATTAGCGGTGGGCGATATTAGGGTGTTTTGCCTTTGATGTTTGGGTCACGTGACTGTGCTCTCAATTTGATGTGTCAGAAACCTCTACTAACTACTGATCGTAGTTGCCGAGGAACTTCACCAGCTCCAGGAAGTTGCCGGTGTTTTAGGTGGATGAGAGAATCTTTCGGAGGCCTCGGATTGCGATGTGTTGCCTGCAGAGGAAGCGAATGCAGTCCATAATGCGGTTCAGAATCTCCTGCCACCTGGCCGCAACATGGTTAACCTCTTCTATGTTTGTACTGTCAATCGTCGCTCCCATCTCCAGGCACATGCGGAGCTCGGTCAATAGCATGCGGGCCTCCTCGTGACCTGGTGCCTCCTCGTGACCCGGTGTCTCCTCGTGATACGAGGATTGAGCTGTATCCAGTTCTTGAATCCAGATGATCTTCCATAAGTGCTTGTTCCGGTGCCGAACAGACGACAACAAAACGTCTAAGGATGGCGAATACATAAGGATGGCGAATACATAAGTCATGAGCGGAGTAGCTGCTCCCCGTTGCCTAGAACCTTGTAAAACCATCTGCGGTTCATGCTCCTGTTCGTCTCTGGGTTGGGTGGGAAGGGACCGTCTTTGTTCTGGAAGCCAAGAGGCCCCCTCCGAACCAGAAGATGTTCTCGCCTAGCTGCGCCTCCGCATCGCCGCCGCTGGACCGGCCACATCGCCGTTGTCCTCACGTACGGCCGGACCGGCCACATCGCCGTTGTCCTCACGTACGGCCGGACCGGCAACATCGCCGTTGTCCTCCCGTACGGCCGGACCGGCCACATCGCCGTTGTCCTCACGTACGGCCGCCGCAGGACCGGCCACATCGCCGTTGTCCTTACGTGCGGCCGCCGCCGGCCACATCGGCAAGCTCAACCTCAACGTTCTCCTGTACGGCAGGCGGCGCCAGTTCCACTTGTTCTCCGTCCTCTTGCAGTGGTCGTGGTTGGACTGGGACATTGGGAAGGAAACGTTGCATTGCAACAGCTCCCTCTTTGTCTTGTCTATTGCGGTCTAACCGTTGGCGTTTGTAGCCTGCCCAAACCCAGGCTTCGTTTGTTTGCAGCTCATGATTTATGACGTCATTGTCGACAACTACTGTTGTTTAGAAACATATCTGTAAAACTAGCGTAAAATAGTTCAAGCGGTGGCTTCATTTTCTTACCATTTTGTTAGTAATAAAATTTGCGTGAAGAAAGAATGTTGTCTGCCGTTAAGTTTATAGTAAAACTAATAACAATAACCTTTATATATATTGCATCGTATAACCGAAAGTAAAATCTGTTCAGAGGCGCTTAAAACGCAATATTGATTAACATTGTTGTACTATTATCAATTAAAAAATCAATATAATAGTGATGTTTACAAATATATTAGGGTTATTATGTGTAAATTATACTAAACTTACTAAACTAAAAAACGTTATATAGACGGCGTCTCTTTACATGATCTCCATAATATTTAACACGAGAAAAGTGTATTAAAAACCTGTTTGCGTAATTTATCTTTGAAGAAAATAACTTTGTTGGATGTTTACACTCCCAGTGCTCAACATATCCAAATATTGGTGTCTGTAGCGCTATATCCAGCGAGATCGCAATATGAGGCAGAAATGGCTGAGGGGCAGAAATACCCACGGTGACTATGCAAATTTATGCAAGCGGCGCGACTGGTGGGCGATAATAAATAAATAAATACGTAACAACATAACAAATGTAAACACTATAGACTGTTTGCTTGGCAAAACTTGTGACAGTAGACAGTAGTCTTACTTGTATCTATATTAAATATGTAATAGGCCCCTACAATATTATATCCACAAAATATTGATGTTTCTTATAATATTATAATTATAGTTACCGGGGCAGTTTTCATGCCACTCCAGTTTTCAACCCAATGAAATCTCGCTTGATATCGCGTTAGAGACGTCACAACGTTTGTTTACGACAATAACGATATAATGTCTTGTCTGAGCAAAATATATTTTGACATACAATGTAAGACGGAACACTTTTATGATATTCATACCTTGATAAAAACCGACTTTGCATGCTTACCAGACATTATTATTGACCGTCTGCTGACGCGTGTCTCGTTCTTGACCACGTGACAATAATCGCCCTCTTTGTGGTAGACGTATGGCAAGCCAGTCTTGTCATAAAAGTTGGAATAATTAAAATGTGTTAACTATACGAGAAAAAATGTATTACATTAACGTTATGTATTCAATACAAGTATATATGTATGTGTTTTATAAAGCATTATATCAAGCCTGGTTGTTATAAAAGTTGAAATAATTGGAACAAAGCGGTAAAATGAAAAAATTGTCGGTACGGCTTGCCATAGATATAAATTGAATTCCGCCGGTTTCCTCGTTTCGCGCGATATGGTTCGGACGTTCAATATTCGTAAGTTTTTTCATTCAAAACAATTGTTTTAATAATTTGTTTGCATTGTATAAATAAAGTAGCTGTTAGTGATTTGGTATATCGATTTCTTGCGCAAAACGTTTCAGATTTTTTTTAAACGGCATATTCTATTAAGTAGGTTGAAAACTACACAGAACAGTATACAAATACTGCGCGTTCAATGCTAATGTCAATTGAGTTACAGTTGACGTATTCAAGCATGATTACTTCAATATTTATGCAATATGTAACAGCGATGTGTTCAGAATTCGTGTAGACCACAACGTATAAATATGTACGAATGTTGCTTAAGCAAAACAATCTCCCCAAAGTGCCGCCCCCCAAAAAAGTGCCACTCGGGGCATTTGCTCCCTGGGGGGGGGGGGGCGATACATGTGTCGTTCTACTTACAGAAGGGTTAATATTAGCCCGCTGCTAAGACTTCAGTCTTTACGTTGACACATGTAGGCCTATATACGTTGTCCTTTACCGTACTATTTGCCACGGACACATATTTGCTATGGCCTTGGGGGTCTTGAGACCCCTAAGACCCGTGGATCCGCTGCTGCTTAAGAGAAAATGGCTACAGTTATTCATAAACGAATTTATTATTTTTAGGTATCTATGCCGACAGAGAGAACACAGTCCCCAACGTTGAATTTGCTAAAAGTCATTGGGGGTGTGAAATAAATTTGGTAAATTTGCGATCTGCGTCTCCTTCTATATAATCATCTTCGACGGCTGACGACGTAGCACAAAAAGTCGGACCCGATATTATGTGCTACTCCACCACCGCCTCCGACGGTTCAAGCGGGATGCAATTCGCAAATATACCATTTGATATAACAAATTGCAGGTCCCCTCAAATATCGCACACTTTGTAAAAACGGACACCGAATGAAATCTTACTGTTGACCATCGTGTGTAGTCGGTTGAGAGGCCGTTGTGCTTTCTGTTTGGGGGTCAAGGCCACTACTTGCGCACCGGGCCAAGACACATGGGTCCTGCCCGCTCCTATACTCAGATATGCCAATGACACGAGTCATTCCCGCACCTGGTTGAACACAACATCCTTGCGAGCCAGGGTTGTTAGTGAGTAGTTGGTATTACTCAACCCCTGGCATCGTCCGACTTGCTGTCTTGCACGAACTGTTTCCAGGAACCATGGCGCGCGCGCCAACTTCCAAAGAGCAATTCAAGGAAAGTGCCTGTCGTTACCCGTCCGTTCAGCCACGTCCGGTCCACAGCCAATTAAGTTCCCTGAAGAGAAGAACTGAATGCGAGTAATACAATTGGTTAACGCAGCAACTGACAAATACACATTTAAACAGGTTGGTCTGAACTCAGTAACCCCCGACTTGAGAGGGTCGAAAACAGGGATAAACTCCCCAGCAAAATACCATGGTGATGACGTCATACTGAACTTATATGTGTGTACACAAGAGAGAGGTAAACAGGGAGTGACCGGTGTGTACACAAGAGAGAGGTAAACACGGAGTGACCGGTGTGTACACAAGAGAGAGGTAAACAGGGAGTGACCAGTGTATACACAAGAGAAAGGTAAACAGGGAGTGACCGGTGTGTATACAAGAGAGAGGTAAACAGGGAGTGACCGGTGTGTACACAAGAGAGAGGTAAACAGGGAATAACCAGTGTGTACACAAGAGAGAGGTAAACAGGGAGTGACCGGTGTGAACACAAGAGAGAGGTAAACAGGGAGTGACCAGTGTGTACACAAGAGAGAGGTAAACAGGGAGTGACCGGTGTGTACACAAGAGAGAGGTAAACATGGAGTGACCAGTGTGTACACAAGAGAAAGGTAAACAGGGAGTGACCAGTGTGTATACAAGAGAAAGGTAAACAGGGAGTGACCAGTGTGTACACAAGAGAGAGGTAAACAGGGAGTGACCGGTGTGTACACAAGAGAGCGGTAAACAGGGAGTGACCGGTGAATACACAAGAGAGAGGTAAACAGGGAGTGACCGGTGTGTACACAAGAGAAAGGTAAACAGGGAGTGACCGGTGTGTACACAAGAGAGCGGTAAACAGGGAGTGACCGGTGTGTACACAAGAGAAAGGTAAACAGGGAGTGACCGGTGTGTTCACAAGAGAAAGGTAAACAGGAAGTGACCGGTGTGTACATAAGAGAGAGGTAAACAGGGAGTGACCGGTGTGTACACAAGAGAGAGGTAAACAGGAAGTGACCGGTGTGTTCACAAGAGAGAGGTAAACAGGGAGTGACCGGTTTGTACACAAGAGAGAGGTAAACAGGGAGTGACCAGTGTGTACACAAGAGAAAGGTAAACAGGGAGTGACCGGTGTGTACACAAGAGAGAGGTAAACAGGGAGTGACCAGTGTGTACACAAGAGAAAGGTAAACAGGGAGTGACCGGTGTGTACACAAGAGAGAGGTAAACAGGGAGTGACCAGTGTGTACACAAGAGAAAGGTAAACAGGGAGTGACCGGTGTGTACACAAGAGAGAGGTAAACAGGGAGTGACCGGTGTGTATACAAGAGAAAGGTAAACAGGAAGTGACCGGTGTGTTCACAAGAGAGAGGTAAACAGGGAATGACGTGTGTGTACACAATGAAAGGTAAACAGGGAGTGACCGGTGTGTACACAAGAGAGAGGTAAACAGGAAGTGACCGGTGTGTACACAAGAGAGAGGTAAACAGGAAGTGACCGGTGTGTTCACAAGACAGAGGTAAACAGGGGGTGTTCCCTGCGATGTTGACTCCAAACGAACAGCAGATTCGTCTGGTCACGCCCGTTGTTAACGCGAATGTACGGCGATTTTCATTGGCTAACTCGTCTGGAGCCACAAGTGATATTTCGTATAACTAAAATGCATGAATTATCTTAGCTTATCGATCTGAAATTACGTGCAATTTAACATTATCGGACTTCCTGTTTTAATCTTCATTGATGTAGTACATTTACCGTTAGAGGTTGTATAATCGGGAATTTGAAAATGCAGGAATAAAAAAGAACCGCTCCACGGCTTTTTCATTTCGGGTGATGACTGTTTTACGACATTTCAGTAATACCTACGCAAAACTTATATATCTGACAATGCACAATTTGGCGATGAAATAACCAAGTTTTGCAACATACAAAGGCCGCTATACTGTCTGTTATGCCAATAAATCAGCCAATGAAAATCGCCGTACATTCTCTTTAAACAACCGTACACGTAACTGGACAAATTAGTGTGCATAGTTACCCTCCTTATTTTTAGGAGGGAATAAAAGGAATAAAAACAACGATTGCTTGAAATCATATTATATTACATATTGCAGTATATTTCAATTCCCACCGACAATTTTATTAGAATTTAATTAACTAATAATTCCAAATAATACTCTGTTCTACCGGCCTGCCCCGACTGTGCATATTTCCCCCGCGATTATCGGCAAGTTTCGACGTGACGTCACTGATGACAAGGAAGTATTACGGAACTGGAACTTTCCATTCATTCACCGTAGCGTTGACAGCGATAGCGGTTGTTTAGAAGAATAGAGTAACATGTAGTTGGCTTATGTTCCCTACGGAGCTAACTTTGTTTTTAAAAAGCAAACTTCAAGCCGTGGAAGCACAGCCGGCTTTGCTCGCTTCGACAAAAAAATGTCCACTGCGACCCGGACCAGATTGGTTGATGCCATCAATCCGTAGAACACAGGCAGCGACACGGGCGTCGACGACCGCGGTCCACCTCGGAGCGAAGCGAGCTGTTAGCGCGGATACAGGTGATGTCGGCCCAGGATGAATTCGGCCCGATGAATTCGGACAGCATTCTCTGGAGCACTGCAAACTGAGTAGATATTGCGTGTCACCTTAGTCACCGAAATCACCAAGCCGAAATAACATCGGCCGAATTCACCTCCCATTCACGCCATTATAAAGTGACCGGGTCCATGCACGTGGCAGTTGGTCCGAATTCACTGAGGGGCCGAAATCACCACCACCCGTCAGCCTTACTCCTGCTATTGCCTCGCCTCATATATTAACCACACATGTCACGTGGTCAGTCATTACTCCTATTTCCATGTAACGATAACAAACGAGTTTTTGTTTTTTGTAAATTTTGATCTTGATATGGAAGTACTACGTCACATGTGTATGCGTATAGTAGACATATGAGGAGAAGTTTGGCGGCTGTGTGTGGACGTTTTCATGGTTAGGTCAAAAAGTAAATAAGATCGTCGCTAAAGTGCTCCGAAAGAGCCGAATTCGAAGATGGTTCTGATTCGAAGATGATTCGTGATCGCGTATCTCATTAACTACGAATTTTACGCGCGCTTTGCGAGTTAGACGCATTAAACATCTAATGGCGACAACAAACGTGGCACCGGAATGACCGCGCTTGAACTCCCGGTGTTGTGTCAAACAGACAAAGCAACTAATCCCAGCCTCACCCAAAACTTGCTTCCCAGACACGGGTTAAACATAAATTAAACACAAGTTATACGTGACTCACCTAATACCAGGAATTGTGGATAATCTGATATTAATGTATACCGGATGAAACACCAAAGCCGTAGCGGCTGCTGCCAGGTGTCTAAACATACACTGGGGGAAACATTCAGTGCAGGAGCTAGCGTTATGTCTAATGGTAGAATCATGTAATCGCAATCTATCAGTTTTGTACCCAGCAGCTGTCGACCGACAGAGGTTTGAATCCCCCTCAAAACAGAGAAACTTGTTCATTAGTGTTGAGCGATATTGCGTATAAGTATCGCAATACGCCTTCGATGTACCGATATATATATATATTATATATTTTTATTGTTGAATTTTATACTTACCAAAACTGAGTTTAATGAGTAATTGTGAGTTTTAACTGAACCAGATCAAGTCATTAATCTTTATTATTATTATTTGTTCTTGATCAGATTGGAGTAATTTATTCACAGTTTAAGTTCATGTGAACCGGACAGGATATGTATTTGTGTGTTTAATGATTTACTGCAGGTTCTACGGAAGCATCTAACTCATACATCGAACATTTGAACCCGCGAATTGAACTCCTTTGTGTCAGTAAGAAACTATAAACTAAAATGTTGTTTTGCAGAATATCGTGTAATTTTATACATATATTGATACGTAACTCACATTCTCGAAAATACATGCATATTGGTGTTTATGTGCATTTTTTTAATGTGTGACTGCGACATAGGTGGCGTGTGCGGGAAAAATGGCAATCTACCCCCGCCGTTCGTTTGGGGCATATCCCCATAGGCGTGTGCGGATATGTCCCAGTGCAGTGTGTTAATTTGCGTAGCGTGACGGTATGGTATAGATGTTATTAGAATATATATTTAATTTGGTTTGCCCGTTTATTTACGGATGCATTAGTCATTGTGTGAGTTATGACACACGCCTTACGCCTATGTGGATACTCATCAGCTAACCCATGTTTCATTATGGAGGGGTGTGACAGGAACCCAGGGGGTACTCAAAAACATGAACTGAACCTCCCTAAACAGAGTTTAGACTTCTGTCAAAAAGATACCTTTTTCATGTTGAGTGCATTGAAATATACATAACTGAAAGTGTAAACATTGCACTGTTCCATGATATTGATAAATTCACTGACATATTTGACTCACCGATCAATGTAGCCTCTCAGTGTTTACCCTTCATCGTAAAAAAACGTGCTTTGAGATACCCTTAATTACCCACTGATTGTGAATTGATACCCTAAATGCGTTGTGTGCGTTAACGTACTTTGTACGCAGAAAACACATCCATAAACGTGGAATTTGTCTCAAGGTTGGTACACTGGACATTAATTGAGTTACCTCCCACCCCCACCTACCAACATGGTGGGAGGTTGGTACACTGGACATTAATTGAGTTACCTCCCACCCCCACCTACCAACATGGTGGGAGGTTGGTACACTGGACATTAATTGAGTTACCTCCCACCCCCACCTACCAACATGGTGGGAGGTTGGTACACTGGACATTAATGGAGTTACCCCCCACCTACCAACATGGTGGGAGGCTGGCCTAAGAATAGGTTGGCGGAGGGATTTTGAGATGGGATGTGTCAAAGACAGTAAACTTTTAACATGATAGTTTATGTAGGTCAAGTGTTCGTGTTTCTTGAAGTGTGTAATCATAATGTTGTTTTTATTCAGAGTCCTTTTGGTTTTCTTCATCACCTGGCTTTCCGTGTGCGCTGTAGTTGAGACAGACCAATATCACGCTGTGGTTGAGACAGACCAATATCACGCTGTAGTTGAGACAGACCAATATCCCGCTTCCACTTCACCAAGAACTTCGTATTATAGAAACTACAGCTGGTTATGTTTATATTATTTACATGGACGCGTCTGACCCCCAAATGATACTTAGTAGTATACTTTACACGCTATGTGATGTTCTGCAGCTTGAAAGTCGTATTCTGCTGTTACAAAGGCCTGAAATACGCGAGGTGTGTGCACATATTCTTGTGAGGATATGCCCCAATACCCTGGGGCATATACAATGCTCTGCCCAGTACCCTGCAGCATATCATGGGATGGGGGTTTCTGTACCAGCGTTACGTAACGATTTTTAAGATGAACACCTTTTGAAAAGTTTTATATTAATGTGAAGAAGATCGTGCCATATTTCCAGTGAGAACCTTAATCGTAACATTAATAATCTGATCCTGAATCCGACAACTAATCGCAAGATAGTTTCGCTTTGCCGACTCTCGCTCGCCCCGTTAACTCCCAATACAGAGTCTGGCCGACTCTCGCTCGCCCCGTTAACTCCCAATACAGAGTCTGGCCGACTCTCGCTCGCCCCGTTAACTCCCAATACAAAGTCTGGCCGACTCTCGCTCGCCCCGTTAACTCCCAATACAGAGTCTGGCCGACTCTCGCTCGCCCCGTTAACTCCCAATACAGAGTCTGGCCGACTCTCGCTCGCTCCGTTAACTCCCAATACAGAGTCTGGCCGACTCTCGCTCGCCCCGTTAACTCCCAATGCAGAGTCTGGCCGACTCTCGCTCGCCCCGTTAACTCCCAATACAGAGTCTGGTCACTAGTCTATAAGATGAACGACGAATCATAATTGTGGACATCCGTAGTCCGATACAAATGCTGCCGAGGGCTGTATGGTAATGTTATTGATATAATTTGTGTTGACACCTCCCACTTGTTTTTGAGGTCTATTTTGATAACCAACCTCTCACCTCACACTTTCTGTCATACCCCTCACTAATACCACATTATTTACCATTACACTATCAGGGTAATGAAAAGGAAATTTTCAAATCAAAAATTAAATCATTACTAAATGTGCAGGGCCTATTTGTTATCTCTACATCTCTACAATTTATGCCAATCATTGTTATATTACTGTATGCGTACAGTCGACAAATTGTAGAAGCTTTAGATTGTATCTTGAATAATAATTAATATTGTCAATGTCGGGAGCCGCAGTTGGAGTTTGGTCAGATACCGCAGTGAGATTTCCACATCAAAAGCAGCTCTTCTCAGTAAGGCTTTATTAAAATACCTAATGAAACGGCCCTGGTCAAAATAAATATGATAATTAGTTCATAAAAATCACTACAGGAAAGTTATCGGTGTCTTGGTCTGTTGTTTAATTATACATTTAATACATTGTACATCACAGTGAGGCTTTTCGAATACGCCGCAGCGAATTCCACGTTTCTTCTGAACCGTGATTTCGTGGTTCGATAATCGTACGTATTTCACTCAAAACAACTTGTATAACAGCGGATTTGCATCAATCAATGAAATAACGTTTGTGATTTAGAATATTGATCCCATGCACAAATGTGTTAAGAATTTTGTGAAAACGGCATAATTTATCAAGCATAGGGCATCAGTAAGTTAATTAGTAAGTGGGTGGGTGGGTGGGTGGGTGAGTGAGTGAGTGAGTGAGTGAGTGAGTGAGTGAGTGAGTGAGTGAGTGAGTGAGTGAGTGAGTGAGTGAGTGGGTAAAACACACCAACATTGCGAACAGACAAACATATAGATATAACGTAAACACGAAAACATAATGTTATTGATGTAATTTTATTGACCACATTTGATACAGAGGTGTTCCACCGTTCGTGTGATGCGTTCCAATTACACAATTACACAACCCTGTAGTAGCGATAACAATGGCAGCACCTGGGTAATGGCTAGGGCGAATAATGTCGTTCTATGTCGCTTTCTGACCGAGCTGTTGGAGTTACTGGACACATGCTGTATAGTCGTCACCACTGCCATCAGGAACATCAACTGAAGCACGGAAAGATACCATCAACCGTGGGGTAAGATATCCAGTTAAATACGTTATGTATAATGGTGTAGTTTCTTCAGAACTGTCATAGGCGATGATTAGTTGAACTCCGTTGCATCTCCATGACATGTTATACTCGACTCGCTCTCTGTTAGATATAGCTGCTATGTACCATTAAGTGTTATGCTCGACTCGCTCTCTCTTAGATATAGCTGCTATATACCATTAAGTGTTATGCTCGACTCGCTCTCTGTTAGATATAGCTGCTATGTACCATTAAGTGTTATACTCGACTCGCTCTCTCTTAGATATAGCTGCTATGTACCATTAAGTGTTATGCTCGACTCGCTCTCTCTTAGATATAGCTGCTATATACAATGTTTGTATACCCCGGATATTGACAAATATAACTCAGTATCATGAAAGTATAACTGCTCGTTTTCTAAATAAAAACGAACAACCAATACAAATGTTCTGAGAAATTACACACCAATCCGTTTAGATAATATCAAAACACACATACAGTGTTTATGATCGTGACACCTTATTTAATTATAATAGTTGATTTGCTCAGTACAGTGTAGATATATCAGTGTCTTGTGCTAACGGGTTACAACCTGTTTCATTATGATAAACAGTTTCAGCACATCGTACGACTTGGTCACCGACCTTTACTTGATGTAGCGGCGTCTCCAGTAAGGTCTCCAAGGGCGTCTCCAAGGACGTCTCTAGTAAGGTCTCCAGGGGCGTCTCTAAGGACGTCTCCAAGGACGTCTCCAAGGACGTCTCCAGTAAGGTCTCCAAGGGCGTCTCTAAGGACATCTCCAAGGACGTCTCCAGTAAGGTGTCCAAGGGCGTCTCCAAGGGCGTCTCCAAAGACATCTCCGGCCGTCGTTGTACACTCCGGAGCTACCAACCTTCGCATGAATCCACATTTACCCATATTCAAACCAATGCCAACCATTGTACGCTGGCATTGGTTTGAATCTACACGCTTCAAGGATATTCAGCATATGGCAAACTAACATGCTCCATGTTACGTCATATCATGGATATTAAGTATGATTAAAGCAGACTTGACATATTTAGAACTGATACGTTTTGTTGGCAATAGGTTACACTTCCTAGTAGCAATACACGTTCAGTGGTACAGAAACAATCGACTTCACTAGAAATGCTGCGCTGATCAACAATCACTCAACTGTTTGTTTGTGTTTATTCAAATCATTCCATACATTTTAGGCAATGCTCATATACCGTATGTTTTAAAAATAGGCCCAACTTTCAAAGCATGTGTAAGAGAGTTTCATTGTTAGAGGATTATCTTACATGCCAACTTCTCGCCCTGTTCGTCTACCGACACAACAAGACTGTCGTCGACAAAATAATAACATACACTAGTTTCGTAAGAATTCACGCTACCCTATGTAAATATATATATATATATATATATATATATATATATATATATATATATATATATATATATATATATATATAGATATATATATATATATATATATATATATATATATATATATAGCGATTTTTGTCGCGAGACCAATTAGCAAGAACAATTTATTGCTACGATTATGCAACACGACTGAAGCAAACGCTTTTCTCCATAATCACATCTAAAAATGGTGTGCTTCCTCTCGATAATCAATTACAAAGCTTGATTTTTGAAAGTGTGACGCACAAGGAAAAATTCGAATAAAAAAGCATGTGTAAAAAAGTTCAAAGAATTGCTTAACAAAACTCTCATTTTACTTTACATTTTTTTCTATATCAAACATGATATAAGGGAACGACACAAAAATAACAGATGTCTGATTGATTGTATGCATGCAAAAGTATCAGTACATAATTCTAAAAGTGCAGATGGCGTGGATTTAAATGCTGAAATATCACGACGGCAGACCCACTCAAAATTGCACCTAACGCACAAAAAAAGAAGTTACGAATACAGCTTTTAAATTGTGAAAATATAACATTTTAACAAGGGCTATCTTAATGATTATTAATGTCATACACCATTGATATACTTATAATTACTTCTTTCCGCTAAATCTAACAGCAGTTGGTTGCAAACACTTCGATTGCGTGGATTTTGATGGCGTTCGCCCATTTCGCACCGCCATCGCTTCCCCAGGAACTTGCGGCCGCGCCGCGATTAAAGTCAACGCAAACGCACTTTTAAACGCCAAACAGCGCGCGCATAGTTAATTTCCCGAACCACGCTGCACAAACCCACAATCAGAACACACACATCTTTATAAAGCTGAAATACTGAAGATTTTATTTATTGACGTGCTAAAATTGTTCGATGAATATTTACCCTTAATTTTAACTACTATTCACAAGTGTCAAGGTAAAAGTAAACACAGGTTTACCTCGGTCAAAGTCACTCCGGGACGGCCCGTCAAAATGTTGATTACTTTTCACAAGGTAAAGTAAACACTGGCTTACCTCGGTCAAAGTCACTCCGGGACGGCCCGTCAAAATGTTGATTACTATTCACAAGGTAAAAGTAAACACAGGTTTACCTCGGTCAAAGTCACTCCGGGACGGCCCGTCAAAATGTTGATTACTTTTCACAAGGTAAAGTAAACACTGGCTTACCTCGGTCAAAGTCACTCCGGGACGGCCCGTCAAAATGTTGATTACTATTCACAAGGTAAAAGTAAACACAGGTTTACCTCTGTCAAAGTCGCTCCGGGACGGCCCGTCAAAATGTTGATTACTATTCACAAGGTAAAGTAAACAAAGGTTTACCTCGGTCAAAGTCACTCCGGGACGGCCCGTCAAAATGTTGATTACTATTCACAAGGTAAAAGTAAACATAGGTTTACCTCTGTCAAAGTCGCTCCGGGACGGCCCATCAAAATGTTGATTACTATTCACAAGGTAAAAGTAAACACAGGTTTACCTCTGTCAAAGTCGCTCCGGGACGGCCCGTCAAAATGTTGATTACTATTCACAAGGTAAAAGTAAACACAGGTTTACCTCTGTCAAAGTCGCTCCGGGACGGCCCGTCAAAATGTTGATTACTATTCACAAGGTAAAGTAAACAAAGGTTTACCTCGGTCAAAGTCACTCCGGGACGGCCCGTCAAAATGTTGATTACTATTCACAAGGTAAAAGTAAACACAGGTTTACCTCTGTCAAAGTCGCTCCGGGACGGCCCATCAAAATGTTGATTACTATTCACAAGGTAAAAGTAAACACAGGTTTACCTCTGTCAAAGTCGCTCCGGGACGGCCCGTCAAAATGTTGATTACTATTCACAAGGTAAAAGTAAACACAAGTTTACTTCGGTCAAAGTCGCTCCGGGACGGCCCGTCAAAATGTTGATTACTATTCACAAGGTAAAGTAAACAAAGGTTTACCTCGGTCAAAGTCACTCCGGGACGGCCCGTCAAAATGTTGATTACTATTCACAAGGTAAAAGTAAACACAGGTTTACCTCGGTCAAAGTACTCCGGGACGGCCCGTCAAAATGTTGATTACTATTCACAAGGTAAAAGTAAACACAGGTTTACTTCGGTCAAAGTCGCTCCGGGACGGCCCGTCAAAATGTTGATTACTATTCACAAGGTAAAAGTAAACACAGGTTTACTTCGGTCAAAGTCGCTCCGGGACGGCCCGTCAAAATGTTGATTACTATTCACAAGGTAAAGTAAACACTGGCTTACCTCGGTCAAAGTCACTCCGGGACGGCCCGTCAAAATGTTGATTACTATTCACAAGGTAAAAGTAAACACAGGTTTACCTCGGTCAAAGTACTCCGGGACGGCCCGTCAAAATGTTGATTACTTTCACAAGGTAAAGTAAACACTGGCTTACCTCGGTCAAAGTCGCTCCGGGACGGCCCGCGAAAATTCCACGTGATTCCACAATGAGTCTTTCATTGGTTGATATTTGTATCATTTAAGGTCACACTTTCATTTGCATAATGTTATGATATGCATATGCAAGACCATCAAAAAAATGGAGATGGAGGTCACACATTCTGGGTCAATTCTCAATGGACAAATTTTCAGCAGCGCACCAAGCGGAATGTAATGTACCTACCGATACGTCTTCAATACGCTCGAGATTGTTTAAGAGAACGTCAATACGCGTTGCATGTTCGAAATTTTGAAGGTCGCGTGAATTTAGTCCCATGGATACTTGTGTTGGTTGTAGAATAGTAGAATATCTTTTTATTGTGTATTGGCCCTGGGTCTGCGAACTCGGGCCAATACGTGGGTGCGTGCTTTCTACTATGATAAGTATAAACCGCCCAGATGGCGCTACGTACTCTCAAACAGTTTACGTACCGAAATATTTTACGTAAGTTAACGTTTTACGTAACATAAACCGCCATCTTTCGGCGCGCGCGCGCGCGCGCGTGCGTGGTTTTTGCGATTGTTGGAAGTTAACGTTTTACGTAACGAACATTTGATTTACCTAAAAAAAACAAAGAACCCTTGATATACGGGGTATTTCGAAAAAATACAGGCGTTATGTTTCATTCGTGGGGTCGTTGATTAATCCCTGAATGATTGGCGCCCGAATTGCAAGCCGTCTAGGAGGAAAACGTGAACACAACCACATACATACATACGCTAGCTCGATTATAGTTAGATTATTATTATTATAATCATCATCTTTATTCGGACTGAAGACCCACAAGCATGTACATATTAAACAAATTATAAAGTTCCATATAAAAACAGCAGTTAAAAAACAAACTATATTGCGCTTAAATATGAAATAACAGCATTACATTATTCCTTATTTAAGACAGCGTCATTGCTACAATCTATCGTTACCACAAATTCACAAATCATATTTGTGTAGTCATGGTATGTAGTATTTACATTGATGTTCCACGTTTCTTTACATGTACACTTAATGGCACCTATAATCCGTGGGCAGTGCTCTACAATGGCATGCTTATTGATGGTGTATCCCCAAGTGAGTTACCGATAGGTACTATGGTGCAACTTCAAAAAGATAAAAGAACGGCGCATCATAGCTTTGATAACTATAGGGCGTTGACCTTAGGCAGCATCATTGGCAAGCTTTATGATGCCAGTATAATTGTAGCATTTCTGCTATTTTTTATCAGAATACTATTTCCTATTTCTGCATTTATTAGTTAAACCTTTCAAGTATGAATAAATGCATCGGACTTTGTTAGAACCGACTAGTGTTGTGTAGTTTGTTCGCTCAAGCATGCCCGTATCCGCATCTACGGCGTGGACAGGATGGAGTTGCCCGCTCAAGCATGCCCGTATCCGCATCTACGGCGTAGACAGGATGGAGTTGCTTATCTTGGCTGTGTTTAAGTAGGCAAGGACCAGAGTAATACCTGATATAAGGGGTGTTTTTCTTAGTTTCTTAATGGACTATACCAGGAGACGGTGATTGGTGAACTAAGGTGACGTGTTATCTCAGAAACAAGGAGTACAACTAGTGACTGGATACCCATGTGAGGTGTCTCGGAGAGAGCAGATCACGAAACAGTTGAGGACACAGAAGGGTCGCATAGCCCAGCGAAGGAGTCCGGACATAACACAAAGGACACGTTTGAGTCGACCACGTGTAGGGTGTAACTTTGAGCGAGGAGGTAGAAGTGTTTCAGCTCTCCTAAAGTTAGGTAGCGTGTGAAACGTGGAGAAATTGACTGAAACATTGCTGAGATGCGCAGCGTCTACCGAAGCGGTGAGGCGACGACCAAACGGCATTAGTGAGAATACCCCCTGTTGCGAAGAAAGACAGTCGCGACTAACTGTAGCAGAACGACAGAACAGCGGCTGAGCACAGAATCGTCTCTAAGCTACGAGCGCGGCCTTACGGCCGAAGCAGTACGCCCAAACAACAGAACACAGAGCGCAGAATCGTCTCTGCACTACGGTCGCGGCGAAACGACAGCAGACAACTGAATCGTCTCTGCACGACTTTCTCGGTACGACTGCCGTAGCGATACGACGGAACGACAGCAGACATCCGAATCGAATCTGCACGACGATCGTAGATGGCCACGTCAGAGGGAGAAACAGGAATAAATCGCCGAAATTGAGGTAAGTGGAAACTGTGTTACTTGGAAGGTTAGGTTGTGATGATGCAAGATATTGTTTATGTTGTATTTGCCAGTTAGGCGTTAACCGTATATAAGTCTCATGTGATTACCGTGTATTGTTCTTTACCACGATGACTCAGAAATCTTAGATATTTTCTGATTTAATCTTGAAAAATATTAAGAGGAGTGCTGGAACGTAGCTCGCACTTATTTGTTGCTGAAGGTGTGTTTTACATTTATCTATTACCCGTTTGGTAATTGTTTCATGTTTTATACTCATTTGTAACCATGGATTTGGCCAAACTAGTCGAGTTAGGCGGGAAGATGGGTCTCGCAGGTTCTGAACTTCAGGCATTTATTCGGGAAGAACTGGAGGCAGCCCGGGCCGAACATCAACGTGGAGGAATTGGAGAAGGTGACACTCCAGGCCGATGTCGCTAAGGGAAAACCTGTTAGGAAAAACACTTGTCACTTTGTTGTCCAGGAGGGATTGCTGTACCGTATGTACCGTATGTACCGTATGTACCGTATGTACCGTATATACCGTATGTACCGTATGTACCGTATATACCGTATGTGCCCTATGTACCGTATGTACCGTATATACCCTATGTACCGTATGTACCGTATGTACCGTATATACCGTATGTACCGTATATACCCTATGTACCGTATGTACCGTATGTACCGTATGTACCGTATGTACCCTATGTACCGTATGTACCGTATATACCCTATGTACCGTATGTACCGTATGTACCCTATGTACCGTATGTACCGTATGTACCGAATGTACCGTATGCACCGCAAAGAGAAAGGAAGTGAGGTGGTGAGACTTGCCGTTTCCCGAGTCCTTCGAAACCAAGTCATGAAATTAGGACATGAAACTATCCTATCGGGACACCGGAGGATTAAGAAGTCGCTAGGCCGTATTCTTGTAAAATTCTAATAGGCGATGTCTACAGATTCTGCCAGTCGTGTGACATTTGTCAGATAACTTTTAGTCGGGGTAACGTTCCTAGGGCCCCACAACAGATGATACCCATCGTAAGTTCCCTTTTTGAGAAGGTAGCGATATATTTGGTGGGTCCAATAACGCCCGTATAGGAAAGGGGAAATCGATGGATATTAACCCTAGTGGATTTTGCTACTATATATCAAGAAGCGATAGCGGTAGCGGACATCGATACTGAGACGATAGCATAACTTTGTTGAGGATTTTCTCGCGGGCGGATCTGCCTAAAGTATTTTTGAGTGACAATGGAAGTCAGCTTGTGTCTAAGAAAATCGTTCTCCTACCAATCCATGGACGACGGATTGGTAGAGAAGTGGAACGGTACCTTGAAATGAATGTTGAGACGTAAGTGTTCAGAACAACCGAGGAACTGGGATCGAGATCTAGAACTCCTTATGTTTGCTTAACGCGAAGTGCCTCAGGAGAGGACGAATGTTTCTCCTTTCGAACTACTGTATGGGTGGACAGTCAGGGGCCCATGACAATCATCAGGGAACTGTGGGTAAATGACAGACCCGACGAAGAGTTGACTGAGACGTAACAATACGTGCTAGATCTCCGTAACCGGATTGAGTCGACTTACGAAATGGCTAGAGAGCATCTGAGAAATTCTCAGGACAGATATAAAGCGCATTTCGATCGGAAAGTAAAGGTGCGATCTCTGGAGATAGGAGATGAGGCCGTCATTCTACTTCCCAAGGACTCTAATAAATTGCTAAGGCAATTTAAGGCCCTTATGAGGTAGTTGAAAAGGTGAGGGTAAATGATTATCGAGTAAAGATCAGAGATACCCATAAAGTATTCCACTTAAATATGATGAAGAAGTATCATGAGAGGAGTTATGATGATGTAATGGGCTTAGCAGCCATTATCGAGGATCAGCCCGAATGTGAAACTGACGAGGATTTTCCCAGTAGTCGGAGGGAAGAAGGTATCGGGGATGTCCATGTAAATGGTCAATTATCGCTTGCTAATTTATGTGCGTATGTGCACTAAACCCTTAATGGGGAGATGTAGAGAAAACGTAATATATCTTCAGTTTGGGATCATCTTAAAGTGCCAACTGAAATCAAATGTGTGCCAGTTCTAGTGATGCATAGCAATAGTTCATACATATGTAAATGTTAGTGTGCCAAGGGGAAACCTAATGGTTTAGTATAAAACACTGCATCAATAAACACTTGCTGCATATAAATTATGTATGTAGTTTCGTTAATTTGGTGGTTGAAAATAGATGTAGAGAAAGATAAGATAGCTTTAGTTTGTGATCTTTTCATTATATGCTAACTTTCGGTTTTGTAATATACAATATGTAAAGTACAAAACGTCAATTATATATGTCATACTGTACCTCTATCTAAGGTGTATGTCTCTGGAACTTGCAAGATAAATATGTAGATGTGTTTTACACTACATGGTGCAAGTGTATCAGGAAACGGGCGTGCGTGCGTGCGTGCGCGCATGCGTGTGTGTTTTTATTATATATGTGTATATATATATATATATATATATATATATATATATATATACATATATATATAAACAATATATATTTGGCCACGTGGCCACGACTGAGTCGGACTGTATTAGTGATGCGCATTACAGTACTTACTAATCTATGCTAATTCGATATAAAATACAATTGTAACAAATACTTCTTCCTTGCCAGCGACAAATTGCTGCCAAGGGAAAGGCGAAGTCCGCACATGCAAGGGAAACACCGAGCATTTGTTACATGGACGCCTATTAGTACCTTGGTGAATATCGGAAAAACACCAAAGCAAAGAGAGAGTTCAACAATTTTTGAAGGATATTACGCCAATTTACTGGTGAAAGGAGGCAAGCAATCCGATTGACAATATAATCTGCCAACACATTCTGACTAATGTGATATTTGGCTGTGAAAGTGAACTTTGGATGCTTCGATTTGGAATGAATTGAGAAGGGCATAGATTTTTGCCCGTCCTAGGACAGGGGCGGATTGGCTTGTTGGCGGAGGGTCTCAGTCAGTCGTAGTCATATGTCGTTCTACATACAAAACGGGGGGGGGGACGACACATGTGTCGTTCTACTTACAGAAGAGTGTGTCGTTCTACTAAAGAAGGGTTAATATTAGCCGGCTGCTAATACGTCATTCTTTACATCGAAACAAATTCCAATGTAGGTCTATATGCGTTGTCCTTTACCGTAATATTTTTCACGGATTGCCCGGCACAACTACTAATTAATCACACACTATTGTTTAAGAGGTGAAATTATACATAAATTAGTACAAACGATTTGCCTACAACACGAATAAAAGTGACTGGTTTATGCACATGTGCATACACGTGTTTAACTTCCATGTCGAAATGTCTTGATAGTATGTCTTGATAGTATGTCTTACTGCTTTAGCTCTCCGAGCTTTGAGATATGGGAAATATACATTGGGCACATCAATGCGATAGTCACGAAAGTGCTATTGGAGCGAAACTGAGAAAATTGCAGTTTAAGTTTGAAGTGATAGTTTGACAGTGATAGCAGTGTCAAAAATTACAGTACGCATCAATGATATAACCCCAAAAGTGCCATTGGTGATTGGAGTGAAAGTAGCTACACTTAGTGACCATTTTCGAAGATAAAACAACAAATTGTTGTATGGCGCTCTTATTGCATTGATGCGCTCAATTACTTGTTTACAACGTGTCATAATTATAGAACATTTATTACTTGTTTACAACGTGTCATAATTATAGAACATTTATTACTTGTTTAGAACGTGTCATAATTATAGAACATTTATTACTTGTTTAGAACGTATCATAATTATAGAACATTTATTACTTGTTTAGAACGTGTCATAATTATAGAACATTTATTACTTGTTTAGAACGTGTCATAATTATAGAACATGTATTACTTGTTTAGAACGTGTCATAATTATAGAACATTTATTACTTGTTTAGAACGTATCATAATTATAGAACATTTATTACTTGTTTAGAACGTGTCATAATTATAGAACATTTATTACTTGTTTAGAACGTGTCATAATTATAGAACATTTATTACTTTTTTAGAACGTATCATAATTATAGAACATTTATTACTTGTTTAGAACGTGTCATAATTATAGAACATTTATTATTACCTCTTCAAGCTTCAACCTGTGTCAATGTGGTCATTATTGAGACCGCTTGATAATGTATCGATTTTGTCCAATTTGAAGATCACGTGGGTCCGACGGGATCTGTCTGGCACCTTCGTCAACCTGTATTTCTATAGCGCCACCAGTATGTCGCCTGGTTAAGTGGTCATCGCCTACATGGTTGATTGGATGTCTTCAACACAAGACCAACACAACTTGCACATTAACCACACGAATGTGCTTGACCAACGTGCCTACTTCTGCACAATAACGGACGATCAACA
This sequence comes from Lamellibrachia columna, assembly GCA_963662155.1. Classification (NCBI taxonomy): domain Eukaryota; kingdom Metazoa; phylum Annelida; class Polychaeta; order Sabellida; family Siboglinidae; genus Lamellibrachia; species Lamellibrachia columna. The sequence goes on along the minus strand of OY759273.1, from coordinate 32,616,970 downwards.
AACCGCCAAAGACTCAAATAGTGTAGTGTATGTGAACGGTAAGCGACCGATAAACATAAATAAAATGTATGAAAGATTATACTGTAACTTATTGATAGCATTGCTGCGTAGCAATATACACTCAAACATGTATACACACGCACACGCACACGCATACACATACTCTTTATCTCTCCTTTCACACACGCACATACGCACTCTTTTTCTCTCCTTTCACCCGCACACGCACGCACACACACGCTCGCACAAATACCAATGCATGGATGGACATTTCTGTGATAATGGTGTTTATCTTGAAAGTATGTAAATATTACTATCATGACAGTCACTTACGAATTACTTAATAATCCCGTCCGGAGGGTGGTATTTTTGCTAGTAGTAATAAAGTTTTCAACCACCCACAGTTAGACAGCACGATCACGTGATCACTGTGGGGACGCAGACGTATACAAGTTGCGAAGACGTGAAAGAAAAACTGGATGACAACACCGCTGGTGACTACGCCGAAATAATTTGTTCGGTGACGTCACGTCACGTCAACCACGCTTGCGTGAATATCATCCTCACAGATTTCGATTTGTGCAAACGATTTCCGTGTCGATGAATGTGCGTGCGTCAACGATTGCCAACTTTATAATGGATTATTGCCATACAGTCCACAAGAAGAATGTCTTAAGTAACTTCAAATGTGTTAGTGTGAGTAAAACATGTTGACATAAAGAAGGTGTGCAACAACAAAAACCGGATGTGCAACAACACCAAGATATTGGGTAAAGAAGAATGGCAGACAAGGACCTGCGGATGTTGACGTGAATTGTACGGTGACGTCACGCCCGTTGAGCCTAATCACTTGGATTTCAACTCCTGCCGCCACAAGCCTTCTTACAAAGCTATATATATATATATATATATATATATATATATATATATATATATATATATATATATATATATATATATATATAAAGCTACTAAGCGAATTTGTACGTGTAAGCATATCCGAAATATGACGAGTTTAATGAGTGTCTCTCGTTGTAACCGGGGTTAGTTGAAACTGGCGAAGAGATTAATTGAAATACTTGTGTTCTATCACTGAAGTTTCCACTTGGGTCGATCTACACATTTATTTTATCGGACGCATTCTTACAAAGCTAAACAAGGTAAAACACTATCTCGTACCGCTCGGAAAAAATTAACACAAGGATTCATTTTAATAAAGAGAATTTTAGTTTTAATTTACTCTCCATAAATGTACTTTATAAATATTCCTTATGATTAAAATATAAGGGAGGGGGAGGGATGGATGGAGGGAGAGAGGGGAGGGAGAGAAGGGTGGGGGAGAGGGAAGGGAGAGGGGGAGAGGGAGAGAGAGGGGGAGGGAAAGAGAAGGAGAGAGAGTGAGAGAGGTAGATAGAGGGTGCGGGAGGGAGGGAGCGAGAAGGAGAGAGAGAGAGAGAGAGAGAGAGAGAGAGGATAGAGAGGGGAAGAGGCGGGGAGGGGTGAGAAAGGGAGTGAGACCGAGAGAGGGAGAGGGATAGAGAAAGAGAGAGAGAGAGAGAGAGAGAGAGAGAGGGGGGGGTAGAGATGAAGAGAAGGAAGGTTGGAGGGAGGTAGTGAGTGGGAGGAAGTGGTAATGAGAAACAAGGGATTTAAAGACAAAACGACAAATGACACATGAAACCACATGACGCATGAATTATTCAACTGGATCTTACTGGATATAACCGTCTATATAATTTGACGCGGAACTAGCTACTCCGGATAATATTATCTCCTCTTACCCTCTAAACCTGCTCTCATACACAACGCGTCTCTTCAACATCTCGATTTAGTTAGACGCGGGAAAGTCCTACAGACATTGTGAAGAAGTAAAAGCAAACAAGCCCAAACAAGACGTCATCCTCTGATGTTGTGTTCTATCACTGAAGTTTTCCACTTGGGTCGATCTACACATTTATTTTATCGACGTATCGTTTGACAGGTATGTCCTGCTCTAATGTTAATAATTAAGCTATATATATATATATATATATATATATATATATATATATATATATATATATATATATATATATATATATATATATATATATATATATATATATATATATATATATATATATATATATATATATATATATATATATATATATATATATATATATATATATATATATATATATATATATATATCAATAAATAAAGCTACTAAGCGAATTTGTACGTGTAGGCATATGTAATTTTTAGTAAAAATTTGTGTCGATTTGTTGTGAAATAATAATTTGCTGTGAAATATAAAACGAGTTTCAAGATATTTCCTACACAGATGTACTGTACTGTGCATTGAAGTTAAACGTAGCATTGAGTAAAATATTTCCGTTTTTACATGTTTTTGATATTTTCATTATATTTCGCCTCCTCCATTTGTGGTACATGTGAAAATGAAGGATGTATCCAAAATAAGAAATGTATTAATTTATATCGTTTTGCACTGACTTAATGTATATGATCTATATACATGTTTTATAGTGATACATCTATATTAATTTGATGCAGAAAAAACCAATTGTTTCAAATACTGCACCAAATACAGCAGCGTGGTGCAGGGCAGCGAATGTGCCGACTCAAAGTGTGTTTGACGCTTAACTAACAATTGTAATATGTTTGCGTTACATTGCAGGTGACCATTGTAACATGTTTGCGTTACATTACAAGTGACCATTATAACATGTTTGTGTTACATTGCAGGTGACAATTGTAACTCGTTTGCGTTACATTGCAAGTGACCATCGTAACATGTTTGCGTTACGTGCGTGGCGCAACGTAATCATTTATCGTAATTGTGAGATTTAGTCTTAATGGGAGTAATCTCTGAATGTGTGGACTCAAGTCGGGTCGACTCAATTAATTTTGATGACCCGAGCCGAGTATATGTTGGCAGCGACTCGAGTCGAGTTTGATTAGGGCTCGGGACAAAGTCAATTACCAGAGACATATCTATTAGTGCTGTGGTACTTGGTGCTTCCAGCTAATATATTGAAGGCTTCTTGAAATTGCGACGTAATATTAGCAGTTAGAGGAACGTGTAGCGACGCCTTGCCTTGTATGACATCATTTTGAACAATCGAAGAAGACACGAATCACGTTGTCAACAATTGTATTGTATGACATCATTTTGAACAATCGAAGAAGACACGAATCACGTTGTCAACAATTGTACGTAGCGTTGTGAACAGTTGCACGCAATAACTACAAAGAGTAATCGAATTGTTCGAAGAAACGGTAATAGCCGGGTGAATTAAAAACAAAATAAAACTGAAACGACCCGAACATGGGCCGTAAGTGAAAATCTGAAAGTTTGACGCCCGATATGCAATGCGTCTATGGGGAGTAGCGTACAATACATACAAACATATATACATACTCACCTTGGATTATAATAAGATAGCGCACGATACGTTTGACCGTACACGTGTATACATACACGTTACATGACATATATATATATATATATATATATATATATATATATATATATATATATATATATATATATATATATATATATATATCGTGCGCTGTTATTAGTGCGCTATCTTATTATAATCCACGGTGAGTATGTTTATATGTTTGTATTTGTGCTTTGCTATATACATATACACACGCGTGAAGTCGAGAAGTATTCATATAGTATATATGTTGTATAGATAACAAGCAGAGAAAAGACAACAATAGATTTTTCCAAAAGATGTGTATTTTATTCTGTTATAAAATGCTATATTATTTGGACATTTCGCAGACGTAGCGTTAAGCACATATCTTGCTATTTTAAAAAGAAAAATATACTTGTGATCACACGTGGACATAGACGTTGATTTGCATCACGTACACAATCAAGATTTATTGGCAATTTTAGGAGCAAATTTGATCCAAAAATGCTTATAATATGTATGGGCATTTCGTATTTTATCACATATAATTCCCAAAGAACCGGGGTGTTCAAAGTAATCACAATATAAACGGCACCACTTCATATCAACCCAATTCCCAATAAGACACATGCCTGTGTGTGTGTGTGTGTGCGTGCGTGCGTGCGTGCGTGCGTGCGCGTGTACGCACGCGTGTGTGCACGTGGTGGACACCACCATCGGATACACAAACGGGTATGTATACGATTATATATTCCATGTGATACATAATTACTCCCCAGAATATTGTTCGACATGTCTGGGAGCGGCGAGATCCAACGCGTGTATTACCCGGAGGACGAGGATGCCGTCGCGTTGACGCTTGAGAAGATTCTGCTGGGGACACTATCGTCGAGGCTGGTTGTGTCCGAGTCTTAGAGAGCGGCCCTTGCGAGCTGGGCTTACCGAGTCAACGAGACGGGGCATGAAAATGGGTCGGTGGTGTACCTATTTGGAGAATCACAAATGAAACCGTTTGCATGACCGTTGATGCAAACCAGCTATTCTAACGGTAACAGCATCTCGTATGCAGTGCTTCTATCAGCTAAGCGTGTTCCCAGTCTCATTTCTCTGCACGCGTCGCTCGTGCCAATGTATTTAAAGGATGGCAATTTCACTTGCCCTTCACAAATAAACCTCTGTCGTCTAGACACTTTCCAGCACACTAGATGTGTGCGAATTTATCAGAGAACACGCATTGTATAGCGGGTGTGTTTGAAATTGCAAACTTCGGTTGCACTCCGCCATTAGGAGACAGACACCTAACGTAATGAAAAGCGTTAGCTTTAGGTCTGCTCATCTGTCATTTCTGCTCATCTGTCATCTTTCATAAATAATAGACCGCTTCTTTGTTTCACAATTGCGACAATGTTCTCAGCATATAAGGAAGATAAACAACGACAAGGTCTGCCCTGATCGATTGCCTGCAATTCGCCCAGCGGAGAAAGAGAGCCAGGTGCGTCTTCTAAACGTGCGATATGGAGACTCAATTACTTACTTGCACCTTAACAAAATCGGTCATGTAATAGAGACGTTTTTTACGTCTGCTCTACGCACCAGTTTTTTGAGACAATACTAATATATTAGGATAACCTTTTTATACTTTACTGAGACATCGTAATACATGATATCAATCGAACCCTGTTTTATTCACGAAATACCGAAACATAGCGAAATGTAGCTCCACGTTATGAGCCTGTACAACGATGGATTTTATTTTGAAAGCTTGCAAATAAATTAATAATAATATTTTTTAAAGATGTAAGTACCGTGTTGCTAGCGATGGCGAAATCAGTTCATGAAATCATTTTCTTGATGAAACGGGACCAAAGGAAAGGAAACGCGATGTTGCTTACCTACTTGTAAGCAACACTGTGTTACTGTAATATTATATCTACTGTAGACAAAGACAGCTTGCGTTCTCTTGTCGCACTTTCGCTATGCTACATTGATGGCACGATAGTAGCAGGTCAATCATGAATACGGACGTAACGATACTTCGAACTATCGATGCGTTCAATAAATGTAGCTATCGCTAGATATCGTCGATAGTTGGTTAAGCTATCAATAATAACAAGTGTTGGCAAAAAAAATCAGTTGAGCTCCTTGTGTCACTGTAATGTTGTTCGAAGACATGCTTTCCAAATTTATTTGGTAATTGTACTTATTTATTTACCTAACATAAACACCCATTGATCAGAGCAGCGTCATTCACATATTCACAATTTCGAATGTACTACCTATCACAATAGTTATTCAAGTATTGCAATAGTAATTAATTATGAATAAGAGTGGAAAGTAGACTTTCCTGTCTTACTCCTGAGATGATATCAAACCATTGGCCCTCTCCAGCTCCTATCAACTTTACTCTGGTAGGTTGTTGTGTAGACTGAAATACTGATGTTTGATCAAATCCAGATTCGGAGGCAACTCTATCTTTGCCCACAACTCCAGAGATGCCAATACATCCACCATCACCGGTACCAAGAGGTTGATCCCAAACCGGTAAGCTACACTATAACCACAACTCGCATTACCGGTACATATTTAATTTAAGATTTATTTCATTTTGTTTGATGTGTTTGTGATACCAATTTGATATGAATGGCTTAATAACTATTTTTTTATTTAGCGATGAAACCCATGTCTGCTTTTGCAGGTGTACATGTCTGACGTGTTTTCCAATAGCTCATCAGGCTTATGTTATGATACAGTAAACTATGTGAGTTCTTCTGCTAAATAGTATAGGGTTCAATGACAGCTCATATATCTGCTTCACATTGATTTATGACCTCGTAATAAAAGTAGTGGTAATTATACAAATCCATTGAACAAAATAGGAAACACATCAGTTGTCTTTCCTCATGACTCATGGTTACAGTGCTCTACTGATGTGAAACATTTTCTGTGCAGCTTGCAAAGAGATTACCAAATAGGTTTTTATCTTGTTTTCAGATTTCGCAACAACTCCTGCCTTCAAGAGCACATATGTTGAGAGCAGTTCTTCCTTAACCCTATCCGGTATGCTTCAAATGAGTTTTAGTGGTGGCTGGAGCACAATAGGTTTTTACCAAATAATATATGTTCTATGTTCTGACACAACTCAAAGTTCTGACAAAATTATGACAATCTGTCAAGTAGTTTTAAGTTATTGTCTATTTTAGGGTTGAAAACTAATTTACGCTTCATGTTTGTGGACTGAATAGTGCATGAATCATCTTGAAGATACATAATGAACACTAGGACGACCTTTGCATTATGACATTTATTTATTTGGGTAAAACTGTTACAAAACGTCCCTTATGAAAGGTGTACTAACAAAATATTAAAACATGTATGTTTCACTAAACAGTAATGTTGCTCAAGATTATCGGGTATGCAATGCATACTAGTGTAGAGATTTCACAATTTGCTTGCAAATGTTTGTTGTCATGTCTGAACACTGAACAGTTGTGTGGTGTCCGTAGACACCCTGCTCTACAACAGAGGTTGACTTGCATGAATAAAGGATGATATGAATGCACATTGTCATGTGTGGACACTAAACACGTGTGTAGTGTCTGTAGGCACCCTGAGATCATTTGGTTTGTCCACTAAACTTTTACAAACCTGTGATCGAGAGAGTTCTCACCTTTTCGACCACAGTGTGGTTTGGTTCTATCACGGTCAAGGAAAAGCTCAGGTTGAATAGAGTTGTAAATACTGCTTCCAAAATAATCGGCAGACCCCTTCCCAGTCTTGAATCACTGTATCAGCAGCGCCTGTTAAGAAGAGCCGGTCTCATCTCTCAGGACCCATCCCATCCTGCCCATGATTTATTCGAGCCCCTTCCATCTAGTCGCCGGTTCAGGTCCATCAAAACTAGGACCAGCAGGTTCAGCAACAGTTTTAATCCCATAGCCGTCCAAGCCCTATCAAAACAGATGTGAATTTTTTTTTCCCATCTGCAGTACACACAAATACCACATTCCGACTTGTATTTCACTGAGTATACCTAATTTATTTATTTTATACCAAGTTATTTATTTATTTTTTATCCTAAATCATATCTTTCCTTGACAGTGATAATTATGCCTTTCGCTTTATATTGGACTTATTTATGTGATATATCAGGAAACACGAAGTGAGATTGTTAAGTGCCAACATAGTCAAGGTCAAGATTTTATTCTCAAGAGTGCATTTACTGTGCATGATGTTTAGTTTGTTTTCATACCGTTTGCTGCATGTGAGTGTATTGTATTGTATTGTCATGTTTACGTTATAGTACGACCCAACATCGTCATACATTCCAATGTTTTTATGTTTTTATTGTATTACTGTAGTGATTACACATGACAATAAATGTTATCTTATCTTATGAGTAAAGGATGATATCAATGTACATTGTCATGTCTGATCACTAAACAGTTGTGTTGTGGATGTAGGCACCCTGCTGTACCATAGTGGTTGACTTGCATGAATAACTTACTTAATCCTCTTCGTGCGGAAGTGCACACAAGACCGACACCAGAGCACGCCACTGCAGTCTATCTCTTGATGTTTTCTCGAGCTTCCCCCAGGTCAGGTTATATTCTTTCATTTCTCGCTCCACCTTTCTTGTCCAGGTTTCTTTCGGTCTTCCTCTCACCCATTTTCAATATGGTGTCCATCTGAGAGCAGTTCGGACTATTACTGTCTGCGGCATTCTCAAGACGTGGCCAATCCACTGCCATCTGCGTCGTTTTATCTCCAATGGGATGGGCTGGGTTGATGCTCTTCTGTGGAGTTCTATATTTGAGATTGTGCTAGGCCAGAATATCTTGAGTATTTTGCGATGGCATCTGTTCTGAAAGACTTCAAGCCTGTGGTTGATAGTCTTTGTTATTCTCTAGGATTCTGATCCATGAAGGAGGATACTGAGAACATTGCTCTTGAAAAGGCGTATTTTCGTTTTCTGAAAATTTTTCCCAGATTTTCAGATGCTTCTGAGCATAGCAAATGCTTGGCCAGCTTTTGACAGTCTTGCGCGTATTTCTCTTTCAGAACTTCCATCGGCAGACATCTTGGATCCCAGGTACGTGTGGTGGTTCAAGGGACCCCATTCGTGTAGTCCCTTGAGCCACCATGTGGGGTTCCTTGAGTCAGAATAAAAAATTTACATTTAAAACAGAACAATGCTTTGAATGTGTCATTGTTATTGCCATAAACGTGTTGTACATCTTCTGCACGTTATTTAACATATTTTGTATTAAAATATTACATTCATGCTTTTACTGCACATGAACGTTTTGCATAACGCCGCTTCTTGAGAAACATCTGTTTCAACGAATGTTTGCAATTATTGCCAATTATGTAAAACTAACTGATACATTTAGTTACCACCAGCCTACCTACAACATATTTACTATCAAGTATATTCCTAGTTTTTATTGCAGCTTTTCAGGTTTGCTTGAAACCGCTTAATTACTGTAATTCCCACCGGTTTTGGAAACACTACATTGCCACTAGTGGCACAGAAAGGATGACCTCGACACCAGGCTTGCCACCCATAACTCCTCATTCTGAGGGGGGATAACAAATGTTTGCAATTAATACTAATTATCTAAGTTATGTTTAATTACCCCAAGCTACCTGCAAAATATGTATTAGTTTATCATCACATCTCTTCCTACTTTATATGGTAGTGTTCCAGGTTTACAGGAAACCGCTTAATTCCTGTATTTCTCTTGGTAGGACATTGCTCATCTACCGGTCTGGGAAGCATTACCTTTATTGAGGTTACAGGTACAGCATGGATGTCCTCGACAATGTGAACGAAAAGGAGGTATGTAATTTTCACGAATTTCACACAGCATGGGTCTGACATGTGCTGTGAAAGTTTAAAGAAAATTGTAGGACACATGTTCCATGTAGGCATAAGAACGTTATAATGGTCGCCAATGGGAAAACTGTTTGTGGTACGTGCCAGGCCGGTCTAGAGTGTTAAGCTTTAGAGCCTGTTCTAGCCACTGTGTGGCAGCAGTGTTACCTCAGTATGACTACACAAGGAATACATGGCAGGATCCACTGGTGTTAACTCAAGCCTGCCAAATGTCTCCATTGCCACACGTTCAACTAGACAGTGGTGGGAGACAGATGTAGTGCACGGACAACATCGCCCCAACAAGAGCCCCCGTCCAAATGGCAGCCAGAATAAAAACCCCTCCGTACGAATGAATATAACACTTAGTAAACGTTACAGTCTTTATTCGCTTACTTTGCGGTTGTGTTCTACTATGACGTGAATACTCCAAACAATATTTTGGCCATTTGCTTTTAGGTTTAACATGCAATAAGTTCAATTTTGTAATATCCTATCTCATCGATAGCAGGCTCGATATTGATATATTTAACTGTAGAGTCAACATGTGCTCCGGAAATTGCAGTTCTAAAAGTGCGTGCGTACGTGCGTAAGATGTCGATTGTCATGTATATTGTGCTTGCCAATAACCTTTTTGACATGTAATGTACATTTCAGGAATGTTAAGATCTTATACAAAATTGCCATGTGTTGTATTGTACTTTATCAATACAGAGTGGGAGCCCAGAACTTTTATTTATGTAAACGACGCCAAAAGGTTTGACTCCATTGACTGAAGAGACCCCCCCCCCGATATCCTAAAGATGCGTTGCTGCCAGGTCTGGGGGTCAGGGTTGCGCCCGAAATCACTCGTCGAAGGGTTAAAACAGTGTTAAATGGAATGATTCTCGCCGTCAATATCCAACAGATATTTCTAATTGTTAAGCCTTGCACATGACTTAATAACATTTCAACGACAAATCAGCATCATTGCGGGGGGGTCATTGTCAAAACAAACGTAGTTATAGGGGGGTGTACATGCCAGCTTTACAAAGCGTTACAAGGGTGGGGGTATCAAAAACGTTTCCCCTGGCTGTGTTGTTCGAACTCGTAGGTTTTTGCGTTGCGTTGTTTTGGGGCAATCCCCGACCCAATCCCGGCAGCAACGAATTTTGGGGATGTTGGGGGGGGTCCCTTCAGTCCACGGGGTCAAACGTTTTGGCGTCGTTTACATAAATAAAAGCTGTGGGCGCCCAGTCTAATACTGCTGTGATAAGACAAAAGGGAGCAAATGACATCTTTAACAAACATGAGTTAAGTTAACAATCACAATGAAGTGTCCAAAAACCACATTTTAACAAAATAAACCACACTTTTTTGACATAGGAAAACTTTTGAACGGTTGTGGTGAAAAAACAACAGGAGTGGAGGAAGACGCGAAGCAGAATTGCAGTGAGCGGACAAAGTAAGGATGGTGCGCGTGAACAAGGCAAGCATGGAGTGAGAGAACTAGAGAAAGGTGGAGTGAGAAAACAAAACAAGAACAAAACAGCGGTTGGTTAAAAGGATATAGCCACGGAAGAGTGAGCAAACGAACACAGTTTTAAACAGACTGACTGGCAAAGATAATCAGGTGTGCACCACGTGGTTTGTTACTTTCATTGCTGGAATGAACAAGATTGTGTTTATCAGTGATTTGGTATTATTAAAATGTTTGTAAAAACTAAACAACGTTGTGCTTCTGTTAAGACTCTTTTCTACGAGATCATCATTGATAGATCAAATGATGTATCCACGATGAATGGAAGTAATAACCATTGGGGCTGGGGTTTAGGTTGTTAGAGGGGATAAAGTCTACATATAGTTCCTGGCATAGGTCATTCCGTATTCAGGGAACCCAAACTGAAGATGTGACAATGCTATTTACCATTGGGGCCATTCCTTTAGATACATATCCTTTTCTCGCCCTTTGGGGATTTCCGTCAGGGGAAGGCCCCACTTCAAATTGTTGGCATCTGTCATTCCTTACTGACGGAAAACCAAGACAGACAAAGAGACATACAGACATACATAATTGTTTATTGGTCCATTTGTACACAATAGTACAGTAAAAATAATTAATACAGTAATTTTTTTGGTCAATTAGGCATGTAAGCACATATACAGTAATAATTGTGTTTGGGAAACTCCTATTAAGACTAAAGAAGTCGCTCTCATAGGAGCCACCCTGGTAAGTTTTCAATGAATTTATTGTATATTTCCTCGTGTATAAAATAATGTTAACGCGTATAGCTGGTTTAAGAATTAAATTTTTGACCATGCGTGCAAGTGAACCTGTTAGTAACGGGGCATATGCATAGATAGCTTTTTATAATATAATTTTTTAACATAATGTATATATTCCTGTAAACTGTGTGTGGTCATATTATCTTTTAAAATGTCTGGAGTATTGTTGATGATATGTGGTAAATTATGTTTCAGGCATTTATTTTGGCAAATTCGTGTTGTGTTCTAAATGTGTGTATTCTGTTGTGTTTACGCGTGAGATGATTGTGTATGTGTGTATTCGTGTTTATCAGCCAGTTTTGTAAGTATGTTGGTAACTGTTTGTGCATGAATTTATAATAAAATCGTAGTATCTGTATTTTAAGTAAGTCTATCAACTTTTAAAACAGAGAGGCTTTTAAATAATGGTTCCGTGTGTGAGTTGTACTTGGCTATAAGATATTGTTCTAATTGCTTTCTTATATAATTTTGTTATCCTATTACACTGGTAGCCCTAGATCATTAAGCAGTAATTTATGTGGGGTAATATTAATGAATTATATAGTATACTTCTGATACTTTTTGGTAAGACATGCTTCAACTTGTTTATAATTCCGATTGTCCTAGAACATTTATTTGCTAATTTCTCAATATGTTTATGCCAATTTAAATGTGTGTCTAATATTAGACCTAGGAAGTTGAAATGTTTCAATGTTTACACCATCAGTTGTTAGTGTTGGTTCTATTACCATTTTGTTTGGCATTTGAAAACTCATATATTTAGTTTTGTTGATATTCAATAATTTAAAAAATTTTTGTCACTCTGCTATATTGTGTAGTTCCGTATTTATCATATATTCAGTATCTGGATTGTTTGTACCAATTGTAAAGGACCCGAGTGTACTTACTAGAGAAGTATCATCGGCATGTATAATGAATTTAAAGAGAGTTTGTGAGAAATCGTTAATATATATTAACGATTTCTCACAAGCCTGTATATTATATAATGAATAACAGAGGACATAGTATTGAGATTTGTGGGACCCCTGTGTTTATAGGTAAGACATTTGATTTTATGTCATAATTTTTTGCAAATTGCTCACGGTTTGTTAAGGAACTCTTTAATAATTGTAATGCTGAGGATTCCAACTCATCATGTTCAATTTTTTAAGAGGATGATATGGTCAAGTGTATGGAATGTTTTCAATAAATCAAGAAATATACTGATGGGTAATTGGTTGTTATCCAATTGTGTAGTGATCCTATCGACTCTTTCTAGAGCTGCATATTGAGTTGAATGGTGGGGTCTGAAGCCACATTGATAATCAGACAGTAGTGTTGTATTACTAAAATACATGAGTTATTGGTCAATCATTATTTTTTCCAAGATTTTGAAATAACAGGCAAAAGGGATATTGGTCTATAATTTGTTAATAATGTGGGCTAATTTTTCTTAAATATAGGAATTACTTTTGCTACTTTAAGTTTGTCAGGAAATGGTGTTCAGTGTTCAGCACTTGATTTATTAATAATGATAAAGGTTTTACTATTTCTGGTTCATTAAATTTTAATAATTTGCTGGATATTCCATCAAAACCATAGCTATAGGAGTCCTATAAATATGTCTTATTATTGCTAGTTTGGTCAAACCAACTTCACTTATTTTGATAATTAGCCCTTCCAAAAGTTCATAATTGCTTAGATTTTTAATAACTTCGCATGTCTTTTGAGTTTACGTATATGATTAATCCTCCTTTTTTACTGGATGTTTTCCCTGTGTAATGCAATTGTATCCGTCCAGCTGAATGTGTGAGAAATCGTAATTTTTAGATGTACAATTTTTGTGTACGTATATGACACTAAATTGAACATTTTCAGTTTTTAATTCTTTGACGAATGCCTCTAGTTCGGTAATTTTGGCATTAATAGAATGTATATTTGAACTTATTACACTGAATAATTTTTTTTTTCCGAGTCGAAATATGAGGATAGACGAATATACGGTTTAATTCATTAGTACTGTACACATAATTCGTCAGATGTCATTTAGTGTTCATAGTTTGCCTATATGAACTGTGCAGCATGATATACGTGTGGTGATTTCTCAAGACATTATATCTGTATACCTCATATGCATCGTTTGAAAATGTGTGATGTTGATTGTGCGTATGTAGATTTGTGTTGTGACGTGATAATGTTAAGCTCTTGTGGGTGTTATTCGAATTTGATGTAGTGTATAATGCAACAATGGAGATGTATACGGAACAGGCATGGGTTAATTAAAATTTTTAATTGTTAATGTGTTAATTCAATTAACTCCACTAAGTTAATTTAATTTAATTAATTAACTTTCTAGAACATCACAAATTAATTTAATTTAATTAATTGACTCTACTGGAAGAGGTTAATTTAATTTAATTTAATTTTAAAAATCACAATTAACTTTCAATTAACTTTTTATTGGATATATTATTTTATGCAGTCCGGTGGTGACTGCCACTGGCTTGCTGTCAGGAGTAAGAATTAGCTTTGGTGATCATGGTTCCCATTAGACAGAGCCACTCAGCCAGTGAACCAAGTTCACCCAACCTATATCAAAGAAAGCTTCTAGTCAGGTCGAGTACAGTGTCAATGTCCAGCCAGTGTCAATCAGTGAATAAGCTGAACTGTGAGTGTGCCTGGCCAGGTGCTACAGCTGTGTTATGTAAGAGTATTGACTCGTCTTGCTTTTGTAGCTTTCATCACCCATCCAATACAAAGTGTATCTGGAGTCTGGAATTTTTCTAGACATAATCCCACATGACAAAATCCAACTCGACAAATGAGAAAAGTGAACGAAATACCGCATTACAATATTTAACTTAAATTCTTGAAATGTGCTTTCAAGTTGTGCTTTAAAGTTTTAGAGATTTGTGCAATGTAATTATATTACGTTAACTTGCTTGCCATGTTGCAGACAGGGACACCAGTTACCCCCCCCTCATAGCAGATAGTGGCTTCTTGTTTGTCTTGTTATCTTGCATGGGAATTGTTGGCAGTAAGCTTCTTGAGAGTAGTGGCTTCAATGGCGCCCACAAGACCTGTTTATATGGGTGGCAAGTGCATTGACCATCTGGTAAGACAAAACAATCATATGATGTCTTCTGCAGCTGAATAGTGGGACCGGGGATTATGGGATAGTTAACAAGACATTCATTTCCACCTGTATTTCTGTTCACCATATCTAAGCCACGTGTGTATGAAGAATGTGACCTCCCAGTCAACGTGGTACTTTAATTGAAGTAAACGTTGTATGTGTAACAATTGTTGTCAATAAAGAAAGATATATGTATAAAAAAGGAAACATCATAGACATCGATCAAAAAGTCAGTAATTAACTTTTCGGGGAGAATTAAAAGAAAAAGGAAAAAGGAGTAATCCTGTTCTGGCCGGGAAGGTTTGACACTGTTTTAGCCTTGGCGTCGTTCCCGTAGGTAAATGTCCCCATTTATCGCCCAATGGGGGATGCTAGCAGGGGGAAGGCTCCATCTAAAATAGCTGGCAATGGTCATTCCGTACTTAGAGGACCCCACCCCTAAAACAACTGGCATTGGTCATTCCATACTGAGAGAACCACACCTCTAAAATAGCTGGCATTGGTCATTCCTTACTTAGAGGACCCCACCTCTAAAATAGCTGGCATTGGTCATTCCATACTGAGAGGACCACACCTCTAAAATAGCTGGCATTGGTCATTCCGTACTTAGAGGACCCCACCTCTAAAATAGCTGGCATTGGTCATTCCATACTGAGAGGACCCCACCTCTAAAATAGCTTTCATTGGTCATTCCGTACTGAGAGGACCACACCTCTAACATAGCTGGCATTGGTCATTCCCTACTGAGAGGACCCCACTTCTAAAATAGCTGGCAATGGTCATTCCGTACTGAGAGGACCACACCTCTAAAATAGCTGGCATTGGTCATTCCATACTGAGAGGACCCCACCTCTAAAATAGCTTTCATTGGTCATTCCGTACTGAGAGGACCATACCTCTAACATAGCTGGCATTGGTCATTCCATACTGAGAGGACCACACCTCTAAAATAGCTGGCATTGGTCATTCCTTACTTAGAGGACCCCACCTCTAAAATAGCTGGCATTGGTCATTCCATACTGAGAGGACCACACCTCTAAAATAGCTGGCATTGGTCATTCCATACTGAGAGGACCCCACCTCTAAAATAGCTGGCATTGGTCACTCCATACTGAGAGGACCCCACCTCTAAAATAGCTGGCATTGGTCATTCCTTACTTAGAGGACCCCACCTCTAAAATAGCTGGCATTGGTCATTCCATACTGAGAGGACCCCACCTCTAAAATAGCTGGCATTGGTCATTCCATACTGAGAGGACCACACCTCTAAAATAGCTGGCATTGGTCATTCCATACTGAGAGGACCACACCTCTAAAATAGCTGGCATTGGTCATTCCTTACTTAGAGGACCACACCTCTAAAATAGCAGGCATTGGTCATTCCATACTGAGAGGACCACACCTCTAAAATAGCTGGCATTGGTCATTCCATACTGAGATGACCACACGGGAACATTTGGTACCGTTTTTATCCTTCGTATCATTCCACTACATAAGTGCCCCTTTTCTCACCCGTTGGGAGTTGCTGGCAGGGGGAATCCCCCAACTAAGATTGTTGGCATTGGTCATTCCGTATTCAGGGAACCCCAAGGAAAGATTTGCTTTTAGCGTTGGTATCATACCCATGAATAAATGCCCCCCCCCTTCGCACCCTTTGGGAGTTGCTGGCAGGTGAATCCCCCATCTAAAACTGTTTTTAGCCTTGGCGTCATTCCAATAGATAAATACACTTTTTTGCTCCCTTCGATGGCTGATTTCGGGGACAATCCCCCACCCCAAACCCGGAAACAACGAATTTTTGGGATGTTGGGAGTGGTCTCTTCGGCCCAAGGCTTCAAACGTGTTCACGTCGATTACATAAACAAAAGCTCTGGGCGCCAGGTCTAACACTACAGTGAAATTGACAGAAGGGAGCAAGTGACATCTTTGTCAATAATGAGTTAAGTTAACAATCACAATGAAGGCACCAACAGCGACATTTAACACAATAAAACACACTTTTAAATGGCAGATTTGCTATAAATGACACGGCATAAAGGAGCAAGTGACAATGGAATTGTATTTACCATGACAAAAGTGGATAAATGTGTGACCAATAACATCACGTGCTATTGCGACAACCATGCAATCAGTCTGCAGCTCTCATTCCCAGTAGGGTCATTCCCCGTCAAATCAGTAAATTTTCAGGAAATTAAAAAGGTGATGTCTCAGAATGTCCTAACATTTTAACCAATTGCTAAATGTTTATATCTGAGCAACTTTGCAGAGAAGCTAAACATTTAGATGACACTTCTTGCTGTAATGCTCTATAAAGTGCACAAAGAATAAACGCAACCGTTATTTGGATACATTTTCAGGTGCCTCTAACGTGAACAATTTACAAGCTACAGAGCTTACATTTGCTACATGTCTAAACACATTCGTACAGATGTGCGTCGCAAAATTAAAGAATGAGACCAAGAGACCAAACTCCCATCTATTTTCAGGACGACCTATTTTCAGGGCAACCTCCTACTCATTTTCAGGCCAACCTCCCATCTATTTTCAGGCCAACCTCCCATCTATTTTGAGGACCAATCTTCCACTTTCTGCCATACCCCTCCCTAATACCATATTTGGGAAACTATCAGGGTAATGATAAAGAAGTTGTCAAATCAAAAAATAAATCATTCCTAAATGTACAGGGTATATTTGTTATTCAGGTTTTCATTTCTACAATTTATGTCGACCATTGTTATATTACTGTATGCGTACAATCAACAAATTGTAGAAGTTGTCAATTATATCTTGAAAAATAATTAATATTGTTAACGTTGGGAACCCGCAGTTTGGTCAGGTAACGCAACGACATTTCCACATCAAAAGACTAATGAAACGGTCCTGGCCAAGATAAATATGCTAATTAGTTCGTAATAATCACTACAGGAAATGTATCAATGTATCAGAGTGTAATACCATTTAATATATTGTGTCGTACATCACAGTGAGGCTTTTCGAATACGCCGCAGCGAATTCCACGTTTCAGAAGAAACGTGGATTCGTGGTTCGATAATCGTACGAATTTCACTAAAAACTACTTTTCTAACAGCTGATTTGCATCAATCAATGAAATAACGTTTAAGATTTAGAATATTGATCCCTTACGCATGTGTTCAGAATGTTATGAACGGCATATTCTATCAAGCATAGCGCATCAGTGAGTTAATTAGTGAGTGAGTGAGTGGGTGGGTGGGTGGGTGGGTGGGTGGGAGGGTGGGTGGGTGAGTGGGTGGGTGGGAGGGTGGGTGGGTGGAAGGGTGGGTGGGTGGGTGGGTGGGTGGGTGGGTGGGTGGGTGGGTGAGTAGAGTGAGTTGAGTGAGTTGAGTGAGTGAGTAATTGGTTGAATCAGTGAGTGAGTGAATGAGCGAATGTTTGAACGAGTGAGTGACTGAGTAGGTGAGTGAGTGAATGGTTGAATGAGTGAGTGGGTAAAACTGTACAATAACGGGAAATATAGATGTAACGAACAAAATAAAAAAATACGTTATTGGTGCAATTTTATTGAGCGCATTTGATACAAAGGTGCTCCACCGTTCGGGTGCTGCGTTCGAATTACGCAGATGTTGTCGCACTCAAGGATCCAACCCTGCCAGTGGCAGCACCTGGGTAATGGCTACAGCGGATCGTGTCGTTCTATGTCACTGTCTGACCGAGCCGGACACCTGCTGTATAATCGGCACCTCTGCCACCAGGAACACCAGCTGAAGCACCTAAAGAAAGCATCAACCGTGGCGTACGATATCCACCTTAATACATTATGTATTACGGAGGTGTTTCTTCAGAACGGTCATAAGTGATGATTAGTTGAACTCCGCTGCATCTCCATTAAGTGTTATGCTCGACTCGCTCTCTGTTAGATATAGCTGCTATGTACCATTTGTGTATATCTTGGATATTGACAAACATAACTGAGCAAGGTATCATTGAAGTATTCGTTGGTTCGTTTTCTAATAAACGAACAGCTAATACAAATGTTTTGAGAAATTGCACATACGTTACCAATCCGTCTGGATAATATCGTTGCACATATACAGTGTTTATGATCGTGATGCCTTATTTAATTATAATAGTTTGTTTGTTCAATACAGTGTACCTATATCAGTTTCTTGGTCACCGACCTTTACTTGCGGTAGCGCGTAAAGTCTTTACAACCGTCTCCAGGAAATTCTCCCATAACGTCTCCAAGAGCGTCTCCAAGCGCGTCTCCAACCTTTCTTGACACGGACGCCTATTTTGAATATATATCTTATAAAAGTCAATATACATACATACATACATACATACATACATACATACATACATACATACATATATATATATATATATATATATATATATATATATATATATATATATATATATATATATATATATATATATATATATATATATATATATATATATATATATATATATATATATACTGAAATATGCATTTACGTTTCGAGGATACTCAGCAGATAACAAACTAATATGCACCATATTACGTCATATCACGGACATTATATATGATTAAAGCCGACTTTACATATTTAGAACTGATCTGTTATGTCGGCAATAGGTTACACAAATGTGACGCTCTTAGTAGCATTACACGTTCAGTGGTACAGAAACAATCGTCATCACTACAAATGCCGCGCTGGCCAACAATCACTCAATCGTTTGTTTGCCTTTATTAAAATAATTTCATACAGATTAGGCAATACTCGTATACCGAATGCTTTAAGAATAGGCCTTACTTTCAAAGCATGTATAAGAGAGTGTTATTGTAAAATTAACTTACCGACCAACTTCTCGCATTTTTCGTCTGCCGACACAGCAAGACTGTCGCCCTTTTTCTATAAAATAATAATATACACCAGTTTCGTAAGCATTCACGCTACTGCATGTAAATGCAGAAACAAGGTTATTTTATGCTTTCAAATTTCAGAAGGTACCACAACCAGAAGATACAAAGTAGCACTAGAAAAATAATAAGTTATATTGGATATAAAAAAATGGTATTCATCCTTGTAGAGGACGATAAATGAATGAGCCAAAGTATATGCTGATAGTGTCAAGTTAGCAGTGGGAATATTGTCATGGGAAAACAAAATAGACCTGTTTCTAAAACAGATGGGCCATACATAAATGTAAAATGTTGAACTCTCGATAAACCAATGCCTTCCTTGCCTTGCATAGCGTATTGCTTTGGGTGGTTTTAATAATAGGTAGTTTAACAACATAACAGTTTTGCCAAAAATCATTTGTGGGTAGTGTCACATGTACTTACGGCTTCATTGGCGAAAGCCGCCGTCGCCAACAACACGACACAGAGCAGTAGAAGGAAGCTCGTATGCATCCTGTCTGGCCAGTGACGTTTTACTGCAAGACAAGTTGGCGTGAAAAGTCAAGACAAGGGTGTGGTTAGAAACAAGGGTGGAATGAGCGAACAAAACAAGGCTGGGGTGAGCGAACAAGACAAGGCTGGAGTGAGCGAACAAGACAAGGCTGGAGTTAATTAACATGATGTGGTTAAAAGACAACAGGAGTGGAGGAAGACACGAAGCAGGATTGCAGTGAGCGGACAAAGTAAGGATGGCGCCGGTGAACAAGACAAGCGTGGATTAATTACGCTGTGAGTGTTCAAAGACAGATAGTTGACCGAATGTCATATGACGAACTGGGAGTGGTCGTCTCAGCCAACTACGTCTTAGATAAATAATAAAATTAATAATATGTAATAATAATATGATAACATAATATAATAAATTGTTAAACTAAGCAATTAGAAAAGAAGAAAGACGCAACGTGGATGTTAGAAGGACGCGTAGAATATCTTGGACGGAAAAGAAAAGTAAGGAAGACGTCCTAAGAACAGCTAACAACAAAGGGAAGACCGTGTGCAAAATCAGGTAAAGACGAGCATAATTTCTAGGCGACGTTACGAACGCTAGAACATCTAGTGACAACGGGAAAGAGAACACTAGATCATATAGTGACAACGGGAAAGAGAACACTAGAACATCTAGTGACAACGGGAAAGAGAACACTAGAACATTTAGTGACAACGGGAAAGAGAACACTAGAACATCTAGTGACAACGGGAAAGAGAACACTAGAACATCTAGTGACAACGGGAAAGAGAACACTAGAACATCTAGTGACAAAGGGAAATAGAACACTAGAACATCTAGTGACAACGGGAAAGAGAACACTAGAACATCTAGTGACAACGGGAAAAAGAACGCTAGAACATCTAGTGACAACGGGAAAGAGACCACTAGAACATCTAGTGACAACGGGAAAGAGAACACTAGAACATCTAGTGATAACCCGAAAGACTGATGGGAAAAAAAGAAGATGTCGGCAAAGAATTAAAATTATCCTTGATGGTCGAGCAGCCTGTTTAGGAAAGAGCCCTTCATCATTGTTAACAGACACCCGTGAAATCGAGGGTGATGACTGAATACGCTTGCACCAGACACGGCATCGGATTATGGTGACCCCGTTGAACCGTTTTAAGAGTAATCTAGTAAGTTTAAAAAGGGGCTGCAAGAGATGATATCATGTCGACATACTAAAAAATGTTTTAGGTGGTTAAAAAGTCATATTTGTCCACACCTCGTTAATTTCACCCACTTAGCTCCCGATTTTTGGACAGCGTGTCTGCTGGTGGCTTTCCATATGTGTGCAGTGTTTTCACAAAACGACAATGTAGCAACTTGCCCCTGTATACAACTAGCCCCAATCTCCCCTGCACCCCACTTCTCGTGAAGCAGATCTGTGCTATGCTGATAAAATTTATTTATTTTATTTCTTACTTTGTCATATTCACAGTAGCGGATCCAGGGGTGTCTTATGGGTCTCAAGACCCCCTAGAGCATGGAATCTTAGACCCCTTAGACCCCATATTTCTACGTATCTAAGTACCTGCGTGTCGCGTGCCCTGTCGATGCTTAGACTCGCAGGGTTTGTAGATGCGACATACTACAACTTGTCGATGTGTCTGAGACAGGAGACACAACCTGGGGAAGGATTTGATGGTCGGGAAAGCGAATGGAAGATTGACCGAAGGGTGCGAAATCAAACATGACTGACGGAGTAACACATAAATTGGGACTCATGAGAGAAGAGGCAGTTCAAGCGGCCCAAGACCGAACTAGGTGGAGAAGGACGATTCGCTACGACTGCTCGGCCCGACTGAGTGATACGTCCAGGGAGGAAGAGACCAAAGATCACCCGGGAGGCCGCATGGCTGGACGATGTGTAGTGTACGCTGTACCGATCATAGATAACTTACCATATAATTAAATGAAGACTAAATAACTTACCATATAATATATCGTTGGGAGCATGTTGATGATATTTCACCAGATGTATTTTATCGTGTTATTATTGGGTATTTGTGTACATAGAAACATATAACTAGAATGTCTGCTTTAATTTAAATATAGTAAAATACATAATATGTCCAAATTGTGTTACTCATAAAAATATACATAAAAGTACAAGATAACAGTACCCGGATGAAGGTTACATGTACGATGTGCTGTTCTGCGTATGTTCGACGTATACAAATGTATTATTATATGCTGTGTAACGGTAACACGTGCTTACGTGTACTTGCATGCTTATATGTGAAATAAGTAAAACAAGAGACTGCCACCACGCCGCTACAGAGTATTGTCTTATGTGGAGGTCTGCTCGGAGTGCCCGTCATTTCCCTGTATAGACATGGTGAACATTACACATGCCCATGCAAACGTAACGAAACACTTTGCCCAAAAAGTAGCAATGATGGGTGATGCTTCTGGTCCTGAAAATGTGGCTTCATCATTAGCAATATCTCCGAAATTGTATACCTTGTTCATATACCAACGTGAACAAGATCCACGTGTAATGTAGTAATGTGCAGTTCAATTAGCAAACTAGTGTTATCAAAGTGTATGTCTGTCTGCCTGATTGTCTCTCTGTCTGTCTGTCTGTCTTCCTGTCTATATGTCTGTCTCTCTGTCTGTCCGTATCTCTGTCTGTCTGTTGCGTCTTATGCACGACCGCATTTCTGGGTCGATCAAGACGAAACTTTGCAAGGTGACCCAGGTGGCCCTTGTGATGGACATAGGGGCTCGGACGTGGAACCATCCCCACAGGGGCCCCGGGGGTGGAATTATTTTGTTTTCTACGTCATCGTAAAGATAATAATTATACCTAAATATTTCCCGCTGGATGTATGCAGAAATTGTGAATACTTTTCAAGAGTTTGTATGTACATCATTCAAGTGTTTATGGATAGATAGCGTCTATACACAGCATAACAAACAAACACTAGCTACATTATAATAATTAACATAATATCTCTAGCCAAAGATGCTGCTTTGTGAAGAACTTGCTACATTGTAGCAACATTGCTGTGCACAACTATAAATAGAACTAGAAAAGATCACTAACCTATATAATAATACAGATCAGTGGAAAATACATGAGAACAATAGTATACTGTAAATGCATTTGTTAGCAACATTACGCGTGTGTTCTCATGCCTAATAATAATGCTAACGACCACAGCACCCTTGGACGTTCAGAACTACATCTCACACGAACGAATCACAAATTCACACAACAGTGTCTCAGGCATAGCTTGGCACACGTAATAAACTCAACGCCCGAAGCGATATTGAATCAAATATTTATGCACAGCTTGCATAGTGCGTGCGTGCGTGCGTGCGTGCGTGTGTGTGTGTGCGTCACTTGTATGTTATGCATATAATATTACACGGATCTTTGTCAGAAATAAAAGTATATAATAATAATCATTATTAGTATAATTAAAATACATTTCATTCAAGTCTGCCGACACTGAGTTCATTCACACATTAGATTCGGTTCAGCAACAGAAAGGCTAAACTTTAATGGACAGTCATAATTTAATGGTTTGGAATGGTGTGGTCGTCACTATCAACTACGTCCTGGACACGTCTAGGGAAGGTCGGCATGACAATTTCTTGCAGAGTTATTACGCTGTTAGTACACTAGGTCATAGGCATGACCGACGTTGATAGAATGTCACCTGACGAACTGGGAGTGGTCATCTCTATCAACTACGTCTTGGACTGTTGACTTCCATGCCATGGCTCTGACACTACATATCTGGTAATAATGTGCATCCATGTGAATCACGTCAAAAGCAATACAATAATGTTGGTGTTTTCGATAGTGTATATTTGAACACAACTATGTCAGTGGTTGCATTATCGCCATTAGTAGGAGTACATAATATTATCGCCATTAGTAATAGTACATCGCGAGGACATTATTCTACATTTTTCAACAACACACTCTGCTTATATGTTCTGGAAATATGTGTTGTGGTGAGTTCTCTTTGAGCAGCGGGCAAACACACTCAAATCAATTGCTATGTGTTATTATAATAACATATATTTCTTTTGTATCTCTCTGTTGTCATCATTGTTTTTTCGTTCTTCCTCTTACACACACATTTATCCTTTATATTTATATGTACATCTCATTTTGTTCGACGCATGTAATTTGTCTGCTTCCAAATGTTTAGTTATATATGTAGCATTCTTTAGTGCTCTGCTTCAGTTATGACGTCACACTCCCCTAGGTTCGCTATCTCCGTAGAAACAACCTCATACATTTATCGGTTTGTCTTAGAGGTTGTTTCGACTCTATGTGTCTACATAATCAGATTTTCTTTGTCTTTGCCGAATCAATTGTTTTCAATTTTACATTTCAACCGTTGGTTTGAAAGGATGAAGCAAAAATACAAATCGTCTTACGCATCGACAATGACACGTTATTTTTAAAACGACCGACACGTGCAGTTCAATTAAGCACTTAAATTAAAACGTTATTTTACTTACCACATACGTAACGTAAACCCGTTGACGTATAAGTTCATTTATTGTATGAGCCATGTGTTTGAATCACATGCTGTTACAATTGTTAGTAGTGAAGTGTGCAGTGGTTTTAGCGAAACTTGAAAGTGTTTATTTTGCATCTCGAAATGTGTAACCTTATTGTTTTTAAAAGTTTATGTACGATGTCTTTCCGTAATAGTTTAATTATATCATGAATAAAATTGTCTTACAACACAACTATTTATGTCACTCATTTTACGTTTCAACAACCATCGGTTGTCTTCTCCATGAAACTCAATGCATGGACTTCAGTTTTTCTTCTGATAACCAGTTGGTGGCTGATCCAAGACCCGTTCGTCTATATTCATAAAATGTTTTGTCTTTGTTATACATATGGCCACCTTTATCCACCTAATACTTGCTTTCCTGTCAATCACCTTAGCTCCCTCTGCGTCAAATAGGCAGTGATTTATGACCTTTGTTTGGTAACGTGTGTTTCGTGGTTCTTCTGTGTATATTCCCTCTACGGGTAAACAAACCGTCTGGTTGTGATGGTCTCGGCCTCCTGCTTGTGTTGGCCTGTACACCCCCCCCTAAAACTACGTTAGTTTTGAGAAAGACACGCCCCACTTATTATGTATAAAGACTTTTCGCGCGCCATTACAGACTTCAGACATAACGATAGTCAAGACACACCATTTTATTAATGTATTTACAGTTAGATAACGGGACCACGAAATAACGCACGGTTTGTTTGCTACGTCTGATTATGACAGCGCTCTATCCACTTTTACAGTTTAGATAACGGGATCACTGAAAAAACGCAGTTTTCTTTAATAGCAATGTTTTACGCCGAAAACGTTCTATCCACGTTTACTGTTTAGATCACGGGATCACTGAAAAACGCAGTTTTTAACAGCTATGTCTGACGCCGACAGCGCTCTATCCACGTGACTTGTGTTTCATATTGTATTATAAGGACAGTTTAATTATTGATCTAAACAATATGTGTGTGTGTGTGTGTGTGTGTGTGCGTGCGTGCGTGCGTGCGTGCGTGCGTGCGTGCGTGCGTGCGTGCGTGTGTGTGTGTGTGTGTGTGTGTGTGTGTGTGTGTGTGTGTGTGTGTGTGTGTGTGTAGGCCCTATGTTCCCTTTGGCGCGCTGGGCACGCCGTTTGTCTGAAGTGATCGATTGGTTTTGTTGGTGGCGTACGAATATCTGAGCGTCACAAAGTTCCTAGACGCACAACAATCACGGTGAACGCCTCGATAATTTTTAGGTACAGTTTTCATGTTTATGCATGATTTATCTATCAGGAAACAATTTTCATTGTATCTAATAGTGGTAGTTTATCTATTTTCCAAACTAATCGATCACTTCACACTTGCTACCCCAACGCGCCAACGCGCCGCGGACCAGCGCGCTGGATACAGTAAGCCATGAGCAACTGATGCGGCACGGTTACACCGAATGTGGAACTGAGTTGCCTAAGCCAGCTCCACTTTCACTAACCAGACAACGTCGTTTACCGCACCTGGTTGTCATACATACCTAGGCAAACTATGAGATATTTCGATTACATACAATGTTACATAATGAGACACGACGTGATTTGTTTTAAACAAGAGCTGATGTGTAATTATGCTCACTCGCCTGAGCACCGAGAAAAACCGCCTTACGTTCTTTCGTGCCTGTACACATAGATATACAGTAATAAGAGTATTATTAGTACTATATATCTATGCTGTCGACGGCAGATTCTATGGATAGAACGATTACGACACAACTGTAGACGAGAGCGCCTAGCCACCAAAGGCCACTTATCATGACATCATGTATGATCGATCGTTGGTTAAGCGATGGTTAGTTATCTGGCAATATAATATATCCATATTATTAGTTTCTACAAATCGCTAGAAAACTTGTAACTTACTGTCAGTAAGTTAACGCTGGGTTGCTCTGGATGCTTCAAAGGATTTTAGCTCGTTCAATGAAGACGGAAGCTTGGCTGCCGGTGTAGCTGAAGTGTGCGTATCGACACTATAACGGATTGTGGGGTGGCTGCGGCGACAATTGATTAGCCAATCGAAATGCACTTTAAGGTGACACAGAGGCGGCGATCACGTCACGCAAGGTCACATTGATATGGCGCCACCGACGTGATATTTTGTTATGATAATAGAAACCTAACAGTAATTCTACTGTGTCAGCCAAATAATATGTTGTTTGGGGTAAACCTGCTCGAGACTGGAACGACACATGAGTAATGAGTGATAACTGACGTGTGTTGATAGATTGTGCTTGTATTGGTCCCACTGTTTCATCCAGCAGCTCCTTATGTAAGTCGCAGTCGGTGACATTGAACCTGTTACGTAAATACACCTGGATCCGCCATCTTGTCCGAAGTACCTGACACGTACACACTTTTTATGAGCACACAGACGTGTTTGCACGAGTGAGTGACGGCGAAAATACCTCATTGCTCTGTCAGCAAGCGCGCACCCAAGAACTCAAACGTTATAAACACTTATTTAAAATGTGTCATTTTGTGGTATTACGCAGTTACTGCTGGTTACAATATGTCAGCCCTTATCCAAAGTAAATAACAAAATATAGATAAGCGCTCTCTTAAATATATATCAAAACCCATCTTCGAATATCTGATAGTTTCCTTCGGTGGCAGTGGTTAATAGCTAGGTATGGGTAAATTCAAGTATAATTGTAACACTGAAGTATACGTTATTGGGAAGCAGTGGTCAAGCGGTTAGAGCACCGGACTGGCGATAGAAAGGACGGCTCGAGTCAACCTGCCGCCGTTTCGAAGTTTGGAAAGATTTCTTTCACTCCATTTTACGGAAGAGACACTAAAAGCCGTTAGTTCCCTCTGCCTGCTGTATATGCCAAGGGAAGTAAAAAATCTATTAACCTAGAGGGGAAAAAGTGAAAATAGGCCACTCCTGTGTTAGCCCTATTCAGTTAAATGCCATGAGTCATTGCAATTACAAATTACTTTACATCGTGAAATACACCCTTTGAGAAATACCCTTTATGAATCAGTCAGCCGTGCTGACGATCCGATGACGACACACAAGTATTGGCGCCGTGCGTCTGACCTTTGCTGCAAACACGTCATTGAGCCAATGTACCGCAGGCTGGCTGTCACTTATCACGACGTCTAATCCCCCTGCGCCATTCGCTTTATGGAAAATAACCAATTACACCGATAACAATCAGCGCCACAGTTGGAAGCGTTTTCAACATGCTTGGCAAAACAACACATACCTTGTGGTAGGCATGTGAGTGAATCTCTTGCTCATCACACGTTTAATCACCACAAGAAAGTACCTATATATTAATACGCTAACTTTGGGGGTAACCTGGCAGTATCTCCACCCAGACATTGACATTCACTCGCCTCTTTCTATGTTGCTTCGCCTCCTTGGACATCTGATCTACCAATTGGCGATTATAAAAATTCGCTCATAAATTTACTTATAACGTGCATTTGTTGCTACCCTGTGGACTTTTTGGGTAATGGCGGACGGATCGGAAATGCGGTCTGTGGCCAACAAAAGCCACATAGTGGTTGAACACTCAAATCGCTCACTGTGTCCGTTTTTGTTCGACAGGTAGAAAATAACTTTGAATAACTACCTTCGTGGAAGTTTGATGAGTGATTTTTGTCCGAGTTCTTTAGCATCGTGTACGTAGATAAAGTCATTGTTTTCTTTAGCACTACATTAGATTTAATTCGATGGCAACTTACCAACATTTCTTAAGTTTTACCTGGCTGGGCCGAAATTGAAGGGTATCTGCTTTGGGTGCATTTTTCTGAAAGGTTTGTGATTTTGTCGAATTACCCACAACATGTGGGTTAATGGATCGTCAATGTGCTGTGAAATGTTGAAGAAAATCATAGAAAATTTTTTGCTGGAATCCTGAGAAACGCTGTAATGGCGACCTATTGAAAAATCCAATGTGTTTTCACCCCTTTTGCTCCACGGACGGGTAGCATATCAGCTCTCTCCGTATAGACAAGGCTTACCGTCTATATACATTTCAAGGTTCTTGAATTGAATTGGTGTTTATTCAGCACATGGTACAACACATTACAATATACATACAACAAAATCTACAAATGCTGAATGGGACATGCAAGAAGTGTACAAATGTTATGTGCACCACTTGAATGTGACATAATGTTAACATGCATTAGTCTGTTATATTCTTTTGTACATTACAACTATTGGTTTAAAAATAAATAGATCAAAAATATTTAGTGCAATAAATTGAACAAAAGCTTGCCTACTGTGAGCACTATATTCCGGCTGACAAAAGGCTGGATTGGCAACATCGCGCACTGGACAGCTGGTGGACTCGAAGTGGCTACAGAGATTGCAATGAGACGCCAGCGACTGCATTGAGGATATGGCTACACGACGTGTTGCTAAATGGACGAAACGCTGAATTTGATGGTGTTGCTTTTAGATTAGAGTCACATACATCCAAAGATAAACATTAATTATACACATCATCCAACCAGATGTGACTAAAATAGTACAAAACAAGGAACTGTAACTATAAAGCCAGTTACGCAGTCCATTGTCCACAATGTTGGCGCATTGCCAACGTTTGTTTGTCAGGCGAGTAATGTTACGGTTGGCTGCACACAGCTCTCGCCGTATCGATAGGGCTTACTGTCTGTGCACATTTCAAGGCTCTAACTTTCGATCACATATTGAATTGACTTGGTGTTTATTGAACATATCGTACAAAACTTTACACTATACATACAACAAAATATACAATGAAATGTTGAATGGGACATGCAAAAAATGTAAAATGTATCTGTACATATACATAAAATCAGTTCGGGTCAAACAAAAGACGTAATTATGCATAGACCCGTTACAAATAATTATCACAAAGGAAAGGGAAAATTGTACAGACAAATGTCATAACATATCATATAGAGTAAATACAATATATATATAATGTGTGTATATATATATATATATATATATATATATATATATATATATATATATATATATATATATATATATATATATATATATATATATATATTCCCAACCATGCACTAGGCTTCTCGCGCATGGACGTGACATCCTAGTAAAACGCAATAAAACGTCCACGCATGATAACGTCATAGTAAACCGCCACAAAACATCCACGCACGGACGTCGTGGTAAAATGCCAAATTTGCTCAGATTTGGGAGAAACATCCGAGTCCTGTACTGTTTGCCCCGAGGCGGTTGTGGGAGCGACAAATGGTGGCGCCACCCCACAGAGCCTTGTCAATGGAGGCTGCGCGTAAGATGACATTTAATGCATATTGCGCCATATGGTGGCATCAGTCTATAAGATGATGATTGCTGTCTCAGGCTGTGTGGTAACGATTGCTGTCTCAGGCTGTGTGGTAATGATTGCTGTCTCAGGCTGTGTGGTAACGATTGCTGTCTCAGGCTGCGTGTTAACGATTGCTGTCTCAGGCTGTGTGGTAATGATTGCTGTCTCAGGCTGTGTGGTAATGATTGCTGTCTCAGGCTGTGTGGTGATGATTGCTGTCTCAGGCTGTGTGGTAATGATTGCTGTCTCAGGCTGTGTGGTAATGATTGCTGTCTCAGGCTATTGGTAATGATTGCTGTCTCAGGCTGTGTGGTAATGATTGCTGTCTCAGGCTGTGTGGAAATTATTGCTGTTTCAGGCTGTGTGGTAATGCTATTCATTTAATGTGTAATGTGATTTACATAATGCATGTTCATACCTAACAACTCCAAATCTCACTCCCCACCTCTCACCTATTCTTGGGGCCAATCTCCCACCTCCCACCTTTTTTTCGAACAACCCACTTTCTGCCACACCCCTCATAATTGCTGGGTTCTGTACTGTCCTGAATACTGTCATTGTGGTCCATCATGAGCGCGCATTGTGGTCCATTTGAGCGCGCATCGTAGAGCAGCAGTATTATTGTTGCAGAATAAAGATAGATATTATGTATTAATTATCATCAGGAAAGTCATTAGGTTTTCTGGGAATATGCCTTAAATTTCCATTTAATGATCTACTGGTTGACTCAGATATAATCATATATAATATGAAGCAACCCCGCGACTTTCCACGCTCCAGAGACGTCGTTTAAGTGTAATTGCTTTCCTAGCCCCCCCCCCCCACATACACACACGCACGCACGCACGCACGCACGCACGCACGCACGCACGCACGCACGCACGCACGCACGCACGCACGCACGCACGCACGCACGCACGCACGCACGCACGCACGCACACACACACACACACACACACACACACACACATCTAACTCTGTGTGCGCATATAGACTGTATTATTTCAGAAAAAAACAAGCAATAATTTAACTACGCGCCAACGTGAATTTCGAACTGATTGTATACCTACAGTGGCTCTATTGTTGGAAGTTAACGGTGCGGTGATTCGGTGAAGCGGGTCCGTGAGTGAACGGAGTTACGAAGGAACTGGCGTCGGGCAGGCAGGGTTTTGTCAAGACCGCACACGAGCACTGCTGGGAGTTAATATCTGCAATAGCGACAACAAAATCAAATCGGCGATTGAAACAACTCGACTATTTTATCAACAGCTGCCTTTATGATGGAGACATGTTCCAGGCTGACATGTTCCAGGTCTTCGTTATCACGACTTCTTATCCCCGCTGCGCCGTGTTCGCTTTATGGAAAACATCCAATTGCATCGATAACCATCAGCGCCACAGGTGTAAGCGTTTGATCGTGCTTGGCGAAACAACATAGGCCTATGTGTAACTATCTAACTCGCCGACCTTTAAACATCACAGGAAGGTATCTATATATTAATACGCTAACTTTCGGGGCAGTTTGGCAGTATCTCCTCCAGGCATTGACATTCACTCGCGTCTTTCTATGTTTCTTCGCCTCATTGCACATATCATCTACCAATTGTCGATTATAAAAATTCGCTCATAAATTTACTCATTACGCGCATTTCCTACTCTCCTAGGGACTCTGGGCAATGGCGGACGGATCATTAATGCGGTCTGTGGCCAATGAAAGCCACAGAGTGGTTCAACACTCAATTCGTCCACTGTGTCCGTCTTTGTCCGACAGGTAGAAAATAACTTTAAATAATTACCCTCGTGGGTGTTTCATGAGTGATTTTTTCCGAGTACTTTCACATCGGATACTTTGGTAAAGTTAATGTTTTTTTACTACTTTATTAGATCTTTCATTCGTTGGCAACTTTCCAACATTTCTAAATCATTTAGCGGGCTGGGCCGAAATTGAGGGGTATCTGCTTTGGGGGCATTTTCCTGAAAGGTACGTGATTTTGTCGAATTACACACAGCATGTGTGTTAACGGAGCATCAATGCGCTGTGGAATGTTGAAGAAGATCGCAGAACAAATTTTGCAGGAATCCTAAGAACCGCTGTAATGGCGGCCTATGAAATGTGGTTTTACCCCTTCTGCTCCATGGACGGGTGTTAGGTAGTAGCATATAAATCTAAACAGCCAGCTATACCTACCATTGTCGACACTTTTGGCGCATTGCCAACATTTGTGTAGCAGGTGCGTGATGTTGCTGGCTGCACACAGCTCTCGACGTATCGATAGGGCTTACTGTCTATGCACATTTCAAGGTTCTAACTTTCGAACGCATATTGAATTGAATTGAATTTACGAATATACGAATACATTTATTTTAGGTAAAAATACCCATAAACAATCGATACATACAAATAAGTATAAAACATACATAGCTTTTAAAAGTAAATAAGTTAGAAATATAAAAAATAAGCTTACAAGTTAAAACAAGTTAATAAATAAATATGTTATAAAAAGTATAAGAAATAAGAAATAAATATGTAAAAAGGATATAAATTCACCATCTTGCAATATAAAGTGATTCAGCCCAGCTAGTCCACATGGGTCCATTAACAATATCTGTACAATTGTACATGCATTTTATCATGTCATTGTCAATGTTAAGAATACGTTTTCTAAAACCATAAACCTTCTTGCGCAATAGGACGTCACATGTGTCAGTAGCATTACTGACAAGCATGTTGCTCGCACTGTCCCATCGGTGGAATCCTAACATTACTGACAAGCATGTTGCTCGCACTGTCCCATCGGTGGTATCCTAGCATTACTGACAAGCATGTTGCTCGCACTGTCCCATCGGTGGAATCCTAACATTACTGACAAGCATGTTGCTCGCACTGTCCCATGGGTGGTATCCTAACATTACTGACACACATGTTGCTCGCACTGTCCCATCGGTGGTATCCTAAAATCCGTCTATGCATATTGTTGTAGGTAACTTTATGTTTTAAATAGGTGCCCTTTTTAAAATTTATCCAGAGTTGAGAACAATAAATTGTAAACAATATGCATGAAACAGACGTAGTTTAACACCGATGGAACAGTTGTGAAATGTTCGGATAAAGCTGTTAGATCTGGCATAAAAGCTGCGCAGGTGTCTTAACATATCTTCACCGTCCTTCAAGTCATTGCAGATCACTACCCCTAAATATTTTGTCTTTTCAACAAATACAAGTTTGTTATGTTCATACAAATATCTGAACATTTCAGATGAAAGCCAAGTGGTTTGATAACCATACATATCAACTTTATAGGATTATATTTAATATCATTTTCAAAATCAAACTTTGCACAAATATTCAGCAAAGCCTGAAGACCGGTGAGACTTAAATTATGTGCATAAAACATATCGTGGAACCTCATTTAATACAAAACATTTGGGTTCTGTACCAGTATAACTAGATTCGAATGAGTAGGACAGGCACACATCGAGTAAGCAATTTCTTAAAGAGTGTCCAATGATTAACTCTATCAAATGCTTTAGATGCACCTAAAAAGCATGTATACACAGTACTGTTGTTTATAATACTGAATAAATTGTGTTAACTCATATACACAATGAACAGCATAATGGCCTTTCTTGAATCCAAGCTGATTGTCAGTTGTATCCAGATAAGATTCCGTAAGTTCAAGGAATATAATTTCAAAGATCTTAGAAGCAACTGTGACAAGCGCTATAAGTCTGTAGTTATTAATATCACTCGTGTCACCAGATTTGTTTTTGACCAAGGGTGTAATAATAGTTTTCATAAAGTCATGCGCCTATCTGCATGTATAAAGTGTTCAGCAGATAGCCCATCATTGCCACATGCTTAACCAGACTTCTGGTTGTCGATAGCTTTCTGCACCATGCAAGATGTTATGTGTATGTCATTGTCATTGCTCACATTTCCATTATTGTTTATACATACTCTTTCACATTTTGCATAAATACATAAGTGACGACATTGTTTGACAAAAATTTAAAATGTGTTTTCAACATGGCTTATATGGAAGAAGGATGGTTAGCACCATTAACAGAAGACGCATTAGGAATAACTTTCTTGTACGATTTAGATACGTTATTTTTTTCTCAAAAAGTATACACGCACGCACGCACGCACGCACGCACGCACGCACGCACGCACGCACGCACGCACGCACGCACGCACGCACGCACGCACGCACGCACGCACGCACGCACGCACACACACACACACACACACACACACACACACACACACACATACATACACACATACATATATATATATATATATATATATATATATATATATATATATATATATATATATATATATATATATATATATATATATATATATATATATATATATATATATATATATATATATATATATATATATATATATATATATATATATATATATATATATATATATATATATTCCCATTCCCAACCATGAACTAGTCAAATTGTTGAGGATTAGTTAATATATTTGTTAACCAAAAAAGTTTTGTATATTGTCTTAAAGGTCAATAGATTATAGCTATTTTATATCGTTATTTAGTTGACTCCACAAAATAGCGTCTTTCACGCTCATGCACGTTGACCTCAATATTGTTCTTCAGTACTTGTTTTTGAAATAATTCTGTTGTCATGTATTGTGATTGTGAATAGTGTGCACCATTTCATAAACATTGTACATTACAACCATTGATTTAAAAATAATTAGTTAAAAAATGTTGAGTGCAATAAATAAGAAAATCTGGCTTACACATTCCCATGGTCCGTTTGTTGTGAAATATACAGTGGCTGTATATTAGTTTGATACATGTTCCCCATGTGTCACAGCAGTAGCTCAAACATGGTAGAAACAGTGAACAATGTAAAGAGTACAAAGCAGGTTCGTTAAGTAGCCAGTCAACTGTACGCATTACTAACAGATTCTTTACCATCTTTGTACGTACACTATTCACATGTTCTGACCATATGAGTGTACATCTTCGTCTCGGTCCATCCTAATTTGAATAGATCATCTGGGTTATCCAGGGTAATTTTCTTCTCACGACTGTGCTCTATCACAAAACACTGGATCCGTCCTTCACGGGTGAACGCACCCTTCACTTACCGGGTGAACGTGTGTTTTCGCGGCCGCTCC
This sequence comes from Lamellibrachia columna, assembly GCA_963662155.1. Classification (NCBI taxonomy): domain Eukaryota; kingdom Metazoa; phylum Annelida; class Polychaeta; order Sabellida; family Siboglinidae; genus Lamellibrachia; species Lamellibrachia columna. The sequence continues at coordinate 32,581,843 of OY759273.1, read as the reverse complement.
TTCTTTTCAGCTTTTTGGCGAACATACGGGGACAGCATATACCTAACATATATCCACCAAAAATATTGCGGGGCCCGCCCCCCCCTCCCCCCGACCTCTCCGGTCCTGAAGCCTGCGATAACTGAGTTAGTTGTGATTGTAAGTGACCTCCCTAATTGCACGAGGTACGTCCGGCGTGTTTCGATGGCAGAACGACATTGCTGGTACCAAGTCATTGACATCGGGTGGCTTTATAGTTGTCTAATCTAAACGCAACATCGTGAAATTCAGCATTTTGTCCTTTTAGCACCAAGTCTGTAGCCATACCCTCAGTGAGGTCGCTGGCGTCTTCTTGCAATCTCTGTAGCCACTTCGAGTCCACCAGCTGTCCAGTGCGCGATGTTGTCAATCCAGCCTTTTGTTTTCTACCTCTTTGGTTTATCCTGGTAGTTTTCCTTCGATGCTGGAAAGTATCTTTTCCAATTCCAGTAATTAGCCAGCTTTCATGTTTTAATGAATAATAAGAGACGAATGCTGGCTAAGTACGCGGACATGTGGCCTGATGTGGTCAGTGTCGTATTAAGGGCAGGTCAGACTGAGCAGTTGCCCAGCGGCCTCAACAAAATAATTTTATGTTTCTGGGTCATGACCCCCAGGCGTTGGGAAAAGTATGTACATGGATAACCTGTCGTGCTACTACGTCGTAGCGTGACAATTGACAAACTAATGGGTCACTATTAGCTTGATTATTTACGTTCTCGGGGGTAACTAACATTTAAAACACATTTTGCACAAACGTGCTCAACATAATCTCGGTTATTTGCCGACTCCCGCCACGGGACATGATTTTCAACAAATACACCGTTTAGTTCTTTCGTGGTCGCTTAGATGGCAGACTTTCAACTGAACTAGATGCTACAGAACACGTTGACGTTTTTGATATTTTATTGTACAAGTTGTGCCGCAAATGTCATTACAATTGATCGCCGGATGTGTATTGTTGTGCCTACTCTAGTAATACACGTCTTACACACACACGTCGGTTCTCTGTCTTTATTACGTAGCAAAACGTTTTATCATTGTGGTCTGTCGGCTTGTTCCCACGATAAAGTGATGACAAGGTTCTTCCAAGTGGCGACGATACAACATTTCGACTGTGGGATCATGCCTGTGATGGTAAGATACTCTGTTGTCTACAACCTTCGCAGCAGCTGCTTCATTATGCGAGGTTCCTTTGTAAGAAAGCTGCATGGCTGCATCTAACGCGAAGTGAGACACATCAAGTAACTGAGGGGTGTGTGGCAGGCGTCCCATTCTCCCAGCTTCCACCTGTTTTGGGGGCCAACCTCCCACCTGTTTCGGGGTTCACCCTCCCACTGAGTTTTACGACCAACCTCCCAATTCCTGCCACAATAAATTATTATTAGTAGGACCGCACGTTCTCGTTCCGGCTGTTTAGCTTGGTGTTTTTCCATGAACACGTGGACGTACCGAACACATATACTGCTTTCCCTTCCATGTTACTATGACGTCCGCGCACAGTCACACTAAAACGCCACGAAATGTCCACGCACCGAAGTAATAGTAAAACGCCACGAAACGTCCATACTAGTGCCCTGCATGGGCACAGGCTGAAAAAAATGTAAACACATCGGGCTTGGGCCGGGCCTGGGCCTAGTGTGAGCGGGCCTGGCCGGGCTTGGACTGGGCCTGGACATAATAAAAAAATATTCATACAAAACCCAGATTATTAACTTTATTATTAATAAAACTGATTATAAATTGTAATTCCGGTTAATGAATGCTTAAAGTTATTTCTTTAGTATTATATAGTAGCAAATTGAGATCTTGCCTGGAATTATGAATGACACTAGTGCTTTATGCATTGGAATGCAGTTTAACCCCTTTTCAACAATGGGACTTCCTATGGTATCATTGCATTCTTTTAAAAGAGACATTTCGTATAAAATATATGCATAGTCGCATGCCCATATGTTTGTATTGTAATTCTTTAAACATGTACTGGCTTTCCAAGCCACTGTGACTGGAGTAGTGGCACTTGTTTCACTGATTTCATCACAGTTAATGCATGTTTCCCATCATTCTTCTTCAGCTCAAACTTAACTTCCTATCCCTTAATCCGTGATGTCTAGTCTCTGTAAACTGCATATTTGTGGCATGAATGTACCCTTTTGCATAGATCTAATGACCGTATACCAGGCCACTTAAGTTCACCTGGCTGGAAGCAGCCAGCCCCAAATGTTTACTTTAGACATATTTGCAGAGGCAATCAAGCCTAGATTAACCATCAACGTATCACCCTTTGATCCTACCAGTGGACATTCTATTGTCTAGGTCTTCCCGCCAAACATTGCCCGCCTGAATGTCCAGCCCACTGGCCACTGCCCACCGCCCAGTAGTGCCAGTACCCTGTAGTCCAGTACCCACCCCAGTTGGTAATTGGTATTTTTCAATTGTGTGAACTAGTGACTACTATTTAGTATCTACAATTACCCCAGTACTGATTCATTCACACTTGTACTAATTCACACATGTCTCAATCTGATCTGTCTCAGGCTAGTGACTGGAGGCCTGCTGGAAATGCCACTGGGTGTCAGTGCCAGTGGGTGACATAGTAGTGGCTAGTACTAGCTACTAGCTAGACACTACTAAACAACAACTGACTTTAGTACATATAATGTTCATATACAATTTTTTTTTATTTAATAAAACAATAAGTCTGTTTTACAGTTTATTTGGGTTTCGTATTTCTTATAAGATTATAGTTTTATCTTCTCTAAACTTAGCCGGCCGCGGGCTTGCGGGCCGCGGGCTTACCCGTCTTTGGCCCGCGGGTATGGGCCTGAAACTTGCGGGCCGGGACGGGCCGGGCCGGGCCTGGGCTAAACATTCACGGTCTGGGTTGGGCCTGGTTCGGGCCGGGCCGAGCCTGGGTCTAAATTCTAGTTTGCGGGCCTGGGCCGGGCCTGGCTTAAAAAATTGCTGCGGGCCTGGGCCGGGCCTTGGCCTAAATTCTAGTCTGCGGGCGTGGACCGGGCCTGGACTCTAACTGCTAATTGCGGGCCGGGCTTGGGCCAAATTATAGACCCGCGCAGGGCACTAGTCCACACATGGATGTCAAAGTAAAACGCCACAAAACGTGCATGCACTGACGTCATGGTAAAACACAACGAAACGTCCATCACGGACGTCATAGTAAAACGCCACGAAACGTCCAAGCGCTGAAGTTATAGTAAAACGCCGCACAATTTCAGCGCACGGACATCATAGTAAAATGTCACGAAACTTCCATACATACACGGACGTCATAGTAAAACGCCACGAAACGTCCAAGCGCTGAAGTTATAGTAAAACGCCGCACAATTTCAGCGCACGGACATCATAGTAAAATGCCACGAAACTTCCATACATACACGGACGTCATAGTAAAACGCTACGAAACATTGAACATTGTTGGACTCTCGATAAGCCAATGGCTTCCTTGTTCACTAGCCATCTGGGACTTTGGCTTGGATGACAGATCTTATTAATTCTTGTTAAATGTTGAATGTACGGCCGGCCAGCCAACCTATTTACGGTGTCCGACAGCGGCTTGCCTGTTGAAACGCCGTGTTGCGTGCAACAAAGTCATGCATATATATACATTGAGAAGCTTCAATAACTATCTTTCTGTGGACGACTATTAGCCTCGATTATCAAGGGTCCGCGCTGTAGTGCCATTGTTTATCACACACGTCATCGCCTGGATACAGTGTATATTTAATTGTGACCAAAATTATGTATGTGTCCAGATTCTGGTAATTATATTAACATAATTATATTAATTATTTCTCATCTGGGGAATTTTGTAGCTCATATAAGAGTGAACTTTTATCAGTTCATACGATGCAATGCGAAATAACTTTACACTTTGATTATATTGGCAAAACGGTCAGACTGAAAAGTTAATTCAAGCAAAACAATGGTTAGTGTAAAATCTCAATAATGACGCTGATTGGCTGTTAACGCTTCACATGAACACCTACACACAATGGAGTGGTAACAGCGGGTACCAATGAGACCTTCGAAGCCAGACTCTAGTCTCTTTCATGCTCATACATGCTTCAACACTCTCATCGAAGAGGTAAACATAGAAATACAAAACATTTCAACATGGTTCCATACCAACAAACTTTCCCTAAACACCAAAAAGTCAAATTTTATTATATTTACACCAAAAGGAAAAAAATACAATATCAACAGTGCCTTAATACAAGTAGATGGAAACAAAATAAAGCATGTCAAATTCACCAAATTCCTAGATATATTTATAGATGAGCACTTAAGTTGGACAACACATATTGACAACCTATCAAAACAAGTAGCACGGAATGTGGGAATGCTTAACAAATTAAAACATTTTCTCCCTATGTATATAATGAGAATTATTTATTGTTCATTGATCTTATCACATTTACAATATTGCACTCTATTGTGGGAAAATTCATATTGTACAAACTTAAACAAACTAAGAATGCTACAGAAGAAAGCTATTAGGATAATCACACATTCTCATTACATCGCACACACTGATCCTCTATTCTCAAAGTTAAAACTATTAAAATTGGATGATCTATATAAACATCAACTAGGTATTTTTATGTATAAAGCAGCAAATAACAAACTCCCAGATTATATATCATCAATGCTTACGAGAATACACAATATCCACAAACATAATCTAAGAAACCAAAATAGCTATTATATCCAAAACGTAAGAACAAACAGTAGGAAATGTACAATAAATTATTCAGGACCAGTATTCTGGAATGCATTACCTAGTAAATTAAAACAGCTAGTGTCCATTAACCAATTTAAAAATAAACTTAAAGAACTGTTACTCTCTAAATATCAATGACTTTACAGTAAACACTGCAAATAAGAAACTTTGTATTTGTACAAAATGTACTCTATATCTACATTTATTTTCACATGGTGGAGAAGACCATGTGTTATCATGCTTATGTAATATTTAATGTAGTCAGGGTCATGTATTACTTAATGTATTCATGGTCACATTTAATGAATACACGACACTTGTGTAGTTAGTGTATTATTTGTTCATATCATTCAAAGTACAAATTATATGTTGATATTTAAAAAACATTTTTGAGACTCAATTTGTATTTGTATAATATATGCTCTAAATCTACCTTTATTTTAACATGGCAGAAAAAACCATGTATTGATGTTCGTGTAGTATTTAATGTATTGATGGTTCCTGCATTACTTAATGTGTTCATGTTCACATTGTAATGTATATATGTGCAATAATTAGTTAGGTTATTAGTGTAGTTTTTTTTCATAATATTCTAATTACAATTTGTACATATATTTAAGCAATATTTTACATTATAATGTATTTCACTTGCGATAATGTTGCTTAGTATATGGTTTTGGCTTAAGCCTAAGGAAAAATAATTATGCAGATTTATTTCTGGGTGGTCCTCGTCATAAGCCCCGCAGGGTTTCTAGAGGATCTCCTTGGTTGCTCCGCTATTTGTATAATCTGTGACTCGAATCATATTGTAAGTATGTTAAAATGTATGTGCAGCCAAAATAAAGTTTATTCATTTAATTCATTCATTCATTCAATTCACGAAGGCGAGTGAGAGTCGGATAAGCAAGACTAGATTCGGAAGTATTTTAATAGCCTCGATCATTGAGGCTCCGCGCTGTGGCGCCATCGTTTGTCGCACGCATCATCGCCTGGACACAAAGTGTACTTATCATTGTGACAGAAATTATGTAAGCACCCAGATTCTGGGTACTTACATAATTAGTTAAATACGATGTCGTCAGGACATTGGCTAATTCATAAAATAAGAAATAATTTTTATCAGTTTCAACGATGCAATTGGAATTAACTTTAAACTTTGATTATATTGACATAACTGTTAGACTGAAAAGTTATTTCCACAACTGTTAGACTGAAAAGTTATTTCAGGCAAAAACATGTTTAGTGTAGAATCTCGATAATGACTCTTATTGGCTGTTTGCGCTTAACGGGAACGCCTACACAAAATGGAGCGGTGACAGCGGGTAACAACGAGATCTCGCCTCTCTTCTCGGCAAGTCTACGAAGGCGAGTGAGAGTCGGATAAGCCAGACTAACGTATTATCTGATTTGAATCAAAACAACAGGTCATCTTGTCTAGACACAATGCGCATGCGTGCACAGTGACGTTTATCACAGTGCTACTAATCAGAGTTGTAATAAACTAGTGCTTACAGAAAGTAGCATAGATGACGTAGGTTTATCGATCTCAATGGCGGTGCCCGTGGATTAGAATTGACAAGTTCAACAACGTTTTCCTGGTAAACAACTGGCGAGAAAATGTTGATTGTAGTTGGAAATGGTTAGTTTTTATTAAATATTGTAGGTGCATAGACCCCAAAACACGCCCTTTGTTTCCCTGCGTCATGTGCAATGACGAGTAAATTTGTAGACGTGTTGACCATTTAGAAGACGTGTTGACCATTTAGAAGACGTGTTGACCATTTAGAAGACGTGTTGACCATTTAGCCGTGTCTTTTATTAATACTAGACATGGACTAGACTGGGTCACATCAAGCATATCCTCTTATGGAGGTGACCAAGAAGTCTGGACATATCTGGTGTCTCTGCGATGTTTGGGGTGGCATGTATGTCCACGACTGTTATACCGTCGCCACGGTGGGTTAGGGTTAGGGTTATACCGTCGCCACGGTGGGTTAGGGTTAGGGTTATACCGTCGCCACGGTGGGTTAGGGTTAGGGTTATACCGTCGCCACGGTGGCGTTGGACCGAACACGAAGATATGCTCAATTTAAACGGAATGTACAACGAGTTCCATTGATTAACTGAACGATTGTTTACGGGACATTGAAGCATTGAATTTATTAGTATTTATATATCTCAGTTGGTGAAAAATAATATTCACACAAAATGTTTTACCTGTGTGATCTTTCATCTCTTAATATTTTCTAAAATAAAGTTTTGGCGATGAATAACATATGCAGGTTTTGCTACATGTATAAATAATTTTACGGCATTAATTAACCGGTCAACAAATCGTAACCATTGAAGGTGAAATATAAAATTTTTCATCGGATGATTTATTGGTCTGTCACACTTTGCGGCAGTAATCAGAAGACCAACAAATTGTAACCATTGAAGATGAAAAATAACTTTTTTTATCGGATGATTTATTGGTCTGTCACATTTTAAGGCATTAAGTTGCAGGCCAATAAATCGTAACCATTGAAGATGAAAAAAAAAGTTTTTCATCCGATGATTTATTGGTCTGTCATTTTAAGGCATTAATTAGCAGGCCATTAAATCGTAACCATTGAAAGTGAAAAAGGACGTTTTTCATCGGATAATTTATTGTTCTTTCACACTTTACGGCATTAAGTAGCAGGCCAATAAATAGTAACCATTGAAATTGAAATATAACGTTTTTCATCGGATGATTTATTGGTCTGTCACATTTTAAGGCATTAATCAGAAGACCAACAAATTGTAACCATTAAAGGTGAAATATAACGTTTTTCATCGGATAATTTACTGGTCTGTTATACTTTACGGCATTAAGTAGCAGGCCAATAAAGCGTAACAATTGAAAGTGAAATATAAAATTGTAAAATCATATAATGATTTATTGCTCTATCACTTTTTACGGCATTAATTAGCAGGCCAACAAATCGTAACCATTGAAGGTGAAATATGATGTTTTTACCGAATGATTTATTGGTCTGTCACGATAAATACATGAAATGTGATATTGTTAATTTATATGTACTCTGAGAATAACAAAATCAGATAGTTGGAGCATTTTTATTACACAAAACACACAACTAGTTTACCTGATTTCATAGAATTACGCATGCGCTTATTGGCCGCGCGACAGAATATGCCACTGTTAGAACACATTCTGATTAAACCATTGGAGTAGTATTCTTGATTTAAGTTGCACACGATTAGTTGTTTTTTATTATCTTTTTAGGTACATAACCCTCAAAATCATGATTTGTGTTTCGCCTTAAACGCACTTTTTAGTGAAGATCTTAAACGTTTGCGGCGCCACTGTTCTGACCAAGGCTTTCACTGGCTTCTTTCTAAACATACACTCACCATTAGCGTAACGCTAAGCCGCTGAACTAAAAGTTCACACTGTGAGTCATAAGCGGCAGAAGCTGTTGAATATCGGGAGGCCGAAGTTGGTTTCTGCGAGCATAGTGGGAGCGGGTAGCACTCTGACAGAACTGAGAGAACCCGAAAGATGGCGACACTATCGGGACAGACCATAGACAGTAAATAGCAGTCAACTTTTCGCAGCGGTGCCACCTAGCGGTTGCAAGATGCATCTACTCCTACGTGCCCTAGGATTCCGAATGGCAGCATTTCAATGCGCCACATGTGCCCGTTTTTGTAAAACTCTAGCTAGCAGCCAACAGTTAGACACCTAATACAGCGGACTCCGCTTAATAGAATCATTTCGGGCCAGAGCAAAGTGATTCTATTAAGCGGTTGATTCACTTAAAACTCCATCCTCAACTAATTTAGCCTATCGCAAATCCGTTACAAAATTTCACAAAGAGTGACATTCGTGAGTTTTCATCGTTTCTATTTTCACTTCAATTAATGCTTGATCAAACATTAAATAATTTAATAGTTTGACTGATTATTGAACAAAAACTACATACAAAAGTTGCACAAACGAGCTAGCATGTTGCAGTGGATACCAGGTAGGTTTGATTGAATTGAGGAGGGGTCCTTAATCTAATTGAGGAGGGACCTTTAATCGAATTGAGGAGGGACCTTTAATCGAATTGAGGAGGGACCTTTAATCGAATTGAGGAGGGACCTTTAATAGAATTGAGGAAGAACTTTTAATCGAATTGAGGAGGGACCTTTAATCGAATTGAGGAGGGACCTTTAATCGAATTGAGGAGGGTCCTTTAATCGAATTGAGGAGGAACCTTTAATCGAATTGAGGAGGAACCTTTAATCGAGTTGAGGAGGGACCTTTAATCGAATTGAGGAGGGACCTTTAATCGAATTGAGGAGGGACCTTTAATCGAATTGAGGAGGGACCTTTAATCGAATTGAGGAGGGACCTTTAATCGAATTGAGGAGGGACCTTTAATCGAATTGAGGAGGGACCTTTAATCGAATTGAGGAGGAACTTTTAATCGAATTGAGGAGGGACCTTTAATCGAATTGAGGAGGAACCTTTAATCGAATTGAGGAGGGACCTTTAATCGAATTGAGGAGGGACCTTTAATCGAATTGAGGAGGAACTTTTAATCGAATTGAGGAGGGACCTTTAATCGAATTGAGGAGGGACCTTTAATCGAATTGAGGAGGGACCTTTAATCGAATTGAGGAGGAACCTTTAATCGAATTGAGGAGGGACCTTTAATCGAATTGAGGATGGACCTTTAATCGAATTGAGGAGGGACCTTTAATCGAATTGAGGAGGGACCTTTAATCGAATTGAGGAGGGTCCTTTAAGCGGCGCATTTTTTCAGCTGGAATAGGGAATTATTCTGTTCCAACCAATATGCTATTCTACTAAACAACCGATTATGTCCACTGTGATATATTTATCAAAGAAATTGTTTATTATTTAAAAATCCATTTGCAAAAAATATATATCTGCATCCACAACAGAGGTGCCAAGTCTACTGGTAGAACTACCACTTTTTCTTTAATGTTTACATAATCTACCGGTCTACCGGTAAACCACAATTTCAAGGTTAAAACACATTTCGAATTCAAATATGCCACTAAACTAACAATTCACTTAGAAAATATGCGCCAGAATTGAACGTATAGGCCATAAAATGTAAAAATGGTTCTGCCAGGAGGGCGCGAGGCCCGAGGCCCCAGATCTTCGTTCACGGCCCTCACGCCATGAAAAGCGGTAGATCTGCCGCTTTTTGTGATACGTTACTTGGCACTTGCCACTACGACATGCTAGGTCGTTTATGCAAAATTGTTATGTAGTTTTGGTGAAAACATCACACAAACTATTAAATTATTTAATGTTTGGTCAAACATCAAATCATCAATAAGTATTCAAGTGAAAACTAGGATGGCGTTTAACGGCTAATAAAAACTTGCTGAAAAACAAAAGCCTTGTCTTTCTTCAATAAATACGTTTACTCTTATTGTAAAGGGTTATCGTAGGACACTATTGATGATTTTCAATGCCAAATACATTTTACTTTCGCCTATATGATGCCTAAATAGTACATTTTCTTCATAGTTTGGGATAATCCCACTGTTCGTGATGCAAGTATTCTACCACTGAACAAACTTGAACCCATACATCTAACACGAGATACAGATGATCACCCACTGAACTAACTTAAACCCATACATCTAACACGAGATACAGGTGATCTACCACTGAACTAACTTAAACCCATACATCTAACACGAGATACAGGTGATCAACCACTGAACAAACTTAAACTCATACATCTAACACGAGATACAGGTGATCAACCACTGAACAAACTTAAACCCATACATCTAACACGAGATACAGGTGATCTACCACTGAACTAACTTAAACCCATACATCTAACACGAGATACAGGTGATCAACCACTGAACAAACTTAAACTCATACATCTAACACGAGATACAGGTGATCAACCACTGAACAAACTTAAACCCATACATCTAACACGAGATACAGGTGATCTACCACTGAACTAACTTAAACCCATACATCTAACACGAGATACAGGTGATCAACCACTGAACAAACTTAAACTCATACATCTAACACGAGATACAGGTGATCAACCACTGAACAAACTTAAACCCATACATCTAACACGAGATACAGGTGATCAACCACTGAACAAACTGAGAACCAGACCTCTAACACGATATACCGATGATTAACTACTGAACTAACTTAGACCCACACCTCGAACACGAGATACCGGTGATCAACCACTGTAAAAACTTAGACCCTATTTCCCGATGTTACCCCTTTCTTGTCCGTCTCTCATTACCGTGTTGAACACTCTCTGTCTTCGTCTGGTCCTCTACTCTCTTCCCTTCAATCTGTTTTGTCTACAATGCCACTTTCACTGCGCACTATTCTTACCTGGGCATGACACTATACTTGTAGCTCCCAGCCTCCTGATCTATCCACGCCGTATTCTGTCTGCCACCGACACGCCCAGTAGAGGCTACCCGGAATAAACCGTGGTGCGTCTGGTGCAAAATATTACACTAATATAAAGGTTAATCGCGTGAGGTTGTCGACAGAATGACAACGCGTAATTGGCACGAATCTATTGTTGTGAGCTGAAACAATCCCGTTCGAATTTATTCAAATATCAGATCAGCCGATTTTTGCATTCTGGTGCTAGGGTTGTGAGTTCTGTTTAATAAACGTTATTGTCGGTACGGTGTATTAGTTGCTGAAACAGTAATTCTTTCGGCTCTCTAATTTGAAGAACAAGTAGGCCTACTTCTGTCGACAATCGATCATGCCAAGCATTACGTTTATACACGCCCGCCGTCTGGCGATAAAAACATGATATTAAGGGTACCGGCTATACCATCTCAACATGTTCAGTTCCACTAATTAATTGAAGAACTGTTCTTATTCCCTTCGCACCACCGCATGTTTCAGCAGGTTATCTTAATGTTTTTAATGCATATTTATATTTTGAATATCCTAAAAATCAACCATATCAGTGTGCATACTTTCGTCAACCTACTGGACAAATTTAGTCGAATTCTGTAATTTCTTTATCCAGAAAATCAGCATACAAGATGGTCCCTATCAAATGGCTTCCAAAACAATGACAACGTGTCTTCATGCGCAAGGGATACGACCGATGTAACAACATTTAAATCTGAACACGGCATTGATGTCGTAATCCTCAACAACAACATGACACAGACCACAGACGATGTAGTTGATTTCTCTCTCGCTTAATAGCTTAACAATCTCTTAGTTGCTCTAACCGACATTGCGTGAAAACGTGTTCATGTAACGCATAAGCCGTCAGAACCTCGATGGTATATCATCTTTGATGCGGGACATCTGGAATATTTGAGTTACGAATTAATCGGATATTATTTACACCTGTCAACAACTATCGGTATTCCGTCCATCCGTCCATCGAACCACTGTCCGGACGTCATCGTTGCCGCCTACCCCGCTATTAACGTCTGCCCGTCTACGACCTGCGTGTGTCGTGTTGAACTACAATGCCGACAACTAGACAGACTAGCCCGACCGACTCCCCAATTGTGTCTGAACAATACAAATCGACTACTGGCGCAACCCGACTATATGCAGTCTGATCAGTTCAGTGAACTAAAACGATCAGTGAATTACATCAGCAACAAGCTAGACGAATTTCTAACAACGAAGAGCGAGATATCAGAAATTATCTTGCTAGTAAAGAGACTTGAAAAAATAACGCGGAGAAAGAGGTAAAAATCAACGAACTCGAAACAAGAATAAACGAGTCAAAACAGTACTCCAGAATATACAACATAATTATAGCTGGTCTACAGACGTCACACCGTAGCTACAGTCGGGTCGTTGACGCTGCGCAAGGCGATGACCATGATGACCACGCAATGGACAGTGACGCCTTAGATGACAATGTCGTTGCTTTCTTCAACGACAAACAACAGCTCCCAATAACAAAGTGCGACATCTCGGTGTGTCATTAAAAGTCACAAGGCAAGACATTGTTTTCATCTCGCTTGGAAGTCCATTCCACATACGTGGAGCAGAAACCGAGATAGTTCTGTCGCCGTATCGGCCTCGAGATGGCGCCACATACAAGTCATTGTTTGTAGCCGAACGGAACACTCGAATAGCTCGTTGTTAGTGGAGTAGGTCAGTTATGTAAGCTGGTGCCAGTCTGTGTTGAGCACGAAACGTCAGTAGCAGAATTGCGTAATGAATGCGTTGCTTCATCGGAAGCCAGAGCAGTTTCTTGAGTACCGGTGTGATATGGTCCCATCTATAGCAGTGGACCACCGGCCGAGCAGCAGCATTTTGCACTCTTTGCAGCTTGTTGATCAGGCAGTCAGGGATGCCGTGTAGGAGACAGTTCGCATAGTCAGTTCTCGATATGACGAGTGAGTACGTCAGACGGACCACAGGTTTCTGTGTTAGGCACGATCGGATCGACGTGATATTTCTCAAATTATAGTAGCCTATGCGGCAGATGTATTTTACGTGACTGACCATCGACATTTCCGAGTTGAATACAGCACCAATGTTTCTGGCTATAGGACTTGCCGTTATGTCACAGTCGCCGATTTTGATCACGGTGATGTTATGTTTCGCTTGATTGTTCGTGATGATAACACAAATGCGACCGTTTTGTCATCATTCACTTTTAATAGATTTGTAACCATCTACACACGGACATTATTGCTGCAATGCTCAATTCCGCGTAACGACAACAATCTGTTGGTTTCATCAGTCATCTAAAATTTTATATATAACTGGGTATCATCAGCGTAGAGATGGAAACTCAGGTTGTGTCGTCTGATGATATCACCTTTAGGAGCTGTGTACATAGAGAACAGTAGCGGCCCCAACACCGAACCTTGAGTGACGCTGCAAGCGACGCTGCTTTTGATGAAAGCACCACCTGGTACATTTACAGACTGCCACTTGTCGGATAGATATGGTCGCATCCACGTAAGCGCAGGACCAGACATTCCGAAGCGTTGTTTCAATCGGCTGAGTAGAATTCCGTGGTCCACTGTGTCGAAGGCGGCCGACATGTCAAGTAGTACCAGGATAACGCCATACCGCCGGTCTAGCGCCTCGATGATGTCATTCTGAACCAAAACTAACGCAGTCTCCGTATAATTATGTGATTTGTATGCTGACTGGTAGCGTTCGAGAAGAGTGTTGTCAGTCAAGTGCTTGATCAGGCAGCGTGTAACGTATCTTTCAATTAGCTTAGACACAAAAGGCAGATTTGAGATTGATCGATACCAGTTCATATTGTTATGATCACGATTTGCTTTGTTAAGCACAGGGGTGACGTTGGCATGTTTCAGGCAGTGTGGAACAATACTTGATGTGATTGATGAGTTGACGAATCGCGTTAGGAAATGTATGAAAGTGTCAGTGACGTCTTTCAGCAGCCATGTTGGTAAGGGACCGAGCGCGCACGATGTTGTTGGCGACTTGTTGAGCAGGTTGCGGATGTCTGATGTTGTCGCAACCGGAAGTGAGTGAAGTTGTGACACGCCGGGTGTTGGGTGATGGTCTGTGAACGTGGTGGAGGTGAGTGTAGACTGAGTATGTAGCGCTACATGAATCGTATCGATCTTCGCAAAGAAGAAGTTTGAAAAACTTGTTGCGAAATCTTGCATTTTGTCATTAGCAGGTAGACATGTTGACTTCCTTCGCTGCAGCAGTCCGTTTAGCAAAAGATACAGTCGCCTGTTGTCGTTCCCGCACTGTTCTTTTTCAGAAGCCTAGTAGCCAGAATTTGCTTCTTTAATAAGACTCTTTACATGTGCACATTGTGTCTTGTACATTTTGCGATGCACTTGAAGTGATGTATTTCCGTTCAAGTTGTTGTCGTGTTTATTTGGCATTGATCTGCTTCTCGTTATACCATGGTACGAGTGTTGTCAAAACAACATTGTACTGATCGGCAAAGTCAGTTGTTGTTTGTATAACAGACGGCACTGTTATACGGATGCGATATCATTATGAAACGCAGTCTTGTCAATGCTTTTACACTTTCGGTATATGATCGTTTTTCGCGGAACGACCGGTTTTTTCATGTCGATGACACATTCCACCCACAGGTGATCAGACAGCAGCAACGACGTTTTTGTTGAAAGAATACCGTGGTTTTCGGATGGTGTCAGGTTTAGATCAATGGTGTGACCGTCGATATGTGTTGGAACTTGAACATGTTGAATGATGTTAACTGACTCAAGTAGGTCGGTGAAGCGTTTCACGCTGTTGTCGGATTACACGTCCCAGTGAATGTTTAAATCGCCGACAATCGCGAAACGGCTGGTCATCAAGGCGTTAGTGTTCAACGAAAACTCAGCCAGAAAGTCAGCAAATTATTGTTTGTTCTTTATCGACGGAGGTGGACGGTAAATGATTATAAGTTTTATGGAATTTGCTGATAATGCAATATTAATTTCCATAAACTCAAACGATTTCATCTCATCGCATCGGTTAACAGCCACTTTGAAGTTCGATCGGTGAACAAGGCCGACACCAACACCTCGGCGATTTGTC